>CM038671.1:449988347-450588347 GCA_021605145.1 Aegilops bicornis | reverse complement strand
AGGTATCCACACATCACTCCCTTGTGCACTGTTCCGACGATGTTTGGATATCCTTTCACTGCTCTCTTAGCTTACACGCCTATGCAACTCTGACTTTAACTCTTATTTATTCTGGAGATATCATCTGAAACAAGCAAATCCATATTTTAGCGAAGCATGACGGCGCTACGGGATCTGGTACACATCCTGCACACCCGTATAACCTTGTAAGTATCTTTCCTCCGGTACAACATCAAGGTCAATTCCTCTTAATTGATCAACCATTCACCGTGTCAAAAATGCAGAGGGGGATGCAAGGTGCACAAGGCCTGCACATCCAAGCAAGTGGTAACATGGACTTGTACATGGAACATCCCAAACGCAAGCAGAGCTGCAGTGAGCACAGCCTAACGAGCTAAGCGTAAGTCCCGCATTTCATTTAATTACGTCTTGGCATTCGGTGTATGATTTGTGTGCGTGGCTGATCCACGAATTCAAGTTACCAGGGGCGAACATTTAACTTAAAAAATACGAAGGCACTTGCACTCCGGAAATCAACATAATTTGAGAAATGTGAAGCTACATGCACTTTGAAAACCAGCTAATGATCCAAATTAGTTCAGATTATAAACACTAAATGATGCAAGCACCAAAAAACACAAAATGCAACATGGTGTACAAGGACTACAAACATAGTGCATGTACCTTCTTGAATTATTCGTTCTCACGGCTGAAAATATCGAAGTGTAATTGCACGTATAACCGGTCATAAACTTCATATCAATATATCTATCCTACACAAGTATGCCAATAGTTTCAAACAACATATTAGAAAAGTATTTTTGCTATGTTGTCATGATCTGAGGACTTTACGGTAGATGGCCTCGACGTTTCCTCAAGCTATGAAAATGCACTATAATTTGCTTGTCATCAATGCGCAAATCTCTGTCTCTCTCAACATAGTAGATCATCATTAGACACTAAATCCATCAATGAGCTTGCAAAATGCTTGCATTAGATCCCTCATTAGACACTATATGTTCATCACCAGGAGCATGTAAAATGTTTGCATCAAATCCTTCATTAGTAGTATGTTCATTAGACACTTCACGCTCAAGAACAACATGAGCTTGTATGTTTGCACCGGAAACTTGATTAGATACATCAGATTCAGTCAGTTCAGTATTGATTGGGGGAGTTATAAAGTAAGTAGAGATTGGTTTAATTTTCTCATAGATTCCCTACATACAAGCAGTTTTACAACACCATCAGGTTTAACTATTGGCCAGAAATTGAAGAGTTGAATTAGATATAATCAGGGATGTGATCTACCTGCTCGTTGCGCATGCTACTCTTGCAAGCTGCATCCGTCTGCTTACGCAAGCTCGATGCCATGCCCGTCTTGCCACCGCTGCCTCCCATGAGGCTACACCTGTGGTTGGATCTTCATCTTCTTGTCCTACATTCTCTTGAAGCCCGGCGACCGCCCTCCAACGAGGGTGCGAGGAAGTCTTTGTGTCGGTACATCGGTGGCAGCTAGGTTAGAAGTGAACCAGACTGGAGGCTAGAGCGAATGAATTGGGATTTTTCCTATTGTCGATCGATATGGGAGGCGCTCGTTTTTAGCCGCGAGCCTGCTATAGGGCCTGCCTTGCACTTATGTTATTGGCCCATCCAAATTGAAACATTTTTCTTCATTTTTTACATTGCACGCTTTCGTGCGTTGGGACAAACAAAACTAGCATGGGCCAACACAGACGACTCAAACTGGGTGCACACTTTCCAGACTGAGGCGGCCGCCCATACCAACCCCTATGGTGGCGTCGCCCCTTTGCGTGTATGATTGGATAGTGAAAAATATTCGGTGGCGCTTTTGATTTACCCGACGAATGGTTGAATTGCTTGTTTCTATGAACTGAGTTCGCCAATGAAGTGAAGGATGCCGATCTTTTCATCCTATTGTAGATTGCTTAGATCTTGATATGCCAAAAGTAATCGCATGAAATATCTGATAAAAGCCGATTGTGATGTGTTTGGCTACAACTAGTGCGACTACATGTCCTCATATAACATATAAGGGACGCACCATCTTACCAGATTAACCATTCGACTTACCAATGCAGTGTGGGAAGAAAGAAGTATTGGGACTGAGTATCCAAGAAATTGATGCCATGGACTCCTTCGTACAACCTTGTAAGCGAAAAAGAAGTTGCGGTGTGGTTGTACAAAGAACTAGCGTAAGTTCGGTTACACGCTTCTCGAATTTTAGTTAGCCACTTATTGCAAAATTGTTCAATTACGTTGCTTGGCTTAATTTAGTTTGCTACCGATTACATAATGGCACAGCCTGTTAATCATATTGTAGACTGCGCCTATCTATGTGTTTGATACTTACTGTTAAGAATTACCTGTTTGCCTTAACTTAAATATCTACTTGTTTGTTTAACTGCTTTGCTGATGCAACAGCGGGTTACAATGATGTTAATAACTACTTTTCAGAATCCAATTGAAACTCTTTAATTCCTTGATTGTTTAAAGGGTTTGCTGTTATAACTCCCAGTTGAGATGTTTTGCTAACTTCAACTTTTCTGAATCCAATCGGAACTTTAATGGCAAAACAGGTTAGCCCAAGATCAAAGAGCAAGGTCCCCATGGACGTTGCATCATCCCACAACAGTGGCACCGACCAATCGTGCATTATGAATTGCTAACTGCTGATGCTCTAGAGGCTAAACTAGTGGTAGAAAGAGATTACGCTACGCACTTAGAGATGAAGTTGACATGTTGAGGAAGCAAACAGCACAATCACAAGCAGTACCTCAAGACAACCATTTAATATTTGGTGGATTTCAAAAGCGAAGCAAGTGAGACTGACCCGGATTGTTAAGGTCCTGAAGGATAAAAGTAAATTAAATTCCTACTTGGTAAATCATAGGTGAAATGTTCTTTCCATAGTTGAATAACCTTTGTGTTGTCTGTTCATGTAATCAATAAAACCATTTGTTTTAGAGATCATGTAATAATTGTTTTTTTTGTTTTTTGGTTTGTAATTTTATTTGAGCACAAGTCTGTATTAATTGATAAGACTGGAGACATTTCATTTGGATTGCTGTGCAGGACCTACAAATATGCTAATCGGGTTGAATGTGCATTCAGCAATAGTAGTATAGATGGACCATAAGTGGCACGCATCGGAAAGGGCCAAGATCTTTGGCTAAAAAAGGATGCCGTTGTAGCCAAAAAAGTACAATGCGGCTGGCTTATGTATGTTAGTTGATATTATTGATCCATATACTCTATAAGTGTTTATATATACATTAGTTCCGTACAGTCTTGGTTGATTGACTCGGTATTTGAATCTTGATACATCGCTTGTGTACAGATCTAAAGGGGAGTACACATTATGATGCGTGTGACATTTCAGTTGGACATGAAGTGTTCCAAATATTCGAATTCACCTTAAACTGGATTCTAGTTTCTGAATTTGAGTATCGGCATTTGTAAACCATATTCATATATGACGGGTGGAATACATCTTTGTCGTCCTTTTGAAGATATATAAAAATACATAGAATGATTTATAAAGATTCATATAGGAATACAAAATGGATTCGAATTTAGTTTCCAGGGTAAACGTGGATGCTTATTGTCCCAAAATCTGAAAGAAACAGCAAAATGTCCACTTCCACGTCGGCTGCCCGAAGCAAAGTGTTTGGGAGATGGAAATTACTATCTACCCATTACACGGACAATCCATCGGCCCGATTTCCACTGCTCTAAATAGGGGTAGGTTAGTAACTTCAATTAGACGTGACACGACCGCCTCTGAGCCCATTCCGACACGGTGGGTGTCAAACATGGGCGGCAAAACTCATTTGATTCAAGCTTGTCCGAAAGACCTATGTTTCTCCCTCCATTCCCCATTCACACACGGTGGGTGGCAAAACAAACTCTCCTCGTCCGAAATCGATGTAGGCTAATATTTTAAATAGGGGTAGATGTGTAACTTTCATCAGACGTGACACAACTGCCCTACCTGTCAGCCCCGTTCATACACCGTGGGCGCCAACCGTGGGCGGCAAAACACCCTCTCCTCGCCCGAAATAGTTACCGGAAAATATTTGGGAGATGCAAGATTATCATCCTATCCCCAACCGGCGAGACGTCCAAATTTTAAACACGGGCTAAGTTCGTAACTTTCCCATATTTAAGACAGGCGCGTCCCAAAAACATGGTTCCCCGTACCTCTCCCTCCATTTTCCCGTTCATACACCGTCCGCGCTAGAACACCCCATCCCCACAACAGCCTCCGTCCGCCACCCCATCCATCGCCGCCGTCCTCCACCACATCCATCGCCACCGTCCTCCACCATGCCGGAGCGCCTACCAAGACCGCGTCGTCCACTGCTAGAGATGGACGTTTATCATCCACGGCGACGGACCAATAGCCTTGCATCGCGTCCTCTCGCTTCATCGGCGCCGTCATCCTCTTTGCCGGGGCCGCTCACACGACCTTCTCTTCCACCGCAACGGGACTTATCCCCCGATGCACCCGTCTACCGTCGCAGATCCGCTTCAACGCCACCGACAGCCATCGCACCCCGATGCCTACACGGCGCCGCAAGAGAGGTAGTACTTCATATCTCCTCAAGTTTTTGATCTCAACCAGAAAATAGATCTTAACTTGGTTACTCTACTTTCTTTTCAGCTCTTAGAATTTAGTTCTTAGTTCGAAGCAAACAATGGATGCTAAATATCATTTCTCCGGTTTGCGACTTCAAATCTGCCATGGCACAACCATAATCTGATTTAATTGATCATGCTTAGGGTTTAACTGATCATGTTGGTTCCGTGGTGGTTTCTTTAATAGAAATCGGAGGAAACCCTCTTTTGCTAAAAAATATGGTTAGAGTTTCCCCCTTTTATGATCACTATCTGATCGTAATCGTGCTTTGTGTCATAATAACACGCTCCACCCATCAAGCTAAACAAGCTTAGTTGTTCAAATCTGAATCTGATATTTTAAAACAGAGTTGTTTAATTGGTCGCCTAAATGTTCCTAAATTAGTTTCAAAAATGCATGTTCGCCGGCTCGGGTGTGTATCTACGTGTGTGATGCAGTCAAGACGGTTGGCGAGGTGAACTTTGCATATGCAGGGGGTTTATAGGGAGACACTCTCTGAATTGAATCCATAATGCATTCCATAGATAATCTGACTACTTTTTATGTTTTCATGAATCTCGGATTACGAACAGCATCATAATGATTATGAGCTTGCGGCGCATGAAAAGAATAAAAGCGTAACAATGCCATGGCTGTCAAACTTGGCATTAAGGGACTGAAATCAAGTGCGGATGCAATGCAATGCAAACGCTCTCCACCTCTGATTCATGCTCGAATATGATCCTAACGGTGATTACGAGCTAGAGGGAGACCTAAGTCAATGTAGCTCCCTAGTGGAGGAGTCAGAGGAAGATGCCCTATCTTATTCACCCATTAAGGTACTTGCTCTAACTTTCCAAGGTTACATTGCTCGCACATATCTTGCAACTGATGCTTTGCAATGCTTCTACTTTGTTGAACTGCCATTAGCTTAGTTTACACATCGTGTATGTGAATACACCCTGCCTATCCATTTTCGTTACATATTCCATCTGTCATCATACCATATTTATCCATTCAAATGTTGTTCTTGTGTATCGACGTTCAAAAGGAAGAGGCGATTGCTGATCATGGAGGAGCACAAGCAAAGTATTTGGAAAAGGTAGTGGCAATCGATAAATCAAATAGCCCATTAGGTGTAGTTGCAATATCACACGACCCACAAAATACCTCAACTCTAGCAGACTCTAGCCCTACTACACTGGTCATTTCGATGCCCCAACTCAGCAGACCCCAACCGCAGCAAAGCAGTATGATTATGCCAATTGACATAGCACCGGTCTGCGATGCAAAACCCCCATTCCAAGAAAGAGTACACCAAATCCGATTGCCAAATCCTTTTTCGAACGAGAGAGCCCCAATTGTAGCAAATAGGACCCCTATTCCATTTCTTCCCGATTTAGAAGATGAAGCTTATGTTGTTGTCAAGAACTTTGTGCGCATCTTTCCTTCATGGAAAGATTATACATGAACCACAGAACAATTTCGATCTTCCTCCGCAACTTACGGCGTAAATAATGTACTAATGTTATTCATGGTCATTACTACATATGTTTCTGCTGACAGAAGACACAAGATTTCATTGTTTTAAATAGGCGAGGAGCAAACTGGATTGTGATGACGAACAAGGGTTGGTTGCGCTTTTCAAGCACTTGTTGATGAAGTATCGTTCCTACCTGAGGCAAGCGCACTTCGATGGAAAGCCTCTGAATGAAATTTCTATGAAGTCTCCGGTGCTACATTTATCCGACGGTGACTGGAATAATCTTGTTACACATTGGTCTCGGCTGCAGCGTAAGGTACTGTCTATGATATCACATCACAATTTGAACTACATTTCTGCATTTGCCTTAATGTCTATCTTGTACAAAAACTGTTAGCAGAAGAACATTCGTTCTCAAGGGACCACAAAATCTCGCAACTATACTGCACACTGCATTGCTCTTGTGAGTACCTCTTGCGATGTATGACCATACTTACTTTCATAGCTGTTTGATTATGTAGCATCACTGCACATGTTAGCCTCGTAATCGTCCATTTGGTGGACATTATAAGATCCGTATGGACTCTTACATAAATTTAGAATCAACCCAATGCTTTTGAAGAGGTTTAGCTCTGCAGTCCTCTTGTAAGGACTGAACGTGGTCTATCACTTTACTTACATTAACAGCTACTCCCTCCGTCCCATAATATAAGAACGTTTTGTACAAAGACACGGTGTTCAAAACACTCTTGTATTATGGGAAGAGGGATTGGTTCATTTTGTAGCATTCTGCATCTTATCTCCCTCGCCCACCATTTACCACAAAAGATCAGATCTATATTTAATCTTACCAACAAGTAGAATACATAGACAATGCCAGTGCAGAAGTGTGGCACATTGCTCTTGTCAGTACATTTTGTCCTGTAACGCTTGTACTTCCAGGGATTGGTAGTTGATTATGCAGCATCAATCTGCATCTTATCTTCATTATCCTCTATCCCTTCCAGTATTATCATATCTATAATTACTCTGTACAAAATGTAGAGTACATGCAATGCTTATAAAGAAGATTTTGTGCTGAAATTCTTGAGTTATCCTTCCCTTGACATGGAGAAGGGCATTATAAAGCCGGTTTTAACTGTTAACGTAAGTCGGTCCTTCTAAAGTCTTTATCCTCAACTGCTGTTTAATTTGCTCATACTCCCTGTCGTTTACTTCTGTTTAGTTTGTTGTTTCTACCAAAATGCATATTCGTAAGAACCATAAGTTCTAAGTTTTACTTGTAAAACCAAATTCCTTATTCATACCATGCACATTACTTAATACTCCCTATATGTATGCTTGTTTTTGTGGATCTATAATCCAGTGTGTGGTGAAGCAGCCCACGTTTGCACCTTGTCATCTCCTGTTTTATCTTATTGATGTGGTTGATGATATGAACAACATGCCATGCACATTATCCAAAATAAATACAATGATTTTCTTTGCCCTTCATCTATGCTTGTTATGTTGACATGGTAATCCAAAGAGTGTGGTGAAGCTCCGCATTATGAACAATACCAAATTATGCTATTGGTATTTTGAACATACTCTTTATTTTCTAATTTGAAATTGGATAGAATTGATGAACAATTATCATCTTTGTTTATACACGTGCAAAACCTGTCGACTCTACGCTTTGTTTCAGGTGATATGCACGATGGCATGCACAAGTCTGCTGAAAGGCTGTGAGACAAACCCAACATATATTGCAAAAGAAAGAAGGCAAAACATCTTGAAGATAGCGAGATAACCCCAAAGTCTTGTCTTGATGCAGTGTTCAAGTTACTTGAGACTAACAGTCAGACAAGCTCACATAATTCGTTGTCTGAATCAATTCGACTTCTTCATTCCCAAGTTCTAGCAGAAAGGCATTCTGCAACTCAACTTCGACTTGAAGTCCTATCTCTAAGAAAGATTGCGGAGAACACCAATGAGAACCTCATCGCTAAACAGACTACACACGGAAGCTATGACCGACATGCTAGGCCGATCTCACAACATTGCTTCGGCTGACTTGCGCAGTTCCCCATAAGGCTAACCTTTCTTGAACTGTCTTGGAAGTGGTCTCGGTTCAAGATTATTTTGTTACGCTGCAATGGTGCCCGATTTTTATGTAATCTGCATCTTCGTTGCGCTTTATGATCACCGGTGGCGAACTTGATGCCCGATGGATGTAATATACCTTAAATCCTTTATTGTATAGTGTAGGTTTATTCTTAGTTACTATGCCGTAATTTCTTTATTGTATAGAGTAGGTTTGTTCTTAATTCCTACTAGTTACGCAGCAGCTCGAAATGAACCCCGGCCCATGATTGTGCGAATCAAATCACGGGCTTTTAACAGGCCAAAATTGTCTGGGTCCTTGTTTGGCCCAATCAGATATCGGTCATGAGCGGCGGGATGCAAACCGGGCCGTAGTTAGGCCCAACTATATGACGGGCTTTTAACAGGCCGAAATTAATATAGGCCCGAAATGTTAAACAGGCCCTTAACAGGCCAAAACTAATATCAGGACGAATTACTAAGTGGGCCTTTCGCAAGTGGGCCCAAAAGCATAGTGTCCAGTTGTGGGCGAATCGATATGGGCCATAATTGAGCCCAAAGCCTCTTAAAGGGCCGGACCTGATCTGGGCCATAATCTGGCCCAGAACATGGTAGGCTTTTAATGGGCCGGATCACATATGGGCCACTATTAGGCCCGGAGTGTGGCAGGCCATTAATGGACCGGATCAAATATGGGCCGACATTTGGCCCAAAACATGGCAGCCAGTTAATGGGCCGGCCTACTAGGGTCCTCAAAATCTTGTGGGCCTACAGCTGGGCCAGCCCATTAATGTCGGCGAAATCTCGTGGGCCTTTAGCTGGGTCGGCCCATTATGACCTGCAAGAATCTTGTGGGCTTTACCTGGGCCGGCCCATTATGGCACAAAAAACCTTGTGGGCCTTTACCTGGGCCGGCCCATTATGGCCTGCAAAATCTTGTGGGCCTTTAGCTAGGCCAGCCCATTATGGTCCGCAAAATCTCGTGGGCCTTTAGCTGGGCTGGCCCATTATGGTCCATAGAATCTTGTGGGCCTTCAGTTGGGCCGGCCCATTTAAACTTTATGGGCGGTCCACGTGTCAACATATCATAGGCGTCTCGCCCATTGGATGAGTGACACCGTGCCAACGCGGACCTGACACGTGTCTCCTCCAGCCAATGATGATTTTACACGTGGAAAATCCCCATTGGTCGGGGCTGTTAATGGGTTATTGGATCCAAAACCCGACCCGATAGCTTAACGGCGTTCCGTTACGGTGGATGCCACGTGTCGGTCACCCTTGACGAAAGCACTTCTGTGACGCGCGATTTATCGTCATGGAAGTGGACACTTCTGTGATGATAATTTTGGTAATGTCATGGAACACTTCTATGACTCATGGATGTACACGCATGACAAAAAACGTGACCTACTGTGACAAACACGTATCATCACGGAAGTGTATTTTTTTGTAGTGATAGCTCATGATGCCTTACATCCAATTGGATATATATATATCAGAATCTTTCCAACACAATGTGCTTGCCAAAGGATAAAATGTAAAAAGGAAAGGTGAAGATCAACATGACTCTTGCATAAGGTAACAAGAATAAAAGATAGGCCCTTCGCAGAGGGAAGCAGAGGTTGCCATGCGCTTTTATAGTTGGATGCACAAAATCTTAACGAGGGAACGTCACTTTATATTGCCACTTGTGATAGGGACCTTTATTATACAGTCCGTCGCTTTTATTGTTTCCATATCACAAGATCGTATAAAGCTTATTTTCTCCACACTAAAAGATCATACATATTTAGAGAGCACTTTTTATTGCATGCACCGATGACAACTTACTTGAAGGATCTTACTCAATCCATAGGTAGGTATGGTGGACTCTCATGGCAATACTGGTTTAAGGGATGTTCGGAAGCACAAGTAGTATCTCTACTTGGTGCGAAGAATTTGGCTAGCATGAGGGGGAAAGGCAAGTTCAACGTGTTGGGCGATCCATGACAATATACTTTATGTCGGATATAAGAAAACATAACCCATTACGTTGTCTTCCTTGTCCAACGTCAACCTTTTAGCATGTCATATTTTAATGAGTGCTCGCAATTAAAAAAGATGTCCAAGATAGTATATTTATATGTGAAATCTCTCTTCCTTCAATATTATTTTATGAATTGTTCAAGTGACCAATACAATGTTTGCTAACCTTCAAGAAATTTACCACCTCTACTTCTTATATGTAAATTCATTACTCCCCATGGGATAAGCATATGAAACATGTACAATTTCAGATTTATGATATTCAATTCATTCAACCATTTACTCGTAGGATATAAGTGAAGCACACGAGTAAATGACAAACTACTCTGAAAGATATAAGTGAAGATCAATGAGTAGTTAAATAATTATGTAGCTTTGTGAAGACTCTCTCTCATTTAAGAATCATAGATCTTGGTATTTTATTCAAACAGCAAGCAAAGCTAAAGAAAATAAAATGACGCTCCAAGCAAAACACTTATCATGTGGTGAATAAAAATATAGCTCCAAGTAAAGTTACCGATGAACAAAGACGAAAAGGGGATGCCTTCCGGGGCATCCCCAAGCTTAGGCTCTTGGTTGTTATTGAATACTCCCTCCGTTCCTTTATATAAGGTGTATTTGTTTTTTGATAAAATTCCAGAATGTAAGGTGCATTTCTTCTAATTCCTCATAATTCCCTTGTTAGCCCTCCAGAAAAAAGGAAAGTATCTCTCTCCTGATTGTCTATATCTCTCCTTGTAGCAAAAAAAGGAAACTATCTCTCCGTCGATTGCATGTATCTCATACTTTCCTCGACTAACTGATTTACTTGCCACTAACAAACAAATTTGCCAAGGGTAATTTCGTCCTAACATGTCTATAATTATGTGCCTTGGTCACCGTGCCGAAAATAATACACCTTACATAAAGAAACGGAGGGAGTATTACCTTGGGGTGCATTGGGCATCCCCAATCTTAGGCTCTTGCCACTCCTTATTCCATAGTCCATCGAATCTTTACCCAAAACTTGAAAACTTCACAACACAAAACTCAACAGAAAACTCGAAAGCTCTGTTAGTATAAGAAAATAAAACCACCACTTAGGTACTGTTGTGAACTCATTCTAAATTCATATTGATGTAATATATACTGTATTCCAACTTCTCTATGGTCCATACCCTCCGATACTACTCATATATACATCAAAATAAGCAAACAACACATAGAAAACAGAATCTGTCAAAAACAGAACAGTCTGTAGTAATCTGTATCAAACGCAAACTTATGGAACTCAGAAATATCTTCAAAAATAGGAAGACCTAGATAATTTGATTATAGATCAGCTGCAATTGGAATCGGTATTTTATCACGTTCTTGTGATTTTAAACAATTGTTTTCGTGAACAGAAAGTTTCTGGAATTTTCAGCAAGATCAAATAACTATCATCCAAGAAGATCCTATAGGTCTTACTTGGCACAAACACTAATTAAAACATAGAACCACATATAACCAGAGGCGAAGTGAATTATTTATTACTAAACAGAACCAAAAAGCAAGAAACAAAAAATAAAATTGGGTAGCCTCCCAACAACCGCTAACGTTTAACACCCCTAGCTAGGCATGATGATTTCAATGATGCTCACATAAGAGATAAGAATTGAAAAATAAAGAGAGCATCATGAAGCATATGAATAGCACATTTAAGCCTAACCCACTTCCTATGCATAGGGATTTTGTGAGCAAACAACTTATGGGAACAAAAATCAACTAGCATAGGAAGGCAAAACAAGCATAACTTCAAGATTTTAAGCACATAGAGAGGAAACTTGATATTATTGCAATTCCTACAAGCATATGTTCCTCCCTCATAATAATTTTCAGTAGCATCATGAATGAATTCAACAATATAACCAGAACCTAAAGCATTCTTTTCATGATCTACTTGCATAGAAATTTTATTACTCTCCACATAAGCAAAATTCTTCTCATTCGGAATAGTGGGAGTATCATAAGAGACTCGAATACTATAAATTGTTTCCACATTAAAAGGGTAATGTTCAGAAAAATGGTAATCATAATCATGCCAAGTTTTATAAATATAATCATCACTACTTTTTATAGCATAAGTTTCATCATAATAATCATCATAAGTAGCAACTTTGTTCAAATCATAATCAATTGAAACCTCTTCCGAAATAGTGGATTCCTCACTAAATAAAGTCATGAACTCTCCAAATCCACTTCTATAATTATCACAATAAGATTCAACATCCTCCAAAATAGTGGGATCATTACTTCCTAAAGTTTACACTCTTCCAAACCCACTTTCATCAATATAGTCATCATAAGTAGGAGGCATGCTATCATCATAATAAATTTGCTCATCAAAACTTGGGAGGCTAAAAATATCATATTCATTAAACATAGCATCCCCAAGCTTGGGAAAAGCATTAATTTCAGCAAATATATTCTCAAACTTGTCATTGTCATCAAACATAGCATCCCCAAGCTTGGGCCTTTTCATATCATAAGCATAATCACTCTCATCATTAATAGTATGGATAGCACCAATAGTATAGCAATTATCATCATCACAAGGAGTAATAGGAGCAACATCATTTGGGAGAGATACATTTCTACCTTTGCTTCTCCGTCTTTTCTTTTTCTTCTTCACGTCATGTGTGGGTTGACCCTCTTTTTGGAGCTCCTTATTAATGAGATGGGTTGAATAGAAGGCTCCTCCTCGTTACCTGATTCATCATAGGAAATAATAGGAGGATATTGGGAAGTCTCTTCCCTTTCATTAGTATTCTCTTCATCTTCTATTTGTTTTCTTTTCTTTATGTAACTGGCAATATAAGGATTTTCAATGCAATTCACCGCATAATACATAAAAATTTCCTCTAGATCAAAATCAAGAAATTTATAAAAATTAAATTTTGTAATTCCCTCAGTTATAAGTTTCATTTCTTCATACCCCAAAATAATACTAAGCTCTTTATGATGCTCAAGGGTAATGAAGTTATCACAATTTTTGGACACGATTTGATCATGAAACAAATAGCATTGGAGCTTTAAATGACCATGTTCATTGCAAAGTTCACAAGGATGGGGATAAGTATTGAATCTTTCAGCACAATCATTCAGCATTTCTTGTAACCATTTAGTTTCCAAATACTTATGCCTCTTGCAAAATCTGTTTTTCCCAATTGGTGTGTACTTGCAAGCTCTATGTATTCCACAAAAATCGACATGCTTATAAGAGACATTTTCATCATGACTAGTGCAATCATCATTAGTACTATGGATATTCAAGGAGTTCATACTAAAAACATTGCAATCATGCTCATCATTCAAAGATTTAGTGCCAAACATTTTAATGCATTCTTCTTCTAACACCTTGGCACAATTTTCCTTTCCATCATACTCACGAAAGATATTAAAAAGATGAAGTGTATGAGGCAAACTCAATTCCATTTTTTTGTAGTTTTCTTTTATAAACTAAACTAGTGATAAAACAAGAAACTAAAAGATTCGATTGCAAGATCTAAAGATATACCTTCAAGCACTAACCTCCCCCGCAACGGCGTCATAAAAGAGCTTCATGTCTACTACACAACCTTCTTCTTGTAGACGTTGTTGGGCCTCCAAGTGCAGAGGTTTGTAGGACAGTAGCAAATTTCCCTCAAGTGGATGACCTAAGGTTTATCAATCCGTGGGAGGTGTAGGATGAAGATGGTCTCTCGCAAACAATCCTGCAACCAAATAACAAAGATTCTCTTGTGTCCCCAACACACCCAATACAATGGTAAATTGTATAGGTGCACTAGTTCGGCGAAGAGATGGTGATACAAGTGCAATATGGATGGTAGATATCGGTTTTTGTAATCTGAAAATATAAAAACAGCAAGGTAACTAATGATAAAAGTGAGCGTAAACGGTATTGCAATGCTAGGAAACAAGGCCTATGGTTCATACTTTCACTAGTGCAAATTCTCTCAACAATAATAACATAACTGGATCATATAACTATCCCTCAACATGCAAGAAAGAGTCAGTCCAAAGTCACTAATAGCGGAGAACAAACGAAGAGATTATTGTAGGGTACGAAACCACCTCAAAGTTATCCTTTCTGATCGATCTATTCAAGAGTCCGTAGTAAAATAACACGAAGCTATTCTTTCCGTTCGATCTATCATAGAGTTCGTACTAGAATAACACCTTAAGACACAAATCAACCAAAACCCTAATGTCACCTAGATACTCCAATGTCACCTCAAGTATCCGTGGGTATGATTATACGATATGCATCACACAATCTCAGATTCATCTATTCAAACCAACACAAAGTACTTTAAAGAGTGCCCCAAAGTTTCTACCGGAGAGTCAAGACGAAAACGTGTGCCAACCCCTATGCATAAGTTCACAATGTTACGGAACCCGCAAGTTGATCACCAAAACATATATCAAGTAGATCACGTGATATCCCATTGTCACCACAGATAAGCACATGCAAGACATACATCAAGTGTTCTCAAATCCTTAAAGACTCAGTCCGATAAGATAACTTCAAAGGGAAAACTCAATCCATTACAAGAGATTAGAGGGGGAGAAACATCATAAGATCCAACTATAATAGCAAAGCTCGCGATACATCAAGATCGTACCACCTCAAGAACACGAGAGAGAGAGAGAGATCAAACACATAGCTACTGGTACATACCCTCAGCCCCTAGGGTGAACTACTCCCTCCTCGTCATGGAGTGCACTGGGATGATGAAGATGGCCACCGGTGAGGGATCCCCCTCCGGCAGGGTGCCGGAACAGGGTTCCGATTGGTTTGTGGTGGCTACAGAGGCTTGCGGCGGCGGAACTCCTGATCTATTCTGTTCCTCGATGTTTTAGGGTATATGGATATATATAGGTGAAAGAAGTCGGTCAGGGGAGCCACAAGGGGCTCACGAGGGTGGGTGGCACGCCCAGGGGGGCATGCGCGCCTCCCTGCCTCGTGGCCACCTCAATGCTTACTTGACTTCAACTCCAAGTCTCCTGGATCATGTTCGTTCCAAAAATCACGCTCCCGAAGGTTTCATTCTGTTTGGACTCCGTTTGATATTCCTTTTCTGCGAAACACTGAAACAAGGGAAAAATAGAAACTGGCACTGGGCTCTAGGTTAATAGGATAGTCCCAAAAATAATATAAAAGTGTTTAATAAAGCCCATAAACATCCAAAAACAGATAATATAATAGCATGAATACTTCATAAATTATAGATACGTTGGAGACGTATCAAGGGGCCACTTGGAAGGTTATTTCCTCGGATCGATAATTCTCCGTGCGTCAATACCGGTCGAGTGTGATTTTCCTCACAAGATCGCGCCTCCCGACTGGGAATAATTCCTCGGAAGGTCGTGCTACTTTGCTCGATGCGGCTCCTGTCTATTTCCATTTTGATGAGTGTGTCCTCTTAGATGAGCTTTAGTCTGCTGCCGCCGTCTATCAGCACTTTGGTGAGCCAAAAGCCATCCAAGATTGGACTGAGGACCAAGGCGGCTGGTGCCCGAACTGTCTCGAACTTTGGTTCGTCACTGGCGTTGAAAGTTATGGCCATGTCGTTCCAGGGGTTAATTGCTCTGACTTGGCAATCTTCGGCGAGGTTGCGGAGTGCCCTTTTGCGCCTATTTTTTGAAGCGAAAGTCTCGAAGACCGTCAATACTCTGAGGTCGTTCTCTTCCGGGGGGTGTTGTTCTGAGGTATTTTTGGTGAGGATATCCTCGCCGCTCTTGGCCACTTGTCAGAGAATCCAACATGCTCTAAGGTTGTGGGTCGGTATGGTATCCGGTGTTGTGTGTATTTTGCATGGCCTATCGATCCATCCCTCCAGAACAGTTCCGCGCCCCGTAACAGGCTTAGATTTCTTTACTATTGGTTCGGATGCCCCGCGAGGGTGCATTCTTTTTGCCCAGACGAAGAGTTGAGTGGAAACCTGTGGTTCCCAACAAGCTACCTGAGTTTTCCAGGCGCTTTCCATTGCGCAGTACTTCTGAACGATGGTTGCCAAGTCAGCGAAGTGTAATACGCGATGGCGGTTGATGGCGTTAAGGATTCCTACATCCGTGCAATTATTGCAAAATGCTAAGATCGTGTTTTCGTCACGGCAATCTTTAATATTGTCTTTGACAAGGAGGAATGAGGCCCAAAAGTGATGGACTGTTTCCTGAGACTGCTGTCGTATGTACATGAGATCGCGTACATCTGGGTGGGTGGGTGGCTTTAAATCCGAACCCTGACCCAACTTGGGGTCCAGAGTTTGAGAAATCTCCGAGCTTAATGGTTCGGGCTCCGGGGTATCGACTAATTTTTCAGGCCTATCATCCGATTCTAGGTTCGGAGGACAGGGCACGTCGTTCCGTGGACATGTATTCGGCTCTTCGGGCTCGAAAACCTGAACATAGTTCGTCCTCAATATGGAGGAAGAGTTATTGTTTTACTCCTCTACTACCGCTATCTGATGGGTGATCGGCGGAGATTTGATTTCTCTCTGATCGGGTTTAAGCCCAATCCGATCGTAGTCTGTAGCGACCCCCAAGGCGGCGATGCGATCTAGGAGTTTGTTTAAAGATGACAACTTCATCAGATCCATCCATTTGGAGTATTCGGGGTCAACGCGGAGGCGATTTTCGATGACCGGAGAAGTCATCGTCGGCTTAACGGCTGCACCGGAGGTCATGGTAAAGCCGCCCAGCTGGAGGGTTTGGCCTGGGGCCAGGGCTCCTCCGGAGGTGATAATATCCTTGAAAACAAGGCAAACCATCAATCCGATCTTCGACGTCACAACGGAACTCCCAATGAAAGCACCAATGTCGGTGTCAAAACCGGCGGATCTCGGGTAGGGGGTCCCGAACTATGCGTCTAATTTTGATGGTAACAGGAGACATAGGACACGATGTTTACCCAGGTTCGGGCCCTCTCTATGGAGGTAACACCCTACTTCCTGCTTAATTGATTTTGATTAGTATGAGTATTACAAGAGTTGATCTACCTCGAGATCGTAATGGCTAAAACCCTAGGAGTCTAGCCTGTATGATTATGATCGCCTCTAGACTAAGCCCTCCGGTTTATATAGACACCGGAGGGGACTAGGGTTGTACAAAGTCGGTTACAAATTAAGGAATCTTCGGGCGCCAAGCTTGCCTTCCACGCCAAGTAGAGTCCCCTCCGGACACGGGAGAGAGTCTTCGGTCTTGTATCTTCACAGCCCATCAGTCCGGCCCATGTTCCATAGTCCGGACGCCCGAGGACCCCTTAGTCCAAGACTCCCTCAGCGGGTATAGCTGGGAGTGCAGCAGACGGTGCCTTGGGCCGGCGCGCCGCTTAAAATGGTAGACGCAGTGAGAGGTCATGTCCGCCTTGACCCCCTTGATCGTGGACCTTGACGGTGTACATCACCTTGTGTCCAGATCTGAGATGCCACGTGTACCAGATGAATGACTCCAAGTTTGACCATTGTGATGCTAGGTGCAAACCGAGGAACACTGTTGGAGACGCCCCCCTCATAATTTTCCTATTCTTGCATTTTAAGTTCCTACGAAGAGAGTAGTACTTGCTCTAAATGATGTGCCGCTGCAAGAGCCGCCTATATTAATTAACCATGCTCTAAAAAGGTGGACCATCTTTGGCTATAGTAGTATACTATATTAGGTTAGTAGGTGACCTTGCGCTTGGCTCTTCGCCTCTTCCGGAAGTCAAACAAGAATGATGGTACTACAGTAGTACTACTTTTGGCAATCTGACACCAAATGAACTGTTGCACGTCCACCGCTTGTAAGCAAAATTTTCTCCTCGTGCTACGAGCCACCACGCACGCGTTGGCGAGGGAGAAGGTGTAGTAAGCAAGCTTCTCGTCATTCTGCGAGTTGACATGACACATCAAAGTTGATATTTAGTACCCTCTCCAAAAAGGGTCGACCATGTCCATGGCTACCATCCCGTGCTCTGTCATTGAGTACATGCACTATTCACGTGCCATCGAGGAGAAAAAATATTGTGTAGTACTAGGTGCCATCATAGTGCACGACTCACTTATTCACTGCTTATCTCCATTTTCTTGCATGACACGTGCACCTTGATGCTAGATGTCCCGTGTGTTGGCAAAAGGATGAAGCTCACGTTAAAAAAAGGGGTGGAAGAACATAGATTCCTGACGACCGAAAAGGAGCAAGGAACCTTATGGTGGAGCGTATGCACTCATAATATTTTATATTATTCAGTGATATAAAATCAACCAATCATCTCCACAGTAGACTGGAAGAGTACGAAACACGACAGCCCTGTGTAGTTACATCACACATGGCCAACCCACGCTATCACCATATTTCTTGGCCTCCGTGTGGCTCCTAGCTCTAGTAATCCACCATCTCGTATCGCTTCTCGCTCCTCATCTCTCCCAAAGTGTGGCGGGCTGGCGTTTTTGCCATCTATTGAGGTCGATTAACTCATCACATGTTAGCGACATGCCAAGAGCATCTTAAAAAATTATTGTACTCTATTGTTATGCCAAGAAGAGGAAGCGCTTTGACCGACGGACCAAACGAGATAGGCGTGCCATGCTGTGAGTGGTTCCAGTTTCTCATTTTGAACTTGTTTGGTGTAGTAGTAACACTTGGTTTTGTCTATTGATAAGATTTTATATAGGGCCTAATGTATTCTTCGAGGTTGCCTTTGACTATTGATAAGATTTTGTATAATTTGAAAATTATATCATTCGAAGGTCCTTTCACGTTCCGTTTCAAAAAAAAGATCCTTTCACATACGACTTTGACGACATGCTTTGAGCAACTTTCATGTCCTATACTGCTCCTGTTTGGATACTCTAACTTATCTAGAGGTTAGACTAACCCTGAACTAACTGTAGCCAAAGAGGTGTTTGGATGACAGGGTTAGATTGACAATAAATGCACTTGATGGAGAGAGAAAAGTGATTTTTCAATGGGCCCCATGATAACTAGCTCCAATTAGCATCAGTTGGCTGGCGGGATAGAGAGAGAAAAGTGATTTCAGTGGGCCCAATGAGAACTATCTCCAATTAGCACCTGTTGGGTGAGATAAAATTTTTTGGTGGGTTTGGTGCAGCTTGCTCCAATATAACCCTCATGTTTGGATACTTTAGGGCTATTTGAGCCCCAACTACCACAAACTAACTCTAACCCATGGATCCGAACAGGGCCAAATTTAGTCTCAGAAAATGCATTAAGCCTTATATACATGGACAGGCGGAGTACATGATACAAGCAAACGCTCACCATTAGTAGTAGTTCATTGGTTGGTTTCGATTTTTGATTCAGTTGTTGTGCTGCTACCGTCCAATATTCGCGTGTGGTTGTTTCTAGAATAAAAAAAGGAGGTAGTACTTACTGTCGGAAAGGTGAAGTGATGGTTGCTTCGCCGGAGAAACTTATTACTCTGGGATTATTGGAGTACCAGCGGATTCAACGAACAGAGAAATGATGGTTGCTTCGTCTGAGCAACTTACTGTGGCGAAGGTGGGGCTCTGTGATTTTAGTGCTCACTAGTCATTATTACTGGGCGCAACGACCGGGTGAATCTTTCCCTGAAGTTGTGCACCCAATATTGCTTCATGGCAGGTGGAGCCAGATGAAGGATGTCCCACATGTTGGTGAAAAAAAGTTGAATTGTTTCTGGCATTGCTATCAATCCTTCAGGATTTGTTTATATGTACCCATAATTTTAATGAAATTGTACTGTGATGCTATGAAGGTTTGAACTTTGGTTCCCGCAGGAAAAAAGGTTTCAACTTAGGATTCATGTGTCCTCTTGCCTCAAGATTGTCTCGTTACAACATTCCATCCGATACAAATGAAACTACCATGGCTGATAATGCATCTCAATGGTTCGTAGATCAGCGCCAATATTCACATCACAACTAAAGACAAAGTTGTGAGAAGGTGTACAAATAAAGAAAAATATATAATTGATCGATGTTGTTCGTAGGCATGGCTCCGTTTCCTGGGCACAGTGTTCATTGGTTGGCAGCTAGTTTCACCCAGCTCTGTAGCCAAAAAAGAGGTGTATGGAGGACATCACAATCCGATCATTTTGTGCAGCTCCACTAAAATCGAGCTGATCATCCCTGTTTGCAAAGATATTCAGTAAGTGTGATTACAATAATAGTGGAACTAGATTATGAAACATAACACACACAAATAGAAGCCGATCACCTCTGCGATCTCCCTTTAGGACTAACTACCTGTTGGAGAAGATTAGGCACGGAGTTGGATGAGGAGGATAGCAAAACCAATCTCCCTTTCTGCAGTCCCACAGAAATGTAAAACGTTGCCCGTGTGACATTTTGGCGGAACTGCACAAAACACTCTCAAGAAGAAAGTGATTTGTGCAGTTCACCAAAAGGTCGCAATAGCAACGAGGTGAAATGGATAGCCTTGTTTGCAAAAGGAGGTAGAAAGGGAACAATTACTGCCCAATAACACGAGTTGAAGACACATACGCCGACAAAAAAGAAGCATATTCCATGTAATAAGGGAAATATAGCAGCATGGTGGTTTATCCAAAAACGGTTTGAGGATGAGATTGCAAGATGGAAAGTACGCCGGCCGAGATACGTTTTAAGCAAACAACTAAAGAAGATCCACATGCAGGATTTTCCACATGCACCAACGTGGGAAGATGGGTAGTGGAGCAAGGCTGGAGGAAGTTGTACCTAAGGGTCGTCGGGATGTAACTAGGAGGGCACCGGCGGCCGGGATCTGCCCATACTGCGGTAGCAAGCAAGTGGTGAAGGCCCTACTACGTCGGAGCTTAGTCAGAGAGAACGACGGGTACCGCAGATCGGGACATGCTGCCTCAACGCCGTCGAACGGAGAAACGATGCACATCCTCCCTTTTCGCCAGCGTACGGGATGCGGCCGGATAAGTGACCAACGGTGAGAGAGAGAGGCCACCGCCGCCTTGTGTGAGATGGTGTGACGAGTGACAAACCCCGACAGGCAAGTTCCATTGTATATAGTGGAGCGGATTTTTCTTTTTTCCCAACGACAATCGTTTTATATTATGTACGTGCCATTGAGGAATATAACTTTATTTAATACTAACACGTCAAGTCAAACTTTGTTCCGCCTACGCGTGGTACATGACCCTCCTTCGAGTAAACAACCGCTACACGCGTCAAATTATCACGTGGGCTGCCTTTTCATACAGAAATGAACTCCACCGTGTACCCGCGCGGGTATGCCCGGGAACGAGACGTGAGTACGTGCATTGTGCGTGCACCTCTTCTCTAGGTGCAGGTACGTACGTGGGTAGGTGTGAGAGAGATGGTTTATGCGAAACAGAGGCAACGTGTCGACGATATCTCAAACAAAGAAACGTAACATATGCAATGTGTGTGAAACAGAGTCATGGATATATCATATATAGAGGGAGCGATCCACGAGAAGAGAGTGGAGGGATCATCGGCGTGAGATATCAACAGAATCGAAAACAAGGATGAAGTGTGTGGGTGCGCGATTGATAAAGAGTGCCATCAAATTAGTGTTTGCCCACGTCAAAGATACAGGGCGGCTGGCCTACTGGAATTTGAGAGGGCAGAGGTGCAGTTTCTCTCTGTGGCATGGATACCTACCTAAAATGTTCGACTATCGGTGTGTGTGGGGGGTGGGGGGAGGGGTAGAGACCTAACTGTAGAGAGGTAGATCGACTAGTATATGTGTGGAGAAGGAGAGAGACCTAGCTATGTATTGAGGGCAGAGGAATAAGGTTGGGAGAAAGATAAAGGTAGAGTGTCGGAGGGTTGGTGGTGGAGTTGCTTCTCACAAATGGTGGGAGAGGCCTGCTAGACAAACGGAGGGTACGAGTGCAATATCAATAAGAGAGGGTCGGGATGTCTGCCCATCTATGCAGGTGCGTGTGAGAGACGGGTCGGGAGGTATGCAAGGATGATGAGGGGGAACGATATGGTTGTGGTAACAAGATGTAACTACATAGGAAGATCAATCGTCGTGTGTCCGAGAAAGGGAGAGACATAACTAGTGTGGTAAGTCTGTCGGTGTGTGGGGAATAAGAATTATAGTCGACCTAGCTATATGTAGGGAGATCGGTACGTATACATGCATGCATGTGTTAGAATCAAATAAGGTCTAGAGAGACGGACAGGGGGAGAGGGGTGCGGCTAGGAGGTGGTGCGAGAGGCCTACTATGTCAAGGGGGAGGAGTGTGCGAGTATGAGATCGATGAAAAGAGGGGCGGGAGTGTGCACCTGCGTGGAACTGTATTGGTCATCGGGGGCATGGACGGTGAGAAGAGATGAGTGGACGTCTGTGTTTGTGGTAGGCACACTTGGCTAGAGAGGTATATCGATTGGTGTGTGCCGGAAAGAAGGAGCCGGGGGGCCTACACACACCGTTGGTGAACGACCTAAAGAGAAATAACGAATGTGCGCGATGGAGGGGACGATGAGGAAGGGTGAGAGGGGGGCGAGCGTGTGCATCCATGATAGAAAGTTATCGCTAGCTAGCTACAAAGAGAAGAGGATCGTGAAGGTGTAAAAGACGAACAGAGATCATAATTCATTAAAAAAAGTGGATTCGGATATTTGAAGAAGATATCATAATGTAGAACATTGATTATAATTTGGGATAATGTGTGGCTTTTGCAACTCAGTGCTAAATACTTGTCATAATATAGTGGGCGGGGCACTAAACTTTGTGTGATAAACATGGTGTACGTATGGAACATAATGTAGTGGGCGAGCGTGTGCATCCATGATAGAAAGTTACCGCTAGCTAGCTACAAAGAGAAGAGGATCGTGAAGGTGTAAAAGACGAACATAGATCATAATTCATTATAAAAAGTGGATTCGGATATTTGAAGAAGATATCATAATGCAGAACATTGATTATAATTTGGGATAGTGTGTGGCTTTTGCAACTCAGTGCTAAATACTTGTCATAATGTAGTGGGCGGGGCACTAAACTTTGTGTGATAAACATGGTGTACGTATGGAACGTGGTTTAGATTATGAATATCTAGTTAGTTCATCAAATGTACTATTATTTGGAATCAACATCAAGTGTACTCAAAAAATTGAATTCGAGTTCATATATTACACATAGTTCATATCTATCTCTATAGTAATCATGTGGTGTGTTGTTAAGGTAATACATGAATGATGGTTGAAGTTGGCAACAATCATATTTTTAGATTCTTATTCAAATATACAAACAAATTCAAATTTATTTAGAATTCAGCGGTAGTATAGACATTTGGAATGCAATAAAATGTTGGTATGAGTAGGTTACATGCATTATACAGCCAGCAAAAAAATTTAATTGGACATAACATGGATTCATAGCTTTGAATAGCATTTGTATAGTAAAATGGGACATACTCTCTCTTTGTGTGGTGTGAATAGTTCTATTTTTTCGTTTTTTCGTTGAGGGAAGTGCGAATTGATTTGGTACGTGCAATATTACACGTTAGGCTTGTCCCTAAAATTCAACCCATGCCTTGTTTAATCCTGAAAATTCAGATATCGTGCTACCAAAACTCGCGCCTTCACAACCCGCGCCTTGCTATCCCGAAATTACAACACGCGCGAAAAGTCCCTCCGGCTGCCAAATCCTGACACACGAAATCCCCCTTCTAACCCTGGGCCGAAAGGGCCGCTAGTTCAAACCGGTGGGGGTACTATTGTAACACACCCTACATTTTGGACAAGCGCGTCCCTAAGTCATGGTTCCCCCTCCCATCGCCACATTTTCGCCATTTGAAATCCCAGGCCGCCATAACCTCTCTGCTCCAACCGTGTAACCCCACCCTCCTCCGTCTGCCACCTCACTACTGCCCATCCGGAGCCTCTTCCCCGACGACGTCGTCCACCGCAAAAGCTCGACGTCCCTCATCCACCTCCGGAATGAGGATTCGTCGTCCATCTCGTCGTCCCACCGGTTCAGCCGCCCCGTCCTACACCTCCAAGGAGCTGCTCCGACGATCACCTTGTCTATCGCGGCTGCTCCATCCCCACAGTGCCGCCATAACCTGCTCCACCAGAACCGCAACATCCTCACCGACTCCTCCGACAAAGCCGAGGCCTACCCGGCACCACCAAAGAGGTTGTACACTCATCGGATCACACCTTATCCTTAATTCGACCTCCGGCGCCAACGGTGCTCCATCCTGCACCCCCATGGCGCGGCTACCTCGAAGCCGGCGCCGCTGGCGACATCTCCACGGCGGTTCTTCCCCAGTGTGTAGCGACCCGACCTCAGATGGTCAAGTCTCTGTGTTTCAGTGTCATCCCTGGATCGGTAATGCTGACACACACAGTACTCGAAGGATTTATAACAGAGTAGCAATCACACACTTATTACATCGAATGTCTCAAAAGAGAACTTATTACAATAATATGGCTTAAGGCCATCTAATGCGATAACAGCGGAAGGCTTGAAAGATAAAGTGAGTCCATCAACTCCAACGGTATAGCTGAGCTGCACGGCAACGACCTAACGATCCTTACTCCTCGTCTGAAAAGTCTGCAACATAATATGTTGCAGCCCGAGAACGGGTCAGCACATGGAATATTCTGTCAATATAACCTGATAGAACAAGAACAGAATAATGCTATCACTACATGCATATATGGCTTGTAGAAAGCTCTAAGGTTATAGTTTTTATGAAAAGCCAATTTTCCCTACAACAAAGGAATAGATTTTACTTTAACTATCATGGTGGTTGAAACATCATTGAGAAGGTATAACCCCAACTCAATCCCAAATTAAAGTAGTTAACATCCCAAAGCAATATTAATTTAGAGTGATGAGATACATGTGAATACTCAAGTACTAGATACTCGAATTGTCCATAACCGGGACACGGCTATCCATGATTAGATTGTACACTCTGCAGAGGTTTGCGCACTTTTCCCCACAAGACTCGATCGCCTCTGTTGATTTCTCGCACTACATGGTGTTTGAGATACGGATGACAGAGACACGATCTTTGAAACATTAACTCTCTACTCCGGGTAGACCATACCAAACCTACAAAACCCACTACTGCTGATCTACCTCTTCAAGAGCTTCACGTAACTTACTCAACTATGCTAGAGCCCATAATAGCTTGTGGCTGCACACGGAAGTTTCTAGCATGAATAATCTCGATTCCCTTTGAGCACTGGTGGCGGTCCATAGGAAGATCACACGGGTACCTCGAGATTTCCAAAAAAAATACAGGCAACACTAGGTTGCCCAGGTGCCTCAATCCACCCAGATGTGTATTTAAGTTGCCACCTTAAGTTGAACCATTAATTAACAATCTCACATCTGTCATGGAATACACTCAAACCCAATCCACGTCTACGAGCATAGCATACCAATAATAAGCAAGCGTAGAAGTAACTCCCAAGGGTTTGATAGGGCAATAGGTTCTACCTCAACTACTACTTACCAACCCACAAGTTAATGACATCCTAATCATGCAATGTTTGAGGATGAAACTAATGCATAAAAACTGGGTATGAAAAGATTATGATCAAAGTGTTACTTGCCTTGCTGACGATCCGTGAATCCTAGAGACTTCGTAGTAACACGCTTCGCACTTCGTGAATTCTATCGCAAGCAAACAATAACATACATAAGCAACAAGCAAAGATGCACAAGCAAAACTCAACTCAAAGAGGTTGACCGGAGAGTTCAACTTAAGAACTCCGGTTCGCAAAAAGAAATCAAACCAAACCGAGCAACGAAACTCAAACGGCGAAAGAAATAAGATCCGTTTACTAATCTGAACTAGGGTCAAATTTTACAGAGACAAAAGCTGGTTTGAGTTGGTTATTCGGAAAGAGGGTTTCGAGATGAAACTCGAGCGCTTGAATCGCTGATTCCGATAAACAATGAAAAGTTATACTAGATCGAAAATCGGATCGTAAATCGTGATCGTGAAAATCGCGGAATAAATCGATAAAAGAAAAGCGACGAACAGCTTAACGAACGAACATTCGTTAACTGAAACTAAACAAAGAACGCGTTCGTTGGAACGAACGAACGAGCGAACGCTCGCTAAATAAATAAACCGGAGAATAAAACCGATCTATATAAAAAAACGGAACTAGGGTTTTTCAAAAAAAAAACCGAAGTGGTATTTTTCTTTAAAAAAAACCGGCGACTCGGGCGGTACCTCCGGCGAGGTCCTCCGGCGGGGCGGGGCGGCTCCGGCGGGGCTAGCGGGGTGGGGCGGGGCTCCGGTGAGGGGCGGGGTGGCGTGGGAGGCGGCGGCGGCGCGGTGGCGGCGGGCGGCTCGGCTCGGCTCGGGCGCATGAGGCGGGCGGTGGTGGTGGTTGGTGGCGCGGCGGGCGGTATTTAAGGAGGGGAGGGGTAGGCGGCGGTGAGGCGGGCCAGCCTGGCTGGGCCTTGGGCCTGGTCGGGCGCGGGCGCAAGTTTTTTTTTTAATAAATTCCGCCGGAACTTAGAAAAATCCTAGAAAAATAAATAAAAATCTAAAAATACCAAAATAAATTTTCATCGTCTAAATGAAATATTTAGGACGAGGTGAACATTTTCTCGGCCCCTAAAATGCAATTTTTAAAACGTGCAAATTTTTCTAGGGCAAATAAAATTCCAAATAAAATCAAATAAAATCCAAATAATTATTTTAACATTTTTCCACCAATATTTCAATTGTTTTGGAGAAGTCATATTATCTCCTCTCATTTATTTTAATAAGAAATATTTTCCGGAGAGAAAAATAGTTAAAATCAAAAATCCTTGTTTTCATTATTTGATAAAATCAAATACGAAAATTCGGAAAATCCCCAACTCTCTCCGTGGGTCCATGAGTTGCTTAGGATTTCGAAGATTGCGGAACGAAGATGCAATAAAATATGATATGCATAGATGACCTATGTATAACATTCCAAATTGGAAATTTGGGATGTTACAAACCTACCCCCCTTAAGATGAATCTCGCCCTCGAGATTCGGGTTGGTTAGAGAATAGGTGCGGGTGGTCCTTGAGAATATCATCTTCTCGTTCCCAGGTGGCTTCTTCCTTAGTATGGTGGCTCCACTGAACTTTGCAAAACTTGATAACCTTGCTGCGAGTGACTCGGCTGTCAAAGTCAAGAATATTCACTGGCTTCTCCTCATAGGTCAAATTACTGTCTAACTGAATCGCCTCCAGGGGCACTGTGTCTCTCAACGGTATATCAGCCATCTCAGCATGGCACTTCTTCAACTGTGATACGTGGAACACATCATGAACTCCTGACAATCCTTCAGGTAACTCCAGCTTGTAGGCCACTTCTCCCATCCGTTCCAAAACACAGTACGGTCCTACAAACCTTGGGGCTAGTTTTCCTTCAACTCCAAAGCGTTTCACTCCTCGCAAGGGTGATACTCGCAGATAGGCTCTGTCTCCAATTTCATAGGTTACTTCCTTGCGTTTTGAATCTGCATAACTCTTACATGCGGGTGAGCAATCTTTAATCTGTCTCGGATTTGTTTAACCTTCTCTTCGGACTCTTTGATCAAATCTGGTCCAAACAACTGACAGTCTCCTACCTCATCCCACATCAGAGGTGTTCTACATCTGCGTCCATACAGAGCTTCAAACGGTGCCATCTTCAAACTGGCTTGGTAGCTGTTGTTGTATGAGAATTCTGTGTAAGGCAAATTATCATCCCAACTAGATCCATAGTCTAGCGCGCACGCTCTCAACATGTCCTCTAGAATCTGATTGACTCTCTCTGTCTGTCCATCCGTCTGTGGGTGGAATGCGGTACTGAACTCCAATCTGGTACCCAAGGTCAGGTGTAGCTGATGCCAAAATTTGGAAGTAAACTGGGTTCCTCTATCTGATACAATGGTCCTCGGAAGTCCATGCAAACATACGATCCTGGACATATATATTTTGGCCAACTTCGCACTTGTATAAGTTGTTTTCACTGGGATGAAGTGAGCTACTTTGGTCAAACGATCCACTACTACCCATATTGAGTCATATCCTGCTTTGGTTCTGGGTAGTACGGTGATAAAGTCCATGCCAAGTTTATCCCACTTCCATTCCGGTATCGGCATAGGCTGTAACAGTCCTGCTAGCTTATGATGTTCTGCCTTCACTCTTTGACATACATCACATACGGCTACATACTCGGCAATCTCCTTCTTCATACCTGTCCACCAGAAACGTTCCTTCAAGTCCAAATACATCTTGGTGTTTCCGGAGTGTATCGAATATGGTGAGTCATGGGCCCCCTGAAGTATTAATTTCCTGAGCTCTGGGTTATTGGGCACATAAACTCGATACTCAAACCATAAGGTATAGTGCTCATCCTTGCGAAAACCTTTGGCTTTTCCTTCGCTCATCTTCTCCTTTATCTCAGCAATCTCTTTGTCTTCCTTCTGAGCTTCCCGAATCTTGTCCAACAATGTAGACTGAACCTCCATCGTTGCAATGAAACCTCTTGGAACAAACTCCAACCGAAGTTCCATAATATCCTCGCCTAACTCCTTTGGCAGTCCTCTACTTTCAAGGATATTAGCGTAACTCTTCCGGCTCAAAGGCGTGCGCTTTCGACATTAGCTTTTCCTGGATGATAGTGCAGCTTAATGTCGTAATCCTTTATAAGTTCCAACCATCTCCTCTGCCTAAGGTTTAACTCCTTTTGAGTGAAAATGTACTTCAAACTCTTATGATCCGTGTACATATCACAATGGTTTCCAATGAGATAGTGTCTCCAAGTCTTCAAGGCGTGCACTACCGCTGCTCGCTCCAAATCATGCGTGGCAGTTCCAACCATCTCCTCTGCCTAAGGTTTAACTCCTTTTGAGTGAAAATGTACTTCAAACTCTTATGATCCGTGTACATATCACAATGGTTTCCAATGAGATAGTGTCTCCAAGTCTTCAATGCGTGCACTACCGCTCGCTCCAAATCATGCGTGGCATAGTTCAGCTCATGAGGCTTCAGTTGTCGTGAGGCATACGAAACAACCTTTCCGTCCTGCATAAGCACACATCCCAGTCCCAAGCGAGAGGCGTCGCAATACACTTGAAACTCCTTGTGTATATCTGGCAATGTCAGCACTGGGGCTGTAGTCAACCGTTTCTTCAACTCCTGTAAACTGGCCTCGCAATCTGCTGTCCATTTAAACTTAGTATCTTTCTTCAGCAATTCAGTCATTGGCTTGGCAAGTTTGGAAAAATTCTCAATGAATCTCCGATAATATCCTGCGAGTCCAAGGAAACTGCGGATCTCGCCAACTGAAGTGGGTGCCAACCATTCAGTAACTGGCTGAACCTTATTGGGATCTACTGCTATACCCTCTCCTGATATAACATGCCCAAGAAATCCAACTTCCTTCAACCAAAACTCGCACTTGCTGAATTTGGCGTATAACTGGTGTTCCCTGAGCTTCTCGAGGACCAATCGCAAATGCTCCTTGTGCTCCTCTTCGTTCTTCGAGTATACCATAATGTCATCAATAAACACTACAACAAACTTGTCCAAATACTCCATGAACACCTTGTTCATCATACTCATAAAATAGGCAGGGGCGTTAGTCAGTCCAAACGACATGACCGTATACTCATATAATCCATATCGCGTGGTGAACGTTGTCTTGGGTATATCCTTTTCTCGAATCTTCAACTGATGGTATACCGATCAGAGATCAATCTTCGAAAACACCTTAGCTCCTTGCAACTGATCAAACAGATCATTGATCATTGGTAATGGATACTTGTTCTTTATCGTTACTTCGTTCAAGGCTCGGTAATCAATGACCATCCTCAGGGATTTATCCTTCTTCTCGACCAAAAGTACTGGTGCTCCCCAAGGTGATGAACTCCTTCGAATATAACCTTTCTCCAATAACTCCTTGATCTGCTTCTTAATTTCCTCGAGATCATTTGCGGGCATCCGATAGGGTCTCTTGGATATTGGCCCTGTACCTGGCAATAACTCTATTAAGAACTTGATGTCTCGATCCGGTGGCATGCCTGGTAACTCCTCTGGGAAAACATCCAGAAAATCTTTTACTACAGGCACCTCCTCCTGCACAACTCCGTGAGGGCATTCACTTGGCTCCTCCTAGGCACATGCCCGGATACATACTTAATCCTTTTCCTCCGGTGGTAAGATATATTGATTTGCTAGCACAATCAATACTTCCTCCATACTTTGACATCCAGTCCATACCTAATATCACATCCAATCCTTATGACTCCAAGATAATTAGGCCAGACGGAAAAACATGTGTCCCAATGGTTAGGGGTATCTGGGTGCACCATCTGCTAGCCATGTACTCTGCTCCAAAGTAGCTCACTAAAGAGGGGTTCTAAGGGTTTGGGTTGGTAACTTAAACTTATCCACAAATCCCTTGATATGTATGAATGCGATGCACCAGTATCGAAAAGAACAATAGCGGTAAATGACTTAACCAAAAACTTACCTATTACCGCGTCCGGCTGCTCTTCAACTTCCTCCACGTTAACGTGGTTCACTTGGCCTTTGTTGAATGGGTTGGGCTTCTTCCCGGCGCTCCCATTTCCGTTTCCATTCCTTCCTTCAGGGCAATCATTGGCATAGTGCCCTGTCTTCCCGCACTTAAAGCAAGTGACTTGACTTAGGTCCCTTTTGGCGGGTGTAGATGGGTTTGGGCGGTTCTGGTTGTTATTAACTCCGTTCCCATTCCTATTCTTCGCACCATTGTGGTTATGAGATCCTCCTCTAGTATGGTTATGGCCTCCATGGTTACGAACAAGTCCTCCCGAGTTCGGGGTTAAGCGAGGCTTCTGGTGAGCTCCTGAGTTGTACTTCCCTTGTCCATACTTCCTCTTACGACTCTCAATTTGCTTCCTTCAATCATTAGGGCCTTGTCTACCAACTTCTGGTAGTTGTTGAAAGTCGCCACCATCAACTGCATGCTCATCTCATCGTTCAGCCCTTCCATAAACTTCTCCTGCTTCGCGGCATCTGTGGCCACATCATCGTGGGCATAGCGTGATAACTTACTAAACTCATCCACGTACCGGGCCACAGTACGGTTCCCCTGGCGTAAGTTGCGAAACTCGCGCTTCTTCATCTGCATGGCTCCGGTTGAGACATGGGTCGGGCGAAAAGGCTTCTTTGAAACCGGTCCCAAGTGACATTGGCTATAGGGAAAGTAGTTGTGTAATTCTCCCACCATGCGGCTGCTGGTCCGTCCAATTGATGTGCGGCAAAGCGCACCTTCTCAAAGATCCGTGCATCCTGCGATGGTTAACTCCTTCCAACACGGCGTAGCCAATCATCAGCAACTATTGGCTCGGTGCTACTGGAAAACACCGGCGGTTGTAACCTCAGAAAACGGGCAAAATTGTCCACTGGCGGCGGGTTGTTATTGTTGTTGTTGTTGTTGTTGTTGTTGTTGTTGCCACAGTTACGAACTAGCAATTGCATCAAGGCATTCTTCTTTGGATCAACTGGGTGAGCTCCGGTGGGAAAACAAAACCGGGGTCACGTCTCGGAGGCATCTGATGGGTTTAGATGGAAGAGATTAGAATAGAAAAAAGGTCTAGTGAGAAAACACTACCCATATGCACATGAGGCAAACACAATCATTTCACTCAATCAATCAAGAAAGGGCATACAACGGTCTAGGACTATCGCAAAAGTGCTCAGCTCCTACTGGTTACATGGGGGACTACTACTTAATATATGGTGGTCATCTAAAAATTTGATCGGTGGAAGACTCCATGATGTCTCGCTCGACTTCATCTTCGTAGTCATCATCACTTGGATCGGAATCGGTGTCGTCAATGATGATGTAGTTATCCGGGCAAGTGGGATCTTCTTCCTCTTCTTCCAGTGCGGATCCTCCCATGAATACTCCGATCTTCTTGACTAGATCTTCGTTCTTCTCAAGTAGTATCTTGATTTCCTCCTCATATCCATCGCGTGTATACTTGAGTTCTTCCTCCAGCTCGATAATCTTGGTCTTCGCCTTCTTCAAATCCACCATGTCTGCGCACATTTGGTTCTCCCGACGTCGAATGTGCTGATTTAGCTCCTGAATGAAAGCTGCAATGGATCTATCCTTCTTGGTGCTGATTACTTCCCATTGCTCGTCTCGGCGCCCACATATTTGGTAGATGGTGTCTTTAAGCTCCCTGTTGTAGACTTCTCCAATGCGTCCCATGGTAATGTGAGCTGCCATACTCTTGCCAAGACTCCAGGTGGGTGCTTCAAAAGAAAACTCTATGGGCTTAGAAGTTGGCGAGAACGTCCTTCCTGGTACTCGTACTTGAATCATCCAGCGCTCCACTTCTGGTAAGGTGGCGTTGTACGTCCCGGTGAAGCTTGGTATTCCAATGTTCAAGTACCTAGTGACTTCCTTCAAATGGCGTCCAAAAGGTGTGTCTTCATCTGGTTGTGCAAACTTGTTCTTCATCTCCGTCATCTTAAAGAGTGGAAAAATGGAGAGGAGTCAGAAATGAGTAGAGAAGAGTGTCCTATGGTTTATCTTAGTGGTCGTGTCCTACACTCAGCGTGTGCTCGATACCATCTTGTAGCGACCCGACCTCAGATGGTCAAGTCTTCGTGTTTCAGTGTCATCCTCGGATCGGTAATCTTGACACACGATTACTTGAAGGATATATAACGAGTAGCAATCACACACTTATTACATCGAATGTCTCAAAAGAGAACTTATTACAATAATATGGCTTAAGGCCATCTAATGCGATAACGCGGAAGGCTTGGAAGATAAAGTGAGTCCATCAACTCCAACGGCATAGCTGAGCTGCACTGCAACGACCTAACGATCCTTACTCCTCATCTGAAAAGTCAGCAACACAATACGTTGCAGCCCGAGAACGGGTCAGCACATGGAATATGCTGGCAATATAACACAGTAGAACAAGAATAGAATAATGCTATCACTACATGCATATATGGATTGTGGAAAGCTCTAAGGTTATAGTTTTTGCGAAAAGCCAATTTTTCCCTACAACAAAGGAATAGATTTTACTTTAACTATCATGGTGGTTGAAACATCATTGAGAAGGTATAACCCCAACTCAATCCCAAATTAAAGTAGTTAACATCCCAGCAATATTAATTTAGAGTGATGAGATACATGTGAATACTCAAGTACTAGATACTCGAATTGTCCATAACCGGGGACACGGCTAACCATGATTAGATTGTACACTCTGCAGAGGTTAGCACTTTTCCCCACAAGACTCGATCGCCTCTGTTGATTTCTCGCACTACATGGTGTTTGAGAAAGCGGATGACCGAGACACGATCTTCGTAAACATTAACTCTCTACTCCGGGTAGACCATACCAAACCTACAAAACCCACTACCACTGATCTACCTCTTCAAGAGCTTCACGTAACTTACTCAACTATGCTAGAGCCCATAATAGCTTGTGGCTGCACACGGAAGTTTCTAGCATGAATAATCTCAGTTCCCTTTGAGCCTGGGTGGCGGTCCATAGGAAGATCACACGGGTACCTCGGGATTTCCAAAAAAAATACAGGCAACACTGGGTTGCCCAGGTGCCTCAATCCACCCAGATGTGTATTTAAGTTGACACCTTAAGTTGAACCATTAATTAACAATATCACATCTGTCATGGAATACACTCAAACCCAATCCACGTCTACGAGCATAGCATACCAATAATAAGCAAGCGTAGAAGTAACTCCTAAGGGTTTGATAGTAACAGGGCAATAGGTTCTACCTCAACTACTACTTCCCAACCCACAAGTTAATGACATCCTAATCATGCAATGTTTGAGGATGAAACTAATGCATAAAAACTGGGTATGAAAAGATTATGATCAAAGTGTTACTTGCCTTGCTGACGATCCGTGAATCCTAGAGACTCGTAGTAACACGCTTCGCACTTCGGGAATTCTATCGCAAGCAAACAATAACATACATAAGCAACAAGCAAAGATGCACAAGCAAAACTCAACTCAAAGAGGTTGACCGGCGAGTTCAACTTAAGAACTCCGGTTCGCAAAAAGAAATCAAACCAAACCGAGCAACGAAACTCAAACGGCGAAAGAAATAAGATCCGTTTACTAATCTGAACTAGGGTCAAATTTTACAGAGGCAATAGCTGGTTTGAGTTGGTTATGCAGAAAGAGGGTTTCGAGATGAAACTCCAGGCGCTTGAATCGCCTGATTCCGATAAACGAGCGAAAAGTTATACTAGATCGGAAATCGGATCAGAAATCGCGATCAGGAAAATCGCGGAATAAATCCGATAAAAAGAAAAGTGACGAACAGTTTAACAAACGAATGTTTGTTAACTGAAATTAAACAAAGAACGCGTTCGTTGGAACGAACGAACGAGCGAACGCTCGCTAAATAAATAAACCGGAGAATAAAACCGATCTATATAAAAACGGAACTAGGGTTTTTAAAAAAAACCGAAGTGGTTTTTTTCTTTAAAAAAACCGGCAACTCGGGCGGTATCTCCGGCGAGGTCCTCCGGCGGGGCGGGGCGGCTCCGGCGGGGCTAGCGAGGTGGGGCGGGCTCGGCGAGGGGCGGTGGCGGAAGGAGGCGGGGGCTAAAGGCGGCGGCGGCGGTGGCTCGGGCATGGCGCGGGCGGCGGCTCGGCTCGGCTCGGCCTTGCGGGAGGCGGCGGTGGTGGTGGTTGGCGATGGGCGGCGGGTATTTAAGGAGGGAGGGACGGCGGTGGCTTGGGGAAGGGCGCCGGGAGGAGTCCGCTCGGGCTCCCCTCGGCGTCCGTCTTGGCGCACGTCTTGTGTGAGGAAAAGGCGGCGGTGAGGCGGGCTGGCTGGCTAGGCCTTGGGCACAGTCGGTCAAGTATAAGTTTCTTTTTAAGATAAATTCATGGAACTTAGAAAAATCCTAGAAAAATAAATAAAAATCTAAAAATACCAAAATAAATTTTCACCGTCTAAATGAAATATTTAGGACGAAGTGAACATTTTCTTGGCCCCTAAAATGCAATTTTTAAAACGTGCAAAATTTTCTAGGGCAAATAAAATCAAATAAAATCTAAATAATGATTTTAACATTTTTCCTCCAATATTTCAATTGTTTTGGAGAAGTCATATTATCTCCTCTCATTTATTTTAATAAGAAATATTTTCTGAAGAGAAAAATAATTAAAATAAAAAATCATTGTTTTCATTATTTGATAAAATCAAATACGAAAATTCGGAAAATCCCCAACTCTCTCTGAGGGTCCTTGAGTTGCTTAGGATTTCGAAGATTGCGGAACGAAGATGCAATAAAATATGATATGCATAGATGACCTATGTATAACATTCCAAATTGGAAATTTGGGATGTTACACAGTGCGAGGCCACTTCAGAGATGGAGTCCATACCAGCCGGATCTGCTACTGCTGCTCCCGCTCTCGCTCACTCGCTCACATTGCTGCTGCTGCTGCTCTCCTCTGAGGGAGTTCTGGATTAGGGGGTCCTCGGACAGCCGGACTATATACTTTGGCCGGACTGGTGGACTACGAAGATACAAGATTGAAGACTCCGTCCCGTGTCCGGGTGGGACTCTCCTTTGCGTGGTCTCCTCCCTTGTAACCGACTCTGTGTAACCCTAGGCCCCTCCGGTGTCTATATAAACCGTACGGTTTAGTCCGTAGGCCAACAACAATCATAATCATAGGCTACCTTCTAGGGTTTAGCCTCTACGATCTCACTGTAGATCAACTCTTGTAATACTCATATCATTAAGATCAATCAAGCAGGAAGTAGGGTATTACCTCCATCGAGAGGGCCCGAACCTGGGTAAACATTGTGTCCCCCGCCTCCTGTTACCATTAGCCTTAGATGCACAGTTCGGGACCCCCTACCCGAGATCCGCCGGTTTTGACACCGACATTGGTGCTTTCATTGAGAGTTCCATTGTGCCGTCACGATAAGGCCTGATGGCTCGTCTTGTTGTCAAGGACAACATTACCTCTGGGGGAGCCCTGGGTGTAGGCCAAACTCTCCAACTAGGTGGCTTGGTCATGACCGCTCGTTCGGCCGTCGCACCGACGATGACTTCTCGGGTCATCAGAAACAGCCTCCATGTCGGCTCGGGATTCATCGAGCAGATGGATCCAATGGAACTCTCTTCTTTGAACAAGCTCTTGGATCGCGCCATCACAGGAGTCGCTACGGACTATGATCAGATTGGGCTTAAACCCGACCAAAGGGAGATTAACTCTCCGCCAGTCACCCATCAGATAGTGGTGGTGGAGGAGCAATGCAGCGATTCTTCCTCTATTTTGAGGACAAACTATGTCCGGATTCCCGAGCTCTCCGAGCCGGATACCCGTCTACGGGAGGACATGGCCCAAGCTTCGAACCTAGAATCGGACAGCAGGCCAGAACTATTGGGCAACATCCCGGAATCCGAACTCCCAAGCTCGGAAACTCCTCTGCCCCTGGGTCTCAGATTGGGTCAGGGTTTGGACCTAAATCTACCCACCCACCCAGACATAAGTGATCTTTCCCACGTTAGACAAGAGCCCCAAGAGACAGTACATCACTATTGGGCCAGATTCCTCCTTGTAATGAGCAAGGTCAAGGACTGCCGTGAGGAAAACGCAATTTCATTCTTTTGCAAAAATTGCACGGACAAGGGAATCCTCAACGCCATAAGTCGTCGTGACATAGCACACTTGCCTGACTTAGCGGCCATAGTACAGAAATACTGTGCGATGGAAAGCGCCTGGAAAACCCAAACAAAATTCTGGGATCCTCCGGCTCTCACTAAACCCCCCGTCCGAACTAAAAGGGTGTACTCTCGTAAGTCACCCGATCCAATTGCAAAGAAACCAAAACCCACTACAGGGCGTGGAACCGTATTGGAGGGATGGCTCAATGGGCCATGCAAAATTCACAGTACACCGGATACCATGCCAACACACAGCCTTAGAGCATGTTGGATACTCCGGCAGGTGGCCAAGAGCGGCGAGGATCTCCTCATCAAAAATACCACAGAGCATCATCCCGACGAAAATAACAATACAGTATTGACAATCTTCAAGACTTTCGCCTCAAATAATAGGCGCAAGCAAGCACTCCGCAGCCTCACCGAAGTCTGCCACGTTGCAGCAATAAATCCATGGAACGATACGGCCATAACCTTCAATGCCAGTGACGAACCTCAATTCCGAACAGCCCGAGCACCAGCCGCTTTGGTCCTTAGTCCAATTGTGGACGGCTTCCGGCTTACTAAAGTGCTCATGGACAGTGGCAGCGGATTAAACCTCGTCTATGAGGAGAGTCTTAGCAAAATGGAAATAGACAAGAGCTGCATTGAGCAAAGCAGCACGACCTTCAGAGGAATCATCCCTATTCGGGAGGCACGATGTGCGGGAAAAATCCGACACTAGATGTGGTATTCGGCACACCGGAGAATTATAGGTCCAAAGAAATCACATTCCAAGCGGCCCCGTTTAGTAGCGGATACCACGCCCTTTTAGGGCGGCAGGCATTCACGATCTTCCAAGCTATACCCCATTACGGGTACATGAAGCTCAAGATGCCTGGGCCCAATGGAATCATCACTCTAGCTAGTGATCCGGACATAGCACTCCGCGCCAAAAATAAAACCGCCGCACTGGCCCTCAAGGCATTATCCGAAGCCCTCGCGGCCGAAGAACTAACTGTGTTGCGCTCCACAAGGATGTGGACGACGTGATACTCGACAAAAGACCCAAGTCCACCTCTTTTAAACCAGCGGATGAAATAGTGAAATTCCAGGTCCACCCAACGGACCCTACAAAAAACAGCATCCGTCGGGGCACAACTGAACCCCACAATGGACGCTGCACTGCGGGAGTTCTTGCGCGAGAATTGGGACATATTCGCCTGGCATCCTTCAGACATGCCAGGAATCCCACGCAGGCTGGCCGAGCATAGCCTAAACATTCTAAAGGGATACAAGTCGGTCAAGCAGACTCTTCGGTGTTTCTCAGAACCTAAGCGACAAGCCATGGGAGAGGAGCTAGCCAAGTTACTCGAGGCCGGATTCATTAGAGAAAATAAAACATCCGGATTGGCTAGAAAACCTAGTAATGGTACCAAAGAAGGAAAAATCCTGGCGCCTATGTGTCGATTTCAAGGACCTTAATAAGGCTTGACCCAAGGATCCCTTGCCCCTCCTCCGCATCAATCAAATTATCGATGGTACCGCAGGACACGACTCATTGTGTTTCCTCGACGCATACTCCGGATACCATCAAATCAAGATGGCGGAGTCTGATCAAGCCGCAACGGCATTCATCACTCCATACGGCCCCTTCTGTTTAACACCATGCCTTTTGGGCTAAAAAACGCCGGTGCAACCTATCAACGCATGATTCAGACATGCTTGGAAACAGAAATCGGCAAAACAGTGGAGGCATACGTAGACGATGTGGTCATCAAAACCAGACACGTCGAATCTTTAATAGACGATTTGAGGCTTACGTTCGACAATCTCCGAACATACGACATCAAGCTCAATCCGAAAAATGCATTTTCGGCGTGCCCGCCGGAAAGCTCTTGGGCTTCATAGTTTCCAATAGAGGAATTGAAGCAAATCCGGCTAAGATCCGAGCTCTGTCACAGTTGGCTATCCCAGCAGACCTCAAGCAAATCCAGAAATTAACTAGATGCGTGGCTGCCTTAAGCCGCTTTATCTCCCGATTGGGAGAAAAGGCACTACCTCTTTATCGCCTTCTTCAACGCACCGAACACTTCGAGTGGACGGATGGGCCACGGCCGGATTAGAAGAAATAAAAGCCCTCTTGGCCAGCAACCCAATCTTGTTCGCGCCGAATATCGGCGAACCAATGCTGTTATATATAGCGGCAACACACCAGGTTGTAAGCGCAGTGCTCGTCGTCGAACGAGAGACGGACGGACACAAGTTCCCGCTTCAAAAGCCGGTATACTACGTATCCACTGTCCTCACTCCATGCAAATCACGGTACCCACATTATCAAAAGATAGCATACGCGGTCTTCATGGCATCCCGGAAACTACGACACTACTTTCAAGAGTGTTCAATTACGGTGGCCTCTGAAGTACCATTCAACAACATAATAAATAACCGCGATGCCACAGGCCGGATTGCTAAATGGGCTATTGAGCTCCTCCCGTTTGACATAACATACAAACCACGGCGAGCCATTAAGTCGCAAGTACTATCTGATTTCATCACCGAATGGACAGAATCCAAACTCCCTAAAGAGTACGGCGCGTACTCCAATTGGATCATGCACTTTGACGGCTCTAAGATGCTGGCTGGTCTGGGGGCAGGCGTCGTCCTGACATCCCCCACCGGAGATAGAGTCCAATACGTACTCCAAATATTATACACAGACTCCAACAATGCAGCAGAATATGAGGCCCTATTGCATGGTCTCCGGATGGCAGTCTCCATGGGCATTCAAAGCCTAGAGGTGCGTGGGGATTCGAACCTTGCAATATCTCAAATAAATGGAGACTTTGACACCAAGGACCCAAAAATGGTGGCTTACCGCAATGACGTCCTCAAAATGTCAGCTCGGTTTGAGGGGCTCGAATTCCACCATGTGGTCCGAGAAAACAATCAAGCGGCGGATATCCTCGCCCGCATCGGTGCTAAGCGCGACCCTGTCCCACCTAATATCTTCTTGGAAAGGTTGTTTAAGCCATCCGTGGTGTGGGAAGGGGAGACCGGCAACAACAGTTCGGATGCGACCACAACACCAGATCCCGAACACTCTGACGTAATCGGAGTCTCCGCCACCGAAATAACACCTTCGGCCCACGTGATTATAGCTGTCATCGCCCCGTGGACAGAACCCTTCTTGGCTTACCTAAATAGGCAAGAACTCCCCGAGGACCCAAACTAGGCACGTTGCATTGTGCGGCGGTCTAAAGCCTACAAGATCCACGAGTGAGAGCTTTAGAAGAAAAGCGCTACCGGAGTACTTCAAAGGTGCATCTCCGAAGAGGAAGGACGGAAACTTTTGGCAGAAATTCATGCTGGACTCGGCGCCCATCATGCTGCAGCTTGGGCCCTTATAAGCAAGGCCTTTCGTACAGGTTTCTACTGGCCGACAGCCCGTGCGGACGCACAGGACCTCGTCCAACATTGCATCGGTTGCCAGCTTTTTGCAAACAAAAGCCATATGCCATCTACCGCTCTCCAAACAATCCCCATCACTTGGCCCTTTGCGGTCTGGGGGTTTGATATGGTCGGACCCCTTAAAGGAGGAAGCCATAAGAAAAAGTACCTATTGGTCATGGTCGATAAATTCACCAAATGGGTAGAAGCCAAACCAGTTAAAACAGCTGAGTCCGGACCAGTGATAGACTTCATATCCTGGGTTGTACACCGTTATGGTGTCCCCCACAGCATCATCACCGATAATGGCTCAAACTTCACAGCTGACAAGGTAAAAATTTGGTGCAGCAACATGGGCATTAAGCTCGATTATGCCTCCGTCTATCACCCCCAAACAAATGGTCAAGTCGAACAAGCAAATGGTCTTATTATGAGCGGCATTAAACCCAGATTAGTGCGATACTTGAAGGAATCAGATACGCACTGGTTGAGGAGCTCGACTCTGTACTACGGGGGCTGCGGACCACGCCGAATCGCACTACCGGATACGCACCGTTTTTTATGGTGTATGGAGGCGGTATTGCCCTGCGACATCATTCATGACTCACCTCGAGTGCGCATGTACGAAGAGAAAGAAGCCGAGCTTGATCGGCAGGACAGTTTAGACGCCCTGGAGGAGGAGCGTGACGTCGCAAAAGCCCGCTCCGCATTCTATCAGCAACAAGCTCGACGATATCAAAGCAGAGAAGTACGGGCCAAAACTTATAATGTTGGCGAACTCGTTCTACGCCTACCAGAGAAGAAAAAGGACAAGCTCAAGCCCAAATGGGAAGGTCCCTTCATCATCGATAAAGTTCTCACCTGTGGAGTGTACCGTCTGCGTGCTGCATCGGACAATCGACTCAAGCCAAACCCGTGGAACGCGGCCAGAGTCTGGAGATTCTACACCTAGTGCCGGACTCTATGTTCGTCTCCTTACCTCCGCCCTTTATATATATATATATATATATATATATATATATATATATATATATATATATATATATATCCAATGTCTGTCTTTCTTTCTTTTCTTTCTTCCCTTTTTCTTCATGGACTTAAAATCTTAAAATGTGTCTTGACTACACAATCTTGACGCGTCGTGAGTGCTCATTATACCTGGGGGCTTCTGATACAGAAGCTTAATATAATTATATTTCGGGCTTTATGCCCCCTGCACATGTGTTACTTCTCCACATGTACCTTTTCTTCTCCATTATATGCATTGATATGACTTAAGTTTTGGCCAAGCTGGGTTGCCTGGCTCTTGTGTTTATGCCTTACGTTCCCGTTAATTCGGCTAGGGCATAAGGGGAGCACCTCTGCGATTGTTACTGCCGGGTCAGCCGGATGTGTACCTCAGACTTGGTGAAGCCGAAAGCTAGCGTTCTTAAGGGAATATTCGGTCGGTGAACAAAATATGAATTTTACTTATTGCAATACATGCCCCCAGATGTTTATATCCTACGTCTCTTTTCGCAGTTCAGACATGCACATTAATGCATGCGTACCCAGGGAAAGGAACCCTTAACGGAACTATTCTCCCTAGAAGATGTTTTTTACTATCCATGTAATAAAACATAGCTAGTTGGGTACTTGTCTGTTCAACCACTTATGACCCCTACGCCTGGTTTCTACGCGTACCCCGGTTTAACTGAGCGGGTATTCGGATACACTCCGGACTATCGGGTCCGAAGGTCAAAGCGAAAAGGTCCGCCATGACAAATGATTTACAATCCGGCTAGGGACAACATATGTCACTTGAAGTACACAGTCACTTAGACTAACTAAATTCTTCTTCTATACCATCCAACAGGCTGTCTAGCCTACAATCCTGTTGGGAATACTTTGCAGCTAGTTTTACCTGGTCATATACTAGACTAACGGGGATCTCTTTCCCATCAGACCCTACAGGTCCGACCTCGGCCATGTGGTTCGGGTTAGACTTTGTATATCGCGTCTTCACCATGGCCCAGGCTTCCCTTGCACCTTCTCTTCCATTCCGCCAACTGCGGCCCGTAGCTGGGCTTTGTGATACGTCTCCAACGTATCTATAATTTTTAATTGCTCCATGCTATATTATCTTCTGTTTTGGACATTATTGGGCTTTATTATTCACTTTTATATTATTTTCGGACTAACCTATTAACCGGAGGCCCAACCCAGAATTGTTGTTTTTTGCCTATTTCAGAGTTTCGCAGAAAAAGAATATCAAATGGAGTCCAAACGGAATGAAACCTCCGGGAACGTGATTTTTGGAACGAACAAGATCCAGGAGACTTGGACCCTACGTCAAGAAACAAAAGAGGAGGCCATGAGGTAGGGGGCGCTCCTACCCCAGCGCGCCTCCGCCTCGTGGGCCCCTGCTCCACCGACGCATTTCTTCTTCCTCCTATATATACCTACGCATTGCCCCAAACGATCAGAAACGGAGCCAAAAACCTAATTCCACCGCCGCAACCTTCTGTACCCACGAGATCCCATCTTGGGGCCTGTTCCGGAGCTTCGCCGGAGGGGGCATCGATCACGGAGGGCTTCTACATCAAATCCATAGCCCCTCCGATGAAGTGTGAGTAGTTTACCTCAGACCTTCAGGTCCATAGTTATTAGCTAGATGGCTAATGTCTACTACACAACCTTCTTCTTGTAGACGTTGTTGAGCCTCCAAGTGCAGAGGTTTGTAGGACAGTAGCAAATTTCCCTCAAGTGGATGACCTAAGGTTTATCAATCCATGGGAGGCGTAGGATGAAGATGGTCTCTCTCAAGCAACCCTGCAACCAAATAACAAAGAGTCTCTTGTGTCCCCAACACACCCAATACAATGGTAAATTGTATAGGTGCACTAGTTCAGCGAAGAGATGGTGATACAAGTGCAATATGGATGGTAGATATAGGTTTTTGTAATCTGAAAATATAAAAACAACAAGGTAATTAATGATAAAAGTGAGCACAAACGGTATTGCAATGCTAGGAAACCAGGCCTAGGGTTCATACTTTCACTACTGCAAGTTCTCTCAACAATAATAACATAATTGGATCATATAACTATCCCTCAACATGCAACAAAGTGTCACTCCAAAGTCACTAATAGCGGAGAACAAACGAAGAGATTATGGTAGGGTACGGAACCACCTCAAAGTTATTCTTTCCAATCAACCCATTGGGCTATTCCTATAAGTGTCACAAACAGCCCTAGAGTTCGTACTAGAATAACACCTTAAGACACAAATCAACCAAAACCCTAATGTCACCTAGATACTCCAATGTCACCTCAAGTATCCGTGGGTATGATTATACGATATGCATCACACAATCTCAGATTCATCTATTCAACCAACACATAGAACCTCAAAGAGTGCCCCAAAGTTTCTACCGGAGAATCACGACGAGAACGTGTGCCAACCCCTATGCATAGGTTCATGGGCGAAACCCGCAAGTTGATCACCAAAACATACATCAAGTGAATCACATGATATCCCATTGTCACCACAGATACGCACGGCAAGACATACATCAAGTGTTCTCAAATCTTTAAAGACTCAATCCGATAAGATAACTTCAAAAGGGGAAACTCAATCCATTACAAGAGAGTAGAGGGGGAGAAGAAACATAAGATCCAACTATAATAGCAAAGCTCGCGGTACATCAAGATCGTGCCAAATAAAGAACACGAGAGAGAGAGAGATATCAAACACATAGCTACTTTGGTACATACCCTCAGCCCAGGGGTGAACTACTCCCTCCTCGTCATGGAGAGCGCCGGGATGATGAAGATGGCCACCGGTGAGGGTTCCCCCCTCCGGCAGGGTGCCGGAATAGGGTCCCGATTGACTTTTGGTGGCTACAGAGGCTTGCGGCGGTGGAACTCCAGATCTATTCTCGTCTCCGAAGTTTTTAGGGTACGTGGGTATATATGGGTGAAAGGAGTACGTCGGTGGAGCTTTGGGGGGCCCACGAGGTAGGGGGCTTGCCCTAGGGGGGTGGGCGCGCCCCCCACCCTCTTGGACACCTCCATTCTTTCCTGACGTGCACTCCAAGCTTTCCGGTAGCTTTCCTTCCAAAAATAACTTCTCCAGTTGGTTTCATTCCGTTTCGACTCTGTTTGATATTCCTTTTCTTCGAAACACTGAAATAGGCAAAAAACATCAATTCTAGGCTGGGCCTCCAGTTAATAGGTTAGTCCCAAAAATAATATAAAAGTGGATAATAAAGCCCAATATTGCCCAAAATAGTAGATAGTATAGCATGGAGCAATCAAAAATATAGATACGTTGGAGACGTATCAATGGTTTCTTCTCTCTTTTTGGATCTCAATATAATATCCTCCCCCTCTCTCGTGGAGATCTATTCGATGTAATCTTCTTTTGCGGTGTGTTTGTTGAGACCGATGAATTGTGGGTTTATGATCAAGTTTATCTATGAACAATATTTGAATCTTCTGAATTCTTTTATGTATGATTGGTTATCTTTGCAAGTCTCTTCAAATTATCAGTTTGGTTTGGCCTACTAGATTGATCTTTCTTGCAATGGGAGAAGTGCTTAGCTTTGGGTTCAATCTTGCGGTGTCCTTTCCGGTGGCAAGGGGCAGCAGCAAGGCACGTATTGTATTGTTGCCATCGAGGATAACAAGATGGGGTTTTTATCATATTGCATGAATTTATCCCTCTACATCATGTCATCTAGCTTAAGGCGTTACTGCTTTTTATGAACTTAATACTCTAGATGCATGTTGGATAGCGGTCGATGAGTGGAGTAATAGTAGTAGATGCAGGAGGAGCCGGTCTACTTGTCTCGGACGTGATGCCTATATACATGATCATACCTAGATATTCTCATAATTATGCTCAATTACATCAATTGCTCAACAGTAATTTGTTCACCCACCGTAAAATACTTATGCTCTTGAGAGAAGCTACTAGTGAAACCTATGGCCCCCGGGTCTATCTTCATCATATTAATCTTCCAACACTTAGTTATTTCCTTTTCTTTTTTACTTTGCTTTTATTTTACTTTGCATCCTTATCATAAAAATACCAAAAATATTATCCTATCATATCTATCAGATCTCACTCTCGTAAGTGACCGTGTAGGGATTGACAACCCCTTATCGCGTTGGTTGCAGGGATTTATTTGTTTGTATAGGTGCGAGGGACTCGCGCGTAGCCTCCTACTGGATTGATACCTTGGTTATCAAAAACCGAGGGAAATACTTACACTACTTTGCTGCATCACCCTTTCCTCTTCAAGGGAAAACCAACGCAGTGCTCAAGAGGTAGCAAGAAGGATTTATGGCGCCATTGTCAGGGAGGTCTATGCAAAATTCAACATACCAAGTACCCATCACAACCCTTATCTCCCGCATTACATTATTTGCCATTTGCCTCTCGTTTTCCTCTCCCCCACTTCACCCTTGCCGTTTATTCCCTCTCTTTTTCGTTCGCCTCTTTTCCGTTTGCTTGTCGTTATGGCTAGTCCTTTATCTTCTCCGTTGTCTCCCGAAAATGAAGTTCTCAATTTTAAACAAAGGGAGGGAGAAAATTTGAAACACGCTTGTTATAGAATTTGCAATGCTCAAAATAGATCTACCAGGAAGCAATCTACTTATGTTCTTCTCCACAATTTTTATGTAGGCGCTAATCCTTGGTATAGATATATTCTTGATACCATTACTGGAGGGAATTTCTTGGGTAGCCATACTTTTGACTCTTATAATGCTATGATAGATTTATTTGGCTCACCACCTCTTTTGGTTAATGGAACTATGTTAACTTTGGAGCATGTAATGCAAAGACTTGAAATTATTGAAAATAAAGTTGCTACCGTAGAGTTAATTGAAAATCTGGATGAAAAGATGCACAATCAAATTACCCAATATGGATCTAAGGTAGGAGTTACTTTGAAAAATATTAAGGAGAAGGAACCCATAAGTTAATGAAAGAATAAATCAAGATTCCACTAGAATCAATAAACTTGAGGGTATCATTACCAACTTGGGAACCGCTTTTTCTTCCGTAAAGAATACTCCAAGTCCTTCAACTAAAATTTCCAAGCTTATGTATGTTCCTAAAAATAAGGGTGAATCCTCTAGTAAGGAAATTGCGGATCTCAAATCTATAAGTATTCATCCCAATCTTTTTGCTATCATTAAGGAACCATTTGCTAAAAATGATTTTTTCGATCTTGTTCCTAAAATTTTGATAATTAATAGAAAGAAATAAACTCTAAAGGATGATAGATGTATTATTTAAGAATTGCCCACCAAAGATGGCAATACCTAGATCTATCCTTGCTTTTATGCCTAGCTAGGGGCGTTAAACGATAGCGCTTGTTGGAAGGCAACCCAATTTTATTTTTAATTTTTTGCTTTTTGCTTCTGTTTAGGAATAAATATTTTATCTAGCCTCTGGTTAGATGTGTTTCTATGTTTTAATTAGTGTTTGTGCCAAGTTAGACCTATAGGATCTTCTTGGATGATAGTAATTTGATCTTGCAGAAATTTCCAGAAACTTTCTGTTCATGAAAATAATTGTTAAAAATCATCATAACGTGATAAAATATTGATTCCAATTGCTTCTGATCAATAAAAAAATTCCTAGGTTGTCCTATTTTGGCTGATTTTTTGGAGTTCCAGAAGTTTGAGTTAGTTCTGATTACTCTGATTTGTTATGTTTTGATGATTCTGTTTTTCGTGTGTTGTTTGCTTATTTTGATGAATCTATGGCTAGTAAAAGAGTTTATAAACCATAGAGAAGTTGGAATACAGTAGGTTTAACACCAATATAAATAAATAATGAGTTCATTACAGTACCTTGAAGTGGTCTTTTGTTTTCTTTCGCTAACGGAGCTCACGAGATTTTCTGCTAAGTTTTGTGTTGTGAAGTTTTCAAGTTTTGGGTGAAAAGATTTGATGGATTATGGAACAAGGAGTGGCAAGAGCCTAAGCTTGGGGATGCCCATGGAACCCCCAAGATAATCTAAGGACACCATAAAGCCAAAGCTTGGGGATGCCCCGGAAGGCATCCCCTTTTTCGTCTACTTCCATCGGTAACTTTACTTGGAGCTATATTTTTATTTATCACATGATATGTGTTTTGCTTGGAGCGTCTTGTATTATTTGAGTCTTTAATTGTTAGTTTACCACAATCATCTTTGCTGTACACACCTTTTGAGAGAGACACACATGATTCGGAAATTATTAGAATACTCTATGTGCTTCACTTATATCTTTTGAGCTATATAGTTTTGCTCTAGTGCTTCACTTATATCTTTTAGAGCACGGTGGTAGATTTGTTTTATAGAAACTATTGATCTCTCATGCTTCACTTATATTATTTTGAGAGTCTTAAAATAGCATGGCAATTTGCTTTAATTAATATCATGAGAAAATTGATGCTTGATAATTGTTTTGAGAAATAAAGGTGGTAATATCATAGTTGTGCTAGTTGATTAATTGTGGAATTGAAAAATACATGTGTTGGAGTTTGTGATTCCCATAGCATGCACGTATGGTGAACCGTTATGTAACGAAGCCGGAGCATGAAGTATTTGTTGATTGTCTTCCTTTGTGTGGCGGTCGGGATCGTGCGATGGTTAAATCCTACCAATCCTTCCCCTAGGAGCATGCGTAGTAGTACTTTGCTTCGAGGGCTAATAAATTTTTGCAATAAGTATATGAGTTCTTTATGACTAATGTGAGTCCATGGATTATATGCACACTTACCTTTCCGCAATTTTCTAGCCTCTTCGGTACCGCGCATTGCCCTTTCTCACCTTGAGAGTTGGTGCAAACTTCGCCGGTGCATCCAAACCCCGTGATATGATACGCTCTATCACACATAAACCTCCTTATATCTTCCTCAAAATAGCCACCATACCTACCTATCATGGCATTTCCATAGCCATTCCGAGATATATTGCCATGCAACTAGCCACCGTTCCGTTTATCATGACACGCTCCATCATTGTCATATTGCTTTGAATGATCATGTAGTTGACATTGTATTTGTGGCAAAGCCACCGTTCATAATTCTTTCATACATGTCGCTCTTGATTCATTGCATATCCTTACATCACGGAGGCATTCATATAGAGTCATATTTTGTTCTAAGTATTGAGTTGTAAGTAAATAAAAGTGTGATGATCATAATTATTAGAGCATGGTCCCAAGTGAGGAAAGGATGATGGAGACTATGATTCCCCCACAAGTCGGGATGAGACTCCGGACTAAAAAAAAGAGGCCATAAAAAAAGGAGAAAAGTCCCAAATAAAAAAAATGAGAGAAAAAGAGAGAAGGGTGTAGGGGAACGTAGTAATTTCAAAAATTTCCTACGCACACAGAAGATCATGGTGATGCATAGCAACGAGAGGGGAGAGTTTTGTCTAAGTAGCCTCGTAGACCGAAAGCAGAAGCGTTAGCACAACACGGATGATGTAGTCGTACGTCTTCATGATCCGACCGATCAAGTACCAAACGCACGGCACCTCCGAGTTCAGCACACGTTCAGCCTGATGACGTCCCTCGAACTCCTATCCAGCCGAGTGTTGAGGGAGAGTTTCGTCAGCACGACGGCGTGGTGACGATGATGATGTTCTACCGACGCAGGGCTTCACCTAAACACCGCTACAGTATTATCAAGGTGGACTATGGTGGAGGGGAGCACCGCACACGGCTAAAAGATCAAACGATCAATTGTTGTGTCTATGGGGTGCCCCCTGGGCACGTATATAAAGGAGTGGAGGAGGGGGAGGGCTGGCCCTCTCTATGGCGCGCCCTAGGGGAGTCCTACTCCCACCGGGAGTAGGATTCCCTCTTTCCTAGTAGAACTAGGAGCCCTTCCAAGTAGTAGGAGTAGGAGGGAAGGAAAGGGAAGGGAAAAGGAGAAGGAAGGAAGGGGTGCCCCCTTCCCTAGTCCAATTCGGACCAGCCCATGGGGAGGGGTGCGGCCACCCTTTGAGGCCTTTCTCTCCTTTCCCGTATGGCCCATTAAGGCCCAATACGAATTTTCGTAACTCCCCGGTACTCCCGAAAATACCCGAATCACTCGGAACCTTTCCGATGTCCGAATATAGTCGTCCAATATATCGATCTTTACGTATCGACCATTTAGAGACTCCTCGTCATGTCCCCGATCTCATTCGGGACTCCGAACTACCTTCGGTACATCAAATCACATAAACTCATAATACAATTGTCACCGAAACTTTAAGCGTGCGGATCCTATGGGTTCGAGAACTATGTAGACATGACCGAGACACATCTCCGGCCAATAACCAATAGCGGAACCTGGATGCTCATATTGGCTCCCACATATTCTACGAAGATCTTTATCGGTCAAACCGCATAACAACATACGTTGTTCCCTTTGTCATCGGTATGTTACTTGCCTGAGATTCGATCGTCGGTATCCTAATACCTATTTCAATCTCGTTACCGGCAAGTCTCTTTACTCGTTCCGTAATACATCATCTTGCAACTAACTCATTGGTTACAATGCTTGCAAGGCTTATACTAATGTGTATTACCGAGAGGGCCCAGAGATACCTCTCCAACAATCGGAGTGACAAATCCTAATCTCGATATACGCCAAATCAACAAGTACCTTCGGAGACACCTGTAGAGCACCTTGATAATCACCCAGTTACGTTGTGACGTTTGGTAGCATACAAAGTGTTCCTCCGATAAACGGGAGTTGCATAATCTCATAGTCATAGGAACATGTATAAGTCATGAAGAAAGCAATAGCAACATACTAAACGATCGAGTGCTAAGCTAACGGAATGGCTCAAGTCAATCACATCATTCTCCTAATGATGCAATCCCGTTAATCAAATGACGACTCATGTCTGTGGCTAGGAAACATAACCATCTTTGATCAACGAGCTAGTCAAGTAGAGGCATACTAGTGACACTCTGTTTGTCTATGTATTCACACAAGTATTATTTTTCCGGTTAATACAATTCTAGCATGAATAATAAACGTTTATCATGAAATAAGGGAATAAATAATAACTTTATTATTGCCTCTAGGGCATATTTCCTTCAGTCTCCCACTTGCACTAGAGTCAATAATCTAGATCACATCGCCATGTGATTTAACATCAATAGTTCACATCACCATGTGATTAACACCCATAGTTCACATCGTCATTTGACCAACACCCAAAGGGTTTACTAGAGTCAATAATCTAGTTCACATCGCTATGTGATTAACACCCAAAGAGTACTAAGGTGTGATCATGTTTTTCTTGTGAGAGAAGTTTAGTCAACGGGTCTGCCATATTCAGATCTGTATGTATTTTGCAAATTTCTATGTCTACAATGATCTGCACGGAGCTACTTTAGCTAATTGCTCCCACTTTCAATATGTATCCAGATGAAGACTTAGAGTCATCTGGATCGATTAACACTTGTATCGGCGTAACCCTTTACGTGAACCTTTTGTCACCTCCATAATCGAGAAACATATCCTTATTTCACTAAGGATAATTTTGACCATTGTCCGATGATCTACTCCTAGATCACTATTGTACTCCTTGCCAAAAAGCGAGTGTAGGGTATACAATAGATCTGGTACATAGCATGGCATACTTTATACAACCTATGGTTGAGGCATAGGGAATGACTTTCATTCTCTTTCTATCTTCTGACGTGGTCGGGCTTTGAGTCTTACTCAATTTCACACCTTGTAACACAGGCAAGAACTCTTTCTTTGACTGTTCCATTTTGAACTACTTCAAAATCTTGTCAAGGTATGTACTCATTGAAAAAACTTATCAAGCGCTTTTGATCTATCTCTATAGATCTTGATGCTCAATATGTAAGCAGCTTCACCGAGGTCTTTCTTCGAAAAACTCCTTTCAAATACTCCTTTATGCTTTCCAGAAAATTCTACATTATTTCGATCAACAATGTCATTCACATATACTTATCAGAAATGTTGTAGTGCTCCCACTCACTTTCTTGTAAATACAGGCTTCACTGCAAGTCTGTATAAAACTATATGCTTTGATCAACTCATCAAAGCGTATATTCCAACTCTGAGATGCTTGCACCAGTCCATAGATGGATCACTGGAGCTTGCATATTCTGTTAGCACCTTTAGGATTGATAAAACCTTTTGGTTGCATCATATACAACACTTCTTTAATAAATCCATTAAGGAATGCAGTTTTGTTTATCCATTTGCCAGATTTCAGAAAATGCGGCAATTGCTAACATGATTCAGACAGACTTAAGCATAGATACGAGTGACAAACTCTCATCGTAGTCAACACCTTGAATTTGTCGAAAACCTTTTGCGACAATTCTAGCTTTGTAGATAGTAACACTACTATCAGCGTCCGTCTTCCTCTTGAAAATTCATTTATTTTCTATGGCTTGCCGATCATCGGGCAAGTCAACCAAAGTCCACACTTTGTTCTCATACATGGATCCCATCTCAGATTTTTATGGCCTCAAGCCATTTTGCGGAATCTGAGCTCATCATCGCTTCCTCATAGTTCGTAGGTTCATCATGGTCAAGTAACATGACCTCCAGAACAGGATTACCGTACCACTCTAGTGCGGATCTCACTCTGGTTGACCTACGAGGTTCGGTAGTAACTTGATCTGAAGTTACATGATCATCATCATTAGCTTCCTCAATAATTGGTGTAGGAGTCACATGAACAAATTTCTGTGATGAACTACTTTCCAATGAGGGAGCAGAATGATTACCTCATCAAGTTCTACTTTCCTCCCACTCACTTCTTTCGCGAGAAACTCCTTCTCTAGAAAGGATCCATTCTTGGCAACGAATATTTTGCCTTCGGATCTGTGATAGAAGGTGTACGCAACATTTTATTTTGGGTATCCTATGAAGACACACTTCTCCGATTTGGGTCCGAGCTTATCAGTTTGAAACTTTTTCACATAAGCATCGCCGCCCCAAACTTTAAGAAACGACAGCTTAGGTTTCTTGCTAAACCACAGTTCATACAGTGTCATCTCAATGGATTTAGATGGTGCCCTTTTTAACGTGAATGCAGCTGTCTCTAATGCATAACCCCAAAACTATAGTGGTAAATCGGTAAGAAACATCATAGATTGCACTATATCCAATAAAGTACGGTTATGACGTTCAGACACACACCATTATGCTATGGTGTTCCAGGTGGCACGAATTTGTGAAACTATTCCACATTGTTTTAATTGAAGACCAAACTCGTAACTCAAATATTTGTCTCTGCGATCAGATAGTAGAAACCTTATTTTCTTGTCAGGATGATTTTTCACTTCACTCTGAAATTCTTTGAACTTTTCAAATGTTTCAGACTTATGTTTCATCAAGTAGATATACCCATATCTGCTCAAATCATCAGTGAAGGTCAGAAAATAACGATACCCGACGCGAGCCTCAACACTCATCAGACCACATACATCAGTATGTGTGATTTCCGACAAATCTGTTGCTTGCTCCATTGTTCCGAAGAACTGCGTTTTAGTCATTTTGCCCAAGAGGCATGGTTCGCAAGCATCAAGTGATTCCAAAAGCCCATCAGCATGGAGTTTCTTCATGCATTTTACACCAATATGTCCTAAACGGCAGTGCCACAAATAAGTTGCACTATCATTATTAACTTTGCATCTTTTTGGCTTCAATATTATGAATATGTGTATCACTACGATCGAGATCCAACAAACCATTGGTGTGTATGACCATAGAATGTTCTATTCATGTAAACAGAACAACAATTGTTCTCTAACTTAAATGAATAACCGTGTTGCAATAAACATGATCAAATCATATTTATGCTCAACTCAAACACCAAATAACACTTATTTAGGTTCAACACTAATCCCGAAAGTATAGGGAGTGTGCGATGATGATCATATCAATCTTGGAACTACTTCCAACACACATCGTCACTTCACCCTTAACTAGTCTCTATTTATTCTGCAACTCCTGTTTCGAGTTACTAATCATAGCAACTGAACTACTATCAAATACTTAGGGGTTGCTATAAACACTAGTAAAGTACACATCAATAACATGTATATCAAATATACCTTTGTTCACTTTGCCATCCTTCTTATCCGCCAAATACTTGGGGCAGGTCCGCTTCCAGTGACCAGTTCCTTTGCAGTAAAAGCACTCAGTCTCAGGCTTAGGTCCAGACTTGGGTTTCTTCACTTGAGCAGCAACTCGCTTGCCGTTCTTCTTGAAGTTCCCCTTCTTCCCTTTGCCCCTTTTTGAAACTAGTGGTCTTGTCAACCATCAACACTTGATGTTTTTCTTGATTTCTACCTTCGTCGATTTCAGCATCACGAAGAGCTTGGGAATCATTTCCGTTATCCCTTGCATATTATAGTTCATCACGAAGTTCTAGTAACTTGGAGATAGTGACTAAAGAACTCTGTCAATCACTATCTTATCTAGAAGATTAACTCCCACTTGATTCAAGTGATTGTAGCACACAGACATTCTGAGCACATGCTCACTAGCTGAGCAATTCTCCTCCATCTTGTAGGCAAAATATTGCTAGAGGTAAAATACCTCTCGACACGGGCATGAGTATGAAATACCAATTTCAACTCTTGGAACATCTTATATGCTCCTTGGAGTTTCAAAATATTTTTGAAGTCCCGGTTCTAAGCCGTAAAGCATGGTGCACTAAACTATCAAGTAGTCATCATACTGAGCTTTTGTCAAACGTTCATAACGTCTGCATCTGCTCCTGCAATAGGTCTCTCACCTAGTGGTGCGTCAAGGACATAATTATTCTGTGCAGCAATGAGGAAAATCCTCAGATCACGGATCCAATCCGCATCATTGCTACTAACATCTTTCAACTCAGTTTTCTCTAGGAACATATCAAAATAAAACAGGGGAGCAAAACGCGAGCTATTGATCTACAACATAGATATGCTAATACTACCAGGACTAAGTTCATGATAAATTAAAGTTCAATTAATCATATTACTTAAGAACTCCCACTTAGATAGACATCCCTCTAATCCTCCAAGTGATCACGTGATCCAAATCAACTAAACCATGTCCGATCATCACGTGAGATGGAGTAGTTTCAATGGTGAACATCACTATGTTGATCATATCTACTATATGATTCACGCTCAACCTTCGGTCTCGGTGTTCCGAGGCCATATCTCGCATATGCTAGGATCATCAAGTTTAACTCGAGTATTCTGCGTGTGCAAAACTGGCTTGCACCCGTTGTAGATGGACGAGAGCTTATCACAACCGATCATCACATGGTGTCCGGGCACGACGAACTTTGGCAACGGTGCATACTCGTGGAGAACACTTTTATCTTGAAATTTAGTGAGAGATCATCTTATAATGCTACCGTCAATCAAAGCAAGATAAGATGCATAAAAGATAAACATCACATGCAATCAATATAAGTGATATGATATGGCCATCATCATCTTGTGCTTGTGATCTCCATCTCCGAAGCACCGTCATGATAACCATCGTCACCGGCGCGACACCTTGATCTCCATCGTAGCATCATTGTCGTCTCGACAATCTTATGCTTCTACGATTATCGCTACCGCTTAGTGATAAAGTAAAGCATTACAGGTATGCATTGCATTGCATACAATAAAGCGACAACCATATGGCTCCTGCCAGTTGCCGATAACTTGGTTACAAAACATGGTCATCTCATACAATAAAATTTAGCATCATGTCTTGACCATATCACATCACAACATGCCGTGCAAAAACAAGTTAGACGTCTTCTACTTTGTTGTTGCAAGTTTTACGTGGCTGCTACTGGGCTTAGCAAGAACCGTTCTTACCTACGTATCAAAATCACAACGATAGTTTGTCAAGTTGGTGCTATTTTAACCTTCGCAAGGACCGGGCGTAGCCACACTCGGTTCAACTAAAGTTGGAGAAACTGACACCCGCCAGCCACGTGTGTGCAAAGCGGTAGAACCAGTCTCGCGTAAGCGTACGCGTAATGTCGGTCCGGGACGCTTCATCCAACAATACCGCCGAACCAAAGTATGACATGCTGGTAAGAAGTATGACTTATATCGCCCACAACTCACTTGTGTTCTACTCGTGCATATGACATCTACGCATAAAACCTGGCTCGGATGCCACTGTTGGGGAACATAGTAATTTCAAAATTTTCCTACGCACACGCAAGATCATGGTGATGCATAGCAATGAGAGGGGAGAGTGTTGTCTCACCCTCAGAGACCAAAAGCGAAGCGTTAGCACAACGCGTTGATGTAGTCGTACGTCTTCACGATCCGACCGATCAAGTACCGAACGCACGGCACCTCCGAGTTCAGCACACGTTCAGCCTGATGACGTCCCTCGAACTCCGATCCAGCCGAGTGTTGAGGGAGAGTTTCGTCAGCACGACGGCGTGATGACGATGATGATGTTCTACCGACGTAGGACTTCACCTAAACACCGCTACAGTATTATCAAGGTGGACTATGGTGGAGGGGAGCACCGCACACGGCTAAAAGATCAAACGATCAATTGTTGTGTCTATGGGTGCCCCTCGGGCACGTATATAAAGGAGTGGAGGAGGGGAGGGCTGGCCTCTCTATGGCGCGCCCTAGGGGAGTCCTACTCCCACCGGGAGTAGGATTCCCTCTTTCCTAGTAGAACTAGGAGCCCTTCCAAGTAGTAGGAGTAGGAGGGAAGGAAAGGGAAGGGAAAAGGAGAAGGAAGGAAGGGGGTGCCCCCCCCCCCTCCCTAGTCCAATTCGGACCAGCCCATGGGGAGGGGTGCGGCCACCCTTTGAGGCCTTTCTCTCCTTTCCCGTATGGCCCATTAAGGCCCAATACGAATTTTCGTAACTCCCCGGTACTCCCGAAAATACCCGAATCACTCGGAACCTTTCCGATGTCCGAATATAGTCGTCCAATATATCGATCTTTACGTATCGACCATTTAGAGACTCCTCGTCATGTCCCCGATCTCATTCGGGACTCCGAACTACCTTCGGTACATCAAATCACATAAACTCATAATACAATTGTCACCGAAACTTTAAGCGTGCGGATCCTATGGGTTCGAGAACTATGTAGACATGACCGAGACACATCTCCGGCCAATAACCAATAGCGGAACCTGGATGCTCATATTGGCTCCCACATATTCTACGAAGATCTTTATCAGTCAAACCGCATAACAACATAAGTTGTTCCCTTTGTCATCGGTATGTTACTTGCCCGAGATTCGATCGTCGGTATCTCAATACCTAGTTTAATCTCGTTACCGGCAAGTCTCTTTACTCGTTCCGTAATACATCATCTCACAACTAATTCATTGGTTACAATGCTTGCAAGGCTTATAGTGATGTGTATTACCGAGAGGGCCCAGAGATACCTCTGCGACAATCGGAGTGACAAATCCTAATCTCGAAATACGCCAACTCAACAAGTACCTTCGGAGACACCTGTAGAGCACCTTTATAATCAGCCAGTTACGTTGTGACGTTTGGTAGCACACAAAGTGTTCCTCCGGTAAGCAGGAGTTGCATAATCTCATAGTCATAGGAACATGTATAAGTCATGAAGAAAGCAATAGCAACATACTAAATGATCGAGTGCTAAGCTAACGGAATGGCTCAAGTCAATCACATCATTCTCCTAATGATGTGATCCCGTTAATCAAATGACAACTCATGTCTATGGCTAGGAAACATAACCATCTTTGATCAACGAGCTAGTCAAGTAGAGGCATACTAGTAACACTCTATTTGTCTATGTATTCACACAAGTATTATGTTTCCGGTTAATACAATTCTAGCATGAATAATAAACATTTATCATGAAATAAGGAAATAAATAATAACTTTATTATTGCCTCTAGGGCATATTTCCTTCAAAGGGATAATGTTACTATCCTTTTACCACACTTGTGCTTCAAAGTAGCACCGTGATCTTCATAGTAGAGAGTCTCTCATTTTGTCACTTTCATATACTAGTGGGAAATTTCATTATAGAACTTGGCTTGTATATTCCAATGATGGGCTTCCTCAAATACCCGAGGTCTTCTTGAGCAAGCAAGTTGGATGCACACCCACTTAGTTTCTTTTTGAGCTTTCATACACTTATAGCTCTAGTGCATCTGTTGCATGGCAATTCCTACTCCTCGCATTAACATCAATTGATGGGCATCTCCATAGCCCGTTGATTAGCCTCGTTGATGTGAGACTTTCTCCTTTTTTGTCTTCCCACATAACCCCTACCATTGTACCTTATTCCACCATAGTGTTATATCCATGGCTTGCGCTCATGTATTGCGTAAGAGTTGAAAAGGCTGAACCGTGTTAAAAGTATGAACCAATTGCTTGGCTAAAACCGGGGTCGTACATGATATGAATATTTTGTGTGGGGAAGATGGAGCATAGCCAGACTATATGATTTTGTAGGGATAACTTGCTTTGGCTATGCTATTTTGATAAGACATAATTGCTTAGTTTGTATGCTTGAAGTATTATTGTTTTTATGTCAACATTAAACTTTTATCTTGAATCATATCAAATCTGAACATTCATGCCACAATAAGAAGAATTATATTGAAATTACGCCAAGTAGAACTCCGCATCAAAAATTCTATTTTTATCATTTACCTACTCGAGGACGAGCAGGAATTAAGCTTGGAGATGCTTGATACGTCTCCAACGTATCTATAATTTTTGATTGCTCCATGCTATATTATCTTCTGTTTTGGACATTATTGGGCTTTATTATACAATTTTATATTATTTTTGGGACTAACCTATTAACTGGAGGCCCAACCCAGAATTGTTGTTTTTTGCCTATTTCATAGTTTCCTAGAAAAATAATATCAAACAGAGTCCAAACGGAATGAAACCTTTGGGAACGTGATTTTTGGAATGAACAAGATCCAGGAGACTTGGACCCTACGTCAAGAAACAAAAGAGGAGGCCACGAGGTAGGGGCGCGCCTACCCCCCCCCCCCCCCCCCCCCCAGGCGCGCCCTCCACCCTCGTGGGCCCCCTGTTGCTCCACCGCGCATTTCTTCCTCCTATATATACCTCATTGCCCCCTTCAAACGATCAAAACGGAGCCAAAAACCTAGTTCCACCGCCGCAACCTTCTCATACTCCACGAGATCCCATCTTGGGGCCTGTTAGGAGCTCACGGAGGGGGCATTGGTCACGGAGGGCTTCTACATCAACGGCATAGCCCTCCGAAGCGAAGTGTGAGTAGTTTACCTCAGACCTTCGGGTCCATAGTTATTAGCTAGATGGCTTCTTCTCTCTTTTTGGATCTCAATACAATGTTCTCCCCCTCTTTCGTGGAGATCTATTCGATGTAATCTTCTTTTGCGGTGTGTTTGTTGAGACCGATGAATTGTGGGTTTATGATCAAGTTTATCTATCAACAATATTTGAATCTTCTGAATTCTTTTATGTATGATTGGTTATCTTTGCAAGTCTCTTTGAATTATCAGTTTGGTTTGGCCTACTAGATTGATCTTTCTTGCAATGGGAGAAGTGCTTAGCTTTGGGTTCAATCTTGCGGTGTCCTTTCCAAGTGACAGTAGGGGCAACAAGGCACGTATTGTATTGTTTCCATTGAGGATAATAAGATGGGGTTTTTATCATGTTGCATGAATTTATCCTTCTACATCATGTCATCTTGCTTAAGGCGTTACTATGTTTTTATGAACTTAATACTCTAGATGCATGCTGGATAGCGGTCGATGAGTGGAGTAATAGTAGTAGATGCAGGCAGGAGTCGGTCTACTTGTCTCGGATGTGATGCCTATATACATGATCATACCTAGATATTCTCATAATTATGCTCAATTCTGTCAATTGCTCAACTGTAATTTGTTCACCCACCGTAAAATACTTATGCTCTTGAGAGAAGCCACTAGTGAAACCTATAGCTCCCGGGTCTATCTTCATCATATTAATCTTCCAACACTTAGTTATTTCCTTTGCTTTTTTTACTTTGCTTTTATTTTACTTTGCATCCTTATCATAAAAATACCAAAAATATTATCCTATCATATCTATCAGATCTCACTCTCATAATTGACCGTGTAGGGATTGACAACCCCTTATCGCGTTGGTTGCGAGGATTTATTTGTTTGTGTAGGTGCGAGGGACTCGCGCGTAGCCTCGTACTAGATTGATACCTTGGTTCTCAAAAACTGAGGGAAATACTTAAGCTACTTTGCTGCATCACCCTTTCCTCTTCAAGGGAAAACCAACGCAATGCTCAAGAGGTAGCACTTTGCACTCCTCCAGCTCTTGAGAGAACTGGGTATTCTTCTCCGTAAGAACCTATGCATATGATGATCCTTAAATCAGTTGTGCCAACTATTTCAAGTCTCAGAGGCTACTGATATACATAATTATCAGATTTTCTTACCCGTATATCCTTTACGTACTGGTCCGTGGCTCTGGCAAGGCCATTTTGAGCAGCTCGGATGAACGCGTCTCCTGAGTTGAAGGCATCGAACGCCTCTTCGGAGAAACTTGGGTCGCGGAGTACGGCCCGGCGACGCCTGTGATTCATGGCGCTCTCCACTTCGGAAGTCGTAGAGGACAGCCTATCCGCATCCTCTGTAGGAGGAACATCCGGTGTTGTCCTCACGTTAGCATCTGCCCCTAAGTCCGGCTCTGGAGTCCGGCTGGTGGAGGCGTGGCCGACAGGCTCTCCGGACACGGTCCGGCAAGCGTTTTTTCCGCCAGGGACCATTGACGTTATTATATTTTAAAGACGACAACCACGGAGCAGGGTTTTTCAAACCTCTGTGACGGCGTCTCAGTTCTGACTGCCTTCCTTTTAAACCTACCCTGCTTTGGTGCCCCTTGTTGATGAGTTGCCGCGGGTTTGGCATGGCACCCCGAGGGCCTTCCATGTAAGAGCAACACGTGTGCGGTGGGTGAAGTGCAAAGAAGGGATCCTTCTCGGAAGTTGGGACTTCAATTTTACTTACATGTGATACAGGTTGCAAGGATAATCGACTATGATAGCTACCAAGGCACCGTCGCAGCTTAACTGATAGAACGTCCTGTCGACAAGCTCCACAAATATGTCCGGATCTTCTTCGAGTCCGGGGTTGAGGGCCCGATCAGGGTCCTCTGGCTGTGGAGACGGGTTGTGGACCTCCCTCACAACTTTTCGCAGTTGCTGCTATGAAGTAGCAAGGTAAATATTTATGATGAAGAGTGCGGGAAGGTCTGGAGTAAAAGGTAGCAACTCACCCAGTTTGGGGGGTTGTACATGGAGAATCCATCCCGTGGCTTAATGCGGATGAACTCCTCTTCCTCTACTTTGTACAAATCGGACAGTATTTTCGCTAGGGCAGCGAAGGAGTCCAGACCTTGACAACCGCAGCAGGTGGCATCGTCTTCTCCATTGAAGTGCCACATGGGTTTCCCCTGATACTGAAGTGGTTGCACCCCCCGCATTATAGATATTGACATGACCTCGACTATTGTCAGTCCTGATTTGGCGAGCGTTTTTATCCTGCCCATCAGGTAAAGGACTTCTATGTTATCTTCCTCCTGGGGGCTTTGAGTGTGCCAGCTGTGGCGTTTCTTCAAAGGGGCATTATCAAACTCAGGAAGGCCCATCCGAATAGGGCCCGGAAGGGGAACGCCCTCCATATAAAACCACTCCGAAGGCCAGTGTTTGGATGTCTTCTTCGAGTACCGGAAAGGTATCCGGTCCCAGCGATGCGCCATATTTCGGCTCCGCCCACTTGATATATTGACCCCTCCTGCGTACGAGGCACGAGGCAGAATAGCCTCTTCCATAGCTCGAAATGAGCTTCACAGCCAAGAAACAGCTCGCAAAGGGCGACGTAGCCGGCGATGTGTAATAGGGAGGCGGGGGTAAAGTTATGTAGCTGGAGTCCATAGAACTCCAGGAGCCCGCGGAGGAACGGATGGATTGGAAACCCGAGCCCCCTCAATAAGTAAGGGACAAGGCATACCCGCTCCCCCCTGGATGGGTTGGGAAAGCTCTCCGCTTGCTCCCCGCCATTATAAATGGCTAGTCCGGCTCGGACGGGGACCATATACCCAGGAGGGAGAAACCCCTGGGTCTGCAACTCTACTAATTGGCTGTGAGGGACGGCACACTTCTCCCAATTGCCTGGTTTAGTGCTACGGGAGCGAGAGGAGGAGCTGCGATGGCCGGCCATGATGGGATAGACTTTTCTGGGCGTGCTCTGATGGATACTCGCTGTGGGAGGATGGTGTTATTTGGATCTGAGGATCCCCATCTCTTTAAATACACGATTTACTTACATGATTAGGGTGGCAAATGTAAAAATGCCTCGACTTCTCGCATTCGTTCGACATGTGGAAGTAGCCATTATTAAAGCACAGAAGTCGAGGAGTGCAACATTCATGGGAAGCCGGACACTACTCATTACGACAGGTACTCGGGATTTGGAGAAGAACCCGCCTTGCGATGCCGAAGACAATCTGTGCGCTGGACTCATCGTCATTGAAGCCTAGTTCAAGGGCTACTGAGGGAGTCCTAGATTAGGGGGTCCTCAGACAGCCGGACTATATACTTTGGCCGGACTGGTGGACTATGAAGATACAAGATTGAAGACTCCGTCCCGTGTCCGGGTGGGACTCTCCTTTGCGTGGAAGGCAAGCTTGGCAATTCAGATATGTAGATCTCATCCCTTGTAACAGACTCTGTGTAACCCTAGCCCCCTCCGGTGTCTATATAAACCGGAGGGTTTAGTCCGTAGGCCAACAACAATCATAATCATAGGCTAGCTTCTAGGGTTTAGCCTCTACGATCTCGTGGTAGATCAACTCTTGTAATACTCATATCATCAAGATCAATCAAGCAGGAAGTAGGGTATTACCTCCATCGAGAGGGCCCGAACCTAGGTAAACATTGTGTCCCCCGCCTCCTGTTACCATTAGCCTTAGACGCATAGTTCGGGACCCCCTACCCGAGATCCGCCAGTTTTGACACCGACATCCTTGTCGCTCGTGCTACTGCTCTGCTCTGATTTAGCTACACTTCGGTCGACTGAATCGACTTTTGGGTCAGTCTATTTTCAGGGGGTGGGGGGCTCGCCGGAGTTAAGGATAAACCACGCACAGTGGGGAGGGGGCTTGCCGGAGAGGTACCCCACTATCTATCTTAGGGTTCAGGGTGGGGGCTGTAGCGACCTGACCTCAAACGGTCAAGTCTCTGTGCTTAAGTGTCATCCCTGGATCGGTATGCTGACACACACAGTACTCGAGGATTATAACAGAGTAAATCACATGTATAAAGTAATGGAAATACTATTACCTCAATCCAAATAGCGGAAGTAACAACAAGGTTGTGGATTCCCATCAACACCAGTGGCAAAGTTGAGTGTAGAAATCATAACCCTAACGTATCACTTACTCGTCATAAGATCCTGCAACATGAGACATTGCAGCCATATAGGTCAGTACATTGAATGCACTGGCAATTTCACACTATAGAGCAATGTTGAATAATGGCTATCACTACATGCATATTTGGCTGGTGGAGGCTCTAAGTTTAATTTTTGCATAAAGCTAATTTTTTCCTACAATAATGGAATATATTTTAATTAACTACAAAGTTTGTTGAAAACATTGAGAAGGTTCCTCCAACTCAAACCCAAATTAATAATCATCAACCCAACAAATTAATTACTTTGGGTGATGAGATCAAATCAATAATTCAAGTACCATATACTCAAGATGTGCATAACCGGGGACACGGCTAATCATGATTAATTTGTACACTCTGCAGAGGTTTGCGCACTTTTCCCCACAAGACTCGATCTCCTCTGTTGTATTTCTCGCACTGCATGGTGTTTGAGAAACGGATGACCGAGACACAGTCTTTCCGAAGCATTAACTCTTTACTCTGGGTAGACAGTACCACCTACTTCCCACTACATCTGCTAGCCTACCACTGAAAGAGTTCACACAACATACTCAACTATGCCAGAGCCCATAATGACATGTGGATGCACACGGAAGTTTCTAGCATGAATAATCTTATGATCCCTTTGAGCCTGGGTGGCATTCCATAGGGTGGTCACACGGGTACTCCGGGATCCCCTTGGGCAAGCACTGGGTTCTCCAGGTGCCCGGGAAAACCACTAGGTGCTCCAGGGTGCCCCAACCATTCCACCCAGATGTGTATTAAAGTAGTCACCTTAAGTTTTTTTTTGAACAGTCGCCGGGGGGAGAGCTTCCCCACCTGAATATTTTACCACCCAAAAGAGATCGGAGAAATACAACTGTTGTGTTGTTACAATTTCAGGTAGAGAGGATTGCAGAGGAGAGAAAGTTTAGCCACTGCCTAGCATAGTTATTGTCCTCATGTTTTTTGAACCGAAAAACCCAGAGAGAGAAGTCTGCTACAATATTTCTTAGCGTTGTTCTGAGAGAGTGGTCTACGTTCCTGAAGACGAGAGCATTTCTCGAGTCCCATAGTTTCCAAGAAACTGCCAAGGCCACCGATGGCCAGATGTTGGGGTTGAGGCCCTGAATCTGCGGGTGTTGGTGAAGAGCAGTGAGGGAGGCTAGGGCAGACAGGCCCAGGCTAGTCCAGACTTGTGTTGTGTAGGAGCAGGTAGAGATGAGGTGACGAGCATCCTCATGCGGTCTTGACATCTTGGGCAAGCTGCGGATTGAGCAACATGTTTATGAAAAATGTTGGCCTTCGTATTTAGCCGATCCCGAACGAGAAGCCATGATCTTGACTTTGATCGGAACCTTGGAAGCCCAAACAAAATCATGGTGTGGGTCGAAGGAGTCATCAGCAACAATGGATGAGTAAGCGTTCTTGGCCGAGAATGACAGCCCATGCGTGAGGGACCGCTTGTCAGGTCGGTCCACCTGTTGGAAATCCTGCAACAGCAACAACACACAGTCCAACTCTTGAGCAGTAGCATTAGTTAGACGGCTCCGAAGGTTCGATAATAAGCTGGTTTGCCAAACTGTAGCCACTAGAACCTTGTCATCTAAGGAGTGTGAGTAAAGGTGGGGGAAAACTTTTTGTAGAGGTGATTCAAGAATCCATTTGTCTAGCCAAAAAAGGTGGAGAGGCCATTGTAGGTGATCACAAAGGAGTACTCAATTAGGAGAGGGAGGTTTTTGTTTATTATTTTCCAAAGAAAGGAGGGTCTAGGGTTTTTTTGCAATGCCAAGAGGATATTGGTGATCATAAAACTGTGTCCAAGGGATGTTCGGGTATTGCAAAATTTTGAAGGAAAATTTCATAAGCAGGCAGCGGTTCTGAATTTCAAGATTTTTAATGCCAAGACGATCAAGTTCTTTAGGTTTGCAAATGTTTTTCCCCGCAACCAGACAATTCGCACCCGTGCAAGTTTCCTCGTTGGACCAGAAAAAGGCTCTTCGTATAGCGTTGAGCTTAACAAGGATAGACTTAGGGAGCCGGAAAACGGACATGAAATAAATAGTTAAAGAATCTAGGACTGAGGTCAGCAAAGTTAGTCTTGCTCCATAGAAGAGCAGGCGCGCTACCCAACCCAAGAGGAATTTTCAAAAGCTATCTAAGATAGGGTCGAAAGCTGAGAGGGGTAGTTTGGTAGGGGAGAGGGGGAGGCCTAGGTAGATTAACGGGAAGGAGGAGAAATTACATCCCAGAGTTGCAGCGATGTTGTTTTGGGTGGGGGTATCCGTGGCAATGGTGAGAAGCGAAGTTTTTTGGAAGTTGATAACTAGGCCAGTCGCTAGGGCGAAATCGTGTAGTGTGTTTTTGAGGATTGTAGTTGCGACGGTGCTAGCAGCAGCAATAATAAGTGTGTCGTTAGCATATTGTAGGGTTGCCGGTGGTTCAGACGGAGAGGGTGACATAATTCGTTCTGGCGGAACGCCTGGGCGATCAGTCTTTGGAAGACATCTGCTACAATAATGAACAAGTAAGGCGAGAAGGGATCACCTTGTCAAAGGCCACTTCTACATTGGATCCAGGACCCCGGATTGCCATTTAGGAGGATAGCCGTTTTGCCAGTATGAAGAATGTTTTGTACCCATGTACAGAAGGTTGGAGGGAAACCCCTTGCTTGTAAGATAGATATAAGAGAGGACCAACAAATGGAGTCGAAAGCTTTTCTGAAGTCAAGCTTGATAACCATGGTGGGGGCTTTTCTTGTGTGGCAAGCGCTAAGGATGTCGGCTGCATAAATGAAATTTTCGGCAATGTTGCGACCGTGGAGGGACCCTGTTTGGTCGTAGTGAATGAGCAATGGGATAAGAGGTTTTACTCTGTTTGTCAGAACCTTGGCACCGCTTTTGGGGTGCAGTTTTGTAGTGATATTGGTATAAATGCACCGAGAGAGGTAGGAGATTGGGTTTTTGGAAGGAGAACCATGAAATCGCGGTTGAAGCGATCGAGGGAAGCTGTTTGATCATGAAAAGCAGAAAAGAATGGTAGGATTGAGTGTTTGATTTCATGCCAGAATTCCCGAAAGAAAATGGGCCCAAATCCATCTGGGCCAGGGCTGGCATTAGTGTTCATGGTTAGAAAAGCTTGATGAATTTCATCTTGGGAGAACGGGTTAGCTAGATCATGAAGCTGAGGTAGAGTTGCCGGGTATAGCTGGAGTAAGTTGAAGTTCCAGGTTGCATTTTTTGTAGTTCCGATGAGCTGTTGGAAATAATTATTTAGGATCTTCACTTTGTGCTCGTGCAAGAAAATTTCAGAATCATTGTGGATGAGCAACGGAATTTTATTCGACCATGAGCGTTGAGTGGCAGAGGCGTGGAAGAACCTGGTGTTTTCATCACCGTCGATGGCCCGCCGAATCTTACCCCTCTGCTTCCAGAAGGCGATTTTTTGTTTTATCACAGTTTGTAACAGGTTAGAGATTGTGAGTCTAAGCTTCTGCTCTAGCAAGGAGAGGGGGGCAATTTCTTCGTTCAGATCAAGAGCCAGAATTGCAAGTTTGCATTTTGCCTCCCGTTGGTAGATGGGCCTAAGAGATTTGGCCCAAGATTTGAGGGCGAATCAGTTTTTTTTAGATTATGAGCGAGAGAAGCCGCGGGGTCCACAACAGGCCCATTGTTGTTTTGTTCATTGGGCTGCCAAATGTTTTGCACGATGGTTTTGCAGGCCTGGAGGGAGGTCCAGTATTGTTCAAAATGAAAAAGGCGGGAGGATGGGATGGATGTGGATACAGTAACCAGGAGCGGAACGTGATCGGAAGCGAATCGAGTGAGCGAGGTGAGGTGAGTGTTGGGAAAGAGCGCGTCCCGGGCTAGGTTTATAAGAACTCTATCTAGCCGAACAAGAGTGGGGGATGTCCTCTTATTTGACCACGTGAATTGGCGATCAAGAAGAGGGAGTTCAAGGAGCGCGAGTTGATCAATGGTGTCATTGAAGGCATCGGCCTCCGATCGGCAAAAATTCTTATTGTTCTTTTCATTAGGGAAGTGAATTAGGTTAAAGTCTCCGATGAGGAGCCATGGGGACTGTGGTGGTGGTTCAATTTGTTTAAGCTCTTCTAGGAAATCTACTTTTTGATCCCTTTGCGAGGGGGCGTAGACGTTGGTGATAAAGATGGCGTGTTGCGAGGCAAGGCATGTGAGGGTTAGAGTGGAGGTAAAACACCTATGATCACAGCTGATAAGTGAAAAACAACGTGAATTAGTGGCAGAGAGAATGCCACCCGCAGAACCGATTGCGTCTAGGTGGTTATTTGAGTCTAGGAAGCATGGTAAGATCGAGCGTAGTTTGATGGTGTCTGGTTTGAGTAGCTTAGTTTCTTGAAAGAGAGCGATCGATGGACGCAAGTGGTTGATTTTAGAGAACACATTAGCACATTTATCATTATCCCCAAGTCCGCGAACATTCCAACACACGATAGAGTAGGATTCGTTTTTCATACTGCAAACTTTAGAAACCACCTTACAAGGGAGAACGAACCCAGCAACCAATCGTCCAAGGCCGGGATACAATGATACAGATCGACAGAAGTAGGCGCGAGCACTATTACAGCTAACTTAAACTTAATAGAGCAACTATGGTAGGGTGCGGCACACCGGATACATGCCCAACAAGGGCGGCCACCAGAGCGGCAGTTGAGGAATGTAGGCCTAATCATGGCGAACCCAGTCCACCGGAACCCGAAGCAATGTCCACCACAATCTCCGGTGGAGCAACACAAGCAGTAGCAATGCCCGCGAGATCCTCTGGCGATGCAGGACCACGGGACTGGTCGTCAATGAAACCATCCATGTCGCAGAGACGAGCATGGACAAGGGCGTCCGAGAGATCCTTCGAAGCAGATGAGAGGTCGAGCTTTTTTGTTTTGGAGCGCATAGCCTTGGCAGTCATGGAGGAGTAGTTTGGAGGCTCAATTTCGGCAAGACGGGCACTGCGCCTGGCCTTGACACAAGTGTCAGCCGCCATCTTGGCGCGCCTGCTGATGCGCCTGGCCAGGCACTCATGCGTGGGCTCAGGAGGCAGATTAGGAGTCGGGTCGGAGGCAACCACAGGCTGTGGCAGCACAGGGTGGGAAGGAGGAGAGTGAGGAGGGGACAGCGGCTGCGGCAGGGGAGCTAAAGAGGGGGGAGCTGGCAATGCTAGCATGGGACGGGGAGTTCTCGATCGGACAAGCTGGCGGGCAGGGGGAAGTGCATGCGGGTGGAGACCATGGAGCATGAACGAGCATGGCGACAGGCATGCCATCGGCCATGACAGCAAGGATAGGGATGCCATCCAGGGGCGTCGTAGTAGCAGGAGTTGGTGGAGGGCCCAAGGGTGATTCTGGCGTGCATGCAAAAGGGGACATGGCGGTAGTGATGGAACGGAGCTGATGTGTGGTGGTGGGAGACAGACGTGGGTTGGATATCTGGGAGGAAAGGGAAGAGTTGTCATTGTCCTCCGAGGAGAAGGGGGAGGCGTCAGAGCCATGGCGGAAGGGAGCACGGCTCTCAAGCTTGACGACAACCACATCGTTGTCAGGAAGGCGCACCATGAGGCAAGGTGGAAGGACGAAGTCTCGTGCAACCATGACGAGAGAACGAACACTAGAGTGGTCACCTTGAAGACAGTGCTGATCTGCGGACACGAAGTCGCCTAGGTGGGAGAAGAAGTAGTCTGCCCCCTCAGGGTGCCAGAGCTCGTCGGGATAGTCAAAGGCCTCGATCTCGGCCATGTGAATGAAGATAGCCATGGATCTATTATCGGCATGCTCAAGACGCTCAAAGAAGAGGGTGTTGCCTTAAGTTAACCCTTAATTTATGATAACTCGCTCACATCTGTCATGAATTCACCCAAACCAATCCACGTCTACGAGCATAGCATAGCAGTACAAGCATAACGCAATAATACCCTGGGTTGGAATGCAAGACAATAGGTTCCTACCTCATCAACTACTTCCCAATACCCACATGTTATCAATCCTACTCATGCAATGTTTGAGGGTTGAAACTAATGCATAAAAACTGGGTAATGAAGGGATATGATCAAAGTGTGAACTTTCCTTGTACTGTTGATGAAGAATATTCGCACTCATAACTCCTGATAGTTCTACTCATCACACTCCGGTCAATCTATCGTAAGCAATCAATTGCAAACATAAGCAATCATGCAAAAGAATCGAAGAAAAGATCTCGGAAAACTTCAAAAACAAGCAATTACCTCTTGCAACAAAAAACAATTTCTAACAGTACCAAAATTAGGGGAATTTGGCCTTATCAGAAAGTTTAGGTCAAGAGCTTCAATTAGCAAAAAGAATCAATTAAATCGGAGTTATAAAACTCGAGTTATGAACAAAAGAAGTTTGAATTCAAATATGTTTGAAAACAAATTTTAAACTTTCAAAAATATATTTAAGTTGTTTATCTGGATAGAGGGGATTGTAACGAAGAAGTGGGCGTTGGTTACGTTGGATTTGGATAAACGAGCAAAAAGTAGCGAAGGTTTGAAGATCAGGGAATAATTTGTAAATAAAATATTCACGGATGGGTCCCTGGCCGAAAACTAAATTAAAAAGAAAAATTCTATCGAACGGACGTCCACTACAGAACCCTACAGAACGAAAACGTTCGCTACCAGAAGCTAATGAGCGAACGCTCGCTAAATAAACTAACTAAAATAAATAAACCGGACTAAAAAGAAAAAAACCAAAAAAACACAAACCTAAAAAAATAAACCAGACCGGGGCGGTTTATACCGGATTGATCGTCGGCCAAGCGGCTTCCATGACGGCGGGCTCGGCAAGCGACAGCGTTTATCTTGAGGGTGACGCGACGACAAAGAGGCGGCGGCTGACTAGAGGCGGCCCGGAGGCGTTATGCTGCAAGGCGGCGGAAGGCAGCGCAATGCGGCGGCGGCGACGCAAGTTGCGGCGAGGAGAGGGGAGAGAGAGGGGCCGGGATGGCCCGGTATTTAAAGGGGAGGAGGCCGGGTCGGGCTTGGAGGAGGGGCAACGGGGAGGCGGCGGGGAAGAGTCCCGGTCGGAATCTTCCGCGGCGGCGAGGCGTGCTCGCTCGGGAGAGTCCCGAGCTCGAGGACGAGCTCGCGGGCTGGCTGGGCCGGCCGGGCTGGGCGCGGCCCAGTTCGGTCGGTCTGAACTCTTTTTTTAACACAAACAGACAAAAATAATAAAAACAAAAGAAATAGAAAATATTATATAGGCATATAATATATCAAAATTTTCAGAAAAAGATTTTCTATAACATGAACATTTTTCTAGCGTCAAATAAATTCCACAGAAATTTAAATGAAGCAAAGAGTGCTACTGGTTCAATAAAACCTCATAAAAATTATTTAAAAATACCAAAACAATTTCAAATTTATTTCTCCCCATTTTTCTATTGTAGGGAATAATTTTACCCTAATTTCCATATATTTTATTTTTGGAGAAAAATAATTTGAATAAAAACCAAATAACTCCCAATTGAAAATAATTTCAAAGGGCCTTTAAATGTGATTCTTTTAAACTTCCAACTCATATTTCTTTCGTTTTGAAGACGTCATTTTATCTTCTCTCATGAAAATCATTGAGTTGCTTGAAGTTTTTAAATTTTAAATATTTCCCAATGAAATACAAATATTTTTCAAAAACCCTTTTTCATTTAATTAAATGGAAGAAGTCATATCATCTTCTCTCTAGGGTTTTGTATTTGAAAAGAACTTTAATTCATGGAGATCATAAAGAAAAGTGAAAGTTTTCGGGAAGTCATTTTATTCCCTCTCATTTAACTTTCAAAAATTTTCAAATTTCACACATCACAATCAAGCAAACAATCAAATCTATCTATTTAAAATAACATTCCAAATTTTAGAATTTTGGGATGTTACGATGATGTCGCCATTGATGGGAAGCGGTGGTGGGCGATAAGCGTGGGGATCACGGAGAAAAAGCTTCGGCGTGGGGGGGGCTAGAGGGCTGGCCAGGGCGGCGGCGGACCGGGGGTGGGGAGTGGTTTCGGGGCGGCGAGGCGGCGCGGGAGCGCCGCCAGCCATGGGCGACAGGCGCCGGCGGTTCGGCCGGTGGTGGCTGGAGGCTAAGGGGGTGGAGGTTGAAGATGAACCACAGGCCCTCCCTAAACTACATGTGAAGTGCCTCTCTGCTACCAGTGCATTCAGTTTCGATAGTAACATTCAGATTCCACAGTAAATTTCAATTTTGATAGTTAAGTTCAGAGTCAATAGTTTTTACCTCATCTGTTGTAGTCAGGTGTTTTCTCGTGATGTAAATTTTACGTCTATCACTTTTTGGTAATGTATTTTACATCATCTATTGGAGATGCTATTAGAATCCCACTTAAGATTAACAATGGTTGTCTTGTACTGCTTCAGCCTAGATGTCTACGGCTCGCCGGAGCTGCTCCAACAACGGAACCATCCAACACAACAGAGCAGTGCCCTGCACGCTGTCTATAGATTCCTCAGATCTTCCTCCACACCTCTGACAGCCACCTCTGCCTCAACTTCTTCAGCGACCAACCCAATGATGTTGAGGTCGACACGGCTATGGCAAAGAGGTTGCACACTTGTCACATCACTTATTACTCTACATTCATGTCAATCCATTAGGGCTATTTTGGTTCGAAGGAAAAACATAGTAATAGGAAATTTTCCTATGGCACTCTACTATTCAATTATTCATGCATTTTGGTGAAAGTAATGGAGCAAAACGTCCACCTGGACCTACTTTTCAAAATCCAATACATGAAAACAAGACCAAGTGCATTAGTGGCAGAATAACATTCTAACCGTACACACTTTCATATGGTTTCACTTTAATTTGACCATGTTTCTTTCCATTCCTCTGCTCTTCCAATTCCTGTGAACCAAACACCCAAGTTGACTAAAATCATGTGTTTACAAATGCTCTATTTCCCACTTGCATTCCTATCCTATTCCGGTGTTTTTCCTATCCCTGCGTTTTTAGAATCCTGCTAGCCAAGGGAGCCCTTATAGAATTACTCCAGTTACACGTAGGTGTCTAAGAAAACTTTGTGTAGTTTGTCCTGCTCCTGCCGTGACGCCGTCCACCTCACTTGAGCTGCTCCATCGATAAAAGCATCCACCAAACCAGACGTCACGACTCCTGGCTGTCTTTCGCCGCCTCAGATCTCCTTCCCTGCCACCGGCACCCACCGCAACTGCATCACCGTCATCAACTCGGTAGATGAACCTGAGGAGTACACGGGTCCACAAGAGAGGTCACACTTTTTTGTTTCTGCTTATGTTATGCATTTCATAATATTACCTGCTACTTTATCATCTTGTTCACCTCTTAGACTCCAAGTCAGGTCCAAATTAATGTTCAAACCTGAGTTTTAAAATTACTTGTGAGGCACATATCGAGGCAGCTATGAATAGTATCTCTGTCTATTATCTGGTTCACCTATGGTATGCCTATGTCGTTCATCTTGGGTGGGAAACAAATAGTAAAGCAATCATCATCTGTCTTTTTATTAAATTAAAGCTATCATCAGCCTGCTATCATTATTTTTGGACCCATCCACTGGTTGTTACCATCACTCTAGATTTCCGCATGCTCTCCTTACATAATCTCACTATATTTTTTCTTATGCATGTCAGATATTGTACACAGTCATGCTGAACTTGTAGAGAAAAAGAGAGGAGTTTTGCATGGCAATACAATGTCATGCAGACATCACTCCATGGTGGGTTCAATGGCATACCCTCCCCCCCCCCTCTCCAGATGGTAATCCAGAGGAAGATATCTGTTCTGAGGCAGATTCAGATGCAACTGACCACTCCTATTTAGCCCCCAAGCTGTTTGCTCTAACTTGGCATGATGATGTTGGTCATATCATGCATATGTTGCCTTGCAGTGCCTACTTTCAACATCATATATGTCATGTGCTTAGTTTAGACATGTTCTGTAATGCCACTTGTTTAGTTTCTATATCATATATGGGAATCATGCAGTCTCATCTCTTTTAGCCAGCCATAATATATGTGAAATATGCAATGCCATCATGTTTAACGAGGCATCATATATTTGAATGATATCTTGCCCATCCTTTTCTTCATTACATTTCCATTTGTTGACAATGTTTGTATATTAAACTACTCTTCCTGTGAATCAGCCATTTGAGTGGGTAATGGAAAAATCTGGAGTGAAAACAAGGTCTTCAGCGAGACGGTGCTACACTGTCAAAGCGAGATCTCTTCTTTGGGTCCCGATAGCTCCTCAGAGATGGATTCAGGGACAGATGACCAGTCCTATTCCCCCACCGAGGTGTATGCTCTAACTTGGCACGGTTATACTGCTCATATCATGCAAATGGTGTCTTGAATTGCATAGTTTAGACATCATATACACACTATTCAACACCATGTTCTTTGTTCAGACATCATATATGCTAATGCCCTCTGCTTAGCATATAAATCACATATGTGAATTAAATCAGGCGATCCTGATTACTTAATAACATGTATGTGAATTATGTCATGCGAACATGTTTACTAAAGACATCATATAATTATCTCATGCCATCATGTTTGGTTAGTCATCATATCTTTGAATTATGTCATGCTATGCTATCCAGTTTAGATAGACATCATATATGTGAAATTATGGCATACTATCCTTTTTAGTTAAACAATATACATGTCAACTATTTCATGCCCTCTTTTTTCCACACTATATATTGCATTTGTCTCTCATACAATGTTTGTACATTCAACTATGTTCCCTGTTTATCAACCATATTAATTGGAGCGGGTGATGGCGGTATCTAGCGGAGTAAAAACATGGTCTTCAAATAAAATAGTGCTACCTCTTGGTGGAGATAGCACCATGGTTGTACATGCACAGGAACCAGCCCTACCACAGATACCCCAGACTCTTGTAGATTGTACCCCTCTGCGATGGACAGAGAACCAGCTTCACCCAATCTAACCCCAACCCCAGCAGATAGTAACCCAGTTCCTGTGGACATAGCACCATTTCCACCACAGAGCTCCCAAACAAGAGCAATTAGTAAGGCAGCTCCAGTGCCCAAAGCGCCAGTACTACCACGGTCAACCCCAACTCCACCAGTTAGTACACCTATTCATGTGGAGGAAGCACAACCAGCCAGTCGTAGTTTAGCATCTATCGCATTTGATGTTGTTAAATCCTATGTGTGTATCTTCCCATCATGGAAATATTATACTGAAGATGAAGGAAAATGCCAGTTGCAGGTGTTTGTGTAATGTTATTCATGGCAATTACTTTGCTTTGTCCCATACATTCTACCTCCATGATGGTTATAATACAGCAAATTTTCCCATTTTTCTCTATAGAGAAGGACCGATTTGGAAACTCAGGATGAGGTAACCTGTGCTAATACCTCTGCTATCTTCAAGAATGCTTGGTGGCAGTATCGGAATTACCTAAATAAAACACACTTCACTGGCAAGGAAACTCATCAAATTCCCTTATGTTCTCCTGAGACACATTTACTGGGCGATGACTGGGAACTCCTTGTTCTGCATTGGTCCCAAACCAAGAATGTGGTAAGGTCTATGAGCTCATTTTCTATTTTGAAGTACTATATTCTTGCGTCTTACTATACTTTGTTCATGTAGAACAAGTGCTTAAACCTGAAGAACAACTGTTATCATTTAAGATTCCATTGCTATCGTGCATACTGCTTTGCTCTTGTATCACTATATTTACTCATACAAACTTATTTTTAAATTGAAGGATCCAATCGAAACTCCAATGGCACAACAGGTATGATTACGCATGTTTATTTAACAGGTTTGCTCTTATAAATAGCTATGTTGATTTCAATTTCAACTTTGTACACAGTTGACTTCTCATATCATGCACATCACTAGCATCACAACAGAGCCAATAGTGTTGTTGTACATGTAGACCCGTGGTACCCATCTGAAATCTTGTTGTGTCGTGTAGTTTCCCACGCTTTGTATTCTTTCAAAGGTCGCTTTGTCTTGAACTGGTATGATTTGAACCGTGTCTCTATTTTGATTTGGCAAGACAATGCAGTGACCATAGGACATATATATATATATATATATATATATATATATATATATATATATGTTTGTTTGATGCTTTTATTATGTACGACTTGGCAATAGAAGACTTGGTAGTTTAATCATGTCCACCTTACTAATGAATTGGTTCACCGAAATGAGTTTCATATACTAGTACATGCTAAACCTGTTATGTGTCTGCTTGTTTCTTCTTTTAGAATGCTGACAGAATATTGGGCAAGAGTGCCTTATTAAGCAATGGTACAGGAAGTAATGCAGATAAGGTTCAGGATAGTGATACATCCTTGTTGGTCTCTGTCGGTGTCAAATCCAGCATATCTCGTAGTAGGGGTCCTAAGCTAGGCATCTTGGAGCGATGGTAACATGTACACGGGGTTTTACCCAGCTTCGGGCTCTCTTGATGAGATAATACCCTACATGCTGCTTTTGATTGTATTCATATGGGTGTAGTACAGAGTACATGTGTCTACCACGAGATTGTAGTAATGAATCTCAGATTGTTTATTGACTAGCCTGGCCTCGGTTTATATAAGACACTGGAGGTCTAGGGTTTAGGAGAGTCCTTGTCTTGGGCGCCAAGTCTTGTGGAGTCTTCCTTGTATGCAGCAGAGGTCGTCCGAACTGGCCCATGAGTATACGGCAATGGGGGTCCTCGGCCCAAATCCAACTGATCGGGAGATGACGTGGTGAGTACCCCCTAGTCCAGGACACCGTCAGTAGCCCCCTGAACCGGTCTTCAAGTTGGGGACGCTCCTCGATTCTTCCGAACTGTTCTTCATCTTCGGTCGTCGGTCTTGAAAACTGGTTCAACAAATCTTTCCATCTTCGATCTTGAGGATCGCCAAAGTGAATCCGAAGAGTTACACGTCGGGTATCCGAGGAGCCCCTTTAAGTTTCCGGCCTTTATCAATGCCTTGTTGTTTTTATGCCACGCCTCGGGTTTGAAGTTGTTCCCGAGCGGCAGCATCCTCTTGCGTCCGAGCTCCAACTCCTGACTGTATTCGAGGTATCTTTAGCAGCCGAGCACCAACGCCGGACCGCCTCCGAGCTCCAACCCCGGAATGTATCCGAGCTCCAACGCCGGACTATGTCCAAGCTCCAACGCCTGACTGTATCCGAGCTCCAACGCCGGACTATGTCCAAGCTCCAACGCCGGACTGAATCCGAGGTGTCATAGATCACCTTGGTTCAAAAAAGTTGAAGGAGTTTAGCCGAGCTTAATGCCGAAAATGCCCTCTACGGAGCCATCCGCTGGCGTCCGAGCTTTATGCCGGACTGCTTCCGGGGTGTCTATTGTAGTCGAGCACCAACGCCGGACTATATCCGAGGTGGTGCACCACCTCGGCCATGGGCTGATTTTTAAGAATTTAATTCCGAATTATGCAATGTAATCTCTGCCGAGATGTTTAGCCAGTAGCCCTCAAGGTGCGTGTTGGCCTAATATCTGGGATGCACCTGAAGGAAAAAATCAAGCCGCTGACCCTAGTAGCCCCTGAGACTCAAGTCGATTCATAGAATCAGCCTGAGGATCAATTCCCAGCTCGGCGGCATACTTAGGAATAGAAACGCGGTGTGCAAAGTCCTCGAGACTTAGCTTGGGTGCGGCCGACCAACCTGAGGATAATAATCTCCTCGAGAACTATATTGCGCTTTAAATTTTCTGCACTGGATTACCAATGCAGTAGCCCCTGAGACACTGGTCGGGTGGCAACACCAGATCAGGGGATCAATGTGCCCCTTTAATATTTGTAAATAATGAGCACGAAGCCCAGTAGCCCCCGAGCCTTAATGTGGGAACGGGGTGGCCGAATTAAGGATCGATATCCAGAGTAAAATCACAGATTATGTGTAATGATTCTATGTATCCAAATACTTTACTTCATTATTTTGACTCCATTGCGACCGTTTATCATATGAAAGTGGCCCATCGTCGGCTTCTACCCCTTGGTAGATACTATGCAGGGTGTTTCCGCACTAACAAAAAAAACCTTAGCTGACGTCTCGGTGCCCGGAGGCGGTTGTGTTTAGCAGAAACGAGGCAACCAGATATGCGGGCTTTATAACTTTCGCTTAGTCATAGGAGCTTTAAATCGGGGAAGCTAGCTATGAGCCCCCGGTTAGTGTTCGGCGACATCCGAGGTCAAGCAGTAAATACTTCGGCCAATGTTATGAACGGCCCATCATTTAACATAGTCATCGGATCGCTGATCGGTTTACGCCTATTGTGACAGTCAGTTTTCGGCTTTCTCCACTGAGGTGCTTAACCATGCGAGCTAGAAGCACAATCGCAGTGGTTCTCCCTTTGCGCACCTAGCCGAACAAAGCGGAACATAGGAGGCAAGCACAGGAGCCGGGCAACCCAACTTTTGACCGGAGACACAATTCGAAACCGGAGACACAATTCGAAACCGATGCATATATAGCAATATCCGAGAATTTTTTGTCGGATTCCTAAAGGTGTCCGGCGTTGCACTGTGAGACTAATGCTGGAAACGCACTTATATTTTAAAAGTGCCATAGGCTAGGAAAACCAAAAAACGTCAGTAAAAACTCGACGTCCGAACTAGATCAATTGTTCGGTGCCAATCAGAAAATTGGGTTTAGAGGGGAAAAAATTGTGCTTCTATCGTGCTTTAACATGACACATCCTATCTCAAGACTTCAAGCGGGTCAGCCTACGGCTTCAACCTCCTATCCCGAAGGGGGAGTACTTCTCATCAAGCCAGTTTAACAAATTTTAGCGGCTTTGAGAGAGAAATTAGGCTCCCCGGCTATTGACCGCACACTTGCGTTGAAAAAGGAGTGATAGAAAAAAGACTTTGCAACGACTAAGAAGAAGAACACTTATTATAAAAGAGCTCACATAAATCTAAGAGCCCCCGAGTGACTTGGTAAAAGAATGATTATATGTACCGAAGTACTTATATCATATCTATGTTCACCCGAACTTTAAACGCGTCTTAACCGACCGTCGGCTTCTCCCTCTTCGATCAAGGACCGAAAAGTGTTATGTACTCCACCTGTCGAGAATATCGACGGTGTTTCCGATAACCAGGCAATCAGGTCATAAGGCTGTAATGCATAAAGCGCTTTCGGGGAACTTATGATGTATTACTGATATAGTGTAAGAAGCATCTTCAAAGAAAATAGTACCCCCACTGATACCTTTCTTCGGTGCTCATTGTTAATATGAGACTTGTGCAATAGATTTTTTGTACTCATGAGTTCCGTTGTGTGCCGACCATTATTGAAAACAGTAAGAGCACTAGATTTCGGCTTCACCCGGTCTGAGGTCCAGCTCGGGTGACCCGATCATGACAATCGCAGAGGTGCTCCCTTTACTCCCTAGCCGAACAATTGGGAACGTAGGGGTAAACACAGGAGCAAGGCAACCCAGCTTGCAAATCACTTAGGTCAATATGGTGCATACTGTGGCGTAATACACGAACAAGGAACGAAGAAATACAAGTATAATCATATGCAAGAGGAAAAGCTCCAGCAAGGGAGCCCCCAAGTAAACGGGGTATTAGAATTTGTGTGTAGTAAACAAAGTTTCGACAAGGAAGTTTTTCACAAGCAACTTTTTGCCAAAAAAGTATAATGCTTGGTCCAACCGAACAAAATTTAAAACTGGGAGTTTTTTAGCATGAAAGCGACTTTTTGGTTAATGTGTTCGGCATTGATGACGCTGTCCGAGCTTGGTGCGGGACAAGGTCTCAGCCCCCAAGCCTGATGTGGCTGAGCGAAGAGCTCGGCACTCCGAAGAGGTGAAGCCCCCAGTCTAGCCGAGGTGATGGAGCAGGTCGCCGGATGACACTGGAGTCTCCGGCCGAGTAGGTTGATGAAGCGACGATGTGGGGTTGCCAACACAGGGAAGCTCTCCAAGGTGACGACACAATTCGGTCAACGGAGGTGGACAGCGAAGACACCACGCCGAGGGGATAGTGCGGCCCGATCTAAGCCAATTGCCTGCACATGTAAAATAGTGCAAACCAAAAAATAATAATGAAAAAAAGCTGCATAATTAAGTTATGCGAAAAAAGTTTGGTAAATATGGCCTGAGTGCTGAGGCTAGCTCAATGGCGTGTTGGCGTCGTGGCACGACGATGTCGGCGAAGGTCGGCCTACCCAGGTGACAGGGAGAGGCTGGCCGGACTGATGCCAGGTACAAACACCGGTGGAATTTCTCTGCCAAAATGATGTAGTACGGGCCGACAAAAAATATTCTGTGTATAATAATGTCGCGTGATTAACGAATAGTTAGGAAAAATAAAACCTGAGATTATCCTGCGTCCAAACAGCAGATTTTTTATGCATCATGTAGCAGTTGAAGATCGATGTAGGATCGACAACTTCTTGTACGCAAGCTGAATCAATTAAGACAGGTTCACCTCCGTGATGAGTTGGTACTCCAATTGATGTAAAAGAGCAAAAATCAAATACATTAGATTCGGTTGTCACGTGGTTAAGAAAGATGCATTATTCATTGATCAAGCCTCGAAAATTATGCGTGTACTTGGACTAGTAGTACTACTAGTCAACATATCAAATTACTTTCCTGATCACGTGAAGGGGAAGTAGGAGATCCCTGATGTGTTGTTTTCTCCAGGACAATAATCCAACGAGGAGAAGGATCTTTTCTCGAGCCGTGTGTACGCAGATGAATCAATATTCAATTGATGTGGAGATTGATTCTCGGACTACTCTCTTGATCCCACGCGAAACAAGAAAAAGGCTGGGCGGCGTCCAATTCCCACTCCATGCACGCGTACGTGATGGCTGCCAAGGTCATCTAATAAACTCCTCAGATCACTTCCGCCGGATCAAGACAAGGATGACGGATCGCCGCCACCCTCAAAACAAAAGCAATACGCAACCTTGATAAAATAGCGCAGGGCCATAGATACAATTTACAAAGAAGATTTATTTGATACGAATTCGACTGAAAAAATATCACCTGATCATCCATCGATCTGCGGCGATCGCCAAGCAGGCTCTCAATGAAAGCACCAATGTCGGTGTCAAATCCGGCATATCTCGTAGTAGGGTTCCTAAGCTAGGCGTCTTGGAGCGATGGTAACATGGACATGGGGTTTTACCCAGCTTCGGGTTCTCTTGATGAGATAATACCCTACATGCTGCTTTTGATTGTATTCATATGGGTGTAGTACAGAGTACATGTGTCTACCACGAGATTGTAGTAATGAATCTCAGATTGTTTATTGACTAGCCTGGCCCCGGTTTATATAAGACACCGGAGGTCTAGGGTTTAGGAGAGTCCTTGTCTTGGGCGCCAAGTCTTGTGGAGTCTTCCTTGTATGCGGCAGAGGTCGTCCGAACTGGCCCATGAGTATACGGCCATGGGGGTCCTCGGCCCAATCCAACTGATCGGAGACGACGTGGTGAGTACCCCCTAGTCCAGGACACTGTCAGTCTCCAACAAAGCTGATAAAACGGCTAAGGAAAACTATCCTGAAGACAGTGAGACAACCCCAAAGTCCTGACTTGGTTTAGTGTTCGAGTTACTGGCCACTACTGCTTGCACAAGCTATTCAAACTCACTGTCTGAATCAGTTCGGTTTCTTGAGTCTCAACTACAAGCTGAAAGACATCGATTAGCTGTGCTGCGACAATAAGCGACAGGACTACGGAAGTTCCTGGAGCATTCAGGTGCATACTTTCTGGTGCAACAACAAGCGTTGGAGGATTTTAGTGCCAAACAGGACAAAGCTAATAAGATTGCTAAGCTTATTGCCAGCATGGTGGATACCCAGGATAACGTTTCTTGAGCTCTTCTAAAGTTGTTTCAGTTATGGACTTGTTTTGCTGCCACGCTTATTTGCACTGGTGGCCAATTTAGACGGCCAGTGTATGTAATATGATGCTTTGTTCCCTATATTTGCACTGGTGGCGAACTTTGATGCGCAGTGGATGTAATATGTGTAATAGTCGTAATAGCCTAGCATTAGTTGCTTGTTTATTTATTTCCTTATTGTCTTGTTTAGTTGTTAGCTTGTAGTCACTGTAGTTCTTTTTCTGCGTTCTTCAAGTGGCCACAATAACGTATTTTTATAACTAGGCCACAATAACCATGGCAACACACAGACTGTTGTGACCATGGTCCTGCTACCTATTGTAGTGACCATGGCCCTCCATGGGCTATACAATACATGGGCCTTCTATGGGCCGTAGGATCCATGGGCCTTCTACGGGCCGTATAATCGTTTCGCCAAACATGGTCCGTACTATTCGTGGACCAATAACGGACCGCAAAATGGGCCGTAAACGGGCTAGAGTGGAAAACGTTTGTTTTATGGCCCGACCATATGGGCCGTAATAGGCCTTATTTGATGACGCCATGGAAACAGCCCAACGGGTTAACGGGCCACAAATAGGCCGACTGTAACCACGGGCTGAATATGGCCCACAAGCGGAACAGGACAGTAACAGAGCATAAGTAATTGAATTCTAGAAATGAGCCCAAGAATAAATGGCCCCTTAGAAAGCCAAAAGTTAACACTGGCTGGAAACGGCCGGCGGACTAATGGGCCGTTAATGGGTATAAAGCGATATATTGTTCATTACGGGCCAGTTTCACCATGGGCCGTTAATGGGCCAAGAGTTACAAAGGGCCTCATGTGGGCCGAAAGAAGTCATGGGCCATACATGGGCCGGATGTTACAATGGGCTGGAACCATATTGGACGGCCTAGATGATGCTACTGGGCCTAATTCGGATAAGCCATAACGGGTCGTGACTTTGAGGTCTGTAAATGGGTTATATGCGAGCAGGGCGTTAACAGGCTTTCTGTGGGCCGGCCCGCTACCTTTTGACCAAGTCAAACGGGTCGGCCTTTTCACCGGAATGGGCCTATGTTGGTCCGTGCCACGTGTCGACGTATCATAGGCGCCTTCGGTCAAATGAGTGGGTGGCATATGTCCCAACGGTGAGTCGACACGTGGTTCCTCTGGCCATTCAGAATTTTACACGTGGAAAATCCCCATTGGTCCGGGTTGTTAACGGGTTATTGGATCCAAACCGAAACCAATTATCTTAACGGCGACCCGTTACGGTTGATGCCATGTGTCAGTTACCCTTGACAAAAGCACTTCTATGACGCGTGATTTATCATCATGGAACTGGACACTTCCGTGATGATCATTTTGGTAATGTCATGGAACACTTCTACGACAGCACAGGTATGACTATCTTGATTCTGTCATAAAATCGTCATGGATGTACATGCATGACAGAAAAAGTGACCTACTGTGACAAACGCGTATCATCACGGAAGTGTATTTTTTTGTAGTGCTTGTCGGCGATCACTTGGTTTGGAAACATAGGCCATAGCACATACTCCTTTCCCTTCATCTTGAGGCTATAGTGATTTGTTCGCATGTTGTGGATGACGCCTCGGTCAAATTGCCATGGTCATCCAAGAAGGAGGTGGAAAACGGACATTGAAACGACATCACACTCCAAAGTGTCTTTGTATGCTCCGAACTTGAAAGAAACTTGCACCATATGCTCGACTTGGATAGTGCTGGAGTCGCTTAGCCATCGAACCTTGTAGGGATGTGGGTGCTTCATCTTGACCAATTGTAGCTTGGAGGATAGTTCTTCACTTGCCAAGTTATGACAACTCCCTCCATCGATGATGACCTTGACAGGCCTTCCCTTAATGTTGGCCTTGGTGTGGAAGATATGGCATCTTTGGTCTTCGTCTTGTTAATGTTGAAGTGTCAAGACCTTGGAGACAACAAGAGCGGGGCTCGAATCTTCGTCACAAAATACTTGATCATCTTCATGTTTGTTCACTTGTCGGTGCATGGCCACTTGCTCAAGGGCTTCTGTCGGTGTCAAAACCGGCGGATCTCGGGTAGGGGGTCCCGAACTGTGTGTCTAGGCGGATGGTAACAGGAGACAAGGGACACGATGTTTTTACCTGTGTTCGGGCCCTCTCGATGGAGGTAAAACCCTACTCCCGCTTGATTAATATTGATGATATGGGTAGTACAAGAGTAGATCTACCACGAGATCGTGAGAGGCTAAACCCTAGAAGCTAGCCTATGGTATGATTGTTGTTCGTCCTACGGACTAAAACCCTCTGGTTTATATAGACACCGGAGAGGGCTAGGGTTACACAGAGTCGGTTACAATGGGAGGAGATCAACATATCCGCATCGCCAAGCTTGCCTTCCACGCCAAGGAAAGTCCCATCCGGACACGGGACGAAGTCTTCAATCTTGCATCTTCATAGTCCAGGAGTCCGGCCGAAGGTTATAGTCCGGCTATACGGACACCACCTAATCCAGGACTCCCTCAGTAGCCCCCGAACCAGGCTTCAATGACGATGAGTCCGCGCCGCAGATTGTCTTCGGCATTGCAAGGCGGGTTCTTCTCCAAATTCCATGTACTGTTGAATAGTGTCCGGCTTCTCATGAATATTGCGCTCCTTGGCTTCCACGCCTAATAATGGCCATCTTCCACGTGTCGCATTTAATGCGAAAAGCCAGGTGTTTTTACATTTACCCCCTAGCTGTGTAAATGAGCTGCCTTTTAAAGAGACGAGGATCTAGATCCAAATCACACCATCTTCCCTTCATGAGCATACATTGGAGCGCATCCGATGAGATCCATTCCATCATGGCTACCGACGCAGCTCCTCCTCTCGCCCTCCCACCCTCAGCCTGGAGATTTGGAGAGATGTCTCCCCGCAAGCCGAGCTAGTGACGCCCAAGCCAAGGGGTTTCTCCCCAGCCTACATGGTCCCTTGGCTCGAGCCGGGCTTGCCACCTATAATGGTGGAGAGCAAGCGAGAGCGTCCCCAATCCCTCCAAAGGAGAGCGGGTCTGCCTTGTCCCTTATTTGATAAGAGGGCTCGGATTTCCAATTCATCCGCTTTCTCCGGAGCTCTCGAGTTCTACGGCCTCCGGTTGCACAACCTACGCTTTGCCTCCATATTGCATATTGCGGGCTTCGTAGCTCTTTATGAGCTGTTTTTGGGCATCGAGGCTCATTTCGCTACCGTGGAAGAAGTTGTTACGCCTTGTGCCCCATTCTCAAGGGGTCAATATATCAAGTGGGCGGAGCCAAGTATGGCGCATCACGGGACGGATATCTATCCGGAACCCCAAAGAAGGCGTCTCAAGACCGGCCTTCGTAATGGTTTTATATAGAAGATGTCCCCTGCCGGATCCTGTTCGGATCGGCCTCCCTGAGTTTGATAATGCTCCCTTGAAGAAGCGCCTGAGCTGGCGTCCACGGAGCCCTCAAAAATAAAATGACAAGGACGTTCTTTATCTGATGAGCTGGATAAGGCTGTTAGCTCATTCCGTACTGACCATGATCGAGGTCATGGCCACATGCATTATGCGGGGGGTGCAGTCGCTTCAGTATAGAGGCCACCCCATGTGGGATTTCAACGGGGAGGATGATGCCACCCGCTGCGGCCGTAAGGGACCGGAATCGGTTGCCGCTCTGACGAAGATCTTGTCCGCATTGTACAAGGGAGAAGAGGAGGAATTCCTCCGCGTTAATTCTCAGGGCGGATTTTCTATGTACAATCCTCCAAGCTAGGTAAGCGGACACTTCTTTTTGCCCATCTGTTCCATATTCCCATAGTCAAGTACCTTATCTTGTGATTTCGACGCAGGAATTGTGCCGGGCCGTAAAGGATATAAACAGCCCTCCTCCACAACCCGAGGATCCGGAACGGTCCCTCAATCCGGCCTCCCAAGAGGATCCGGACATATCCGGGGAGCTGATCGATGGGGTATTTTACCAACAGAGCATCGACGATGCCTTGGTGGCTATTATGACCGATTATCTGGACTGCTTCCGCCTCACAAGTAATCGAGACCGAAGTCCTAATACTTTGAAGACGATCCATCCGTGCTTATTTTTATCACCGTATACCAATGGTGTTTATGAGGGAGGATCTCGAGGTGGAATGCCGAGCCTGGGCGCGACTAGCCAACAAGGGACCGCGAGGGCGGGTAGGCTAAAGAGTCACGCTGTCCGGGTCGAGGCACCGGCGCAGTAGTGAGGCGCGCTGCGCTATTCCAAGGTATTATTCTTACGATGCATACTAACGCCCGTGCTCTCCTTTTTTAGGAAAAAGAGGGCTCGCCGGACTATATCCGGAGAGATTGCCAATCGCGCCTCCACCAACCAGGCTCCAAAGCCAGGTCCAGAAACAGTGGCGAACACGAGGCGTGCATCGGACGCTCCTCCGACAGAGGATGCGGACAGACTGTCCGCCACCAATTCCGAGGTGGAGAGTGCCATGAATCACAGGCGCCATGGAGACGGTTCTTCGCAACGCTTATTTCTCCCAAGAGGCATTGGACGCCTTCAATTCAGGAGATGCGTACCTCCGTGCCGCTCAAAATGGTCTAGCCAGAGCCACGGAGCAGTATATGAAAGACATACGGGTAAGAAAATTTGATGGTTATATATGTCAAGAGTGGCCGAGACTTGAAACAGCTTAGAATAACTGATTTAAGGATCATTTGTTATGTAGGATCTTCTGAGAAAAGAATACCCAACTGTCCTGTGAGCTGGAAGACTCCAAAGCCCAACTTGAAGCCGCACTAGCATGACAGTGGGAGGCCAAGGAGACCCCTACGGTAATATATGCTTTGAAAGATAAGTATGTTGTGAAGTGCGGCGTGTGCAAATCTGACAATAACATTGCAGATGGCGCCGGAGTAGATCCGGACAAGCAACAACTCTTGCGCCGGTTAAAGGCCGGCGAGAGCGTGCTTACGAAGGTGAGGCAGGAGAAGAATAATTTTCAAGGTGCCAACACCCAGCTGGGCGAGGAACTAAAGGATGTTCGTGCCCAGCTGTCGGACTCCGTGAAGGAGAATCGGCGGCTTCAGCGCGGCATGTTTAGTAAGTGCTTGAACGAACCTTGAAAAAGAGTTCGGCGAGGACGTCGACTAATGTAATTATGTACGTAGGGTATGCTCTGCTGTGTCGCCCCGCAGAGGAAATGCCCGGCTCTACGGGTGACCTTCTTCCCGAGCTCTTACAACCGCATCTAACGAAGTTCGGCAGGTGATGAATGGCGTCGCCCAGGCCTTGTGGCCATCTGTCTCCATGCCCGAAGGCCTTGGAGAGCTTGAAGAGAGGCTTAAGGGAGCGCGGTGGCGCTTCCGATTATGGAAGATATCGGCCTGCCGTCAAGGCGCCAGGGAGGCCTGGGCCATGGTGAAGACGCGGTACACGGTGACCCAAACCACATGGCCGAGGTCGGACCTGTGGGGCCGATGGGAAGGAGATCCTGTGAGCTTAGTGTACAGCCAAGTAGAGTTGGTCATTAATATTCCCAACAGGACTGCAAACTGACAGCCTGTTGGATGGTATTGAAGAGGAATATGCCAGTCAAATTGACTATGTAATTTAAGGTGACATGTAAAATGCCTTCTAGCCGGATTGTAGATCGTTTGTCATGGCGGACCTTTTCGCTTCAACCTGGGGACCTGATAGTCCGGAGTGTGTCCGAATACCCTCACGGTTATGTAAGAACCGGGGCATGCATGGAGACCAGGCGTAGGGGTCATTAGTGCTTGAACAGACAAGTGCCCAACTAGTTATGTTATATTACATGGTTAGTAAGAAACATCTTCCAGGAGAATAGTTCCATTAGAGGTTCCTTTCTCGGGAGGCATGCCCTAAAGTGCATGTCCGGACTGCGAAAAAAGCAGAGAAGCATCTGGGGGCAGATAAATAAAGAAGCGAGAAATCATCTTTAGTTCACCGACCGAATATTCTCTTAAGAACGCTAGCTTTCGGCTTCACCCAGTCTGAGGTACACATCCGGTGACCGGGCAAGAATAATCGCAGAGGTGCTCCTTTACCGCCTAGCCGAACAATCGGGAACGTAGGGGTAAGCACATGAGCCAGGCAACCCAGCTTGGCCAAAGCTTAAGTCATATCGATGCATATAATGGTGAATAAAAGGTACATGCGGAAGTGTGACACATGTGTTGGGCATGCATCCTGTATAAATAAGCTTCATTAGAGAAGCCCCTGTATAATGGCGAGCGGATAGCGCGTCCGGTTAATGTAACAAGGCGCGAACGAGCCCTTAAGGCTGTAAGGGAAAGGGAGGGAGAAGGAGAGAAATATAAGACAACTAATGTGTAAAAAATAGACAAAGGAAGGAGACGAACACAGAAACCGGCGCTAGGCGTAGAATCTTCGGAGACGGGCTGCATACCATGGGTTCGGCTCGAGTCGGTTATCCGATGCATCTCGCAGACGGTACGCTCCACCAGTCAGGACTTGGTCAATAATAAAGGGACCTTCCCATTTGGGCTTGAGTTTGTCCTTTTTCTTGTTCGGCAGGCGTAGAACTAACTCGCCAACATTGTAAGTTTTGGCCCGTACTTCTCTGCTTTGATATCTTCGAGCCTGCTGTTGATAGAATGCGGAACAGGCTTTTGCCACGTCAAGCTCCTACTCCAAGGCGTCCAAACTGTCCTGCCGATCGAGTTCGGCTTCTCTTTCTTCGTACATGCACACGCGAGGTGAGTCATCAATTATGTCGCAAGGCAGAACCGCCTCTGCGTCGTATACCTTAAAGAATGGTGTGCATCCGGTGGGGCGATTCGGCGTGGTCCTCAGCCCCGAGAGTACAGAGTCGAGCTCCTCTACCCAGTGCGTGTTGGATTCCTTGAGGGAACACACTAATCTAGGTTTGATTCAGCTCATGATTAGACCATTTGCTTTCTCGACCGACCGTTAGTTTGTGGGTGATAGATCAAGCATAGTCGACCTTGATGCCCATGATTTTGCACGAGTTTGACCTCGTCGGTCGTAAAGTTCGTGCCATTATCGGTGATGATCTTTGTGGGGACGCCGTAACGATTGTACGGCCCCCGATATGAAGTCTATCACCGGTCCGGATTCGGCCGTCTTAACAGCTTGGCCTCTATCCATTTGGTGAATTTATCCACCATGACCAAGAGGGTATTTTTGCTTGTTGGTTCCTCCTTTAAGGGGTCCAACCATGTCAAGCCCTGCACCGCGAAGGGCCAGGTGATGGGTATAGTTTGGAGGCGGTGGGTGGCATATGGCTTTGGTTAGCAAAGAGGCGGCAACCGACGCATCGTTGGACTAAGTCCTGAGCATCTGCCCGGGCCGTCGGCCAATAAAATCCTGTACGGAAGGCCTTGATTACAAGGGCCCGGGCTGCAGCGTGGTGCCCACCGAGTCCAGCATGAATTTCAGCCAGAAGATTTCGCCCTTCCTCTTCGGAGATACACCTTTGAAGGACTCCGGTGGTGCTTTTCCTATAAAGCTCTCCCACATGGACTTTATAGGCTTTAGATCGCCGCACTATGCAGCGTGCCTCGTTTTGGTCCTCGGGAAGTTCTTGCCTGGTTAGGTAGGCTAGGAATGGTTCTGTCCACGGGGTGATGACTGCCATTATTACGTGGGCTGAAGATGTTACTTCTTTGGCAGAGCCTCCCGTTGTGTCAGAATGTTCGGTGTCGGGCAGTGCGGTTGGGTCCGGGCTGTTATTACCGGACTCCCCTTCCCATAATACGGATGGCTTGAACAACCTCCCCAAGAAGATATTGTGGGGGACGGCATCGCGCTTTGCGCCAATGCGTGCCAAGACGTCTGCTGCCTGATTGTTTTCCCGAGCTATATGGTGAAATTCGAGCCCTTCGAACCGAGCTGACATTTTTAGGACGGCGTTGCGATAAGCTGCCATTTTCGGATCCTTGGCATCAAAGTCTCCATTTATTTGGGATATCGCGAGGTTCGAATCCCCGCGCACCTCTTGGCGTTGAATGCCCATGGGGACTGCCATCCGGAGACCATGTAGAAGGGCCTCGTATTCGGCTGCGTTGTTGGAGTCCGTATACATTATTTGGAGTACGTATTGAACTGTATCTCCTATTGGGGACGTCAGAACGACGCCAGCCCCCAGACCAGCCAACATTTTGGAGCCGTCGAAGTGCATGATCCAGTTGGAATATGTGTCGTACTCTTTAGGTAATTCGGCTTCAGTCCATTCGGCGACGAAGTTGGCCAAAACTTGCGACTTAATAGCTCGCCGTGGCTTATAGGTTATGTCGAACGTGAGGAGCTCAATGGCCCATTTGGCAATCTGGCCCGTTGCATCGCGGTTATTTATAATATCGTTAAGAGGTACTTCAGAGGCTACTGTTATCGAACACTCTTGAAAGTAGTGTCGCAGCTTCCGAGATGCCATAAATACCGCGTACGCTATCTTTTGATAATGCAGGCATCTGCGACTTGCATGGAGTGAGGACGGTGGACACGTAGTAAACTGGCTTTTGAAGGGGAATTTGTGTCCGTCCGTTTCTTGTTCGACGACGAGCATTGCGCTTACAACTTGATGAGTTGTCGCGATGTATAATAGCATTGGTTCGCCGATGTTAGGCGCGGCCAGGACCGGGTTTGTTGCCAATATGGCTTTTATTTCTTCGAGTCCGACCGTGGCGGCATCCGTCCACTCGAAGTGTTCGGTGCGCCGGAGGAGGCGATAAAGGGGTAATGCCTTTTCTCCCAAGCGGGAGATAAAGCGGCTTAGAGCCGCCACGCATCCGGTCAATTTTTGTATTTCTTGAGGTCCTTTGGGATATCCAATTGTGATAGAGCTCGGATCTTGGCTGGGTTTTCTTCTATTCCTCTATCGGATACTATGAAGCCCAAGAGCTTTCCGGCTGGTACGCCGAAAACGCATTTTTCCGGGTTAAGCTTGATGTCATATGTTCGGAGGTTGTCGAATGTGAGCCTCAAGTCGTCTACTAGAGTTTCAACATGCTTGGTTTTGACGACCACATCATCTACGTATGCCTCCACTATTTTGCCGATCTGGTTCGCGGACATATACGAATCATCTTGATATATGTTGCACCGGCGTTTTTGAGCCCGAAGGGCATTGTGTTGAAGCAGAATGGGCCGTATGGGGTGATGAATGTCGTTGCCGCTTGGTCTGGCTCTGCCATCTTAATTTGATGGTAGACGGAGTATGCGTCGAGGAAACACAATGAATCGTGTCCTGCGGTAGCGTCGATAATTTGATTGATGCGGGGGAGGGGGAAGGGATCCTTTGGGCAAGCCTTGTTGAGGTCATTGAAATCGACGCATTGGCGTCAGGATTTGTCCTTCTTTGGTACCATCACCAGGTTTGCTAGCCAGTCCGGATGTTTTATATCCCTGGTGAATCTGTCCTCCAGTAGTTTGGCTAGCTCCTCTCCCATGGCTTGTCTCTTAGGTTTGGAGAAACACCGAAGGGCCTGCTTGACTGGCTTGAATCCTCTTAGGATGTTTAGGCTGTGCTCGGCCAGCCAGCGTGGGATTCCTGGCATGTCTGAAGGTTGCCAGGCAAAAATGTCCCAATTTTCGCGTAGGAATTCTCGTAGCGCGGCGTCTACATCAGGGTTTAATTGTGCCCCGATGGAGGCCGTTTTTGTAGGGTCCGTTGGATGGACTTGGAATTTGACTATTTTGTCCGCCGGTTTAAAGGAGGTGGACTTGGATCTTTTATCGAGTATCACGTTGTCCCTGTTCACCGTGGAGCGCTTGGTCAGTTCCTCGGCCGCTAGGGCGGATAGTACCTCAAGGGCCGGTCGGCTGTCTTATTTATTTTTGCGCGGAGTGCTATGTCTGGGTCACTAGCAAGAGTGATGATACCGTTGGGCCCGGGCATTTTGAGCTTCATGTACCCGTAATGGGGTATAGCTTGAAAAATTGTGAAGGCCTCTCGCCCTAATAGAGCGTGATATCCGCTGCTGAACGGGGCCACTTGGAACGTGACCTCCTCGGACCTGTAATTATCCGATTGTGCGAACACCACATCAAGTGTGATTTCTCTGTATATGCACGCTTCCCGATCGGGATTATTCCTCTAGAGGTTGTCTGCTTCGCTCAATGCGGCTCCGGTCTATTTCCATTTTTCAAGGGTTTCCTCTTAAATGAGGTTCAATCCGCTGCCACCGTCCATGAGTACGTTGGTAAGGCGAAAGCCGTCCACTATTGGACTGAGGACCAATGCGGCTGGTGCTCGGGCTGTTCGGAATTTAGGTTCATCACTGGCATTAAAGGTAATAGCCGCGTCACTCCATGGGTTTATTGTTGCTACTTGGTAGACTCCGGTAAGGCTGCGGAGTGTTCGTTTCCGCATATTATTTGATGCGGAAATCTCGAACACTGTTAATACCGTACTAGTATCCCTGGGTTGGTGCTCTGTGGATTCTGGAGCTAGAAGCTCTTCGCCACTTCTGACCACCTGCCGGAGTATCCAACATGCTCTAAGGCTATGGGTTTGTGTGGCGCCCTCTGTACTATGAATTTTACATGGTCCATTGAGCCATCCCTCCAATACGGTTCCATGCCCTATAGAGGGTTTTTGCCTTTTGGTGTTTAACCCAGGTGCCTGGCGATTATGCACCCTTTTATTTCGGACTGGGGTTGTATTCAGGGCCAGATTGTCCCAAAATTTTATTTCGGTTTTCCAGGCGCTTTCCATCGCACAGTACTTTCGTACTATGGACGCTAAGTCAGCGAAGCGTGTAATTTCACAACGACTTATGGCGTTGAGGATTCCGTTGTCCGTGCAATTATTGCAGAAGAATGAAATCGCATCCTCCTTGCGGCAGTCCTTTATCCTGTTCATGACCAGGAGGAATCTGGCCCAGTAATGGTGTACTGTTTTTGCCGGCTCTTGCCGAATTTGGGATAGATCGCTTATGTTTGGGTGGGCGGGTGGAATTAAATCCGGAACCTCGCCCAATCTGAGACTCAGGGGCCAAGGGGTTTCCGAACTCGGAAGCTTGGGTTCTTGGATGTTGTCCAATGAATCTAGCCCGCTGCCTGACTTTAGGTTCAGGGCTTGAGTGACGTCCTCCCCTCCGCGGGTATCCGGCTTGGAGGGATTGGGAATCCGAACATAACTAGTCCTTAAGATAGATGAAGGCCTGCCGCATTGTTCCTCCACCACTGCAACGTGATGGGTGACCTGGGGAGAGTTAATCTCTCTCGGATCGGGTTTAGGCCCAATCTGATAGTAGTCTGTAGCGACTCCCAAGGCGGCGATGCGATCCAAGAGCTCGTTTTAGGAAGAGAGCTCCATCGGATCTAACTGCTCGGCGAGTTCCGAGTTGACGTGAAGATTGCTCTCGATGACCTGAGAAGTCATCGTCGGTAGCCAAGGGCTTAACGAGCGGTCATAAGAAAACCGCTTAACCGAGAGTTTGGCCGATAGCCAAAGCTCCTTTAGCAACAAGTGTCGTCTTTAAATACGGGATGAGGCATCCTTCACGATGGTGATGGCACTGTGGAACTCTCAATGAAAGCACCAATGTCGATTGTCAAAACCGGCGGATCTCGGGTAGGGGGTCCCGAATCGTGCGTCTAGGCGGATGGTAACAGGAGACAAGGGACACGATGTTTTACCCAGGTTCGGGCCCTCTCGATGGAGGTAATACCCTACTTCTTCTTGATTAATATTGATGATATGGGTAGTACAAGAGTAGATCTACCACGAGATCAGAGAGGCTAAAACCTAGAAGCTAGCCTATGGTATGATTGTTGTTCGTCCTACGGACTAAAACCCTTCGGTTTATATAGACACCGGAGAGGGCTAGGGTTACATAGAGTCGGTTACAATGGGAGGATATCTACATATATGTATCGCCAAGCTTGCCTTCCACGCCAAGGAAAGTCCCATCCGGACACGGGACGAAGTCTTCAATCTTGCATCTTCATAGTCCAGGAGTCCAGCCGAAGGTTATAGTCCGGCTATCTGTACACCCCCTAATCCAGGACTCCCTCAGCTTCCATTTCCTCTTCACTCATGGAGTCATAAGTTCCGTCGTCGTTGAGGATCATGGTGCACTTGTTGGTACACTTGAAGGACTTGTGGCCTCGGCCGGCACATGTGAAGCATTTGATGGAACTTGTCTTGATGGTCTCATCGGTTGGGGTAGAGGATGATGAAGCTCTTGGCTTGAAGTTGCTTGTAGTAGGAGGACGACTTGAGGTTGTCGAAGTTTTCTTGTAACTTGACTTGTCGTCGTTGCTTGTAGAAGGCTTGGTTGAGGTACATGGTGTTGGAGTCATTGAAGCTTGGGTGTTGGAGAAGCCATAGCTCTTGGAAGTGTACTTGGCATACTTGAAGTCATCTTGCACTTGTCGTTCCGCCTTGGTAGCTTGATGCACTTGCTCGATGAGGTTGGCTTAAGGTTGGAAGTCAGTGATCTTCTTGATGGGATGATTTAGTCCATTCAAGAAACGTGCCATAGTTTGCTCATCATCTTCCGTGACATTGGCTCTTATCATGGCAATCTCCATTTCCTTGTAGTATTCTTCAATGCTCTTGGTTCCTTGCTTGAGGAGTTGGAGTTTCTTGGAGAGATCGAGGTTGTAGTAGGTTGTCACGAAGCGTTCTCTCATGACGTCCTTCATTTGATCCCAAGTGGTGATGGGTGGTTCACCTCTTGCTTCTCGTCGGTCAATGACTTGTTCCCACCATATGAGGACATAGTCTTGGAACTCAAGGGATGCCATGGCGATCTTCTTCTCTTCCTCATAGTTGCGCAAACGAAAGATCTTGTTGACCTTCAAGGCCCATAAGAGGTACTTGATGTCTACTACGCAACCTTATCCTTGTAGACGTTGTTGGGCCTCCAAGTGCAGTGGTTTGTAGGACAGTAGCAAATTTCCCTCAAGTGGATGACCTAAGGTTTATCAATCCGTGGGAGGTGTCGGATGAAGATGGTCTCTGTCAAACAACCCTGCAACCAAATAACAAAGAGTCTCTTGTGTCCACAACAGACCAAATACAATGGTAAATTGTATAGGTGCACTAGTTCGGCGAAGAGATGGTGATACAAGTGCAATATGGATGGTAGATATGAGTATTTGTAATCTCAAAATATAAAAACAGCAAGGTACCAAGTGGTAAAAGTGAGCGTAAACGGTATTGCAATGCTAGGAAACAAGGCCTAGGGTTCATACTTTCACTAGTGCAAGTTCTCTCAACAATAATAACATAATTGGATCATATAACTATCCCTCAACATGCAACAAAGAGTCACTCCAAAGTCACTAATAGTGGAGAACAAACGAAGAGATTATTGTAAGGTACGAAACCACCTCAAAGTTATTCTTTCGGATCAATCAATTCAAGAGTTCGTACTAGAATAACACCTTAAGACACATATCAACAAAAACCCTAATGTCACCTAGATACTCCAATGTCACCTCAAGTATCCGTGGGTATGATTATATGATATGCATCACACAATCTCAGATTCATCTATTCAACCAACACAAAGAACTTCAAAGAGTGCCCCAAAGTTTCTACTGGAGAGTCAAGACGAAAACGTGTGCCAACCCCTATGCATAAGTTCACGGAACTTGCATGTTGATCACCAAAACATACATGAAGTGGATCACGTGATATCCCATTGTCACCACAAGTAAGCACATGCAAGACATACATCAAGTGTTCTCAAATCCTTAAAGACTCAATCCGATAAGATAACTTCAAAGGGAAAACTCAATCCATCACAAGAGAGTAGAGAGGGAGAAACATCATAAGATCCAACTATAATAGCAAAGCTCGCGATACATCAAGATCGTGCCACCTCAAGAACATGAGAGAGAGAGAGAGAGAGAGATCAAACACATAGCTACTGGTACATACCCTCAGCCCCGAGGGTGAACTACTCCTTACTCGTCATGGAGAGTGTCGGGATGATGAAGATGGCCACCGGAGAGGGATTCCCCCCTCCGGCATGGTGCCGGAGCGGGTCTAGATTGGTTTTCGGTGGCTACAGAGGCTTGAGGTGGCGGAACTCCCGATCTAGGTTATGTTCTGGGGGTTTCTGTATATATAAGAGGTTTTGGCGTCGAGAACAAGTCAGGGGGGTCTCCGGGCTGTCCACGAGGTAGGGGGCGCGCCCAGGGGGTGGGCGCGCCTCCCACCCTCATGGGCAGCCCAGGACTCTTCTGGCCCAAATATTTTACTCCATGACCTTCTTCTGGTCCAAAAATAAGCTCCGTCAAGTTTCAGGTCAATTGGACTCCATTTGGATTTCCTTTTCTCCGATACTAAAAAACAAGGAAAAACAGAAACTGGCACTAGGCTCTAGGTTAATAGATCAGTCCCAAAAATCATATAAAATAGCATATAAATGTATATAAAACATCCTATAATGATAGTATAATAGCACGAATACTTCCTAAATTATAGATACATTGGAGACGTATCCGCATCCCCAAGCTTAATTCCTGCTCGTCCTCGAGTAGGTAAACGATAAAAGAAATAATTTATGAAGTGTGATGCTAGCAGGTGCACAAGTTTGATCAATGATAATTTCAATCACCTTTTCTAGCATCATTATATGTCATAACAGTAGCTCATATCATGAAGCTTCTGATGATCAAGTAACAAGTTATTCTCTTGTTAAAGTATAGATCATAAACTTTCTTAAAACTAACAAACAGTTCCCAGTCATCAAACAATTGCAATTCATCTTATTTTCAGGAAGGGTATATGTAAGAGCTTTGATTTAGCAAATCCCACATACTCAACTATCATATAGTCTTCCATGATTGCTACACTCAAAGCATATTTTTAGAACAAATAGCATCCATCGAACACAGAGAAAGATAGGGGCTTAATGTTTCGCCTCCCAACTTATTTATCATATAGATAATTGTCAACAATAATAATTCATGATCAATTATATTTGAATGGCCATATATTCTTAGATATTTCTCCACCACATGATGCTTGCCAACTAAAAAGTAGGTTGGAATGAGAAGGAATACTACTGACTCTTGCATAAAAGTATAATATAGGCCCTTCACAGAGGGAAGCAGGGATTTGCAGAAGTGCCAGAGCTCGAAGCTAAAATAGAGATGAAAATAATTTTGAGAGGTATGCTTTCATTATCAACATAATGACCAAGAGTTTCCAATATCTTCCATACTAGATACATTATAGGCAGTTCCCAAACAGAAAGGTAAAGATTTTACTCCCCCTCCACAAACAATCACACTCCACGGCTTGTCCGAAACAACGGGTGTCATCCAACTATCTACAATCCTGGGGGAGTTTGTTTAAATTATTTGCGAAATTGTTTTTGATCTTTTGATCATAGGATTGGGCATCCCAGTTACTAGCCATTTTCTCGTGAATGATGAGCGGAGTCCACTCATCGTGAGAATAACCCACCTAGCATGGAAGATACTGACAGCCCTAGTCGCTACATGAGCGATCCAGGCATACAAAACAGATTATTATTTGAAGGTTTAGAGTTTGGCACATGCAAATTAACTTGGAACGGCAGGTAAATACCGCATATAGGTAGATATGGTGGACACTCATGGAAGAAACTTGGTTCAAGGAATTTGGATGCATAAGCAGTATTCCCGCTTAGTACAGATATTTTGGCTAGCAAAGGATTCTAAATAGCAAGCACCACATGTTAGAGGATCCATAACAATATAAATTCTATACAAATATACCCAAGCATAACCCATTATGTTGTCTTCCTTGTCCAACTTCAACTAATTTGCTCAGGTTTGAAAATAATTAATGGGGCTCGCAATCATAGAAGATGTCCAAGATAGTATATTTACATGTGAAATCTCTCTTCCTTCAATATTCTTTCATGAATTGTTCAAGTGACCAATACAATGTTTGCAAACCATCAAAAAATTTACCACCTCTACTTCTTATATGTGAAGGCATTACTCCCCATGGGAAAGGCATATGAAACATATATAATTTCAGATTTATGACATTCAAATCATTCAACCATTTACTCATAGGATATAAGTGAAGCACACGAGTAAATGACAAACTACTCCAAAAAGATATAAGTGAAGATCAATGAGTAGTTAAATAATTATGTAGCTATGTGAAGACTCTCTCTCATTTAAGAATTTCAGATATTGGGATATTATTCAAACAGCAAGCAAAACAAAATAAAATTACATTTCAAGGATAGCACTCATCATGTGAAGAAGCAAAAACTTAGGCTCAACCGATACTAACCGATAATTGTTGAAGAAGAAAGGTGGGATGCCTACCGGGGCATCCCCAAGCTTAGATGCTTGAGACTTCTTGAAATATTATCTTGGGGTGCCTTGGGCATCCCTAAGCTTGAGCTTTTGTGTCTCCTTAATTCCTCTCATATCACGGTTTCCTAAATCTCGAAAGCTTCATCCATACCAAACTCAACAAGAACTCGTGAGATAAGTTAATATAAACCAATGCAAAAACCTTATCATTTTCTACCATAACAAATCACTAAAATTATTATTCAACATTGCATACTAAATGACTCTGCATATTTAATACTCCTATCCTCAAATAGAATTAGTAAACAAGCAAACAATGCAAACATAACAACAATGTGCCAAAACAGTATAGTCTATAAAGAATGCAAGATTCATCATACTTTCCTAACTCCAAACATTATGAAATTCTACCACACTGTACAAAATTTATAAGAGCTCGATATGCAAAAAGTTTCAACATTTTATCATATTCTGAATTTTCTAGGGATTTTTTGCAACAGTGGTAAACTTTCTGTTTTGAAACAGCAACATGTATACTTGCAAAATAAGCATAGTAAAAGCTATCCTTGACATTTTTATTGAAACTAGAGATGCAAAACATTATTCTAAATAACAGCAAGCAAATACTAACAAAATAAAATGACGCTCCAAGCAAAACACATATCTTGTAGTGAATAAAAATATAGCTCCAAGTAAAGTTACCGATGAACGAAGACGAAAGAGGGGATGCCATCCGGGCATCCCCAAGCTTAGGCTCTTGGTTGTCCATGAATATTACCTTGGGGTACCTTGGGGATCCCAAGCTTAGGCTCTTGCCACTCCTTATTCCATAGTCCATCGAATCTTTACCCAAAACTTGAAAACTTCACAACACAAAACTCAACAGAAAACTCGTAAGCTCTGTTAGTATAAGAAAATAAATCACCACTTAGGTACTGTTGTGAACTCATTCTAAATTCATATTGGTGTAATATCTAATGTATTCTAACCTCTATATGGTTCATACCCTCCAATACTACTCATAGATTCATCAAAATAAGCAAACAACACAATGAAATCAGAATCTATCAAAAACAGAACAGTCTGTAGTAATCTGACTTAAAGAAATACTTCTGGAACTCCAAAAATTCTGAAATAAATTGGTGGACGTGAGGAATTTCTCTATTGATCTTCTTCAAAAAGTATCACCTTAAAATCACTCTTCTGTAAAAAATGACAGCTAATCTTGTGAGCGCAAAGTTTCTGTTTTTTACAGCAAGATCACATTAACTTTCACCCAAGTCTTCCCAAAGGTTCTACTTGGCACTTTATTGAAAGAAAGCTACAAAACATGATTACTACAGTAGAATAATCATGTGAACACACAAAAACAGTAGGTTTAAATATTGGGTTGTATCCCAACAAGCGCTTTTCTTTAATGCCTTTTTAGCTAGGCATGATGATTTCAATAATGTTCACATAAAAGATAAGAATTGAAACATAAAGAGAGCATCATGTAGAATATGACTAGCACATTTAAGTATAACCCACTTCCTATGCATAAGGATTTTGTGAGCAAGCAATTTATGGGAACATGAAACAACTAGCATAGGAAGGTAAAACAAGCAAATCTTCAAGATTTTCAACACATAGAGAGGAAACTTGATATTATTGCAATATGTAGAAGCATATGATCCTCTCTCATAATAATTTTCAGTAGCATCATGAATGAATTCAACCATATAACCAGCACATAAAGCATTATTTTCATGATCTACTTGCATAGAAATTTTACTACTCTCCACATAAGCAAATTTATTCTCATCAATAGTGGTGGGAGCAAACTCAACAAAATAATTATCATGTGAAGCATAATCCAATTGAAAGTTAAAATCATGATGACAAGTTTCATGGTTATATTTATTCTTTATAGCATACATTTCATCACAATAATCATCATAAATAGGAGGCATGCTTTCATCATAATAAATTTGCTCATCAAAACTTGGGGGACTAAACATATCATCCTCATCAAACATAGCATCCCCAAGCTTGTGGCTTTGCATATCATTAGTATCATGGGTATTCAAAGAATTCATACTAATAACATTGCAATCATGCTCATCATTCACATATTTTATGCCAAGCATTCTATGTAATTCTTCTTATAGTACTTGAGCACAATTTTCCTTCCCATCATTTTCACGAAAGACGTTAAAAAGATGAAGCATATGAGGCAACCTTAATTCTTTTTTTTTGTAGTTTTCTTTTATAAACTAAAGTAGTGATAAAACAAGAAACTAAAAGATTTGATTGCAAGATCTAAAGATATACCTTCAAGAACTCACCTCCCCGGCAACGGCGCCAGAAAAGAGCTTGATGTCTACTACGCAACCTTCTCCTTGTAGACGTTATTGGGCCTCCAAGTGCAGAGGTTTGTAGGACAGTAGCAAATTTCCCTCAAGTGGATGACCTAACATTTATCAATCCGTGGGAGGTGTAGGATGAAGATAGTCTCTCTCAAACAACCCTGCAACCAAATAACAAAGAGTTTCTTGTGTCCCCAACACACCCAATACAATGGTAAATTGTATAGGTGCACCAGTTCATGAAGAGATGGTGATACAAGTGCAATATGGATGGTAGATATGAGTATTTGTAATCTGAAAATATAAAAACAGCAAGGTAGAAAGTGGTAAAAGTGAGCGTAAACGGTATTGCAATGCTAGGAAACAAGGCCTAGGGTTCATACTTTCACTAGTGCAAGTTCTCTCAACAATAATAACATAATTGGATCATATAACTATCCCTCAACATGCAACAAAGAGTCACTCCAAAGTCACTAATAGCGGAGAACAAACGAAGAGATTATTGTAGGGTACGAAACAACCTCAAAGTTATTCTTTCGGATCGATCTATTCAAGAGTTCGTACTAGAATAATACCTTAAGACACATATCAACAAAAACCCTAATGTCTCCTAGATATTCCAATGTCACCTCAAGTATCCGTGGGTATGATTATATGATATGCATCACACAATCTCAGGTTCATCTATTCAACCAACACAAAGAACTTCAAAGAGTGCCCCAAAGTTTCTACCGGAGAGTCAAGACGAAAACGTGTGCCAACCCCTATGCATAAGTTCACGGAACTCGCAAGTTGATCACCAAAACATACATCAAGTGGATCACATGATATCCCATTGTCACCACAGATAAGCACATGCAAGACATACATCAAGTGTTCTCAAATCCTTAAAGACTCAATGCGATAAGATAACTTCAAAGGGAAAACTCAATCCATCACAAGAGAGTAGAGGGGGAGAAACATCATAAGATCCAACTATAATAGCAAAGCTCGCGATACATCAAGACTGTGCCACCTCAAGAACACGAGAGAGAGAGAGAGAGAGAGAGAGAGAGAGAGAGATAGAGATCAAACACATAGCTACTGGTAAATACCCTCAGCTCCGAGGGTGAACTACCCCCTCCTCGTCATGGAGAGTGCCGGGATGATGAAGATGGCCACCGGAGAGGGATTCCCCTCCGTGAGGTGCCGAACGGGTCTAGATTGGTTTTCGGTGGCTACAGAGGCTTGCGCGGCGGAACTCCTGGTCTAGGTTATGTTCTGGTGGTTTCAGATATATAAGAGGTTTTGGCATCGAGAACAAGTCGTGGGGGTCTCGGGCTGTCCACGAGGTAGGGGCGCGCCAAGGGGTGGGCGCGCCCCACCCTCGTGGGCAGCCCGGACTCTTCCGCCCAACTCTCTTACTCTATGTCCTTCTTCTGGTCCAAAAATAAGCTCCGGCCAAGTTTCAGGTCAATTGACTCGCTTGGATTTCCTTTTTCCGTGATACTCAAAAACAAGGAAAAATGTAAATCGCACTGGGCTCTAGGTTAATAGGTTAGTCCCAAAAATCATATAAAATAGCATATAAATGCATATAAAACATCCTAGAAGGATTGTATAATAGCATGAATACTTCATAAATTATAGATACGTTGGAGACGTATCAGTACTCTTCGGGATCATTGCTTCCGGTGAACTTGGGCATGGTGAACTTGAGCTTGCCGTAGCGTTGCTCTTCATTGTGTTGGGGTCGGGGATGATGCGCCCGTGTCGTGGAGGATTGTCAACCTCATGTTGCTCTTGGCGTGGAAGGTTGTCAACCTCATTTTTCTCTTGGCGAATTTGGGGTTCTTGTCGAGGAGCTTGTGGAACTTGACGATGCACTCAAGCTTGATAGTTCCTCTCTTGAACTTCCTCGCGAGTATGCCGGTTGCGGTCGGCGATGGCGCGACTTGTTTCGTGGAGGGCACGTTGGGCCTCAAGTGCTTGTGCTTCACGCCGATGTTGTTGTTGTCGGAGCGCCTCGGCGTCTTGCTCCTCTTGATGTTGGCGCGCGCGCACTTCCTCATGCTAGCATTGGCGTTGTCTTTCTTGTGGCTGCGCCAAGGTAGCTTGGTTTTGGCGATGCAGATGTTCTTGTGCTTGAAGTTGTTCTTGAGAATCGTTCCGTGTAGAGGATTGCGGTTTGTTTGATGGTCTTGGCGCACGGCTCGTCGATGAGTGTTTGATGTCGGAGTACTTGAGCCAGAGATGGTACCGTCGGAGTGTCGACTTGAGCTGCTCCGTCTTGAGTAGGATGAAGTGGTAGAAGAGCGGTTGACCAACAAGGCACGAATCTCGTCCATTCTTGCATTTCTCTCTTCTTTTTGTTCATCGAGATTGTTGTCTAAGTAGTCCCTTGTACGTTGCTCGGAGAGTCGCAAGTCGGCGGCGAGATGGTCGATGCGGTCGCTCAATGCTTATTGTTCTTGATGCAAAGCTCGTTGTGCATCGAAGAGGTGGCTCCTTGTGACATAGAAGGTCATGTCATCGTCTTGCTCGATGAAGAGTGGGTTGGTAGAAGAACTTGGCCTATCCATCATTCCAAGCAAATATGTGAGTGGGAGAAAGAGAAGAACTTATACCAAATGTACCTTGACCAATGTTGAAGATGGATCAATGATCACTCAAATGTGTAACAAGGAAATAGCACAATTGGTATCAATTCTTGTCGATTCTCACACCTACACAAGTAAAATCTTATGGTGGAGCTCGTTTAGGATGGTGGCACAAAATTTGAAGCAATTGTTAGTGAGCCTCAGTAATGTTGGAAATATTCACAAATTTGCAAATGCAACAAGTAGACTAATAGCAAGATAAGGTACACGGAAACACACACACGGATAGATAAATGGGGTCGTGCAACCAAGGAATGAGCCAAAATGTGGAATCCACGAAAATGCTCTTGTTGCACAACACTAGGGAGACGCTAGCACGATTGCATAATAGGCGGATAAGAAACTTGTGCACAACCTACAAAGCAAAAATGCAATGACTTCTATCCCAAGTATTCTATATGTATGGTGATCCGGTGATATGATCCAAGATGATCGAGTACGACAATCTTAATGTTGTATATGCTATGGTTGTTGCTTAAAAGCTCTTTGCTTATCTTTCCCTTTTGCTCAAAAGCATGTTTGGCTCTTTCTCTTTTGAGCTCTTTCTCATGCAAAACTTCACGAACCAAGATAGCAATTGTATATGCGATGACAACCTTGTGGCACAAGAGATGATACCAAGATATGTACCAAGATGATATTGTATGTATGCTATGGGAGCTATGATCACTAATGTGCACAAGTGACGTTTCCCGGCAATACTCAAAGGCTAGTCTTGATAGGCAAGGTACACAAAATGGGCTATGGGGTTATCAATGCAATGGAAAGAATGTACAATGATGGGATATCTCGATACCGAGATGATGTAGAGGTTACCGTTCTTTCTTACGATGAAGGTGTCAAAATGGTGAAGTGGTCGATGTCAAGTCCTTGGCAAATATGAGCAGCGGTGATGTCGATGTTAACCGTTCCTAGTTAGCCGAAACACCCTAGGAAACGATGAACCACAACTCAACTTCTCAAAACCAAATGTATCAAAATTGTCAGAGTGCGTAGCGAGTAAGCAATGGTGGTTGTGGAAAGCGATGGTGGTTTGGTAGGTTGAAGTATCGGGGTGTATGTATGGAAGGTGGGTATTGGGGTGCGTATGCGGAAGTGGAGGTGGAAAGGTGGTGTTGGCCGAACTGAAAATGTTTAGTTTCGTCAGGGATCATCGGACGTCCGATGGTGGTCGGACGACCGATAGTCGTCGGGCGTCCACTCGCGGTCGGATGTTCGGTGCCTGGGCAATTTCAAGCACAGGATGAACTCGGGTTTTCGAGGTGGAGGTGGCAAAATTGGTCAAATTCGAGCGATTTTGTGGGTGGAAATGGTGGAGATGATGCGGGGAAGCTAGATCCGCTCGTAGCAAAGCAAATCCATGGATCATATCCAACAAAACTTCATCACAAAAAAAAATTGGGGCTATTTTTTGTGGGGATTTCAGAAATTGGGGAAGAACACAACAAAATCAAGCTAGAAAACAAGGGTAGGGCTCCAAATTTGTGATCAACATGGCTCATGATACCAAGATGATGTAGGGTAGAACCCCAGATGACCGATCTTTCACGAAATGGAGGGGATCCTACGAAGAACGAGAAGAACACGAGGGGAATCACAAGGGAAAACACAAGAGGAAACACTCAAACCAACAAGATTCGGTTGCACATGTGCTAGATCCTCGAAACACAAAGAGATACACAATTCAAGTCCAACAAAGGACGATACAAGGGGTAACTAGTTCATCTCCATGAGGAGGCCTTGAGGGGGTCTTCCCGTGAGGGGTCTTGAATCCGCTTGGGGGATCTTCTCTGAAGAGGTCGTGAACTCCAATGGAGAAGTAACCAAGTGGATGAGCAAAGCTCTATCTCTCAAATGATCTATCACATTGCTAACCCTAGAAAGAGAGAGGAGGAGGTCTATTTATAGTCTTAGTGGTTGAAGGGGTACATGGGCCTCGGCCCAACACGCTGTCAACACACAGGCGTCGGACGTCCGACAGTCATCGGCCGTCCGAAGGCTCGCGAGGGTCCGGACGTCCAGTACTTGTCGGAAGTCTGATGTTTCGGCTCTGGTCAGCTTTTGTTGGTTGTCCGGTCGAGGTCGGACGTCCGAGACGTCGCTTGTCCGGAGGCTTCCATATTTCCGATGTTTTGGCTCGATGATGGTGGTGTCAGCCGTCCGGTGGTGCTCGGTTGTCCGGGCGCTGGGAGGTGTCATTCGTCCGACAAACGTCGGTCGTCCGACCGATGTAGCGTTCGCTAGCTGGGACTTGTCCCGCTGGCTAGATCTTCAGGTGTAGGATGTACAAGTCTCGGTCGTCCGATGGCTAAAGACTTTCTGGCAGCTCCTTCTTTTGGTCATTGTACTTGGTGTCCTCGCCGTCTTGTCCGTTGGGTGTAGCTGCTCCATGGCCTTCCTCCAAGTACTTGATCACGCATAGGGTTTCCTCTTGAGGTAGTAGCCATGTCTCATATGTAGAGAGTGGTAGTTCGGAGAGGAGCGAGTTCACCTTATCTTCTATAGCCTTTGCTCGATCCCTTGTCATTGGTCCAAGTGGTGTCGTGGGAGACGTAGGTAGGTCCATGGGGATGACCTCGGGATGCTACGCATCACTTTCTACGGTTTCCTCGGGCCTCCTTTTATAGACAAAGGGGTCACCATAGTGGCAAACCAGCCATTATGCACTGATAAGATAGCAAGTGCTATCATACCTAACTCTGGAGGCTGATAGGGTGCATTAAATGCGCCACTCAACGTCACATCGTAGCTTGCCCGGCAGGTCCTGCCGGGTTGTTTTGCCAGCTTCGCGCCCGCTCGCTCGACACATCGCAGGACGGGTGTCGCTTGGAGGCATTTCCTATAGGAGGTGCCTGCCATGTGGAGAATAGCAGCCACTTAGTCACTTTGGAGCTTGACACCGCACTGATCGATGACGTGCATCGTGATGAGGTGGTGTGATGAGGTGGTTCTGCCTCCGTAGGCCCCGGCAGGCCTGCCGAGACGTCCTAAAGGCTTGTTTCCGGGGTGACCTCATCCTTGCCAGGCTCGCCTGCCCGGCAAGGGAGGCTTTTCCCTTAGCGATATCTTGCTTCTCTGGCTAGTCTTGATCTTCTTGTGCTGCACGTTGGTCCTTCAGAGAACTGATCCCTTGTGTACCATTCTGACCTTAGTGCTGTAATCTTGTTCTCGTGCCTGGGCACAGTCTGGGCAACGGACCCAGGGTTTGTTGCACCGACACTGAGGGAAATACTTATCTCTACTTTGCTGCGTCACACTTTCCTCTTCAAGGGAAAAACCAACGCAAGCTCAAGAAGTAGCAGGGCGACAGCCAGACGGCAAGGGATCGCGAGGGGAAATCGGATCTGTGGTGGATCTCCGACAAGAAGGAAAGAGGAGGGAGGAAGAAGGAAGGTGACCGCGGCGATCTTTGGGCGGTCAGTGGGACCCGCGGCCCAGAGAGAGAAGGAAGAAGGAAAGAGATCAGGCGAGCGATCTGGAAACGATTCGGGGGCACGCGAGATGGAGTGGGACCGTCTGGATTGTTGGGTTAGAGGGCTTTTTAGCTTTTTTTGTTTTAAACACAAAACGGAAAGAAAGACAAATGAAACAAATAAAATAAAAAATATTATATAGGCATATATTATATCAAAAATTTCAAAAAAAAGCACGGAAAAGATGAACTATTTTTCAAGTTTAAATAAACTCCATAAAAATGCACAAAATTCAAACAGTGCTATTGTTGCAACGAAAACTAATAAAATTAATTTTTTAAATAACAAAATGATTTCAAATTTATTTTCTCCTAATTATTTCTTGGAAGGAATCATTTTACCTTCATTTCCATATTTTTTAGGAGAAAAATAATTTGAATAAAAACTTCCAGTGAGTTTGAATTTGAACTTCAAACCATTTGAAATTCTTTTCTCTTTTTGTTTGAGCTAATATATTTCAAATGCCTCCAAATTTTGAATTTTCATATTACTTCTCTCATTTTTAATATTTCTAGAGAATTTGAAATTTGGAATTTCAAATAACTTCAAATTGAAGTGGCTTTTTAGATAACTTCATACGGACTTTCAAAATGATACTTTTAAACTTCCAGCTCTCTTTCTTATAATTTAAAGAAGTCGTTTTATCTTCTCTCATGAAAATCATTGAGTGGAATAATGTTTCTAAATTTAAAATATTTTCAATTGGAATTCAAATCTTTTCAAAAACCTTTTTCATTTCTTTAATGGAAGAAGTCACGTTATCTTCTCTCTAAGGTTTTGTATATGAAAGGAATTTGAGTTCAAGGAGATCAAATGCAGGATGAAAGTTTTGGGAAAGTCCTTTTATTCCCTCTCATTCAACTTTCAAAAGTTTCAATTTCTCACTCAAATTTCACACAAGCAATCACAACAATCAAACAAACAATCATAATTATTTATTTAATATAACATTCCAAAATTTAGAATTTTGGGATGTTACATTTATCACTTGTTACCTTGATGTTTTTATTATTTTAGATTTCAAAAACCTATATCTACTATCTATACTACACTTGTATCACCATTTCTTGGCCAAACTAGTGCACCTATACAATTTACCTTTGTATTGGTGTTGGGGACACAAGAGATTTCTTGTATTCTATTGGAGGGTTGTTTGAGAGAGACCCTCTTCATCCTACACCTCCCACAGATTGATAGACCTTAGGTCATTCACTTGAGGAAATTTTGTTCATGTCCTACAAAACGCTGCGCTTGAAGAACCCACGGAGTTTACAAGAATAAAGTTGCATAGTAGACATCAAGCTATTTCTGGCGCTCTTGTCGGGGAGGTTAGTGCTTGAAGGTATATCTTTAGATCTTGCAATTGAATCTTTTAGCTTATTTTTTCACTAGTTTGGTTTATATAAGAAAGTAAAAAATGGAAGTAAAGTTGCACCAGATTCTTTATCTTTCTGATGATTTTCTTGAAAATGAGGAATCTAAAAATTGTGCTAAACTGTTAGAAGAATAATTTAATAAAATATTTGATGTGAGTTATTTGAATGATAATCTTAATTGCAATGTTGTTAGTGTGCTTTCTATGAATATACATAAATCTAATTATAGTTGCACTAGTCATGATAAAAAAATCTTATAAGCATGTCAATTTTTGCGGGGAGTATAGACCGTGTGTAGACATGCCAATTAGGGATGATAAATATTGTATGAAGCATAAGTATGACATATCACAATGGTTGCTTAAGATGTTAGATGATTATACTAAAGAACTATGTTCTCTTCATCCCATTACTTCTGAACTTTAAAATGAAGTTGGTCATCTTAATTTTCAATGCATGCATTTTTATGATCGAATCCCGTCAAAATATTATGATGAGTTGGTCACCATTGAACATTATAATGAACTTGATCTATTTTTGGGGTGTGAAGAAGTGACGCATAAAAATAATTGGTTTGAATTATTCATTCTCACAGAAACAACTGAAATTGATGTAAGAGAAATTTATATGTTTTGTGTGGTAAATTGCAATGATAACACTTATATAGCCATAGAAGAGAGGAACTCCAATGAAATATAAAAGGAATGGCACTACTACTAATGAAAGGGTAATGATTTCATAATTATGTCCTATTGTTTCTCATGATGAATCAGGTGATGAGAGGGAGATCCCTTTCCAACCAATCTCTTCAAGAAGCTCGGAAGAATTAATCAAACCCACACTTAGTGTGGTGAAGAAGAACAAGAAAAAGAAAGGAAGGAGAAAGAAAAATAAAGTGGAATCTCTCCTAAATAATGTTGCTCCTGTTATGGTTGTGCCTCATGAGAACGAATCCAGAAGTATTGTGGAAGATGATGAACTTGATATCAGTTTTTTTATTATGACACTATGTCGGTAGGCAATATTTTGTTATGCCTATTACTTGTTGCAATAATCATGATTAGTAAGATAAGGATACTTCTTATGATCTTGAAAATCTTTTTTGGCACCAGTTTGGAAAATTATGATAATAATGATTGTTATGTTGTTGGTGCTATTCATGGTATTAATGCTAAGAGTGATTATGTTAATGATATGCAAAATCGTAAGCTTGGGGATGCTATGTTTGATAATAATGGCATGTTTGAAAATTTATTTGCTACAAAGAATGGTTATCCTAAGCTTGGGGATGTTATGTTTACAAATGATCTTTTCAGTCCCCCTACCTTTGATGAGAAAATTTATTATGATGTCACATGCCTCTTATTTATGATGATTGCAATAATGATGGAAGTGGGTTTGTGAGTGTCAACTTTAGGTAATAATTATCTGATGAGGACATCAATACCATTGTTACACCCATAGCCCCTGCTGCTATACATACTGGACCAATTATTAGAGCTCGCGCACGCCAATTAAATTACCAAGTACTTTTGTTTCTTGGTAATGATTCTAATGTTCATGATAATATGATGCTGCCTAAATTGGATACATTTGTCTTGCTTACGTAGCTTGGACAAGAAGGATGAACATTGGAGCAAGATCAAGCATGGAGATGATGGCATGCGCAAGGGGAACAAAAATGGAGTTACAAGTGATGATTCCAGGACTCTGAAGCCACCATAAGGAGTGCATGAAGCCTTGGACGAAACATACAAGATGCCACTTCACAACTTTTGTCCAGAGGCTATTATAGGTGCCATGTCACATTATTATTGGGCCAGGCCCATGTAATTTCGAAATACTGAAGTATAGGTTGTTTCTAGAGCCCGTATGTGTGGGGAAAACAGAGTTAGGGTTAGTTTCGGACCCCTCATCCAAGGGTCCATGAAATCCCCCCCCCCCCACCTCTTCCTCCATATATATAGCCCTTAGGGCGTCGTTTAGACTTTGGGTTTTGTTTAGATTAAAGTTCGCCATAGCTGCAATGCTTCATTTGTGTTCAATAACCAGACCAAGACGTCACAGTATCCCACCTTGATCAATAAAGCTTTCATCTTATATTCGCAATATCCAGATTGCAATCTCAGTTTCTTGCGTGTTCTTCATTTGCATGCAGGAAATAGACCCTCGTGGTCAGGTTGATCATGTTCCGGCATGGTCAATAACCTCTCGGAGTTGGTTTAGCGACTTCTAAGGCGCAACGTCCTCGCACATTCGTAGTCGGATCGTCAAAATCTACTCCTCCGAAAATGATAATCACCATCTCATCAGAAGACCTTACACCTTTGCCCCTATCATTATCCCACTACTTTGGAGGATGTTGATTCTTATTATAATGATAAAAATGGATTTGAAGAGGTCATAACTTTATTTAGTGATGAGACCACTATTTTGGAAGAGGTTTCAATTGACTATGATGAGAACAAAGTTGTTACTTATGATGAATATTGTGATGATACTTATGTTATAAAAGGTAGTAATAGTTATCCTTGTGAAACTTCTCATAATTATGAATATCCTTTTACTAAACATTACTCCTTTAATGTGGAATCAATTAATAGTGTTCAAGTTTTCTATGATACTCCCACTATTATGAATGAGAAGAATTTGTTTATGAGGAGAATAATAAAAATTGTATGCTTATGCATCATGAAAATAATGCCTTATGTGATAGCTATATTGTTGAACTTATTCATGATGCTACTAAAAATTATTATGAGAGGGGAATATATGCTTATATATATTTCAACAACATCAAGTTTCATCACTATGTGTTGAAATTTTTGAAGTTGCACTTGTTTTGCCTTCCTATGCTAGTTAATTCTTCCTCCAATAATTTGTTTTCTTGAAAAATCCCTATGCATAGTAAGTGAGTCATGATTAAATGTGTTTGCTTAATGATTCATGATGCTCTGTTTATGTTCCAACTACTTCTATGCAAGCATCATTAAGATTACCAAGTCCTAGCTAAAAGGCTTTAAAGAAAAGTGCTTGTTTGGAGGCAACCCAATATTTAACCCTACTATTTTTACGTGTCTAAATGATTAAGCTACTGTAGTAATCATGTTTTGTATACTTTATTTCAATAATGTGCCAAGTACGACCTTTGGGATAGTGTGGATGCTTGTTTATTTGGTTATGTGCAAAAACACAAACTTTCAGTATATGAATTATCATTTTGTACTAGAACATGATCAATTGTTGAAATTTTTACATAGTATTGCTATGCAAATTGTCTACGTTGTCCTAATGTTTCTGAATTTTTAGAGTTACAAAAGTATGGATAATAATTCTCCGTTTACACATTGTTCTGTTTTTGACAGATTTTGTTTTGCTTTTATAGTTTACTTCTTTTAGTGTTTCCATAGCTTATATTTGGTTATATAAATTGTGGAAATGATAGAATACAATAGGCATTATGTGAGAGCAATTATGAATCTTGTCTTTGACAGTACCCAAGTGAATGGTTTACTTTTATTATAATAATCTATCTCATGAAGTTCCGTTAAGTTTTGTGTGATTGAAGTTTTCAAGTTTTGGGTGTGAGGTGGATATGAGGAGAATAAGTAGTGGCAAGACCCTAAGATTAAAAAATTACATCATTGAAAATTATGTTTAAATACGAATCAGACGATATAATTTGTTTTAACATGCACTAACATTTTGTTAGTTAAATCTTTGGTAAAAGTTTAACAAAAATTACAAAAGGGACCAATAAACCAGGACAAAGATAGTAGATGAGTAGGAACCTTACGTGCATTGATGAGTTCCTTTGTAATTCTTGCATGCAAAGATTTAATGTGCTTCAAAATCTCAAAAGAAGATAGATAAGCCCTTTAAATTGAAAAAACGAAAAATTTGAAATAAGCCCTCTAAACCAAAAAAAGATGGAGTATTCTCTTTTTTTTCTTTTTTCGAAAAGGGGGTATCCCCCAGCTTCTGCATCAGAACAATGCATACGGCCATATTATTGATAAGCAAAAGGTTCAACAAAAGTCTTCAGGTCTCAAAAAGAAAAGAGGCTCACAAAGAGCATAAGCAAAATAACATGATAGCCACAACCGGTAGGCAAAAAGATAAGATAGGAAACTAAACACCTATCCTATTACATGACCGCCATCCATACCGGTTGAAGATATCCCGTGCTACCGTCTCCCATCGGATAGATCCAGTAACCAAATGCTCCCTGGCCTCCGTTGGAGTGAGTAGCGACCACATACGGATCAGTGCAGTGGCTCAGAAGATAACCTGCAAGAAATGAATATTTGTTGTTCCGTTAAAAACCAAATCATTTCTGCAGTTCAACTGCCCATAATAAAGCACATACTCCTACACGGATATGTCTCGTTGTTTCTGAATCTACCCCATCTAGCCACGTCCCAAATAACATGTTGATAGTATTCTTAGGAGTAATATTAAATGCTATGTGGATCGACCGCCACAAATTTTTTGCCAATGGGCAGTCAAGAAAGAGGTGTTTGATGGATTCGTCACAATCATAGAAACTGTTGGGGAACGTAGCATGTAATTTCAAAAAAAAATCTGCGATCGCGCAAGATCTATCTAGGAAATGCATAGCAATGCGAGGGGGAGTGTGTGGTCCACGTACCCTCGTAGACCGAAAGCGAAAGCGTTAGGTTAATGCGGTTGATGTAGTCGAACGTCTTTGCGATCCAACCGATAAAGTACCGAACGTATGGCACCTTCGAGTTCAGCACACGTTTAGCTCGATGACGTCCCTCGAACTCTTGATCCAACAGAAGGTCGAGGGAGAGTTTCATCAGCACGACGGCGTGGTGACGGTGATGGTGATGTGATCCGCGCAGGGCTTCGCCTAAGCACTACGTGAATATGACTGGAGGAGTAAACCGTGGAGAGAGACGCCGCACATGGCTTGGAACAATTGGTCTGTCTCCAAGGGGTGCCTTGCCCACGTATATAAAGGAGGGAGAGGGAGGAGGTCGGCCCTAGGTGGCGCGCCATGAGGGGGGTCCTACTAGGACTCCCAGTCCTAGTAGGATTCTGCCCCCCTCTTATTCCTTCTCATGGAGGGGGAAAAGGGGGAAGGAGAGGGAGAGGGGGAAAGGAAAGGGGGATCGCGCCCCCTTCCCCTTGTCCAATTCGGACAGCCCATGAGTGGGCACGCCACCCCTTGTGTGCTCCCTCTCTCTCCCCTATGGCCCATGTTGGCCCATTACTTCCTCGGGGGGTTCCGGTAACCCTCGGTACTCCGATAAATATCCGAAACGTCCTAAAACCATTTTGGTGTCCAAATACTATCATCCAATATATCAATCTTTACCTCTCGGCCATTTCGAGACTCCTCGTCATGTCCGTGATCTCATCCGGGACTCCGAACAATTCTTCGGTCACCAAAACACATAACTCATAATACAAATCGGCATCGAATGTTAAGCGTGCGGACCCTACGAGTTCGAGAACTATGTAGACATGACCGAGACATATCTCCGATCAATAACCAACAACGGAACCTGGATGCTCATATTGGTTCCTACAAATTCTACGAAGATCTTATCGGTCAAACCGCAATAACAACATACGTCATTCCCTTTGTCATCGGTATGTTACTTGCCCGAGATTCGATCGTCGGTATCCTCGTACCTAGTTCAATCTCGTTACCGGCAAGTCTCTTTACTCGTTCTGTAATGCATCATTCCGTAACTAATTCATTAGTTATATTGCTTGCAAGGCTTATTATGATGTGCATTACCGAGAAGGCCCAGAGATACCTCTCCGATACTCGGAGTGACAAATCTTAATCTCGATCTATGCCAACCCAACAAATACCTTATGAGATACCTGTAGAGCATCTTTATAATCACCCAGTTACGTTGTGACGTTTGATAGCACACAAGGTATTCCTCCGGTATCCGGAAGTTGCATAATCTCATAGTCAAAGGAATATGTACAAGTCATGACGAAAGCAATAGCAATAAAACGTCTCGAAACCATTTCGGTGTCCAAATACTATCATCCAATATATCAATCTTTACCTCTCGACCATTTCGAGACTCCTCGTCATGTCCGTGATCTCATCCGGGACTCCGAACAATCTTCGGTCACCAAAACACATAACTCATAATACAGACTGTCATTGAACATTAAGCGTGCGGACCCTACAGGTTCGAGAACTATGTAGACATGACCGAGACATATGTTTGATCAATAACCAACAACGGAACCTGGATGCTCATATTGGTTCCTACATATTCTACGAAGATCTTTATCAGTCAAACCGCAATAACAACATACGTCGTTCCCTTTGTCATCGGTATGTTACTTGCCCGAGATTCGATCGTCGGTATCCTCATACCTAGTTCAATCTCGTTACCGGCAAGACTCTTTACTCGTTCTGTAATGCATCATTCTGTAACTAACTCATTAGTTACATTGCTTGCAAGGCTTATTATGATGTGGATTACCGAGAGGGCCCAAAGATACCTCTCCGATACTCGGAGTGATAAATCCTAATCTCGATCTATGCCAACCCAACAAATACCTTCGGAGATAACTGTAGAGCATCTTTATAATCACCCAGTTACGTTGTGACGTTTGATAGCACACAAGGTATTCCTCTGGTATCCGGGAGTTGCATAATCTCATAGTCGAAGGAATATCTATAAGTCATGACGAAAGCAATAGCAATAAAACTTAACAATCATTATGCTAAGCTAACGGATGGGTCTTGTCCATCACATCATTCTCCTAATGATGTGATCCCGTTCATCAAATGACAACACATGTCTATGGTTAGGAAACTTAACCATCTTTGATTAACGAGCTAGTCTAGTAGAGGCTTACTAGGGACACTGTGTTTTGTCTATGTATCCACACATGTATCAAGTTTCCGGAAATTACAATTCTAGCTTGAATAATAAATATTTATCATGATATAAGGAAATATAAAATAACAACTTTATTATTGCCTCTAGGGCATATTTCCTTCAGTCTCCCACTTGCACTAGAGTCAATAATCTAGTTCACATCGCCATGTGATTTAACACTAATGGTTCACATGTTTATGTGATTAACACCCATAGTTCACATCGCCATGTGATCAACACCCAAAGGGTTTACTAGAGTCAATAATATAGTTCACATCGCTATGTGATTAACACCCAAAGAGTACTAAGGTGTGATCATGTTTTGCTTGTGAGAGAAGTTTAGTCAACGGGTCTTCCACATTCAAATCCGTATGTATTTTGCAAATTTCTATATCTACAATGCTCTGCACAGAGTTACTATAGCTAATTGCTCCCACTTTCAATATGTATCCATATTGAGACTCAGAGTCATCCAGATCAGTGTCAAAGCTTGTATCGACGTAACTCTTTACGACGAACTCTTTATCACCTCGATAACCAAGAAATATTACCTTAGTCTTCTAAGGATAATTTTGACCGTTGTCTAGTGATCTACTCCTGGATCACTATTGTACCCCTTTGCCAAACTTACGGAAAGGTACACAATAGGTCTGGTTTACAGCATGGCATACTTTATAGAACCTATGGCTGAGGCATAGGGAATGACTTTCATTCTCTCTCTATCTTCTGCTGTGGTCGGTTTTTGAGTCTTACTCAACTTCATACCTTACAACTCAGGCAAGAACTCCTTCTTTGACTGATCCATTTTGATCTCCTTCAAAATCTTATCAAGAAATGTACTCATCGAAAGTCTTATCAAGCATCTTGATCTATCTCTATAGATCTTGCTGCCCAATATGTAAGCACCTTCACCGAGGTCTTTCTTTGAAAAACTCCTTTCAAACACTCCTTTATGCTTTCCAGAAAATTCTACATCATTTCCAATCAACAATATGTCATTCCCATATACTTATCAGAAAGGTTGTAGTGCTCCCACTCACTTTCTTGTAAATGCAGGATTCACCACAAGTCTGTATAAAACCATATGCTTCGATCACCTTATCAAAGCGTATATTCCAACTCCGAGATGCTTGCACCAGTCCATAGATGGATCGCTGAGTTTGCACACTTTGTTAGCACCTTTAGGTTTGACAAAACCTTTTGGTTGCATCATATACAAATCTTCTTTAAGAAATCCATTAAGGAATGCAGTTTTGACATCCATTTGCCAGATTTCATAAAATGTGGCAATTGCTAACATGATTCGGACAGACTTAAGCATCGCTACGAGTGAGAAAATATCATCGTAGTCAACACCTTGAACTTGTCAAAAACCTTTTTCGACAAGTCTAGCTTTGTAGATAGTAACACTACTATTAGTGTATGTCTTCCTCTTGAAGATCCATTTATTCTCTGTGGCTTGCCGATCATCGGGCAAGTCAGCCAAAGTCCATACTTTGTTCTCATACATGGATCCTATCTCAGATTTCATGGCCTCAAGCCATTTTGCAAAATCTGGGCTCATCATCGCTCCCTCATAGTTCGTAGGTTCATCACGGTCTAGTAACATGACTTCCAGAACAGGATTACCGTACCACTCTGGTGCAGAACGTGCTCTGGTTGACCTACGAGGATCTGTAATAACTTGATCTGAAGTTTCATGATCATTATCATTAGCTTCCTCTCTTGTTGGTGTAGGCATCACGGGAACGGTTTTCTGTGATGAGCTACTTTCCAATTCGAGTGAAGGTACAATTACCTCATCAAGTTCTAGTTTCCTCCCACTCACTTCTTTCGAGAGAAACTCCTTCTCTAGAAAGGATCCATTCTTAGAAACAAAAATCTTGCCTTCAGATCTATGATAGAAGGTGTACCCAACAGTTTCTTTTGGGTATCCTATGAAGACTCACTTCTTTGATTTGGGTTCGAGCTTATCAGGCTGAAGCTTTTTCACATAAGCATCGCAACCCCAAACTTTAAGAAACGACAGCTTAGGTTTCTTGCCAAACAACGGTTCATACGGTGTCGTCTCAACGGATTTAGACGGTGCCCTGTTTAACGTGAATGCAACTGTCTCTAATGCATAACCCCAAAACGATAGTGGTAAAATGGTAAGATACATCATAGATCGTACCATATCTAACAAAGTACGGTTACGACGTTCGGACACACCATTACACTGTGGTGTTCCAGGTGGCGTGAGTTGTGAAACTATTCCGCATTGTTTTAACTGAAAGCCAAACTCGTAACTCAAATATTCGCCTCCGCGATCAGATTGTAGAAACTTTATTTTCTTGTTACGATGATTCTCCACTTCACTCTGAAATTCTTTGAACTTTTCAAATGTTTCATACTTGTGTTTCATTAAGTAGATATACCCATATCTGCTCAAATCAACTGTGAAGGTCAGAAAATAACGATACCCGCCGCGAGCCTCAACACTCATCAGACCGCATACATCGGTATGTACTATTTCCAATAAGTCATTGGCTTGCTCCATTGTTCTGAAGAACGGAGTTTTAGTCATCTTGCCCATGAGGCATGGTTCGCAAGTATCAAATGCTTCATAATCAAGTGATTCCAAAAATCCATCCATATGGAGTTTCTTCATGCGCTTTACACCAATATAACCTAAACGGCAGTGCCACAAATATGTTGCACTATCATTATCAACTTTGCATATTTTCGCATCAATATTAGGAATATGTGTATCACTACGATCGAGACTCAATAAACCATTCACATTGGGTGTATGACCATTGAAGGTTTTATTCATGTAAACAGAATAACAATTATTCTCTGAACTAAATGAATAACTGTATTGCAATAAACATGATCTAATCATATTCATGCTCAACGCAAACACCAAATAACATTTATTTAGGTTCAACACTAATCCCAAAGGTAAAGGGAGTGTGCGATGGTGATCGTATCAACCTTGGAATCACTTCCAACACACATTGCCACTTCGCCCATAACTAGTCTCTATTCATTCTGCAACTCATGTTTTGAGTTACTAATCTTAGCAACTGAACCGGTATCAAATACCCAGGGGTTACTATGAACACTAGTAAAGTACACATCAATAACATGTATATCACATATACCTTTGTTCACTTTGCCATCCTTCTTATTCGCAAAGTATTTGGGGTAGTTCCGCTTCCAGTGACCATTTCCTTTGCAGTAGAAGCACTCAGTTTCAGGCTTGGGTTCAGCTTTGGGTTCAGCTTTGGGTTTCTTCACGGGAGTGGCAACTTGCTTGCCATTATTCTTGAAGTTCCCTTTATTTCCCTTTGCCCTTTTTCTTGGAACTAGTGGTCTTGTTAACCATCAACACTTGATGCTCTTTCTTGATTTCTACCTTCGTTGATTTCAACATCGCGAAGAGCTCGGGAATCGTTTTCGTCATCCCTTGCATATTATAGTTCATCACGAAGTTCTAGTAACTTGGTGATAGTGACTAGAGAACTCTGTCAAACACTATCTTATCTGGAAGATTAACTCACACTTGATTCAAGCGATTGTAGTACTCAGACATTCTGAGCACATGCTCACTGGTTGAGCTATTCTCCTCCATCTTGTAGCCAAAGTACTTGTCAGAGGTCTCATACGTCTCGACACGGGCATGAGACTGAAATACCAATTTCATCTCTTGGAACATCTCATATGCTCCATGGCATTCAAAACCTTTTTGAAGTCTCGGTTCTAAGCCGTAAAGCATGGTGCACTAAACTATCAAGTAGTCATCATACCGAGCTTTGTCAAACATTCATAACATCTGCATCTGCTCCTGCAATAGGTCTGTCACCTAGCGGTGCATCAAGGACATAATTCTTTTGTGCAGCAATGAGAATAATCCTCAGATCACGGACCAAGTCCGCATCATTGATACTATCGTATTTCAACTTATTTTCTCTAGGAACAATTCAAAAATAAATGGGGAGCTACATCACGAGCTATTGATCTACAACATAATTTGCAAATACTATCAAGACTAAGTTCATGATAAATTAAAGTTCAGTTAATCATATTACTTAAGAACTCCCACTTAGATAGACATCCCTCAAGTCATTCTAAATGATCACGTGATCCATATCAACTAAATCATGTCCGATCATCACGTGAGATGGAGTAGTTTTCAATGGTGAACATCTCTATGTTGATCATATCTACTATATGATTCACGTTCGACCTTTCGGTCTCCAGTGTTCCGAGGCCATGTTTGTACATGCTAGGCTCGTCAAGTTTAACCCGAGTATTCTGCATGTGCAAAACTGTCTTGCACCCGTTGTATGTGAACGTAGAGCTTATCACACTCGATCATCACGTGGTGTCTCAGCACGACGAACTGTCCCAACGGTGCATACTCAGGGAGAACACTTATACCTTGAAATTTTAGTGAGGGATCATCTTATATTGCTACTACCGTACTAAGCAAAATAAGTGCATAAAAGATAAACATCAAATGCAATCAAAATATGTGACATGATATGGCCATCATCATCTTGTGCCTTTGATCTCCATCTCCAAAGCACCGTCATGATTTCCATCGTCACCAGCTTGACACCTTGATCTCCATCATAGTGTCGTTGTCGTCTCGCCAACTATTGCTTCTACAACTATCGCTAATGCATAGTGATAAAGTAAAGCAATTACATGGCGTTTGCATTTCATACAATAAAGCGACAACCATAAGGTTCCTGCCAGTTGCTGATAACTTTTACAAAACATGATCATCTCATACAATAACGTATATCACATCATTTCTTGACCATATCACATCACAACATGCCCTGCAAAAACAAGTTAGACATCCTCTACTTTGTTATTGCAAGTTTTACATGGCTGCTACGGGCTTCTAGTAAGAACCGTTCTTACCTATGCATCAAAACCACAACGGTGTTTCGTCAAGTTTGTTGTTTTAACCTTCAACAAGGACCGGCTGTAGTCAAATTCGATTCAACTAAAATTGGAGAAACAGACAACCGCCAACCAGCTTTATGCAAAACAAATTGCATGTCTGTCGGTGGAACCGGCCTCATGAACGTGGTCATGTAAGGTTGGTCCGGGCCGCTTCATCCAACAATACCGCCGAATCAAAATAAGATGTTGGTGGTAAGCAGTATGCCTATCATCGCCCATAACCCTTTGTGTTCTACTCGTGCATATCATCTACGCATAGGCCTGGCTCTGATACCACTGTTGGGGAACGTAGCATGCAATTTCAAAATTTTCCTACGATCACGCAAGATCTATCTAGGAGATGCATAGCAAAGAGAGGGGGAGAGTGTGTCCACGTACCCTCGTTGACCGAAAGCGGAAGCGTTAGGTTAACACGGTTGATGTAGTCGAACGTCTTCGTGATCCAACCGATCAAGTACCGAACATACGGCACCTCCGAGTTCAACACACATTCAGCTCGATGACATCCCTGAACTCTTGATCCAGCAGAAGGTTGAGGGAGAGTTTCGTCAGCACGACGGCATGGTGACGGTGATGGTGATGTGATCCGCGTAGGGCTTCGCCTAAGCACTACGTGAATATGACTGGAGTAGTAAACTATGGAGAGAGACGCCGCACACGGTTGGGAACAATTGGTCTGTCTCCAAGGGGTTCCCTGCCCACGTATATAAAGGAGGGAGAGGGAGGAGGCCGGCCCTAGGGGGTGCGCCATGAGGGAGGAGTCCTACTAGGACTCCTAGTCCTAGTAGGATTCAGCCCCCCCCCCCTCTTATTCCTTCTCATGGAGGGGAAAAGGGGGAAGGAGAGGGAGAGGGGGAAAGGAAAGGGGGGTCGCGCCCCCTTCCCCTTGTCCAATTCAGACAGCCCATGGGGGGGGGGAACGCCACCCCTTGTGGGCTCCCTCTCTCTCCCCTATGGCCCATGTTGGCCCATTACTTCCTCGGGGGGTTCCGGTAACCCTCGGTACTTCGATAAATATCCGAAACGTCCTAAAACCATTTTGGTGTCCAAATACTATCATCCAATATATCAATCTTTACCTCTCGGCCATTTCGAGACTCCTCGTCATGTCCGTGATCTCATCCGGGACTCCGAACAATTCTTCGGTCACCAAAACACATAACTCATAATACAAATCGGCATCGAACGTTAAGCGTGCGGACCCTACGAGTTCGAGAACTATGTAGACATGACCGAGACATATCTCCGATCAATAACCAATAGCGGAACCTGGATGCTCATATTTGTTCTTACATATTCTATGAAGATCTTATCGGTCAAACCGCAATAACAACATACGTCATTCCCTTTGTCATCGGTATGTTACTTGCCCGAGATTCGATCGTCGGTATCCTCGTACCTAGTTCAATCTCGTTACCGGCAAGTCTCTTTACTCGTTCTGTAATGCATCATTCCGTAACTAATTCATTAGTTATATTGCTTGCAAGGCTTATTATGATGTGCATTACCGAGAAGGCCCAGAGATACCTCTCCGATACTCGGAGTGACAAATCTTAATCTCGATCTATGCCAACCCAACAAATACCTTATGAGATACCTGTAGAGCATCTTTATAATCACCCAGTTGCGTTGTGACGTTTGATAGCACACAAGGTATTCCTCCGGTATCCGGAAGTTGCATAATCTCATAGTCAAAGGAATATGTACAAGTCATGAAGAAAGCAATAACAATAAAACTTAACGATCATTATGATAAGCTAACGGATGGGTCTTGTCCATCACATCATTCTCCTAATGATGTGATCCCGTTCGTCAAATGACAACACATGTCTATGGTTAGGAAACTTAACCATCTTTGATTAACGAGCTAGTGTAGTAGAGGCTTACTAGGGTCACTGTGTTTTGTCTATGTATCCACACATGTATCAAGTTTCCGGTAAATACAATTCTAGCATGAATAATAAACATTTATCATGATATAAGGAAATATAAAATAACAACTTTATTATTGCCTCTAGGGCATATTTCCTTCAGAAACTACATCTTGTAGATCCTGTCCAGTTGCGTTTTGCCAAATTGTCCTTAGTTAGAATGACTTGTTTATGGACAAACCACATAAACACTTTGATTTTTAAAGGCACTTTGACTTTCCAAACATGTTTCAAACGAGGAATAGAGCTAGAGTTGATGACATCCGAATACATGGATTTAGCCAAAAACTCTCCATTCTTTGTTAGTTTCCAGCGCAACTGATCGGGCTGTTGAGATAGGTGAACATCCATCAATCTTCTCACAAGATGGATGCAAGCTTCCCAACGGTTTCCCGCTAGCATCCTCCTCAATTGAATATTAAGAGGATTGGACTGTAATACTGTTGCAACGTAAGCGTCTCTTTGTTGAGCAATATTATATAGAGAAGGATATTGGAGTGCAGGGGGCGTCTCCCCTAGCCATGTATCCTCCCAAAATCTCGTGGTAGTACCATTTCCAACTACAAATTTTGTCATGTTAAAAAAACTGATTTCACTCTCATCAGTCATTTCCATAAAGGCGAATCAGTCGGCCGTACTGTCACATGGGATAGTCTTTTGGATTGAAGGTATTTATTCCGCAGAATCTAGGCCCACGTGGCATCCGTCTCTACAAATAGCTTATACAACCACTTGCTGAGTAGACATCTGTTCTTCACCTCTAAATTTTCAATGTCGAGACCCCCTTGTTCTTTTGGTCTACAAACGATATCTCATTTAGCGAGTCTGTATTTTCGTTTTAAATCATCGCTCTGCCAGAAGAACCGCGATCGATAGAAATCTAGCCTTTTTCAGACTCCAACTGGTACCTCAAAAAATGACAAGAGAAACGTAGGCATACTCGTGAGTGTTAGGAGCAGAGTAGGGGATCGATATAAGGAAATGGTAGCAATCTCTCAGAGTACAGAGTAGTGGTGATTACAAGCGATCTCAACCGAGCTAGGGTTCATACAAGAAGAAAGGGGAACGGGAGAGGAAGCCGCCGCTGCCAGGTTTCGTGATCCACTGGATGCCCTTCTCTTCTGTCTCTTCGGTATAAGTAGGAGCGTGAAAGGCTGGGCCTGGCTACACCCACTCGGGCCCAGTGACTCTTGGGTTGGGCCTGCGAGGACGCGCCAGTCTTGGAGGCGCGGGCGAGCTGGGCTCATCGCTGACAGGAGGGGTCCCGTTGCCAGGGGCGCTGACATCCCCCCTTTCTTGAGCTGAGGCTTGACCCCAAGCCTCTGTAGATGGGAAGCGAGCTTGGAGCGCCACATGATCTTCCCAAGAATCAGCGACGGCCACTGGGTTGGACCAGCATATGAGGACTTGTTCCACCATGGCACCACGGCGCTTGCGCCAATGTTGATCCATAATCGCTGCAGGCACGGCAGGAATGTCAGAGTGCACAGGCAGATCTTGCGATGCTGCCATACCTAGAAGAAGAGCCTTGCGCAACTGGGACACGCGAAACACAGGATGCACTTGTGAGTGCTCCGGCAGCTGAAGCTTATACGCCACAGGGTTGATGCAGCTGATGATCTTGTAGGGTCCGAAGAATCGGAAAGCCAATTTGTGACAGGCGCGCGCAGCTACTGATGTTTGAACGTAAGGCTGCAGCTTCAGGTAAACGTGATCACCCACAGAGAAAGTTCGGACTGACCTCTTCTTATCTGCTTGTTGTTTCATGCATTGACGAGCACGGTGGAGATGCTGTTGCAGCAGCTCCTGAACTACTGCACGTTCATCAAGCCACGAACGCAAAGCTGGAACCGAGCAGGTATTGGTTGCAGTAATGCCCCATTGGCGTGGTTCATTCCCATACATAGCTCTGAAGGGTGACATCCCAATAGCTGAATGGTATGACGAGTTGTACCAAAATTGAGCTAGTGGAATCCAAAAGCTCCAGCGACGAGGACAGGCGTGTGTGAAGCATCAAAGAAAAGTTTCCAGGCACTGGTTGACACATTCGGTTTGGCCATCCGTCTATGGGTGATTAGCTGAGCTCATGCGAAGTCCTGTGCCTGCATACTTGAATAGTTCCTGCCAGAAATGGCTAGTAAAAACTGGGTCACGATCAGAGATGATTGAACCAGGGAATCTGTGGAGTCGGTAAACCTGATTCATATACAACAGGGCCACTCTTGAAGCCGTGTAGGGATGTGCCAGGGGCAGGAAATGAGCAAATTTTGTTAGTTTATCCACGATGACCAAAATGCAGTTGACACTTCCTAATTGAGGCAGTCTGAGGGAGTCCTGGATTAGGGGGTGTCCGGATAGCCGAACTATCACCGTTGGCCGGACTCCTGGACTATGAAGATACAAGATTGAAGACTTCGTCCCGTGTCCGGATGGGACTTTCCTTGGCGTGGAAGGCAAGCTTGGTGATATGGATATGTAGATCTCCTACCATTGTAACCGACTCTGTGTAACCCTAACCCTATCCGGTGTCTATATAAACCGGAGGGTTTTAGTTCGTAGGACGAACAATCAGACGATAGGCTAGCTTCTAGGGTTTAGCCTCCTTGATCTCGTGGTAGATCTACTCTTGTACTACCCATATCATCAATATTAATCAAGCAGGAGTATGGTTTTACCTCCATCGAGAGGGCCAGAACCTGGGTAAAAACATCGTGTCTCTTGTCTCCTGTTACCATCCGCCTAGACGCACAGTTCGGGACCCCCTACCCGAGATCCGCCGGTTTTGACACCGACATTGGTGCGTTCAATGAGAGTTCCTCCGTGTCGTCATCCTTAGGCCCGATGGCTCCTTCCGATCATCAACGACGACGCGGTCCAGGTGAGACTTTTCTCCCGGACAGATCTTCAGATTCGGCGACTTCGCACTGCGGGCCAACTCACTTGGCCATCTGGAGCAGATCGAAAGCTACGCCCCTGGCCATCAGGTCAGATTTGGGAGTTTGAACTACACGGTGGACATCCGCGGAGACTTGATCTTCGACGGATTCGAGCCACAGCCAAGCGCGCCAAGACCGTCTCGATGGGCACGATCTAGCTCTGCCGAACAAGTGCCTCGGAGGCTGCACCAAAGATCCGCCCGACCCTTAGCTCGGAGCCGACTCCCCGATCAAGGACGAGTGGTTGGACACCGCCTCGTGGGCTACGATCTCACGGTGATTGAGTCAACTCCATCCCCGCCCTTATGCGAACACCGTGACTCCAAGGTGCCGGACTCCTCTCCAGACTACGAACCCTCCGCACCCCTGCCAATCGAATCCGATTGGGCGTCGGTCATGGAGTTCACTGCCGCGGACATCTTTTAGCACTCGCCCTTTGGCGACATCCTGAATTCACTAAAGTCTCTCTCTTTATCAGGAGAGCCCTGGCCGAAATACGGTCAGGAAGGTTGGGATGCGGACGACGAAGAAATTCAACGCCCACCCACCACCCACTTTGTAGCCATCACAATGATTTAACCGACATGCTCGATTTCGACCAAGACATCGACGGTATGGACGACGATGCTGGAGACGACCAAGAACCAGCGCCTACAGTGGCAATCGGAAGGCCACCTCGTCATACGACATATACATGGTGGACATCCCAAAAGATGGGAATGGCGATGGAACAAAGGAGGATGACCCTCCAAGAAACAGCCTGTTGCCGCGCTGCTGGCCAAGCGCTCTAAATCCCGCCACAAAAAAACGGTGATTCCGCACGGAGATAATAACATCCTGACAAGGTCGAAGACAACCCCTCCAGCAGGATTCAAAGACAGAGGAGGCGTAAGCCAGCCCTCATGATAGAGTGGCGATAGGGAGGTGGAGGACGATAATTATATGCCTCCTCCGAAGATGAGGCAAGCCTCGACGACAATGAATTTGTCGTGCTCGAGGATCCCGAACAGGAGCTGCTTTCAAACGCTGGCTTATGGCCACGGCAAGCAGCCTCAAGAAAAACAGCAGCAGCTTAGAGCTGACCAAGACACGCTAGTCGACAGATGGATCAATCCTTGCACCGAAGAGTATGAACTCAAACGCCCTCCAAGAGATACCCCAAACACAGGCTGCTACCCCAACTAGAGGAAGCAGCACCCAAACCTACATCACCAACAAGATGATGCGGCCGACCGCCACCCCGTGGTCGCGACAGAGAGGCCTATAGACCCTCCATTCAAGCCGCACTCGCCGCCGCCGAAAAGTACCAAGGCTCGGGAAACGCGCGGACTGCGAGACATATTGGAGGACAAGGCAAGGCAAACAAGATCGATCTACGGATCGCGTGGGCCTACTTACACGTGATGATAACCGTCACACCGGATACAGCAATTCCGCCGGGCCGAACATGAGACAAAGCTCATTTGAGTTGCGCCGTGATATAGCTCAATACGTAGGCGCCAGACACCCATTATGCTTCATGCATTTAAGTGATGGATCATCAAATCCCTAAGGGCTTCAAACCCGTAAACACCGAATCATACGATGGCACAACAGATCCTGCGGTTTGGATCGAGGACTACCTCCTCCATATCCACATGGCCCGCGGCGATGATCTACACGCCATCAAATACCTCCCACTCAAGCTTAAAGGACCAGCTCGGCATTGGCTTAACAGCTTGCGGCCAGAATCAATTGATTGTTGGGAGGACTCGAAGCCGCATTCCTTGATAACTTCCAGGGCACATACGCGCGACCACCAGACACCGATGACCTCAGCCACATAATTCAGCAGCCAGAAGAATCGCCGCATAATTCGGACACGGTTCCTAACCAAGAAAAATCAAATCGTTGACTGTCCGGATGCAGAGGCCCTTGCAGCCTTTAAACATAACATCCGCGACGACTGGCTTGCCCGGCACCTAGGACAGGAAAAGCCGAAATCCATGGCAGCCCTCACAACGCTCATGACCCACTTTTGCGCGAGAGAGGACAGCTGGCTAGCTCGTAGCAACAACTTGACCAAAAACCCTGGTAGTTCGGATACCAAGGACAGCAATGGCAGGTCGCGTCGCAACAAGGACAAGCGCCGCATTAACGGCGATAATTCTGAAGATACGGCAGTCAATGCCGGATTCGGAGGCTCTAAACCCGGTCAGCGGAAAAACCGTTCAAAAGAAATATTCAGGGCCCGTCCAATCTGGACCGAATACTCGATCGCTCGTGCCAAATACATGGCACCCCGAAAACCAGCCAACCACACCAACAGGGATTGTTGGGTCTTTAAACAGCAGAGCAAGTTAAATGCCGAACTCAATGACAAGGGGCTGCATAGCGATGACGCAGGAGGAGCCACGGCCGTCGAACAATAGAGGATGAAGGGCTTCCCCCACAAGTGCGGACGGTGAATATGATATACGCAACCCACATACCCAAAAGGGAGCGGAAGCGCATAATTAAGGGACGATATGCGATGGAGCCACGCCTCAAGTTCAACCCATGGTCCTCCTGCCCGATCACCTTTGATCGAAGGGACCACCCCACTAGCATCCGTCATGGCGGATTCGCCGCATTGGTTCTTGACCCAATCATTGATGGATTTCACCTCACTAGAGTCCTGATGAACGGCGGTAGCTGTTGGGGAACGTAGTAATTTCAAAATTTTTCCTACGATCACGCAAGACCATGGTGATGGCATAGCAACGAGAGGGGAGAGTGTCCGTCCACGTACCCTCGTAGACCGAAAGCGGAAGCGTTAGAACAACGCGGTTGATGTAGTCGTACGTCTTCACGATCCGACCGATCCAAGCACCGAACGTACGGCACCTCCGGAAGTTCTCGCACATCGCTCAGCTCGATGACGATCCCGGACTCCGATCCAGCAAAGTGTCGGGATGAGTTCCACAAGACGACGGGCGCAGTGACGATGTTGATGCTCCACCGACGCAGGGCTTCGCCTAAGCTCCATGACGATATGACTTCTCCGCGCAGGCTTCGCCTAAGCTCTACGACGATATGACCAAGTGGAATATGGTGGAAGGGGCACCGACACGGCTAAGGAAAGATCCAGAGATCAACTTGTGTGTTATGGGGTGCCCCTGCCTCAGATATAAAGGAGCAAGGAGGAGGTGGCCGCCAAGGGAGAGGCGATCATGGGGGAGTCCTACTCCCACCGGGAGTAGGACTCCTCCTTTCCTAGTAGGAGTAGGAGAGAAGGAAGGGAAGAGAAGAAGGTGCGGCCTCCCCTAGTCCACCCGGACTAGGCCTTGGGCGCGCTGCCTGCCCTAGGCAGCCCCTCTCTCTTTCCCGCAGGGCCCAATAAGGCCCAATACTTCTCCCCGGCGAATTCCCGTAACTCTCCGGTACTCAAAATACCGAATCATTCGAACCTTTCCGAACTCCGAATATAGTCGTCCAATATATCGATCTTTACGCCTCGACCATTTCGAGACTCCTCGTCATGTCCCTGATCTCATCCGGGACTCAACTCCTTCGGTACATCAAAACTCATAAACTCATAATATAACCGCTATCGAAACCTTAAGCGTGCGGACCCTACGGGTTCGAGAACTATGTAGACATGACCTAGAACTATTCTTGGTCAATAACCAATAGCGGAACCTGGATGCCCATATTGGCTCCTACATATTCTACTTAAGATCTTTATCGGTCAAACCGCATAACAACATACTTTGTTCCCTTTGTCATTGGTATGTTACTTGCCCGAGATTCGATCGTGGTATCCAATACCTAGTTCAATCTGCTACCGTAAGTCTCTTTACTCGTTCCGTAATACATCATCTCACAACTAACTCATTAGTTGTAATGCTTGCAAGGCTTAAGTGATGTGTATTACCGAGAAGGCCTAGAGATACCTCTCCGACAATCGGAGGACAAAACCTAATCTCGAAATACGCCAACCCAACAAGTACCTTTGGAGACACCTGTAGTACTCCTTTATAATCACCCGATTACGTTGTGACGCTTTGGTAGTACCCAAAGTGTTCCTCCGTAAACGGAGTTGCATAATCTCATAGTTATAGGAACATGTATGGGTCATGAAGAAAGCATTAACATACTAAACGATCAAGTGTTAAGCTAACGGAATGGGTCATGTCAATCAGATCATTCAACTAATGATGTGACCTTGTTAATCAAATAACAACTCCTTGTTCATGGTTAGGAAACATAACCATCTTTGATTAACAAGCTAGTCAAGTAGAGGCATACTAGTGACATCTTGTTTGTCTATATATCCACACATGTATTATGTTTCCGGTTAATACAATTCTAGCATGAATAATAAACATTTATCATGATATAAGGAAATAAATAATAACTTTATTATTGCCTCTAGGGCATATTTCCTTCAGTAGCAGCCTGAACCTGCTTTATCAGGATACAGTGCGCAAAATGGGCATAGACCCCTCAAGGATTATACCCACAAAGACGACCTTTAAAGGCGTCATACCAGGTGTAGAGGCCAATTGTACAGGCTCAGTTACACTCGAAGTGGTCTTCGGATCCCCGGATAACTTCCAAAGCGAAGATTTAATCTTCGACATAGTCCCGTTTCGCAGTGGCTATCACGCACTGCTTGGACGAACCGCATTTGCAAAGTTCAATGCGGTGCCGCACTACGCATACCTCAAGCTCAAGATGCCAGGCCCTCGAGGAGTAATCACGGTCAACGGAAACACCGAACGCTCTCTCCGAACGGGGGAGCACACGGCGGCCCTCGCGACGGAGGTGCAAAGCAGCCTCTCACAGCAATTCTCAAGTCCGGCTATTAAACGTCCGGCCACCGTCAAGCGCTACCGAGTAACCTACAACAAGACCGCTCGCACGATCCGAGCACGCCAGAGTAATCCGCCCCAACCCCAGCCCTCGCGAAATCGCTGGCCAAGATTACGCGTACATAACTACGCCCGGAGATACCATGGGCATAAGGAGGGCACGACCACGGCACGCCTGCACGCGGCTCAACCGCACTGTGGGGCCCCGATTGTGTCATTCTTTTTCTTCTTCTTTTTTTCTTACTTTCAGGACTCCGTTTTCCAGAAGTCCTGTCCGGCACTAGAATTGCCGAACTCACGATACAACAGCCAGGGAAGCAGAAAGCTACGTCGAGTGTCCAGGTGGTCTCTACTACGAGCATTATACCTGTTTTACATACCGTCCCGTAGCTTACCCCTGGAGGGGGACATGTTAGATAGTCCCATCCCTTGCTTATCGCACTATTTGTATTGTTCCGCTTCCATTGCAGTACCTTTTTGAATAAACAATACATAGCTTTTGCCTATTATTGCACCCCTTTCTTTATCTATATATATGTTCATTTCATGACATGTTGCACCCGTACACTTTGGTACCGCTTAATACACTGTGGGCTTAAGTACCCCAAAAGTATGGTGTGATAAGTCCGAACACTTTCACAAGTGCGGCACCCGAACTTATAGCATTATATGCATCGGCTCCGAATCATGTCTTGGGTCAATAGTTGGGTTTGCCCGGCTCCCATGTTTTGGTACCTTACGCCCGTTATATCGGCTAAGGTAGGCTGGGAGAACCACCGCGATTGTGCCCGGTTGAGCTGGGTTGGGCACCTTAGTGGAGAAAGCTAAAACTGACCGTCATGATAGGGCGAGAGCCGGTCGCTGTTCGAGAGGTTTTTTCGGTCCCTAAAGACTTATGCCGCTTTAGAGCGAAGAGTCGGCATTGTCCGCCAAGGCGTGGATAGCGCCTCAACTTCGGTCTTCCGAATACTAGGGGCTTCACGAAATTTAAAATTATAGAATTCTATGGCTAAGTGAGAGTGTTCAAGCACTATAAGTCCAGTTTGCCTTGTTCGCTATGCTGAGCGCCTCCCTCAAGGACCCAAGAATGGGAACAAGAGCGCTCAAGTTTATCCGAACACCCCAAAGACTTCGTGGCATGGGGCTGAAGCCAACGACTTGCCATCTCTCAAATTTGATATACGGCCGCATGTAAGGTAATATTTTAAATTAACAAGCGTTGCTTTAGCGATATGAACAAGTTTTCAGCAGACATGGATAACAAATGCGAGTCTATTCAAAAATTACATCTTTGGAGCACTCATCCGCGATACGGCGGGCACCCTTCAGGACGCCCTCATAGTACATTTCGGGCTTGCGATGCTCCTTGCCCTTCGGTGGCCCGTCCGTCACAAGCTTCTCCGCATCCAGCTTGCCCCAGTGCACTTTAGCACGGGCAAGGGCCCGACGGGCACCTTCAATGCAGACGGAGCACTTGATGACTTCAATCCATGGACAGGCGTCTACCAGCCGCTGCACTAGCCCTAAGTAGCTCCCAGGCATGGCTCCCAATGGCCACAGCCGAACTATGAGGCCCTTCATTGCCTGTTCGAGGACCTTGTGGAGCTCGACCAGCTGCTTCAGCTGGTCGCTCAGGGGCACCGGATGTTCGCATCAAGATATCGAGACCAGAACACCTTCTCCGTCGAAGCTCCCCTCCTTGGCGCTGTAGAACGCAGCAGCATCGATACACTATGGGCAGATCTGCGAATGCTCCCGGAAAGCTTGGATTCGGGTAAGTAATAGGTAATTCACTTTCACATGCTTGCTTTGCATAAAGAATGCCTTACCCGCCGCTATCTTCTTTAATGATTCAATTTCTTGGAGGGCTTTTTGGGCTTCGGCCTTAGCGACTTTGGCACTATCAAGAGCCGAGGCAAGCTCGGACTCTCGATTCTTCGAGTCACGCTCCAAACTCTCGTGTTTTCCCACGGCCTGGAGCTCTTGCCGCACCTCCGCCACCCGCTCCTCCTGCTTCTCTCGCTCGGTGCGCTCCGCGGCTGCTTTGCTTTCGGCCGCGGACACCGCTTCCTTCAGGGTCGCCACCTCGTTCGTGGCCCCTACAATACCCACGTTATTCCTGTCATTTTTGCAACCAAATCCTTTCTATAAGGTATTTATTTAAAAAGGTATTGCTTACCTTCCCTGTCCTCGAGCTGCTTCTTGGCAAGGCCGAGCTCGTTCTCGGACCGCCGAGGCTCGCTTCAGCATGGACCTCCGCAACAAGGGCAGAGGTCAAGAAGCCTCATTTGCATATTGACATACTTATGTTAGACTCACAGATATCTTTTTAGATCCTTAGTTCGGCTTTTCTTTTGAACACCGAACTAAGCATCAGGGCCACCGCTTATGCGGTAATATTTTTACATATTCTAAACTTACCTCAAAGCCCGTTAGAAGGCTGGTGCTTAAATTTCCAGCCCGCTCTTGGCGGATCGAACTTTTCTGGATCACCACACTCATAACAAAGGCGGTGCTCCTCGTCGATGGAGGCACCGTTAAGCGCCTCCAAAGAAGCTATCCGGTGCCTCCGGATGGACGGAGGTCACCGGCGTCATGATCTTGCCCTTCTTACGAAGGAGCCGCTTGCGGACTTCGAACCATCAAGGTTCCAAAGACGGAGTCCCAAGATGTGGCTGGACTTAGAGCCCTCGGGGTTTCGCCCCTTTGCGCCCAGTCTGGGGAGGTCGCCTTGCGGCGCCTCCAGGACCACCTCCTCCTGGCCGGGCCCCTTTTGGGACTCCACCGCGGTGTCGTCGGCGACACGAGGAGAGGAGGCGGTCGGAAGTGAAGTGCTATTCACATCCGACGAACCCAGGGAGCCGCTCGACGAAACGGCGAGCTCGTCCTTGGGCGGGCTACATGGTCATATTCGACGTTAGAAGACACTATGCGACAAATAAAAAGTCATGAACTATTCCGGAGTCCCGACACTTACGATCTCGCCAGAGGCTTGGCCCTTGTTGGCCACTCCTCCTCGTCGTTGTCGGCGTTGGTGGAGAAGTTCGGAGGAAGGGTCCTTCCTTTCTTGGACCCTCCGGCCTCCCCAGTTGGGGCGGCCTTCCTTTTCTTCTCTCCCCCCGCTGGGTGAGAAGCTTCTTTTTCCTCCTCCTCTTCCTCAGAGGAGAATTCTACCTCAGAATCATCGGACGATGAGTCCGACAACACCTGGCGTCGGGCGCTCCTTCGAGTCCCCGTGGCCTTCTTCTCCGGCACCACGTGAGGTGCCGGAGCCAGCAGCCCCGTTAATCGGGCGTCCGCTGGGTTTTCTGGTAAGGGGGCTGGACAGTTAATCTGTCCGGACGTCTTCACCGATCTGTCACAAAGGTTAGGGAGTTTTAGATCCCGCATAGAGTCAAACTATGAAAAAGAGTCCCATAAAGGGTAAATAACTTAACTCGCTAGCTTGACGTCATGAAATGAATCCGCGATCTTCGGTAGCGGATGTGGGAGCCTCGGCGCCTTGAACAAGACTCTTCCGTGCATCTTCGTACGTAGTGTCGAAGAGCCTTTTTAGGGTTTGGTGTTGTGCCGGATCGAACTCCCACAATTTGAAGGCCCGTTGCTGGCATGGGAGAATCCGGCGGATGAGCATCATCTGCATTACATTGACAAGCTTGAGATTCTTGTCCACCAGGTTCCGGACGCAGGTTTGGAGTCCGGACAGCTCTTTCGAATCACCCCACGTCAAGCCCGTCTCTTTCCATGACGTGAGCCGTGTGGGGGAGCCAGATCGAATTGGGGCCGCCGCCCATTGAGAGTCGCGCGGCTCGGTGATGTAGAACCACCCCGATTGTCACCCCTTTATGGTCTCCACAAAGGAGCCCTCGAGCCATAGGACTTTGGCCATCTTGCCAACCATGGCGCCTCCGCACTCCCCTTGGCGGCCGCCCACTACCTTCGGCTTGACATTGAAGGTCTTCACCATAAGCCAAGTGGGGCTGGATGCAGAGGAAGGTTTCGCATACCCACGATGAACGCCGAGATGTTGAGGATGAAGTTCGGGGCCAGATCGTGGAAGTCCAGGCCGTAGTAGAACATGAGCCCCCGGACAAATGGGTGAAGTGGAAAACCTAGTCCGCGGAGGAAGTGGGTGAGGAACACCACCCTCTCATGGGGCCCAGGGGTGGGAATGAGCTGCCCCTCGTCGGGTAGCTGATGCGCGATGTCACTGGACAAGTATCCGGCCTTCCGCAGCTTTTTGATGTGCCCCTCCGTGACAGAGGAGGCCATCCACTTGCCTCCTGCTCCGGACATAGTTGGAGAAGGTTGAGGTGGGATGTGCGGACTTGGGCGCTGGAGCTCGAAAGCGCCGGAAATGGATGGGCAAAGGAGGAAGAAGGCGAGGGTGAAAAGGTGGATCCTTATCCCCATATATGGACGGACGGTTATGCGTCCCCGCCACCGGTAAAACTCACTTATCTCCCAAGCGCCAGTAATCAATGGCGCGGTTGGGTTACCCACGCCCGTATTGATGAGAATCCGGAATAAGGGGCACGATCTCCATTTTGATAAGACGTGCCAAGAAACCGCCTCGCTAAACGCTACCGAGGTGGAACAAAGAAACGATTCGTATAAAGGCCTGGCCGTGGTGTGATATCACACCGCGAAATACGTCAGCAGATCTATGCAAAAGTTATTCTCTCTACGGTGGTATGTGGAACTTGTTTTGCAGAGCCGGACACTATCATGGTGTTCAAAATCTTCTATGAAGTATTCGGAGGAGGAACCCGCCTTGCAATGCCGAAGACAATATGCGCGTCGGACTCGTCGTCATTGAAGCCTGGTTCAGGGGCTCTTGAGGGAGTCCTCGGATTAGGGGTGTCCGGATAGCCGAACTATCACCGTTGGCGGACTCACGGACTATGAAGATACAAGATTGAAGACTTCGTCCCATGTCCGGATGGGACTTTCCTTGGCGTGGAAGGCAAGCTTGGCGATACGGATATGTAGATCTCCTACCATTGTAACCGACTGTAACCCTAATCCTATCCTCGTGGTCTATATAAACCGGAGGGTTTTAGTCCCAGAGGATCTAACAATCGCACCATAGGCTAGCTTCTAGGGTTTAGCCTCCTTGATCTCGTGGTAGATCTACTCTTGTACTACCCATATCATCAATATTAATCAAGCAGTGAGTAGGGTTTTACCTCCATCGAGAGGGCCCGAACCTGGGTAAAAACATCGTGTCCCTTGTCTCCTGTTACCATCCGCCTAGACGCACAGTTCGGGACCCCCTACCCGAGATCCGCCGGTTTTGACACCGACACAGTCCATCGATGAAATCCATACTGATCATTTTCCCAAGATTCTTTTGGAACTGGAAGAGGCTCTAGCAATCCGGGGTAAGCTGCTCGATCAGGTTTAGCTTGCTGACAGGTGTTGCAGCATCTGACATAATGTTGAATATGTGTCTTCATTTTAGGCCACGCAAACAGCCGGCGCACACGCCGCCAAGTGACTGGAAATCCGGAGTGACCACCGATAAGTGTGTCATGGAAGGCAGCAATCACTTGTTGTTGTATTGACGTAGACCCCCCAAGACAAATCCTCCCTCTGAATCTCAAAATGCCTTGCTCCAGAGTGAAACGGCTTTTTGGGTCAGCTCGGATGGCCAACTGCTCCAATTGCTTTTGTGCTCGGGGATTAGCATTGTAACTGTTAATCACATCTTCCATCCAGCTGGGCTTGCATGTAGAGAGTGTCTGTAGCTGCTCGGAGTGAGTGGCGCGAGAGAGAGCATCTGCTGCTCCGTTGTCTGATCCCTTTTTATACCTGATCGTATAGCGGAGTCCCAGCAGCTTAGTGAACGCTTTCTGCTGCCACGGGGTCGTAATTCATTGTTCTTCAAGGTGCACGAGGCTTTTCTGATCCGTTTGAATTACAAATTCACTGTGTTGCAAATAGGGGCGCCATTGATCAACAGCTACCACAACAGTGAGGTACTCCTTCTCATAGGTTGACAAACCTCTAAACCGAGGGCAGAGTGCCTTGCTCATGTACGCAATGGGGTGCCCTTGCTGTTGGAGGATTGCTCCCACACCCGCATCACATGCATCAGTCTCAACCATGAATGGTTTTGAGAAATCCGGGAGGGCGAGCACAGGTGTTGTGATGAGCCCCTGTTTGAGCAGCTGGAATGCTTCTTCTGTCGTTTGTGTCCACACAAATGGGGTCCCCTTCTTTAGCAAGTTGAAAAGAGGTTGAGCCAGGATTCCAAAGTGGTGCATGAACCGGCGGTAGTAGCCCGCGAGCCCGAGGAAACGACGCTCCTCTTTAGTATATGTTGGTGTAGGCCAGTCAGAGACTATCTGAATCTTGCTAGGTTCTGTCGCTACTCCGTCAGCACTGATAACATGTCCCAAGTACGACAATTTCTTCTGACCAAAACTGCATTTCGATGCTTTCACCTTTCATTGATCCCGTTTTAGCAGCTGAAGAACTTGTGCGAGGTGTGCTGTCTGGTCTTCAAGCATGCGTCTGAAGACTAGGATATCATCGAAGAACAGCATAACACACTTGCGCAGGAGGGGATGGAGGGTGCCCGTCACTGCGCCATTGAACGTGGCTGGACCACCGGCCAGGCCGTAAGAGACCACCAGAAATTCAAAAAGCCCAGAATGTGTTTGAAACATTGTTTTAAATTCGTCTCCTTCTGCAATGCGAATTTGGTGGTATCCGGCTCGGATGTCGAGCTTGGAAAACCAGACAGCTCCGTGGAGTTCATCGAGTAGTTCTTCAATCACCGGGATTGGGAATTTCGCGATGGAAGTCATGGCATTCAGGTGAGGGTAGTCGATACACAAACGCCAAGTACCATCCTTCTTCTTAACGAGTATCACTGGGGATGCAAACGGGCTCGAGCTCTTCCTGATAACGCCTTGTTTGAGCAGCTCAACTACTTGTTCTTCAATTTCGGTCTTGTGCTCTGGTTTGTGACGGTAGGGCCGAATATTGACTAGTTGTGCTCCTGGAATCAGAGGTATACGATGATCACAGCTGCGTTTGGGTGGCAGTCCAGTAGGTTCTTCAAAAACTTCAGGGTACTGGTTCAGGACCGCTTGGACATAGTCAGGTGTAGCTTCTTGTTCCTCACCAGAACCCAGAGTGACATGATACAGCTGCACCATATGTGAGACAGCGCCGTGGCGACACAAGTTGTTGATCACCTCACAAGAAGCAGTCGATGGGTGTCCATGGAGGTGAACTGTCCCGGTGGCATCAGGAATGGCAATGTGTTTCCCTTTCCAATCTACTGTCATTGGACTGTGCTCCTCGAGCCAATCCATTCCCAGAATTGCATCGTACATGCCCAGAGATAATACCTTGAAGTCTGTGGTGAACTCATGGCCTTGTGACGACCATTTGCACTTAGGAATGGCTGCTTGACACTGCAATTCGCCCCCGCCAGCAACCTTGGCACGCCCCACGCGAGCTAAAGGAGTAACACCTGACAGTTGGGTGGCCAGGGCAGCATCCACAAATGAGGTAGAGCTCCCCGAGTCCACCAGGATGAGAATCTCATGACCTTGGAGCCACGCGTGCAGCTGAAACGCCTTGGGTGACTTATCTCCAGTGAGAGCATGCTTGGAAATGGCCATTGTAACCTCCGGTTGCCCATCATCTAGGACAGGGTCGATGCCGAAGAGCTCCAAGAGTTCCTCCGCCACGTGGAGTTACACCGTGGTGGGGCATGTGTGATCGTGCCCCCACCGCTCTCCGCATTTGAAGCAGAGTCCGCGAGCACGGCGATATTCGCGAAGCGCCTTGACCTTGGAATTGTCAGCTCGTGCGCCTTCCACCCCTCGGCGATCCGTTGCAGGCGTCGAGGTCGGTGTAGGTGGCGGTCGCGGGGGAAGAGGCAATGGCAGCGGCGAACTGGGTCGTGGAGGAGCATCAGCGCCGCGTGGTGTGACTCGCGGTGGATGCGCTGGATGTGTCGATTCCACGACTTCTTCTTGTAGCAGAGCCAGCGAGCAGGCTGTATCCAAGTCCGGTGGCCGCTGGATCAGCACCACTGCTCTGATGTCCGCCCTCAAGCCCTCAACGAAACGAGTCAGGTAAAAGTAAGGATGAATTGTCTCTGAATATGAAGCTAAATGATTAACAATTAATTCAAATCTCTCAATGTACTCAGCAACAGAGGACGTTTGGCGAACAGTGTAAAATTGACGGATTAGGAGTTGGTGTTTATCACGACCAAAGCGAGTGCATAGAAGAGCTGCAAATGCCTCCCAATCGAATTCAGAGAGGTGATTCTGAATGGACTGTAGCCAAACAGAGGCCGCTCCAGAAAAATTGAGCGCGGCCATAGGTACCCAGAATGATGAATGGATCCCAAACATAGAAAAATATTGCTCGCAAAGTGTTTTCCATAGTTTTGGGTTCTCGCGCAAACTGAGGAAACGTGACCGAGGGATGGGCTTGACCCAACCCAGCGAGCAATTGACTTGCGTGTGCAAAAGGCGAAAGAGATGGGGTGGGCGACTAGAGATTGTACTGACCAGTGCCCGGGAGCGGCGCCGGCGGCGTCGCCAGCGCCTTCTCCCGGTGTAGGAATGTGTCGCCGTGGTCACTTGACCCGTGTGGCTGTTGACTGGCCGAGATTCCCGCGCCAGGCAGGACGCCGGGCGCACCCAGGTTGGGCAGGGGCGCGGAAGTCTCAGGGGCCGCCACACCAGACGCCGCCGCCGCAGGCGGACGCCCTTTCTGTAGCTCAGCGACCGCATCGTAGAGTTGATTGACGCGTCACTCCAGATCCGGCCGCCAGGAGGCCAGATCGTCCAGTTTGGCGGTGTGCGTGTGCACCGCCGCCGTGTTGTTGCGCAGCTCCAGACAAATTCGTCCATGGAGGTCGTGATCTTCTCCATGTACTCCTTCATGGTCGGATCCATGGCTTCAATCTGAACACGAGCTTGGCGAAGACGGCGAGTCTCGATGAATTGCGCCAGATCGCGCGAGGGAAGGGGGTGGTGGTGGTCTCTGATACCAGATGTTAGGAGCAGAGTAGGGGATCGATATAAGGAACTGGTAGCAATCTCTCAGAGTACAGAGTAGTGGTGATTACAAGCGATCTCAACCGAGCTAGGGTTCATACAAGAAGAAAGGGGAACGGGAGAGGAAGCCGCCGCCGCCAGGTTTCGTGATCCACTGGATGCCCTTCTCTTCTGTCTCTTCGGTATAAGTAGGAGCGTGAAAGGTTGGGCCTGGCTACACCCACTCGGGCCCAGTGACTCTTGGGTTGGGCCTGCGAGGACGCGCCAGTCTTGGAGGCGCGGGCAAGTTGGGCTCATCGCTGACAGGAGGGGTCCCGTTGCCAGGGGCGCTGACAGTGAGTGCCGAATTAATAAGAATTAGTCGGCCTTTGTATATGACATAAACTTGCTCTTTCCAGCAGCTTAGCTGACATTAATGACACGCAGATTCCCGAGAGAAGAGTTGTGTGCTCCGGCCATGTGTCTAGAGGGGTCTGCGTTGTGCGAGGTAACGCGTCGCCGCGGGCAACCGGCGGACTGGGCAAGTCAACGGAGGCCCCTTGGCTCCCTTGATCAGTCGCTGCTCCCGAAATGCTCTCGAACGTTCAGCAGCGGCTAGCGGTCATTCCGTCGCTAAAGAAAGGAGGAAGTCGCATCTAGGCCAAGTTGCAGGATTGCAACGCAGAAAAGGGATGGATGGACCATTTCACTTGGTGCAAAGACAGACAGAGAGACAGAGAAAGAGCCGTCGGCGTCGCCGGCTACGAACGAGCCCGCCCACTTTGAGTAACGATTCTTCTCGTCGTGAAACATTGCAATCGGCTGGCTGCTGCTCCTTTTAGCAAGCGAGTCCCAGTGCGCGCATAAAGGGGATGGAGGAAGAAACATCCTTGTGCTAATCCTGTCTTACTTACTCCAAGTTTTTATACGTCTCGATGTCTAGACGTGCCATGCAGGCAGGCTAGCTGGCGATCACAGAAGCTTCACGGGTGGTGGTAGTAATAATTAAGAGGACGGCGGGCAGAAGTTTTTGTATGCATGGGCACGCGCATGCTTTATGTTCCTTCCAGCTTACCGGGAGGGGTCGGGATGAGCGGACGGGTGATTGCAACCGGCAACCGGACGACCGAGATCACGAGCCACTCGGCCCTCAACGGGAAGCACGCACGACGAGGGGATGACTGACTGCACACCCAAACCAAACCTAACAGCCGCAGTAGTGGCGATCGGCCAGCCATCGGTAACGTGGACGGACCGAACCGTACCTGTAATTCAACGCAAGGCAGGCACGCAGGCACACTTAGGCCAACTCCACCGCACGACCCTATCATGTCCGGGTATGTTCGTTTAGGATAAAACGGACAAAAGACAGCACCCACCCGCAGACCTCATCTGATTTTTCTGTCCCTTTTCTGTCCGTTCGACCCCATTCGCGACCCAAACTTGGGCTGGCTTTGGGGTAAAAGCGGACACGAAACGGACGACTTTGTGGCGTCCTCTTCCGCTGCATGTCCGTCGGCCCCATGTGTCATCCGCACCTCTCTCTCTCCTCTTTTTTCTCTCTGCCCATGAACTAGCAATCGACATCTCCGACGATGCAATGAGCGGGCGAGGCGAGGCGTGACGGCGGCGTAGGCGGGGCGGGCGGAGCGCTGCTGGCGCTGGCGGGTTCGCCGCCGGCCGGGCCGGGCGCGGGCGCTGGCGGGCGGGCTCGCGCCCGGCCGGGCGCCGCTGCCCGGCTGGCGGCCTGGCCTGACAAAGCCGAACGCATTTTTGGGATGGGGCAGCCGCGCTGGGCGCCTCGACGCCAGGCTTGTCCGACACGGACATTGGTCACCTCATTTTCACCCTAAACGAACGATTTTCGGACGAAACGGATGTTCGTTTGGGGTCTTGTGATGGAGTTGGCCTTGGAGTTGGCCTTAGTTATCCATACCTTCCAATTGTCCATCGCTCCCGTGATGCAAAATTTGCGCGTGGGCGTCCGTCCCAAAAATTAATGGGGCCGAGCGGAGCGGAGCGCGGCGCGTGCAGCCCGGGCCCCCGCGTGCGCGCACTAGGCCAGACCAGTAGTAGGCAACTAGACAGAGCAGCGCGCGGCGGCAACAGCGGTGGAGCGCGGGGAGCACGACCACCGGCTTCCCGAGGGAGGGCCGATCCCTCTCGCGTCCTTGTCGTGGCCAAAAGACTCTCCTCCACTCCACCGTCGCTTTGCCACTTATCCCCTCGCCGATTGGAGCCCCCCGCGATCCCCCGGACGGGTTCAGAGATCTGACGCATATGGCCGAGATTTTATGCCACGGCTCTCTCTCTCTCTCTCTGCCCTTTGACATTTACACAAGGTCAGATCCAGAATAACCGACGCCTGACGCGCCCAAGTGGCTGGTCAAGCGCAGCCAATAATATAGGATCGGCATAAAGAGTCAAGCAAGCGCAAAGTTAATTCGCGGCTTCCATATTCCCCTGCGGCCCCTTTAATGACGCCAGAGAGTTCCATCCAAAGATTCCACCCTTTTTCTTCTAGCTTAGCTTGCCTCTCTCCTTTTGACATTTGGAGCAAAGTCAAAGAAAACAATAGGGAGGAGAAGCCAAGGCCCTTTTGACAAGTGCATAGCATAGAGCCCCGCCCCCGTATACAATACAATGCGGAGTGGCTGATCATTTCAAATCCGGACGCGATCTTCTCTCTTATCCCTGCGCTGCTGCGAAGCGCGCGCCGTGTCCACCACTTGCCTTTGACTTTATAGGGATCGAGTCATCCCCCTCGTGCCACTCCAGGGCAGTCCCGTCCCAGTACGCGTCTGGAGTATGTACAGGCGTACGCGTATATATTTGCGCTTCCCCGGACCGGCCTGCCAGTGCCAAAAGTCAACCCCATCCCGCGCCGGCCACCACCACGCGTCCGTCCTACCCAGCTCACTTCGTCAAAGCTCTCCAAGCTCAAATCCCTGGTCGCCGTTCATGTGCGGCCTGCTTCTGCGCATGGAGCACCTCAACGACTGGGACCTGCAGGCCGTCGTCAGGAGCTGCACCACCTTCTCCTCCTCCCACCACCCCCAGGACCGCGCCGGTCCTCCTCCGGGCACCGCCGCGGCGCCGGCGGCGGAGACGGCGGTCAAGCGGGAGCCGCGCGACGTGGTCCGGCCCGCATCGGCGGCCAAGGATGCGTCGTCGCTGTACGGCCTGGAGTACCTGGACTTGGATCACAAGCCCTTCCTGCTGTCGGCGCCGTCCTCGCAGTCGTGGGCGGCGGTGGATGACCGCCACGAGATGATGATCTCTTTCCCCGCGGCGGCGTCCACGTCCGGCGTGCGGCCGCGGGTGCCGCCTGGCCGGAAGCCCGGCATACGAAGCAGCACCCCACGCCCGAAAAGAAGGTACGTATATGCTCCTACCAAGTTGATTTGTGCACCCGGCCCGATCGCTTATGCAGCGCGATTTGGATCAAAGAAGCTTGCAGCCTGCTGATTGTGATTTTGTTTGGTGGTGGTGGTGATGGTGAGCAGCAAGAAGAGCCAGCTGAAGAAGGTGGTGTGCGAGGTGCCGGTGGCCGACGGCGGCGTCTCCTCCGACCTTTGGGCATGGCGAAAGTACGGTCAAAAGCCCATCAAGGGCTCGCCTTATCCCCGGTAATTAACTACTATAATCTCTTCCACCGGCCCGTTTCCACGCGTTACTGTCGTCTCGTCGATGCACTAGCTACCCCGTGCATAGCCTTGAGTCCAGTCACTACCGCTGGTACTTTCTGTTAATAGATTCGCAATAACTGATTTCTCATACGATGAACATTTACACGGATTTTATCAAACCTTTGGTCATTTGGATATATATACTTCTAATTACAAACAGTATAGTAGTACTTCCTCCGTTTCAAAATAGATAACCCAACTTTATATAAAGTTAGTACTCATCTATTTTGGAACGAAGGGAGCAGTACATATGACCTGGTGCTTAGAACTTGCTAGGAGTAGATTTTAGCCGCGCAACTTGCCAATTTGGCATCAAGTTTTGGCCAATCGCACACCACCTGTACTTTTGCAGTACAACACGCATGCTCCGGAAGGTACTCAAGTACTCCTCCGTGCCAGCACCTATCTTAATTACTACTCCTAAACTTTGTTAGCTTTGTGGTGACAGGGGATACTACAAGTGTAGCAGCATGAAGGGGTGCATGGCCCGGAAACTGGTGGAGCGCAGCCCGGCCAAGCCCGGTGTGCTCGTCATCACCTACATGGCCGACCACTGCCACCCGGTGCCGACGCAGATCAACGCGCTCGCCGGCACCACCCGCCACAAGACCACCCCTGCCGAGGGCCACGCGATGACGACCACGACGTCGCCCAAGAGCCACGGTGATGCCCACGAGGCGGTGAGGTGCGACGACGAAAGCAACGAGACGTCGTCGATGGCGGTGGACGGTGCCACTGAGGACGCAGCGGGGGACGACGGCGGCGAGTTCTGGCCGACGGAGCTGGACCTGGACGAGTTGTTGGCGCCCGTGGATGGCGATCTGGATCATGTCTTCGACGAGGACGACGCCCTGGGACGACGGCTCTCGCTATAGCTGGAGAGGAAATTTGTAGCTATAACCTATAGGCACCACCGATTGACAACTTTTTTGCCCCTTGTTCACCTATTTGCGAAGGAGGGGTCACGCAGCAGGCAAGAAGCCATGTATATGCGGAGAAGTGCATGGATGAACCCAGGTCCATATGAACCCACTTTGAAAAACACATTTTGCAATGTCAAAAAATTCTGACAAAAGGTGCGCGTGGACATCTTCATATTCTATATGTGTGTAGAAAGTTTCACAGGAAAACATTTTTTTGTAGTCTGTGCAAAAAAGACAAATTTTTGTGCTGTAAAACGCTATTTAGAAGCAGTAAAATTTGTCTTTTTTATTGAGACAAAACAAAAATATTTTTTTACACAAAACTTTGCGCCGTGGACATACCTTTGCTAACATGTATGCATAATCTTTTTTTAGAATTTTTGAACATTACAAATTGCGTAGAAGGTACATTTTTAAAAAGCAGGTGCAGATGCCCCCGTGTGCAGATCGTCCACTCTCTGTATATGCGTTTGATGTGTGTTTTGTGCTTGATCCCTCTCAACAAAATGATGAAGATTTCTTATGTAGCTCCAGTCAACGGCTGCCTACTAACTAGTACTGAGTTTTGTATACATGTAAATGTAGTTCATCAAAGCCTTCAACACACTGAGCCAACAAGAGCTTGGCACCTGGTCGTTTGATGTGCGTCATCCCTCTCGGCCGTTGCCTACTATTGAGTCTACACATGTAACTCAAGGGCATCAAAGCATTTGACCACGCCGGAACCAGTAAGAACTCCACCTTCCATGCATCCAACCCGCGGCTCACGATGGTAGAAACACATATCACAAGGTCTCGGTAAATCGTGCTCCACTACCATACGGAAATTCTGTGACTTAACTGCTAACTTTCTGAGACAATCACATCATCACATAAAATTTCAAACAAAAATAAAGTGTGATGCACATATTTCAGACAAAAAATAGCACCGTTTCACAGATGATAGTTTTGGCACCAGTTACAACGGACGTTTTGCACTTCCATACCACAGATGCACAGGTATGGCTTACTCTATTACCAACTGTAGCTCGCAAAACTAGGATAAGTACTTAAAAGCTAACCTGCCACGCAAACAGCTTACAAATACGGAAACAGAATGAAGAGCAACACACAATAATCCGACCGACACTGATTTGCAAGTCTGCAGCCAAGTTAACACTCACGACCCGACCAGGATTTACAACATGGATGATCTGAATTCATTAATACTCCCACTTCTTGAGCTCCATTCCATCAGGAGGGCTTCCTTCAACCGTCTTTTTCCCGACATCCTTCCAGTTAGTTGAGAGAACGGTTCCATTAGACTCCACCTGCAACAGCAGATATGTTCAGACAGTAAGTAGTAGTATTGATCTCAGTTGTGACCTTTGTCAGCTATGCCAACACAGGTCAACTGACAAAAGGGGAGCCACGAGGATGGAGAGCACATACAAAAGACTTCATCATTGCTCTACGCATATCTTCATCAGCATCACTGTAAATTTCACGGAAAAATTTGTTCAATGCAGCATCGCCATCAAGTTTTTCATCCTTCTCCTGAAACAAGCTCAAAATCAATCATGAGAAACTTCAATGGTAGTAGGGCAGTAGTGAAATGAAAGGCTCAAAGATGATACAAGCTGCACACACACAAACCTGTTTTTTCACTTCAGCTTCAAGCTTATCCCAATCCTTTTTGGATTTTGATGACGGATAAGATGGCCTCTGGGCTGATTCAGCTGCAAAACAAGGAATACATGGAATGTTTCAGTGACAAATGGAAGACAATGCAATATAACACTAACCCAGAACTCAGATTTTGTACAGAACTGGTATGCTGTTCATCTAAGAACCCAGCATCACATACACGGTTCAGGCTTAAAACTACCTTAGTAGCCATTCTGCCAGCTTGAAAGCTACATAAACAGCCTGGGACTGAAATACTAGCCATTCTGCAAGCTTAGGAGTCAGCACCAACCAGCATTTTAGATAATTTTCTTATAGATCTGTTGCCCTCAGTGTGCATGAAAGTATCTTTCTCACTAAGTACAGAAATCACCATATTCTTGTTGACTGTCATGTCAGGAACATGCCATAAATTTGCGCTGGTTTAAAATATTTTCAGTGATTATCTTTCATAAGAAAAAATTGTAGAACACAATTTACAGAGGGAGTAGTCATCCATACAAAAGCTCAATCACAGCAAGGTTATCACTAGACAAGTCAACAATTTTGCTCGCATTCAGCCCTCAAGGAATTACCTGGTACATTTATCTTCTGAGGAGCCTTTGGTTTACCAGTATAATCCAATGATGTCCAAGTTACTGGCTCAGCTTTTGCAAGGCGCATTTCAACCTTTGTAGACAACACAGTATACTTGCACTTGTCTGGGACGATCTGATTGTCAAAAAACAACAAAATTACTCATGAATGTGCAATAGCTCAGCCCAGTCTGGTATACACCACCACAAGTAAAAACAGTTACATAGAGAGAGCATAACTGATTTTCAACAACATCCGTGCATTAGGGAACAATGGTAAGAACTGGTTTATCTTCATTTCCTAATCAACCTCCAAATCCAGGAGTTCTTCTCAGTCATCACTGTAAGTTACCAGATGGAGCGAGAAACAAACTCTATCCAACCAACTGACAAGTTTGTCAAAGGTGCTACTCAGCAATGAACTATTGACCATGTGTATTTCCACACCACGTGAAAACTTGGGCCCTTAGCAATCAATTTACTTTGTCAGTTGTAATATCCTACTTTATCAGCAGATCAATTGCTGTTCCTAGAACATAAATTTGAGGATTAACATAATAAATTAATTGTTTTAGAAACAAAATTAGTATGCTATATCATATAAAGAAGACCTCGTTCCATCTCCGTCAGTTACTCCCTCCATAAAGAAATATAAGAGCGTGTAGAACACTACTTTAGTGATCTAAACACTCTTATAGTTCTTTACAGAGAGTGTACTGTTTAGCCTGGCTTCGTCGTTATATCCACAATCATGTATTTCCAAAGTTGTTTGTAAACATATATGTGGAAATCTGTATGTGCCGCTCATGTTCTAGATAAGGGTGGAAAATTTGTTTGAGAGGAAAAATTAATAAATTATTGATTCTGTACTAAAGGTTGTATTTACGATATATATCACCTATAAATTCGTATTTACAGATTAGTCACTAGCAAAAACATGAGAACTATGCTTTTGAGTCACCCTGCCTTGCGTGTATGTTCTGAATACTTAGTACCTTCCTTCTCTTACCAAACGATGCATCATACAAGTGACATAACAGATACAGCATGTACTATTTGCATTGTGTCCATAAGTAGCCACATACAAGTTAAAAAGATGAGAAGGTACCTTTGAAAACAGACGAGGCTGAAAATGGTATGGTTCCTCACCGGGAAGTTCAATCGAGACACTCAGCTAGAAGGTGAAGCTAGATTAGTCAACACAGTGAAATGACAATTGATTTGCAAGAATAAGGCAAGGGAAACACACCATCTGTTCACCAAAGTCAACAACCACGCTGTCAGCTGGAACACCCTTAGCAAATATAGTCAGTACCACTTCTGTAGGAGTATTGTAGTAGTCATGCCTGCAACATCAAATGCATTTCCAGAAGATGTTAGCATCCATCCACTGTTTACAGCATAAACATTTAAGCATTCCTTACATACACTAGTATTACGCACACCCCTGACGATGTGAGGTGGAAATCAAACATAAATTTTAGCGGATGTAATAGATGTCCCCCAAATTTAAATGGGCTCATACATAGAAAATAATTTTTTTATCATGGGAGAAAGAACACTACTGAAGGAATTCTGCACCAATTACCTGTATTTGGGCTTGCTTGGCACTTCTACCGTTGGCTGTGCATTCTCCATATTTGCACCATCCTGGTCCTCAACTTCAGTAGCCACAGTTGTAGCCCCGGAAGATGCCCCCAAAGATGTAGCTGGAGCAACAGCTGCAGCGGCATTCTTTACTGGCACCTGGCTAGCCTCCTCTGAACACATAACAAGTTAATGGCACCCCAGTAGTATAAGTGTGGGTAAGAAAGAGCAACTGAAAAGATCATATGCAGCTTCAGAAGTGTTAGCACGTCCCAAAAACTGGATGATGATGCAAGGGTGCTATGGGAGATTTTAACAGAACGCAATAACTCAAAAATTGGGAAAAGACAGAGGACATATATTCCTATTATGGCATGCCCAAAAAAGAATCACTATATCCATTAGGCAATTGCTGAGCTAAAAACGTTTGACTCACCAGCAATACGATCATCACACTCCTTCATCAGACGAGTAAACCTCGAGTCACCAGATGCATATGAAGAACCCACTTCAAGAGCAGCCTTTGCAGTTTGGTATTCCTCCAGCTTGATGCAAGCAGAGCTGCATAGAATTATTCTTGTCAGATAAAAATAAAAAGGCGATAGATGGCAGCTTGTTCTAAAATTTATGTTCAGCTGATGAAGCGAATAAATGCATGACTGACCCCTTCCGAAGGTATGCTTTATGCATGGAAGGATCAAGTTCAATTGCTTTGTTGGCATCAGCTACAGCCTCTGCAAGACAAAAATTACCATGCGCTTAGTACACTATATTGTGCGAGTACAAGCAGACAATTATTATCAAGTAACAAGTAAAAAAGGCATGATCTAACTATTTCAGTATGTCCACAAATGTAAGTCATCGTAGCCATTGGCACAAAAATGAAGGAATTAGCCTCAATGAACATCATGCCATTCTCTTGCTCCTAAATGACCTGATTATTCTCTTGATTTATGTGTTCTCTACTTAAGAAGAGCACTTGAGACTAAGAGAGATTTATGTGTTCTCTACCCAAGAAGAACACTTGAGACTAAGAGAGACTCAATCATGAGTTATGATCATAGGAAATAATATGAATGTGAGAGGATAATGCTTAAAATAAACAAACTATATTTGTAAATATAGTGAATGGCTAATTGAGCTTACGTGATCTTTCATGATGGATAGTTAAATAATATTCGGGGCTAAAGTTTACAAAATGAGTTCAACTGGTAATTAAGAACTGAAATGACATTGTACTCATACATGGATGGTGTGGCACTAACATTTTGAACATTCTAGACGTAAAAGGGCAAACAAATAAGCCACATGGCAAGTTTTGAGTTTGACAAAGAGCAGACCAAGGCTTCATTAATATGTAACAACAAGGAAACAACTATAGATCACTGACAAACAGGGATTAGGTGCTAAGAAATTCTGCAAAGTACAGAAACATAGTTATGAATCATAAGTATTACTCCATGCACAACAATGTACCTCTTGAATCTACAGATGTCACTATTATATCTTTTCCTTCATATAATCTACAGATTTCACTATTATATCTTTTCCTTCATAGATAGAGTAGAACAATTGTTTAATGCTATTACTACAATTAGGAGCACAAGGCTTCCACCAAGTCAGAAACATAGATATCCAGACCTCACTATGCAGGGAATCAAATTAGCTTTTAGTTCTCAATTTATGAAGCATTCGAACAAATAACCTCACACAGAGAAAAATTTACATACGATTTGTGATGTGATTTCTAGTATATCAAGCAGTGGCTTGTAGCTGCCTGGATAACATTTTTACACAGGCAACATAGGGATACTTTGATTATCACAAAGAAATGTACCATTGATTACAAATTGTTGCCAAAAACAGGGTTTTTTTCAAAGGCAGTCGTTGTTCATGGCACTAGGCTGGAGAGGAAGGTCCTCACCTCCTTGGCCATGCTAGGACACTGTATCTAACTTCAGGAGGATAGCATGTATTCCATATCCTCATAAATTGAGGAAATAGGCAAATATTTTGCCTCTGCTTAACAATAACTTTTTCCAAGGGCACTTCTATGAGGAAAACAAAAGCACGCACCTTAAGAAAAAATCCATATTATCATACAACAGCTCTACATTTGGATGGCATTTTACTTTACATCATGAGGACAGAAATGGAGTTCTATGCAACAATTCAATGATACATGAACAAGTAATAAAACAAGATGTGCAAACAACCAAATACTGAACTGCAAGATAGCAAAATAACAATACTCCAATGATGATACTACCCAGATTCTTTATGGTGGTTAAGTGCCTCAGAGTTGATATAAATATAACACTTTACATGCCACCACATTAGATCTCCTTCCTTTTCAAGGTTAGGCTAAAGGCTGTGATGTAAGAACAGAAATCAACAACATAACAACCAGAGATCAAACAACCCAGAATCGCAACGTTAGCACCCGTTTTGACAAATTTCACCAACATATATGAGCAAAAAGCAAGCAATAACTGTAGCAACTCAACAAGTGCATACCTTCTTTGGGCGCAAGTCATGTAATGACTATACTAAACACGCTGCAATGCTATTCTACCCCATTATGTTCCCTCGCCTATGCAAACTGGAAGTCAACCCTAACTGTAAATGAGATTAGGGATTCAACACACTTGTACGTCAACACCTGCACACACACGCAAGCTATGTGTGCTGACACTAACGAACCAGACTTATTTCACATAAATCAGAGCAACCCCCAACGGAGCCCATCTTTGACCGACCGACACTTGGGCGCACCACACAGGTAACGCAAGGATTCGGAACGAAAACAAAACGAGCTTATTAGGGCCTAACTCGCCGCTCGAACTCCATAACTAACCTAGAACCGCACCGGCAACGCAACAAGCGACGGTGAATCGAACTCATCTGCTCCCAGAACCACACGCAAACATCTCATAGGGGGGCCTAGAGAGCCTGGCGATTCCATCCACATCTACGCGGCAAATCATGACAGGGTTCGGCATAAGCAAACGAATCGAGCCGCAGGGGCGGGGGGGCGAGGAGGGGAAGGCGGGAAACACGCACCAGTGTAACTGCCCAGCTTGATGTGCGCCTGGGCTCGGTCGGCGTAGAGTTCCGCGGTGGCCGGCCCCGCCTCGATGGCCTGGGTGTAGAGCTCGGCGGCCAGCTCGAAGTCGTCGTCGACGAAGGCCTCCTTGGCCTTGCTCTCCAGATCCGACGCGGCGGCGGCGGCCATGTCTGCGTCGAGGTGGAGAAGACCAGACGAAGACTTTGGGAGAGGTGAATAGAGATCGACGGTATTTGGTGGGAGGGATGGATGGATCCAACCTAGGCACTGATGGGATGGGATGGATCTGCGTGCGGTTAAACGGCCTCTTTCGGGCCGGTGGGGCTGTTTCGAGTGGGGTCCGGGGGGAGGGCCGGCCAGCAGGCCGCGGGGGGGATTGCAGTTGCAGTGCATGGCAAGTTCTCCGTCTTTTGTTTTTTGCTTTCCTCCTCTCTTTTCCTTTCCTTTCCTTTCTGTCTTTTGTGCGGATCAAGCCTAATTGTTTTGCTTTTGGGACCCGGGAAGTTTCACGAATCATCATTGATTGATTAGCCTCTTGCTATGGGGTTAAGGGGGTGGCTTTTTTCGATCTTGGTGTCTGAGATCGTGATTAGGGAGCAAGAAGGCTGTCATCGGCGCCATGTGCAGTCGTTGGCTTGTGCAGTTGTGCGTCGTCAATGGAGATTAGAATATGATGTTGGATTGATGGTACTAAACGCTGCATGGCATCTTCGCAATCTAGGTACCGTCATAACTCAAGCAACATGGAGATGAGAATAGACATGGGTGAGCTTGTTAGAAGATTACATCATCAACAACCGAACCTCTCAATACCCGCTCTCAAGCGCTCGGATGGACTGTCCGGTCAGTGACCGGGTCAAAAATTGCCACCCAACCGGACTCCTCATAGCCGCCCTAAACGCCCGGACTAACCGGTGGATATGGAGAGGCCTGAATGCGACCGGACATGCCCGTCACGTAGGCCTGGCCTATGGCTCGCGCCGCCCCATCTGTCCCCATAAAAACCCAGCCGACGAACCCTAGCCTCACTTCTCTTGTCCGCTTCGCTCCTCTTCCAGTATGTTCCCTTTCTCGCTCGCCCCGCTTCTCTCCCCTCGCCATGGATTCCGCGAGCTCATCGGATGAGGAGGAGCTCGCGCTCCGCATTGCTCTCCAACGTTCGCAGGTGGACTGGGGCAGGAGCACCTCCTCGTCGGCAATGAGCTCGTCGTCGGTGGGCGGCTACTCGTCCGTCGTGCCCCGAACGCGCCTGACACGCTCCTTGCCGTGTTAGGCCAGGCGTCACGGCCGGCATCGCCGCCCCGTCACCGCCATCAGCTGCCCCTCCTGGTAGCCAATGGGCACTGGTGGTCTGGTGCCGGCACCACCCAGCCCACAGCCGCGGCTACGCCAGCCGGAGACGAAGGGTTGCGCTTATCGGATGGCGATGAGGGCGGCGGCGCAAGCGTCTAGCTCCGCTAAATCTACGCCGGAGGCACTGCCGCCCGCCCCCGACAACAATGAGGCGCTCCGCCTTTCTATCCGCCAATCTTACACGTCGATGGAGCCGGACGGCCCCTACCGGCGTCCCAAGAACGATGCGATGCTCTAGCTCAACAGAGTCCGAGGTGGCGGATAGAGCCGCCGGTCTTGCGGCGGAGCAGAATCGCGCCCTCGATGCATGGCAGTCTACATGAGCTCTGTCTCCAATGACAACAAACGGCACGACGACAGACGACTACGACGCCTTGCCTGCCGCTGACGCGTACATGGAGGACCAAGGCCGAGACCGCAAGGGGAAGGAGCCAGCGATGCAGTGGTGAACTCCGACCGACCCCCACCCCTATGATTTAATTAGTTGTTTAATGTTTATTTTAGCTCAACGGCTTAAGTTTGACGATCTTGGGCCTTTTGGTGAACTAAATATATGGCAGATGTCAGATTTATTATATTTTATGCATTGTCATATGGATCTACGTATGTTGCATGGCTGGTATGAATCTGGGTACCAAATTTAGGCAATCGCGGTTGTGGAGCAACCGTTTTAGTCATTGTCTGGTCGATGACAGCGGACACGACTGGGCGCGCCCGCCGCCGTATAGGTCGCCATATTAGGTAATCACGATTGGATATGCAAATTAATGATTTGAGCTTGAAATGTAGCATTCAACTTGGAAATAGATTTTCAAATGTAGCTTTTTACTCCCCTTGCAAACGACAATGCTTAATGGAGGATGAGCTCCATGGAGCTCTTTATTTTGGAATTTTTGAAGTTTAAATAAAATTCTAAAACAATTAGGCATTTTACCATTAAGTTCAATCCAGAAAAACATGATAGTGAAGATAATCGAGACAAACAACAAATTGTTGAAACTAGTCATGCAACCAAAATCATAAAGAAAAGACATCATATTTATATTGATTGCTACTAGTAGTACTCCAAACACTAATCCTAACATAGAGGATAACATCACATATGGAGTAGCAGAAGCGGAAGCAGATGCGTTGTTCCTCGTGTCTTTGAAGAGGTTGTCGACGTCGGTGAAGAAGTCGTCATTGGGGAACTCGTCATCGATCGCAGCCACGATGATCAAGGATCCAACAGTCGCACGGAAGCGCTCCCCAAAAACCTGATCACCCCTCTCCCGTACCAGATCACAAGAGACAGAGTTTCGGAGGCCTTTGTCTCACTCCACGATGCATGTCGGGACGGGATATGGGAAAGAGATAAGCAGTGCAATGTTCTGAAACAAGGTGATGTGTTATGTGTCTCGCGGGGAAGAGGAGCCACCTCTTATAGGCGTGACGAGATGAAGCTGAAAATGAACGCACTAATTCCCACTAAGGAGAGGAGAAACAGACGCACTAAAAATCCTATTAAGTGGTCAGTTTCGCCTTCCATTAGTAGGCCAATCGTTTAAACTTCTTGCATGGCAAAAATATACTAGCACGCATGGAATGAAGAAACCAACATACTAATGGAGAAATAAAACCGAAACCAAAACATTGATGCCATCAATGGGGAGATGAATAGCAGAACTCACAACCATTTGGTTTCATTTTCCACGAGCACAAAAAATTCTATCATGCATGAACGTGCCACATGGGCCTATGGGATTTTCTTAGAAATTATTGGATATAACAGATGGTCTAAATCCCAATAATTCTAACAATCTCCCACCAGATCCCAGAGGCACACAAGTTTATTCAGATTCAACCAAGGGACGTCCTTATTCAGACTGAACATCTTTATTCAGATTCAAGAGGCAACAAACCTATTGAATTTTTATCTTTTCTAATCAACACTTCACCATTGTATGTCTTTAGTTCATTCTAAGTTTTCTTTTGCAATTTTTGGTTGATGATTAATGCCATGATGATCTTGGCAGTAGCTCTTCAGGGGCTAATTAAGTATTCACAATGTTCTTAATCATGTGGGTATCATGCATTATCTCAATGTGGCGATGAAGATTAAGAGATGCATTGCTTCCTTTCTCACTCAAGAACTTTTTTATAAGAACAAAAATCGAACAAAAGAAATGAAAGAATGAGGTAAAATTATTTTCTTATCCTTCATGTTTTACTACTTGAGCTTGATTTGTATAGGTGTGCTTTTAAGTGTAACCTATTCTAAGGTACCATTTCTATCTCTAAAATAATTGATAAATTTCCATCTGTAGTGAAATTCTAAGCTACAATTTTAACCAATATCGGTTCACACAACAGTATTCCACATCAATAAGTCACCAAGATTTTATATTTCTCGCATCTTGGATAAAATTTTCAATGCAATATATTTTTGTTCATCTACTTTGATCTGATTACGTAGTGAAAAATGTAATCAATAACCAATTTTGCAAATTAAAATGGTCACTTAGTCTGCTATATATTCTTCCTGACACTGTTGGTACAATTATTTGAACATCTTAGACATTTTCTGACCCATGGTATTTTTGGGCTTTATAGTTGAGGCTACCAAGGACTCATGTGTTTTACCTTACAGTTGGGAATTCTATTTAAGTCTAACATATACTCTTTTTGTTTGGTGCAAATGTGGATTATCACATTTTTCCACAATATACTACTTGGAGAATTGCTTATGGCTTAGTTGAATTGTTTCGGTTTTCAGGACTCTACCTTCGATCTTGGTAACGAAGAAGTTTCAACTTCAATTGAAACCCAACTCAGAGCATATTGCATCTGCATTGGCTTTTAGATTTACATGTTGGGGTCGCAGTATGAGTTCCATGGTAAAAAAATTTGAACAATTTGCGGATGTTCCCATGAAAAAAGAAATATGTACAACAATTTATATGCAGATGTTCCCGTAGCAACGCGCGGGGAATCATCTAGTTGTATCAGGAGTTGAGAACAAAAAACAATTGACACAATTTGGATCCCCCTTGCTCTTTTTGTACGCACTGCAGTTCATTTTCATGAATTTTTGATATGATTGCTTCAATGATGATTTTTGCAGAAGCACATGCCCACGATGGCACATTTGCCTTTGGAACTAATAAAGAAGACTAGCAAATATGTCCATGCGTTGCAACTGAAGAGTAAATATTTTTATCTCAACCGCTATCAATTCAATCCAATTTTGATTCCGACTCATTATATTGATGGCGTGCACCTATGACCGCAATCAGGCATCAGCTTTGTGGTGTCGTTCGACACTGAGGAGGCCGCCTTTATAAATTAAGTCTATTCAAGAAAGCCTATATGTATAGCCATCACATGCACCAGATGGAACACAAATTAAGATTGTACTTATCAGTTTCACTATTAACATTCATGACTATCACACTAATAGTTTGGATGTTTTCAAAATAAACCTTCATGTACTTCTGATGTTCATGAATTTTATAAGTGTGTGTACATCCTATAAAAATTGTTTGTGTATTCACTACCAAAAAATCGTGTTGTCCATTGGTAAGTACGCGCATGAATTTCGCCAAGAAAAGGTATGTATGTAGGGTCTTAGATTATGAAACGTGCACAAAGAGAGAACCTAGCGCAAGTACAGCATGTACAAGGATTATAACCTTTCCCATATATTAATGTTTAATTTTACACGTTGCAATACAGATTGCCAGTACAAAATAAATATGGATCATGCTTCATTGATTAACATCACACCCTAAGTAGCAATTTGCACATATTTAACATGTAGAATAACACCATATTCAAATTCTCTCCATTTTTTCTAATCAAATTTCATATATAACATATTAAAATTGGAGTTATTGTTTAAAAGATATGGTTATTTGAAAAAAAAACATTCTCAATAGACTGTGGGGTGATTGATGCATATATCAAGGGGGTTTATGTAAAAATGCAAAATAACGATTTCTTGTGACTTAAATATGGACCACGGGTTAATTAGCACAAAAGGCAGGGGGTTTGTGTACAGTGCAAAAAATAATAATTCGTTGCCTCTTAAAGATGGACTGCGGGTTAATTAATGGAAAAGGTCGGGGTTTTCTGCAAAAAATACAGACGAACAAGTGTTCCGTGCTTTATTATTAGTCAGAGATTAGCTTACGTCACTAACCATCTCTCGTATACATCAGTATGAAGGGGTGAGCTAGTTCTGCTTTCCTGTGCTTCACACCTTTCTCTAACATTGTTTTCTTTTTAATTAAAGCTTACATTGTCAGTGCATTTTATTTCTATATGTGCTTGTCATTTTATACCATTGTTTTTGTAATCTACATTTTGGTTGTTGGACTCGATTATATTTGTATAGCTTACAAATAGGTAGTTGAACTAAACTGTGGTGATGATGATCTCTTCATTAGATATGAGGATTTTTACCACCTTGATCGAAGGTTGTTGTAGGAGGAGATCAAAACCTTTTTTGTTCCTTTTTGGGATAGGAGTGTATGACTAATGCTAAATGAATAATACAATGCTGAATCTTATTATATAATACACTTGTCATTATTGTTGGAAGTGCAAAGAGGCCAGATGAATGTCTCATGAGATTTTTAACTACATTAGCATATAACTGAAGGGAAAATTTTGTTTTTGCCACTCTAGATTTTGCCAATTTTTCTTATACCACTCTAGATTTTGACATTTCACTTTTGCCACTCTTCGATTTTGACAATTATCATAATTGCCATTCTGTGGCAAAAGCAAAATAATTTTATTTCATTTTTGCCACTCTTAGCTTTTGACAATTATCACAATTGTCACTCTAAATTTTTTGCTTTTGCCACGGGAATGGCAATTGTGATAATTGTCAAAAACTAAGAATGGCAAAAGTGAAATGTCAAAATCTAGAGTGGCATAAGGAAAATTGACAAAATATAGAGTGGCAAAAACAAAATTTTCCCATAACTGAGTACAGTTTGTGGATATGGTTGATGAAGCATGATTCTAAATCTTCTGACATAGTATCTGTATTCTACACATATGACCTTATTTTATTCTTGGTTAATGTATTTGATCTACTAATACGAGGTGATTAGATCCTAATGTTATATATCTCAACTACCATTGCTAATCCCTATAAAAACCTACCATTGCTAACTCAAATCGCTTTGGACTGAGACCAAGGGCAAAAGAAAGTAGCCTAATGTGCCGAGAAAAGACCGCAACACAAGCATGCCCCACATAGTGGCGCCTGAGCCACTGGTATGTATGCATTAGACTCATCTTTCGTAGCATTTTATAAGGTTCTTATTGTGCACTCACTCTGAGTCTCAAAAGAGGACTTTCCAATATCAATGGCTTTTCAAGTTCTCTAATCATACAAATACTACAAGGGATGGGCGCTTTGCTGCTCTTTGGTGTTGTTGGATTTTTGTAATTTTTTTACTCCCTCTCTTTCAGAATGTGAGGTGTATTAGTGCTTTGAAAAGTCAAACCTCATTAAGATTGACCAAATTTGTAGAGAAATGTACACTATTTATAATATCAAATCTGTATCATTAGATTCATCATGAAATGAATTTCATATTTATTTATTTAGTATTGTGGATGCTGATATTTTTGGCTCTAAACTTGGTCAATTTTTTAAATGACTTTTCAAAAAAGCAATAGACACATTTTTTACTCCATCTGCTCCAGAATATAAGGTGTATTAGTTGAAAACTCAAATCTCTTTAAGTCTGACTAAATTTACAGATAACTATATCAATATTCAAAATATCAAATTGATATCGTTAGATTCATCATGAAATGATTTTTCATGCTTTATTTATTTAGTATTGCGGATGTCGATTTTTTTGGCTCTGAACTTGGTCAATGTTAAAAAAGTTGAATTTTCAAAAAACTAATACACCTTATATTTTGAAACTGATGGGGTATTTGATTTGGCAAGTGGGGGATGATGGAGTGTGTTTTCTTCTTATTTATAGTACGGTGTTTTGGTGGGCCTTCCGCGGTGTGATTCTCTGTTATCTTCTAATCAACTTATAATTATGAGAGGAAAATTTTCGTGTTGGTGGCTGCATGTACTATTTTGATGCTACAATATGACATATGACATTTTTTTCTAGGTGGTGAAAGGGTGTGCGCGATTGATATGTCTTTATAGGTCAGTTGCTGCTGATTAATTGAAAAGATCGTTGACCCGGTTAAAACAATGAACCAAATTCAAAATTTAATTTACCGAGAAAGCTTCAAAAATAAGAAGCATAATAAATTATTAAAAGAATTAAATAAAAAAAGCTCTTTCAAAACCGAATGACCCTGTTTTAGTTTGGAGACCTTGATTGATTGTGATGCCTTCGATATCAGGTATAGCATATGGTGTATTAATAAAGTGACTCACTCAGCTAGGCTCATAGGTGGACCAAATTAGTAGCATGAGCCTTGGCTTCAGAGAAAAAGGGAAAGGGATTTAAGGCCTTGTTTGGGGATTGAAGTGGGCATCACAAAAGTTAGCATAGCAATTGGTAGAAGACTCGTTCTATCCTCAACATCGTTACATTTTTTTGAGACAAACTCGCGAAGCTTTATTAAGTCGTGACAATGTTTACAGGGACGGATGGAAGATCTCCGGGGTGACCTAACCAGACACGGCGGCCACCCCCTAGTGAAAGTGCATGCTTCGCAAGATTGTGAGCTTCAAAGTTTGAGCTCCTAAATTCATGACTAAATTTACAAAAATCAAAAGACGAAGAGTGATCTAAGATTTCATGTATGATTGCTCCATAGCTGGGTGCATTCTCCTTCTGGATGTCTTCAATGACAACTTTGCAGTCTGAGGCCACATGAATACGCCTTAGGTATAGATCATCCGAGAGGGCTAGTGCCTCCCACACGGCCAAGGCTTCAAGAACTTGAGGGTCAGCAATGTGTCGAAAAGCTAGCACTGAGGCTCCCAAAAAACTACCGGTTGCATCTCTACTGATCGTTCCTACTGCTCCATAGCCTCCATGATGAGAGACTGCAGCGTCAACGTTTACTTTCGCACAGTTTGCAACTGGTGGCTACCACTGCTTCGGTCTGGGTGCCTTGACTGTTGCCGCCCTCATCTTCGGCCATTTTTTACTCCATCTGCTTAGGAATCTGGTGATGATGATCCACTTTGAATCTTGGAGCACAGATGAAGCCGGCGATGACGGACTGCGTGGGACATCGTTACATACATGGCAGTGCTGAATGCCAGGTGGAGACCATAGCGTAGCATTTCACATTTTCCAATTTTGTTTCCAGCACAGACCTTGGACCTGGATCCACGTTATATGCTCAAAACACCATGATTTTTTAACCGGATGTGCGGTCACTATTAGAGATATATTTGAGATACATGTATTTGATAGTCTAAAATTAATAATCTGTCTCCTACCTTATCTTCAGGAGAGGCGTCTTGCCCCTAAGTCTTATACTCAATATATACTCGCCCTCGAGGTTCAGAAATACATCCATTATATTCCACAACAATCCCTCTCTCTCCCTTCTAACATGGTATCCGACTAACCGATCCAACCCTAGTCGCCGCCCAACGCTTCCTCCATGTGCGCCGCCCCTGGGGCAGTTGGCCTCCATGCCCATCGCCGGGGCTGCGCCGCCCATACCCAGGGTTTGTTCGCCGGTCATGTTGACCGGCTGTCCTAAAGAGTCTTTTTCCTGATCCTTTGATCCGGATTTTCTCTCTCTTCGATCGCTTTGATAGGCTTTTTCTTTTTGGTCTTCTGATCTATACTTGATCGGTTTGCATCGCCTGCCGCCACTGTTGACCTCCATGCGCATCTACTCCGATATCGGCGCGACCGATAGGCTTCTTCACCGATACTATGGCCTCGCGCGACATGCGGCCCCTCATGGTCGTCGTCCGTCGCCGGCCCGCTTGTCGGTTTACGCCGGTCGTCACCGCCCTCTCCGACTGGGCCACCAGCATCGCCCCGACCCGACGGCCTCGCGCCATGCGGCGGCCTATCATAGTCGCCGTGCGCGCGCCGACCCGCCCATCAATCCACGCCACTCGCCTCCGTCGCGTCCGCACGGCGGTCCTGCGGTCTACCTCGTCGGCCTCGTCCCTGGCGGCGTCAGGCTCGTGGACCGTCTTAACTCGGGCGTCACTACTAAGTTAGTCGCTCAGGCCTCGCTGCCCGGGTGCCGGCGCTGCTTTGGTAGCCCGGTTCCGGTCGCACAACGCCCCACGCCGTCCGTCATCGCCGGCTTCATCTCGGACTCCGCCGCCACCCCGCCGCCACCGAGCGGTGTCCCCGACCTCATGCGCGACCGGCTTGATCACCTGCTCGCCGCCGCGATCCGCCGCGATCCACCTCATCTACGCCCCACGACCGACCTGGCCCGTCGGTTGCTCACTGATACGTCTCCAACGTATCTATAATTTTTGATTGTTCCATGCTATTATATTATCTGTTTTGGATGTTTAACGGGCTTTAATATGCTCTTTTATATTATTTTTGGGACTAACCTATTAACCGAAGGCCCAGTGCCAATTTCTGTATTTTTGCCTATTTTAGAGTTTCGCAGAAAAAGAATACCAAACGGAGTCCAAACGGAATGAAACTTTCGCGATGATCTTTCTTGGACCGAAAGCAATCCAGAAGAATTGGATTCGAAGTCTTTAATGCCACGAGGAAGCCACGAGGCAGGAGGGCGCGCCCAGGGGGTAGGCGCGCCCCCACCCTTGTGGGCCCCTCGTAACTCCACCAACGTACTTCTTTCGCCTATATATACTCTTATACCCTAGAAACATCAAGGGAGCCACGAAACCACTTTTCCACTGCCGCAACCTTCTGTACCCGTGAGATCCCATCTTAGGGCCTTTTCCGGCGATCTGTCGGAGGGGGAATCAATCACGGAGGGCTTCTACATCAATACCATTGCCTCTCTGACGAAGCGTGAGTAGTTTACCACAGACCTTCGGGTCCATAGTTATTATCTAGATGGCTTCTTCTCTCTCTTTGATTCTCAATACAAAGTTATCCTCGATGTTCTTGGAGATCTATTCGATGTAATACTCTTTTGCGGTGTGTTTGCAGAGATCCATTGAATTGTGGATTTATGAACAAGATTATCTATGAATATTATTTGGTTCTTCTATGAATTCTTATATGCATGATTTGATATCTTTGCAAGTCTCTTCGAATTATCGGTTTAGTTTGGCCTACTAGATTGATCTTTCTTGCAATGGGAGAAGTGCTTAGCTTTGGGTTCAATCTTGCAGTGTCCTTTCCCGATGTGATGAGGGGCAGCAAGGCACGTATTGTATTGTTGCCATCGAGGATAAAAATATGGGTTTTATATCATATTGCTTGAGTTTATCCCTCTATATCATGTCATCTGGCTTAATGCGTTACTCTGTTCTTATGAACTTAATACTCTAGATGCATGCTGGATAGCGGTCGATGTGTGGAGTAATAGTAGTAGATGCAGAATCGTTTCGGTCTACTTGACATGGATGTGATGCCTATATTCATGATCATTGCCTTAGATATCTTCATAACTATGCGCTTTTCTATCAATTACTCGGCAGTAATTTGTTCACCCACCGTAATACATGCTATCTTGAGAGAAGCCACTAGTGAAACCTATGGCCCCCGGGTCTCTTTCTTATTATATTGCATCTCTTTTATTTACATCGCATCTCGTTTACTATTTTGCAATCTTTACTTTCCAATCTATACAACTAAAATACCAAAAATATTTACTTTACTATCTCTATTAGATCTCACTTTTGCGAGTGACCGTGAAGGGATTGACAACCCCTTTATCGCGTTGGTTGCAAGATTCTTGATTGTTTGTGCAGGTACTAGGTGACTTGTGTGTTGTCTCCTACTATATTGATACCTTGGTTCTCAAAACTGAGGGAAATACTTACGATACTTTGCTGCATCACCCTTTCCTCTTCAAGGGAAAACCAACACATGCTCAAGAGGTAGCAAGAAGGATTTACGCGCCGATTCTTGGGGAGATCTACGCCAAGTCAAGACATACCAAGTACCCATCATAAACTCTTCTCCCTCGCATTACATTATTTACCATTCGCCTCTCGTTTTCCTCTCCCCCACTTCTAAAATGATTTTAGAAAACCTTTGCCTTTTCTTCGCCCCTCTTCCGCTTGTCTCTTTTCGCTTGCTTCTTGTGTTCTTGGGTGTTAGTGTGCCTGTTTGCTTTGATGGCCCTGCCAAAAAGCATTGATCCTCACCATAGAAGGTTGGAAGAAATTGAAAACAACGTTAGAAGCTTTATGTCTTTGCAATTTGAGCATAATAATTTCTTCATAAACGAGCTTAAAGAACAAAAAGGTTTTATGGAGTACATGAATAAAGAGCTCGATGATATGTCTAAGGACTTTTATTGTTTGAAATCTCAGTTTGCTCATCTTGAAAATTTAATAGGCCAAATTTCGGATAAGCAAGCCACCTTAGTTAATAAGAAGGCCTCATAAACCGGAAGATCTAGATAGTAATAATGATGAAGATCTAAAAGTAATTGATGCGACTCCTATTAAATCTTTGTTTTCCAATATGAATCTTGATAAAGATGGGACTGGAGATGAGTCAACTTTAGTTAAAAGGCGTCCCAATGATTAGGAGTTTTTACATCTTGATGTAAAAATTAATAAAAGTGGGATTGAAGAGGTCAAAACTCTACATAGCAATGAACCCACTATTTTGGATTTCAAGGAATTTAATTATGATAATTGCTCTTTGATAGATTGTCTTTCCTTGTTGCAATCCGTGTTAAATTCTCCTCATGCTTATAATCAAAATAAAGCTTTTACTAAACATATCGTTGATGCTTTAATGCAATCCTATGAAGAAAAGCTTGAACTAGAAGTTTCTATCCCTAGAAAACTTTATGATGAGTGGGAACCTACTATTAAAATTAAGATTAAAGATTATGAATGATATGCTTTATGCGATTTGGGTGCTGGTGTTTTGATAACCCACAAGTATAGGGGATCGCAACAGTTTTCGAGGGTAGAGTATTCAACCCAAATTTATTGATTCGACACAAGGGGAGCCAAAGAATATTCTCAAGTATTAGCAATTGAGTTGTCAATTCAACCACACCGGAAAACTTAGTATCTGCAAAGAAAGTATTTAGTCTCAAAGTAGTATGGAAACTTGATAGCAGTAGCAAAGGTAACGATGGCAGTTTTGTAGTAATTGTAATAAAGATGGCAAAGGAAAAGTAACTAAGCAAAGATCAATATGTGAAAAGATCGTAGGCATTGGATCAGTGATGGATAATTATGTCGGATGCGATTCTTCATGCAATAGTTATAACATAGGGTGACACAGAACTAGCTCCAGTTCATCAATGTAATGTAGGCATGTATTACGAATATAGTCATACATGCTTATGGAAAAGAACTTGCATGACATCTTTTGTCCTACCCTCCCGTGGCAGCGGGGTCCTATTGGAAACTAAGGGATATTAAGGCCTCCTTTTAATAGAGTACCAGACCAAAGCATTAATACTTAGTGAATACATGAACTCCTTAAACTACGGTCATCACCGGGAGTGGTCCCAATTATTGTCACTTCGGGGTTACCGGATCATAACACATAGTAGGTGACTAATGACTTGCAAGATAGGATCAAGAACTCACATATATTCATAAAAACATAATAGGTTCAAATCTGAATTCATGGCACTCGGGCCCTAGTGACAAGCGTTGAGCATAGCAAAGTCATAGCAACATCAATCTCAGAACATAATGGATACTAGGGATCAAACCCTAACAAAATTAACTCGATTACATGATAAATCTCATCCAACCCATCACCGTCCAGCAAGCCTACAGTGGAATTACTCACGCACGACGGTGGGCATCATGAAAGTGGTGATGGAGGAAGGCTGATGATGACGACGACGACGGATTCCCATCTCCGGAGCCCCGAACGGACTCTAGATCAGCCCTCCCGAGAGAGATTAGGGCTTGGTGGCGGCTCCATATCGTAAAACGTGATGATTCCTTCTCTCTGGGTTTTTTCTCCCCGAACGTGAATATATAGAGTTGGAGTTGAGGTCGGTGGAGCACCAGGGGGCCCATGAGGCAGGGGGGCGCGCCCAGGGGGGCAGGCGCGCCCCCACCCTCGTGGACAGGGTGTGGGCCCCTGGTCTTGATTCTTTCACGAGTATATTTTTTAAGTTCCAAAAATATTCTCCGTGAAGTTTCAGGTCATTCCGAGAACTTTTATTTCTGCACAAAAATAACACCATGGCAATTCTCAACAAAACAAAGATCATCAAGTTAGTTCAATTCAAATCATGCAAGTAAGAGTCCAAAACAAGGGCAAAAGTGTTTGGAAAAGTAGATACGATGGAGACGTATCAACTCCCCCAAGCTTAAACCTTTGCCTGTCCTCAAGCAATTCAGTTGACAAACTGAAGGTGATAAAGAAAAACTTTTGCAAACTCTGTTTGCTCTTGTTGTTATAAATATGTAAAGCCAGCATTCAAGTTTTCAGCAAAGATTATGAACTAACCATATTCACATTAACATTTAGGTCTCATGTTTACTCATATCAATGACATAATCAACTAGTGAGCAATAATAATAAATCTCAGATGACCACATGATGTAGGGCGTAACCCTACGTGGATGATCTTTCACATTGGAGCGGATCCTACGGTGGATTACGAAGAACACGCGGAAGAACAAGAGGGAAACACGTGGAGGAACGAGGGAAAACACTCAACCAACAAGGAATCACCGATCACATAAGGTGGCACAAGATTCAAGATCAACAAAGGTAAGAATACACGAGTAGCCGTTCTTCTCCGAGAGGAGGTCTTGATGGGGTCCACCCTAGAAGGGGGTCTTGAATCTGCTTGGGGGATCTTCTCCGAAGAGGTCCTGAGCTCCGAGGAGAAGTAACCAAGTGGATGAGCAAGGCTCTCACGCAAACATGAGCTAAACCTAAGCTACCCTAGCTAGGAGCAGGAGGGGTTCTATTTATAGTCTTAGTGAAAAAGGGGGCGAAGTGAAAGGGTACATGGGCTTCGCCGTAAAGCTGTCTTGTGAGCAGTACCGGACGTCACTGGGACCGGTCGTCCGGTGGCTCAGGAGGGACCGGACGTCCGGTGTCGTCGGACGTCTGCTGGATCAGTTCGGTGAAGGAGGCGCCGGACGTCCGGTTTCTTCATACTTCCGCTGATTTGGCTTGGGTCCAGGGGCACCGGACGTCCGATGGTTTCCGGTCGTCCGGTCGCCGGTCGTCCGTTGGCACCGGTCTTCCGCAGATTCGGCTCGGGTCTTCAGGGGCCGGTCGTCCGCTGGAGGCCGGACGTCCGCTCGCTGGGAGAGTGTGGCCGGTCGTCCGGTCCGGGCCGGACGTCCGCTTGCTGGGGCTTCAGGCGCCGGACGTCCGGTCCCTACCGGTCGTCCGGTGGCTGGAGTTTTCTCCGGTAGCTCTTCTTCTTCTCCTTTGTGGTTGGTAGTTTCGTCTCCTTGTCCAATGGATGTAGATGCACCATGGCTTTCCTCCAGGTACCTGATCACACACAAAGTGTCCATATGAGGAAGTAGGCAAGTCTCGTGAGTAGAGAGAGGAAGTTCGGAAAGGAGCGAGTTCACCTTATCTTCGATAGCCTTGGCTCTAGCTCTTGTCATGGGCCCAAATGGTGTTGAGGAAGATGTAGACACGTCCATGGGGATGAGCGAGGGATGCTCGCATCATCTCCCCCTTGGGAAGGATCCGACCTCGGATCAAGATCTTCATCTCCATGGTATGGCGCAAGGTCCTTGGCGTTGAAGATGTCGCTCACATTGTACTTGTCTCGAGGTATGTCGATCTTGTAGGCGTTGTCGTTGTAGCGTGCTATCACCTTGAAAGGTCCATCGGCTCGAGGGAGAAGCTTGGACTTGCGTTCTTTGGGGAAGCGGTCCTTGCGAAGGTGCAGCCATACTAGATCACCAATGTTGAAGACCATGGGTTGCTTGTTGACGTTGAGCTTGGTCGTTAGTCGTTGAACTTGTCGCTCGATGGCATGTCTTGTATCCTCATGCATCTTCTTGATGTAGCTTGCCCGTGCACTCGCATCCATGTTGGTGCGCTCTTGTAGAGGAAGAGGTAGAATGTCCAATGGTGACAACGGGTTGAAGCCGTGAAGCGACCTCGAAGGGGGACTTGCGGTAGTCGAATGTCTTGCACGGTTGTAGGCGTACTTTCGGCGATGGGTAGACATGCTTCCCACTCCTTGATGTTCTTCTTGATCAAGACACGAAGTAGAGTGGATAGTGTGCGGTTCGTCACCTCCGTTTGGCCGTCGGTTTGAGGGTGGTATGCGGATGAGAACAATAGCTTGATTCGAGCTTGGCGCATAGGGTCTTCCAAAAGTAACTCAAGAACTTGGCGTCACGATCGGAGACGATTGTCTTTGGTACTCCGTGGAGTCGCAAGATTTCCTACAAAAGAGATTTGCAACATGTGAAGCATCGTCTATCTTGTTGCAAGGAATGAAATGTGCCATCTTAGAAAATCTATCCACAACAACAAACACGGAATCCTTTCCATTTTGAGTTCTAGGCAAACCAAGTACAAAATCCATGCTAATGTCTTCCCAAGGTTGATAGGGAATAGGAAGAGGCATGTAAAGACCATGAGATTGAGCTTTAGACTTAGCTTTGCGACATGTAGAACAACGGTTGGTGAAGCGTGAGACATCACGAAACATCTTGGGCCAAAAGTAGTTCTTGGAGAGCGTGGCGAATGTCTTGTCGGCGTGCAAAGTGTCCCATGAGTGCGCCTCCATGAGCCTCTTGCAAAAGGAGCAAACGAAGAGAAGACTCGGGAATGCATAGTTTGTTAGCTCTCATAAGATAACCATCCTTGATGTAATATTTTTCCCAAGAAGTATGTGTCAAACACTTGGCATAAGGAGAAGCAAAAGATGGATCATGCTCATACAAGTCTTTTATATGCTCAAAACCAATAACATTCAACTCAAGTTTAGTGACAAGCATGCATATGCGTGAAAGCGCGTCGGCAACTACATTTTCTTTACCCTTAATGTACTTGATCACATAAGGAAAATATTCAATAAATTCACTCCATTTGGCATGACGCTTGTTCAACTTAGTTTGTCCTTTTAAGTACTTAAGCGTTTCATGATCGGTATGGATGACAAATTCATGAGGTCTAAGATAATGTTCCCAAACATGTAGCACACGCACTAAAGCATATAATTCTTTGTCATAGATGGGATAATTAAGTTGAGCACCGGATAGTTTTTCACTAAAATAAGCAATGGCTCGTTTTTCTTGCATCAAAACTCCGCCAATTCCAAAGTACCACTTGCATCACAATGAACCTCAAAAGTTTTGTCAAAATTGGGCAAAGCAAGAATCGGAGCATGAGTAAGCAAAGACTTGAGCTCATCAAAAGCGGTTGATTGCAAAGTTCCCCAAACAAAGGGAGTATTCTTCTTACTCAAGGCATGCAAAGGAGGCGGCAATTGTGCTAAAATCTTTCACAAAGCGACGATAAAAACCCATAAGACCAAGAAAACTTCGCACTTGTTGCAAATTGGTGGGTTGGGGCCAAGTTTTAATTGCTTCAATTTTAGATTCATCAACATGGACACCCTTTGAGGATACTACAAAACCCAAGAAAACCACTTTGTCAACTCCAAAAGTGCATTTTTTCAAGTTTGCATAAAGGCTTTCCTTGCGAAGAGTTTGCAACACAGATTTTACATGATTGATGTGTTGTTTCATGGTTTTGCTAAACACAAGAATATCGTCGAAGTAAACCACAACAAAGACTCCAATATAAGGACGAAGCACATGATGCATAAGACGCACAAAAGTACCGGGAGCTTCCGAAAGACCCATAGGCATCACTAACCATTCATATAAACCAAATTTGGTTTTGAAAGCGATTTCCATTCATCACCCTCTTGTATGCGGATTTGATAATAGCCACTTTTAAGATCAATTTTTGAGAAAAAGTTGGCTCCACTAAGTTCATCAAGCATGTCATCTAAGCGAGGAATGGGATGCCTATATCGAACGGTAATAGCATTGATAGGTCTACAATCGGAACACAAGCGGAAACTTCCGTCGGGCTTAGGTACAAGTATAACGGGAACGGCACAAGGGCTTAAGCTTTCACGTACATGACCGTTGTCGATTAGTTGTTGTACTTGCCGTTGAATCTCCTTGGTTTCTTGGGATTGACTCGGTATGGAGCTTTGTTTGGTAGAGGCGCTCAGGGGATGAGGTCGATTCGATGCTCAATGCCTCGAAGAGGAGGTAGACCCGGAGGTAGCTCATCGGGAAAACATCTTGAAATTCCTGCAAAGAGATTGAAACACCAAAGGTAGCTCGTGAATGGTGTTAGTTTTGGTTCTCCATCCTTGCACACAAGGACAAAGTGCATCACACTCGATGGGTTCTCACACACTTCTCTCATCTCACTGTTGGTGGAAAATAGGATGAGGTTTTTCTCTCTAGGCGAAGAGGCGCTCAAGTTTGGCTTGTGGCTCTCACTCACTTTTGGTTGGATCACTTTCTCGCTCTTGTCTCTATGATTGGTGGCTTGTTTGTCGGCTATCACTTGACTAGGAGACATAGGTCGTAGCACATATTCTTTCCCTTTCATCTTGAAGCTATAGTGATTGGTACGCCCATTGTGTATGACACCACGGTCGAATTGCCATGGTCGACTAAGAAGTAGGTGAAAAACGGTCATTGGGACCACATCACACTCCAAAGTTTCTTCGTATGCACCAATTTTGAAAGAGACTAGGACCGTATGCTCAACTCGTATAGTGCCGGAATCACTTAGCCATTGAACCTTGTAGGGATGCGGGTGCTTCCTCTTTACCAATTGGAGCTTGGAGCATAGTTCTTCACTTGCCAAGTTGTGGCAACTACCTCCATCGATAATGACCTTGATGGACCGGCCATTGATGCCGGCTTTTGTGTGGAAGATGTGGCATCGTTGGTCTTCTTCTTGTTGATGTTGAAGAGTCAAGACCTTGGAGACAACGAGAGCGGGGCTCGAATCCTCATCACAAAAGACTTGATCATCTTCATCTTCGTTCACTCGCGGTGCATGGCCACTTGCTCAAGAGCTTCCATCTCCTCTTCACTCATGGAGTCATATGTGCCATCGTCGTTGAGGATCATGGTGCGCTTGTTGGTGCATTCAGATGACTTGTGGCCTCGGCCGCCGCAAGTGAAACACTTGAAGGAGCTTGTCTTGATGGTCTCATCGGTCGGAGTAGAGGATGAAGCACGGCTTGAGGTTGCTTGTAGTAGGAGGAGGACGACTTGAACTTGTCGAAGTCTTCTTGTAACTTGACTTGTCGTCGTTTCTTGAAGAAAGCTTGGTTGATGTAGATGTTGGAGGAGTCGTTGAAGCTTGGTTGTTGGAGAAGCCGTAGGTCTTGGATGAGTACTTGGCGTGCATTTGAAGTCATCTTGCACTTGGCGTTCCGCCTTTGTAGCTTGATGCACGAGCTCAATGAGGGTTGAGTATGGTTGGAAGTCGGCGATCTTCTTGATGGGATGATTGAGTCCATTCAAGAAAGCGTGCCATAGTTTGCTCATCATCTTCCTTGACATTGGCTTGAATCATGGCTATTTCCATTTCCTTGTAATATTCTTCAACACTCTTTGTTCCTTGCTTGAGTAGTTGGAGTTTCTTGAAGAGGTCGCGGTTGTAGTAGGTTGGCACAAAGCGTGCTCGCATGACATCCTTCATTTGAGCCCAAGTGGTGATTGGAGGTTCACCTCTTGCTTGTCGTTGCTCAATGATTTGTTCCCACCATATGAGCACATAGTCTTGGAACTCAAGTGATGCCATAGCGATTTTCTTCGCTTCATCGTAGTTGTGCAACGGAAGATTTTGTCAACCTTCAATGCCCATGAGAGGTAGTCTTGAGGTCATTGCTTCCATTGAACTTGGGCATGGTGAATTTTAGCTTGCCGTGGCGTTGCTCTTCATTGTGTTGTTGGCGATGTTGATGATGACGTCCTTGACGTGGATTATGTCGTCTTCATGTTGCTCTTGGCGTGGAGGAAGACCATGATCAACTTGCCCTTGTTGAGCTTGAGGTTGGGGTGGAGCTTGACGAGCTTGTGAAGGGGCTTGAGGAACTTGACGTTGTACATGAGGTTGGTAGTTCCTCTCTTGGATTTCTTCTCGAAGGGCTTCCTCTTGATTGCGCCGTTCGCGATTGCGGTTGGCGAAGGCTCTACTTGATTCTTGAAGGGCACGTTAGCCTCAAGAGCTTGCGCTTCACGTTGTTGTTGTTGAAGACGTTGAGCCTTGGCGTCTTGTTCGTTTTGGTGAAGACGCTCGTCCTTCCTCTTGTTGGCGACGAAGACGTTGTCGTTCTTGAGCTTGAGCAAAAGCCTCTTGGTTTGATTGAGGACGAGGAACTTGATCATCAACTTGCTCTTGTGAATGCTTGTCATGTAGCGGGTTGCGAGATGCATGACGGTCTTGACGAGCGGCACAACGAAGAATGTTCGAAGTAGGTGTACTTGAGTCGTAGAAGGTGTCGTCGAGTGTCGACTCGGCGGCTCCGTCTTGATGATGAAGAAGTAGAATGATGTTGGCTTCTCATCAAGGCGCGTATCTCGTCCATTCTTGCATCATTCTCTTGCTTGTGAGCGTCGAACTTGTTGTCGAAGTAGTCCCTTATGCGTTGCTCGGAGAGTCGCAAGTCGGTGGCGAGGTTGTCGATGCGGTCGCTCATTGCTTGTTGTTCTTGGTGCAACGCTCGTTGTGCACCAAAGAGGTGGTTCTTGGTGACGTATGATGACATGTCGTCGTCTTGCTCGATGAAGAGTGGGTTGGTAGAGGTACTTGGCCTATCCATCATTCCAAGCAAAATGTGAGTGGTAGAACGGAAAAGAACTTATATCAATGTACCTTTGACCGATGTTGAAGATGAATCAAGTTCACTCAAATGCGGACAATGAAATAGCACTCTTGGTACCGATTCTTGTCGGTTCTCACACCTACACAAATAAAAGCTTATGGTGGAGCTCGGTTAGGATGGTGGCACAAAATTTGATGCAATTGTAAGTGAGACTCAATAATGTTGGAAAAGGTTCACAATTTTGCAAATGCAACAAGTAGACCAATAGCAAGATATGGTACACGGAAACACACACGCAAATAGATAATATGGGGTTATGCAACCAAAGATGAGCCGAAATGTGGAATTCACCAAGATGCTCTTGTTGCACAACACTAGAGAGACGCTAGCACGATTGCACAATAGGCGGATACGCAAACTTGTGCACAACCTACTAGGCAAAATGCAACTATCTCTATCCCAATTATGCTATATGTAGGGTATTTGATTGCAATGATCCAAGATGATCCAATATGACAATCTTAATGTTGTATGATGCTATGGTTCTTGCTCATAAGCTCTTTGCTTATCTTTCCTCTTTGCTTAAAAGCTTGGGTGGCTCTTTTCACTTTTGAGCTCTTTTCTCATGTAAAACTTCACGAACCAAGATAGCAATTGTGTATCTTTGTGAGAACCTTGTGACACACAAGTGGATCCCAAGATATGCACCACTATGGTACGGTATGTATGCTATGGAGTATGATCACTAAATGTGCACAAGTCACGTTGCCAGCAATACTCAATGGCTAGTCTCGATGGGTAAGCTACGCAAAATGAGGCAATGTGGGTTATCAATGCAATTGCAAGGTATGACAAAGATGTCGTCGAAGTTACCGTCCTTGCGATGATGACTAGTCGATGTAGATGAGCGGTGGTGATGATGAATTCGAACCGTACCTAGATAGCCGAAACACAATAGGATACGGAAACCACAACTCAAAATCTCAAGGACCAAAATGTGTCAAAGTCGTCATCGGAAGTATCGTGGAAGATTTTTGGTGTATGTGGGTTTGGGAGATGTGGTGGGAGGTGGGTCGTGGTGGTGGCCGAACTGAAAATTCAGTTTCGTCGAGAGATGAGCAGACGTCCGGTTTTTTGCGGTCGTCCGTCGGACGTCCGGTACTTACGGTCGTCCGATTACTGGGAAGATTTTAAGACGCAGGGAAGAACTGCTCGGTTTCGGGGTAGAAGATGATGGTGAGGTCGAAATCGAGGGATTTGGTGGATGGAAAAGGGTGGGGAGGGTGGGGAAAGCTAGATCCACACGTAGCAACACAAATCCATGGACCAAATCCAACAAAATCTCAACTCACAAACAAATCACAAAATTTTTTTGGGGCTATTTTTGATGGGGATTTTCGAATTTAGGACGAAAACAACAAAATCAAGCTAGAAAACACGGTGTAGGGGCTCCAAGAACGTGATCAACGTGGCTCATGATACCAAGATGATGTAGGGCGTAACCCTACGTGGATGATCTTTCACGTTGGAGCGGATCCTACGGTGGATTACGAAGAACACACGGAAGAACAAGAGGGAAACACGTGGAGGAACGAGGGAAAACACTCAACCAACAAGGAATCGGTCACACAAATGCTAGATCACCGATCACATAAGGTGGCACAAGATTCAACAAAGGTAAGAATACACGAGTAGCCGTTCTTCTCCGAGAGGAGGTCTTGATGGGGTCCACCCTAGAAGGGGGTCTTGAATCCGCTTGGGGATCTTCTCCAAGAGGTCCCGAGCTCAGGAGAAGTAACCAAGTGGATGAGCAAGGCTCTCACACAAACATGAGCTAAACCTAAGCTACCCTAGCTAGGAGCGGGAGGGGTTCTATTTATAGTCTTAGTGAAAAAGGCGAAGTGAAAGGGTACATGGGCTTGGCCCAAAGCTGTCTTGTGAGCAGTCTGGGACGTCCCGGGGACCCGGTCGTCCGTGGCTCAGGAGGGACCGGACGTCCGGTGTCGTTGGACGTCCGCTGGATCAGTTTGGTGAAGGAGGCGCCGGACGTCCGGTTTCTTCATACTTCCGCTGATTTGGCTCGGGTCCAGGGGCACCGGACGTCCGGTCGCCGGTCGTCCGTTGGCACCGGTCTTCCACAGATTCGGCTCGGGTCTTCAGGGGCCGGTCGTCCGCTGGAGGCCGGATGTCCGCTTGCTGGGAGAGTGTGGCCGGTCGTCCGGTCCGGGCCGGACGTCCGCTTGCTGGGGCTTCAGGCGCCGGACGTCCGGTCCCTACCGGTCGTCCGGTGGCTGGAGTTTTCTCCGGTAGCTCTTTGTAACATCCCAAATTTTCAATTTGGAATGTTATACATTAGGTCATCATGCATATCATATTTTCTCGCATTTTTCCGATCCTAGAAAATTTCACGCAACTCAAGGACCCTCGGAGAGAGTTGGAAGTTTCATTATTTTCATATTTGGGATTTCTCAAATTTTGAAAATAGGATCATTGGATTTATTTAATTATCTTCATAAAGTTTTTCCTATAAAAATTTTAAGAGAGGGAATAATATGACTTTCCCAATATTTAGGAAAAATGAAGATATTATAAATAAATCAAATTTGATTTTGGAAGATTTATTTTGCTTAGGCAAAAATGAGCATTTTAAAAATTTATGCATGTTTGCCGTTTTAAAGTTCATTTTGTTCGACTCATTTTTAGGAGTCGGAAAATTATTTTTATTAAAATCGGAGTTCGCTTTGGTATTTTTTAATCCGTTTTGTTTTGTTTTAAAAAATCGCGCCCTGGGCCAAGGCCAGGCCATGACCAGCCAGCGCCCCGGCCCAGCCGGCCCGGCCGCCCACCTCCCTCTCTCCCTCGCGCCACGCCTTCCATGTGAGCCCGCCATTGCCGCCGCCGCTTGTGTCCGGGTCGGACACGCCGCCGTCGCCGCCTGGCCCCTTCCCAAGCCGAGCCCCCCAACCTATTTATACCGAGCCCCCTCTCACCTCGATCCGCCGCCGCCGCCCTGAAACCGCCTCCGCCGCCGAGAGGACGCCGCCGTCTCCGTCGTCGCCGGAGCACCCGCCGCCCTCGCGCCACCCACCGCCTCGCCGCCCACGCCTGACCTCGCCACCGCCTGGGAGGTCGTGAGCCCGCTGGCGACCACGGAGGTAGCCGCCGCCACAACCCCGATCCGTTTTTTTTAAAAGACCCGATCCGGTTTTTTTGAGATGTTCGTTTTTTTTAAAAACCCTAGATAGTTTTTATTATTTTTCGGTTTTCTTAATTAACGAACGTTCACCGAACCGTTCGTTTCAATGAATGTGTTCGTTGGATTAGTTACATTATGAACGTCCGTTATTTAATCCGTTCGTCGTTTTCTTTTAATCGGATTTAATCCGTTATTTTCAGATTCGATTTAGATCCGATTTTCAAATCTGTTTTATTTCTTGCTCGTTTATCTAATCAGGTGATTCAAGCGCCTGGAGTTTCGTTACGAAACCACCGTTCCGACTAACCTACTTACACAGAGTTTTGCTACTATAAAATTTTGACCTAGTTTCAGATTTGCTAAACCGAGTCGTTCTCTCTCGAGTTCCGACTTTCGATGATTTATTCGATTCGATTCTTTTGCAACCAGGGTTCTTAAGTTGAACTATCTGGTTAGATTTGTTATTCGAGATTTCCCCGTGCATTAGATGAGTACTTATTGTATGCTTGTTGTTGTCTGCGTTAGATCACCCGGAGTGCGCCGCTTGTTACTTCGAATCTCTAGGTCTCGCGGATCATCAGCAAGGCAAGTAACACTTGATTATACCTATTCTACTACCCAGTTTTATTGCATTAGATCAAACCCTCAAACACTTGCATGGTTAGGATCTAATTAAATTGTGGGATGGGAAGTAGATGAGGTAGTACCTATTACCTGTTTTACTTATGAAACCTTTGGGAGTTACTTCTACGTTTGCTTATTATGCTATGCTATGCTAGTAGACGTGGATTGGGTGAGTGATATCCATGACAAATGTGAGATTGTTAATTTAATGGTTTATCTAAGGTGGCAACCTAAACACACATCTGGGTGGATTGAGGCACTGGTTTCTATCGAGACTTGCTGTATTTCTTGGACCGCCACCTGTGCTCTAAGGGATCATAAGATTATTCAAACTAGAAACTTCCGTGTGCAGCCACAAGCCAATTATGGGCTCTGGCATAGTTGACTAAGTTGTGCGAACTCTTACGGGTAGACTAGCGAGATGTAGGGGAAAGTAGGTGTACGGTCTACCCACAAGTAAGGTGCTAGCGCTTCGAAGATGTGTCTCGGTCATCCGTCTCTCAAACACCATGAAGTGCGAGAACCAAGCGGAGGCGATCGAGTCTTGTGGGGAAAAGTCATAAACCTCTGCAGAGTGTATAAACTAATCATGATTAGCCGTGTCCCGGTTATGGACATCTTGAGTATCTAGTACTTGAATATCATGTGAATCTCAACATGTTACTTCTAATAATAAATGTTATTGGGATTTTAATGAGTACTTTTAATTGGGATTGAGGATCTTTGTCAACCATTCTCAATGTTTAACAACCACCATGATAGTTAAATAAAATTATTCCTTTGATGTAGGGAAAAACCAGCTTTATGCAAAAAAATGTAACCGTAGAGCCTTACCACCAGCCATATATGCATGTAGTATAGGCTTGTTGCTTCATTACTCTCTATGTGTTACATTGCCAAAGCATATTCCATGTCTTGACCCGTTTTGGGCTGCAACTTTCACGTTGCAGACTTTTCGAACGACGAATAAGGTGTTAGGTCGTGGTTCTATACTCGATGATGCCGATGGAGTTGATGGACTCACTTGTCTTCCAAGCCTTCCATTGTTATCATTAGATGGCCTTAAGCCATATTATTGTATTAAGTTCCCTTGTGGACAACGATGTAATAAGTGTGTGATTGCTACTCGCTATAAATCCTTGAAGTCTTGTGTGGTGTCGACACGATCCAGAGGATGACACCGAGCACGAGCACTAGATCCATTCGGTCCGGTCGCCACAGAGAATGGTATCGAGCACACGCCGACCGTAGAGGACACGACCACTAAGTTAAAGCCATAGATCACTATTCTCTTCCCATTTTCTAACTCCTCATCTTTTCTACTCTCTTTAGGATGAAGGACGCGAAGATCAAGTACACCCAACCGGATGAAGGCACACCTTTTGGATTTCACTTGAAGGAAGTTACCAAGTACACGAACATTGGACTACCAAGCTTCACGGGACTTTCAACGCCACTCATCAAGAGGAGCGCTGAAGATTCAAGCTCACGTTCGGGAAGGACATTCGCCCCAATCACCAAGCCTATAGATAGTGTTTTGATTGCACCAACTTGGAGTGCAGGAAAGAGCATGGCAGCTCACATCACCATGGGACGCATTGGAGAAGTTTATCAAGAAGACCTCAAGGACACTATCTACCAGATTTGCGGACGCCGAGATAACAAATGGGACGTCGTCAGCACCAAGAAGGATAGATCCATTGCAGCGTTCATCCAGGAGTTAAACCAGCACATTCGACACCATGAGAACCAGATGTGCAATGATATGTTGGAGTTGCGAGAATGCAAAGGGAAGGATCATCGAACTTGAAGAAGAACTAAAGACAACTTCGCAAGGACTATATGGACGAGATCGTAGCTCTAGCAAGACACAATAACGATCTTAAGTACGAGATTGAAGAACTCAAGAAGAAGTTGGCGCCGAAATGAAGACCATTATGTCGATTGCCCAAGCGACTACATCAACATCGACGACACCGATTCGGATCCAAGTGAACCCGACTTTGAAGACGAAGCTGGAGCAGACATTATGGAGTCTTCCACCGGTTCAAATTAGTAGAAGTCCCCCACATATTAGTAGTATTCCCCCCCCCCATGTAAACCTTATAGTACACGCACTTTTTCGATAGTTAGATCGTTGTAAGCCCTTGTTTGATTGAATGAAGTGATTTTGTGTGTATTTGCTCATGTGCATTTGGGTAGTGATTCCCCTTAGACCTCATTCTATTCTAAATTCTCATCTTTTCTAAACCCATCGATGCCTCCGAGACGCGACCCGGATTCGCTTTTCCCGCCAGAGATCACCCAACCGATCCAAAGAAGAATACCTGATTCAAACATTGGTGCGAGAACTGTGGCAACAACAACAACAACCCACCACCACCACCACTGCGGATCATCGACTTCGTTTCCTTAGACTAAACCCGCGGTGTATTCCAAAGAGCACCGAGCCGATTGTAGCAGATATGACCGGCTCCGCAAGATAGGAAGGAGCTGACCACTGCAGGATGCACAGATGGAGAAAGAGTGAAGTTTGCTGCACATCGGCTTGAAGGACCCGCAGACATGGTGGGAGAATTTCCTGACCACTTACCACAGAGACACCTTTGTCACATGGGATCAATTTCAGCAAGCTTTTCGCCTTGCCCATGTTTCAAAGGAGCTATGGCCATGAAGAAGCGTGAGTTTTGCAACCCACGCCAAGGAGGAAGGATTTGTTGGCGACGTGGATGACTTTAGTAAACTAGCACGTTATGCCCCGGATAGCGTTGCTACCGATGTCTGACTAAACAGGAGAAGTTTCTAGAAGGGTGAATGATGAGTTGACATGCCGTTGATGGTAGCCGGTTTCAATAACTACCAGGAGTTAGTAGACCGAGCCCTCATGATTGAAGGAAAGCGGCTGACAAATTGAGAACTGCATAGCGGAAGTATGGGCAAGGGAAGTATAACTCGGAGCTCGTGAGAAACCTCGTTATACCCCTAAGTCAGAATTCAGTTTGACATACCCATGGAGGAGGTAATTCGCATAACCATATGACACCAAGAATGGGAACGGGAATGGAGGAAGCAATGGACAGAATCGCACCAACCCGTCAACACCATCCAAAGTAGACTGAGTCATATTACTTGCTTTAAGTGCCGCAAGATGGGCATTATGCCAATGACTGTCCGGAAGGCGTAATGGAAATGGCAATGGAAGCTCTGGAAAGAAGCCTAACCCTTTCAATAGGGGACGGGTGAACCACATTGATGTGGAGGAGGTTGAAGATCGGCCCGATGCGATGTCGGTAAGTTTTTGGTTAAGTCATTTACTGCAGTTGTTCTTTTCGATACTGGTGCATCGCATTCATACATATCAAGGGGATTTGTAGAGAAGTATAGTCTACCTACTCGGATTCTTAAAACCCCTTTGCTAGTAAGTGTTGGGGAACGCAGTAATTTCAAAAATTTTCCTACGATCACGCAAGACCATGGTGATGGCATAGCAACGAGAGGGAAGAGTGTACATCCCACGTACCCTCGTGAGACCGAAAGCGGAAGCGTTATAACAACGCGGTTGATGTAGTAAATGCGTCTTCACGATCCGACCGATCCAAGCACCGAACGACGGCACCTCCGAGTTACGCACACGCTCACTCGATGACGATCCCGGACTCGATCCAAAGCAAAGTGTCGGGATGAGTTCCGTCAAGACGACGGCGTGGTGGCGATGTTGATGCTCCACCGACGCAGGGCTTCGCCTAAGCTCCATGACGATATGACTTCTCCGTAGCGAGGGCTTCGCCTAAGCTCTACGACGATATGACGAAGTGGAATATGGTGGAAGGGGCACCGCACACGGCTAAGGAAAGATCCGTAGATCAACTTGTGTGTATTGAGGTGCCCCCGCCTCAGATATAACGGAGCCAAGGGGGGGTGGCCGGCCCTAGAGGATGCGCACCAATGAGTAGTCCTACTCCAACCGGGAGTAGGACTCCCCCCCCTTCTCCTAGTTGGATTAGGATTGGGGAGGGGAAAAAGGGGTAAGGCGCGCCCCTCTCCTTGTCCTATTCGGATTTGGAAGGGGAGGCGCGCAGCCCACAGCGGCCCTTCTCCTTCTCCCTCAAGGCCCATGAGGGCCCATATACCCCGGGGTTCCGGTAACCCCGGTGTTAGAATAACTTCTGTTTTCACTCGGAACCCTTAGAAGTCCAAACATAGGCTTCCAATATATCAATCTTTATGTCTCGACCATTTCGAGACTCCTCGTCATGTCCGTGATCACATCCGGGACTCGAACAAACTTCGTGCATCAATACTTATAAACTCATAATGAGCTGTCATCGAAAGCGTTAAGCGTGCGGACCCTACGGGTTCGAGAACTATGTAGACATGACCTAGAACCATTCTCGGTCAATAACCAATAGCGGAACCTGGATGCCCATATTGGTTCCTACATATTCTACTGAAGATCTTTATCGGTCAAACCGCATAACGACATACGTTGTTCCCTTTGTCATCGGTATGTTACTTACCCGAGATTCGATCGTCGGTATCCAATACCTAGTTCAATCTCGTTACCGGTGAAGTCTCTTTACTGGATTACGTAATACATCATCTCACAACTAACTCATTAGTTGTAATGCTTGCAAGGCTTAAGTGATGTGCATTACCGAGAAGGCACTGGAGATACCTCTCCGAGCAATCGGAGTGACAAAACCTAATCTCGAAATACGCCAACCCAACAAGTACCTTTGGAGACACCTGTAGTACTCCTTTATAATCACCCGATTCACGTTGTGACGTTTGGTAGCACCAAAGTGTTCCTCCGTTAAGCAGGAGTTGCATAATCTCATAGTTACAGGAACATGTATGGGTCATGAAGAAAGCATTAACATACTAAGCGATCAAGTGTTAAGCTAACGGAATGGGTCATGTCAATCGATCATTCTACTAATGATGTGACCTTGTTAATCAAATAACAACTCCTTGTTCATGGTTAGGAAACATAACCATCTTTGATTAACAAGCTAGTCAAGTAGAGGCATACTAGTGACATACTTGTTTGTCTATATATTCACACATGTATTATGTTTCCGGTTAATACAATTCTAGCATGAATAATAAACATTTATCATGATATAAGGAAATAAATAATAACTTTATTATTGCCTCTAGGGCATATTTCCTTGATCTCCCACTTGCACTAGAGTCAATAATCTAGATTACAAAGTAATGATCCTAACACCCATGGAGTCTTGGTGCCGATCATGTTTTGCTCGTGGAAGAGGCTTAGTCAACGGGTCTGCAACATTCAGATCCGTATGTATTTTGCAAATCTCTATGTCTCCCACTTGGACTTGGTCCCGAATGGAATTGAAGCGTCTCTTGATGTGCTTGGTCCTCTTGTGAAATCTGGATTCCTTTGCCAAGGCAATTGCACGATATTGTCACAGAAGATCTTCATCGGTCCCGATGCACTAGGTATGACACCTAGATCGGAAATGAACTCTTTCATCCAGACTCCTTCATTTCTTTGCTTCCAAGCAGACTATGTACTCCGCTTCATATGTAGATCCCGCCACGACGCTTTGTTTAGAATCGCACCAACCGACAGCTCCACCGCTTAATAAAAACACGTATCCGGTTTGCGATTTAGAATCGTCCGGATCGGTGTCAAAGCTTGCATCGACGTAACCATTTACGACTAGCTCTTTGTCACCTCCATATCGAGAAACATATCCTTAGTCCTTTTCGTATTTCAGGATGTTCTTGACCGCTGTCCGATGATCCATTCTGGATTACTTTGGTACCTTCTGCCAAGCTTATAGCTAAGCATACGTCAGTCCGGTACACAGCATTGCATACATGATAGAGCCTATGGCATTTGAAGCATAGGGAACATCTTTCATTTTCTCTCTATCTTCTGCTGTGGTGGGGCATTGAGTCTTACTCAATCTTACACCTTGCAACACAGTGCAAAAAACCTTTCTTTGCACGATCCATTTTGAACTTTTTCAAAATTTTATCAAGGTATGTGCTTTGTGAAAGTCCAATTAAGCGTCTTGATCTATCTCTATAGATCTTGATGCCCAATATGTAAGCAGCTTCACCGAGGTCTTTCATTGAAAAACTTTTATTCAAGTATCCTTTTATGCCATCCAGAAATTCTATATCATTTCCAATTAATAATATGTCGTCCACATATAATATCGGAAATGCTATGAGCTCCCACTCACTTTCTTGTAAATCTGAGGCTTCTCCAAAAGTCCAGATAAACCCATATGCTTTGATCACACTATCAAAGCGTTTATTCCAACTCCGAGAGGCTTGCACTGCACCATAAATTGATCGTTGGAGCTTGCACACTTTGTTAGCACCTTTTGGATCGACAAAACCTTACGGTTGCATCATATACAACTCTTCTTCTAGAAATCCATTCAAGAATGCAGTTTTTACATCCATTTGCCAAATTTCATAATCATAAAATGCGGCAATTGCTAACATGATTGAGACAGACTTAAGCATCGCTACGGGTGAGAAAGTCTCATCGTAGTCAACCCCTTGAACTTGTCGAAAACCTTTCGCAACAAGTCGAGCTTTGTAGACGGTTACATTACCATTGGCGTCAGTCTTCTTCTTAAAGATCCATTTATTTTCAATGGCTTGCCGATCATCGGCAAGTCAACCAAAGTCCATACTTTGTTCTCATACATGGATCCCATCTCAGATTTCATGGCTTCCGACCATTTTGCGAATCTGGGCTCACCATCGCTTCTTCATAGTTTGTAGGTTCGCCATGGTCAAGTAACATGACTTCCAGAATAGGATTACCGTACCACTGCAGTGCGTATTTTACTCTGGTTGACCTACGAGGTTCAAGAGTAACTTGATGCGAAACTTCATGATCATCATCATTAGTTTCCTCACTAATTGGTGTAGTTGTCACGGGAACCATTTCTTGTGATGAACTACTTTCCAATAAGGGAAGCAGAATCTGATTATCTCATCAAGTTCTACTTTCCTCCCACTCACTTCTTTCGAGAGAAACTCTTTCTCTAGAAAGGATCCAAATTTAGCAACGAAAATCTTGCCTTCAGATCTGTGATAGAAGGTGTACCCATGATCTCCTTTGGGTATCCTATGAAGACACATTTTTCCGATTTGGGTTCGAGCTTATCCGGTTGAAGTTTCTTTACATAAGCATCGCAGCCCCAAACTTTAAGAAACGACAACTTTGGTTTCTTGCCAAACCACAGTTCATAAGGCGTCGTCTCAACGGATTTTGACGGTGTCCTATTTAACGTGAATGCGGCCGTCTCTAATGCATAACCCCAAAAGCGATAGCGGTAAATCGAAATCGACATCATAGATCGCACCATATCTAGTAAAGCACGATTCTGACGTTCGGACACACCATTTCTCCGTGGTGTTAGGGTGGCGTAAGTTGCGAAACTATTCCACATTGTTTCAAATGTAAACCAAACTCGTAACTCAAATATTCTCCTCCACGATCAGATCGTAGAAACTTTATTTTCTTGTTACGATGATTTTCCACTTCACTCTGAAATTCTTTGAACTTTTCAAATGTTTCAGATTTGTGTTTCATTAAGCGAGATATACCCATATCTGCTCAAATCATCTGTGAAGGTGAGAAAATAACGATACACTTGGCGTGCTTCAACATTCATTGGACCACAAACATCGGTATGTATGATTTCCAACAAATCGGTTGCACGCTCCATAGTTAGGAGAACGGCGTTTTGGTCATCTTGCCCATAAGGCACGGTTCATAAGTACCAAGTGATTCATAATCAAGTGATTCCGAAGCCCATCAAGATGGAGTTTCTTCATGCGTTTTACACCGATATGACCTAAACGGCGATTACCACAAATAAGTTGCACTATCATTATCAACTCTGCATCTTTTGGCTTCAACATTATGAATATGTGTATCACTACGTCGAGATTCAACAAGAATAGACCATTCTTCAAGGGTGCATGACCATAAAAGATATTACTCATATAAATAGAACAACCATTATTCTCTCGATTTAAATGAATAACCGTCTCGCATTAAACAAGATCCAGATATAATGTTCATGCTCAACGCTGGCACCAAATAACAATTATTTAGGTCTAAAACTAATCCCGAAGGTAGATGTAGAGGTAGCGTGCTGACTGCGATCACATCGACTTTGGAACCATTTCCAACGCGCATCGTCACCTCGTCCTTAGCCAATCTTCGCTTAATCCGTAGTTCCTGCTTCGAGTTGCAAATATTAGCAATGTAACCGATATCAAATACCTGTACTATCTGCGAGTATTAGTAAGGTACACATCAATAACATGTATATCACATATACCTTTGTTCACCTTGCCATCCTTTTTATCCGCCAAATACTTGGGCAGTTCCGCTTCCGATGTCCGGTCGCTTGCAATAAAACACTCAGTTTAGGGCTTAGGTCCGGACTTGGGTTTCTTCTCTTGATCAGCAACTTTCTTGCTGTTCTTTTTGAAGTTTCCTTCTTTTTCCCTTTGCCCTTTTCTTGAAACTAGTGGTCTTGTTGATCATCAACACTTGATGCTCTTTCTTGATTTCTACCTCCGCATGACTTTTAGCATCGCGAAGAGCTCGAGAATTGTCTTAGTCATCCCTTGCATATTATAGTTCATCACGAAGCTCTTGTAGCTTGGTGGCGTTGATTGGAGAATTACATCAATGACACTATCATCCGGAAGATTAACTCCCGGCTGAATTAAGTGATTGTTATACCCGGACATTACGAGTATGTGCTCCTTGTGAACTATTCTCCTCCATCTTGCAGCTATAGAACTTGTTGGAGACTTCATATCTCTCAATCCGGGCATTTGCTTGAAATATTAACTTCAACTCTGGAACATCTCATATGCTCCATGACGCGTTCAAAACGTCGTTGAAGACCCGGTTCTAAGCCGTAAAGCATGGCACACTGAACTATAGAGTAGTCATCACCTGCTTTGCCGACGTTCATAACTTCGGCTCGGCATCTGCAGCAGCTGTCACCCGGCGGTGCTTCCAGACGTAATTTTTTCAGGCAGCAATGAGGATAATCCTCAAGTTACGGACCCGGTCCGTGTAATTGCTACCATCATCTTTCAACTTTGCTTTCTCAAGGCAGCATTAAAATTCAACGGAACAACAAAGACGAGCCATCTATCTACATCAAACATAGACAAGCAAAATACTATCAGTACTAAGTTCATGATAAATTTAAGTTTGATTAATCATATTAAAAACCTCCCACTTAGGCGGACATCTCTCTAGTCATCTAAGTGATCACGTGATCCAAATCAACTAAACCATGTCCGATCATCACGTGAGATGGAGTAGTTTCAATGGTGAACATCACTATGTTGATCATATCTGCTATATGATTCACGCTCGACCTTTCGGTCTCAGTGTTCCGAGGCCATATCATTATATGCTAGGCTCGTCAAGTTTAACTCGAGTATTCTGCGTGTGCAAGCTGTTTTGCACCCGTTGTATTTGAACGTAGAGCCTATCACACCCGATCATCACGTGGTGTCTCAAAGACGAAGAACTTTCATAACGGTGCATACTCGGGAGAACACTTCTTGATAATTTTTAGTGAGAGATCATCTTATAATGCTACCGTCAATCAAAGCAAGATAAGATGCATAAAGGATAAACATCACATGCAATCAATATAAGTGATATGATATGGTCATCATCGTCTTGTGCTTGTGATCTCCATCGCCAAGCACCGTCATGATCACCATCGTCACCGTAGCGACACCTTGATCTCCATCTTAGCATCGTTGTCGTCTCGCCAATCTTATGCTTCCACGACTATTACTACCGCTTAGTAATAAAGTAAAGCATTACATCGCGATTGCATTTCATACAATAAAGCGACAACCATATGGCTCCTGCCAATTGCCGATAACTTCGGTTACAAAACATGATCATATCATACAATAAAATATAGCATCACGTCTTGACCATATCACATCACAACATGCCCTGCAAAAACAAGTTAGACGTCCTCTACTTTGTTGTTGCAAGTTTTACGTGGCTGCTACGGGCTGAGCAAGAACCGTTCTTACCTACGCATCAAAACCACAACGATAGTTTGTCAAATAGACTCCGTTTTAACCTTCTCATGGACCGGGCGTAGCCACACTAGGTTCAACTAAAGTTGGAGAGACAGTCTTCCGCAAGCCATCTATGTGCAAAGCACGTCGAGGGAACCGGTCTCGCGTAAGCGTCTGGCGTAAGGTTGGTCCGGATCGTCTCGTCCAACAATACCGCTGAACCAAAGTATGACATCTTTGGTAGGCGGTATGACTTGTATCGTCCACAACTCACTTGTGTTCTACTCGTGCATATGACATCTACGCATAAAACCGGGCTCGGATGCCCTTTGTTGTGGAACGCAGTAATTTCAAAAATTTTCCTCACGATCACGCAAGACCATGGTGATGGCATAGCAACGAGAGGGAAGAGTGTACGTCCACGTGCGTCGTGAACCCGAAAGCGAGCGTTATAACAACGCGGTTGATGTAGTCGTCGTCTTCACGATCCGACCGATCCAAGCACCGAACGTCACGGCACCTCCGAGTTACGCACACGTTCAGCTCGATGGCGATCCCGGACTCCGATCCAGAAAGTGTCGGGGATGAGTTCCGTCAACCTGACGGCGTGGTGGCGATGTTGATGCTCCACCGACGAGGGCTTCGCCTAAGCTCATGACGATATGACTTCTCCGTGAGGGCTTCGCCTAAGCTCTCTGACGATATGACGAAGTGGAATATGGTGGAAGGGGCACCGCACGCAGCTAAGGAAAGATCCGTAGATCAACTTGTGTGTATTGAGGTGCCCCGCCCCGTATATAAAGGAGCCAAGGGGGGTGGCGGCCCTAGAGGAGGCGCGCAAGGAGGAGTCCTACTCCCACCGGGAGTAGGACTCCCCCTTCTCCTAGTTGGATTAGGATTGGGGAGGGAAAGGGGAAGGCGCGCCCCTCTCCTTGTCCTATTCGATTTGGAAGGGGAGGCGCGCAGCCCACTGGCCGCCCTTCTCCTTCTCCCTCAAGGCCCATGAGGGCCCATATACCCCCGGGGGTTCAGTAACCCCGGTGTTAAATAACTTCTGTTTTCACTCGGAACCCTTCCAAGTCCAAACATAGGCTTCCAATATATCAATCTTTATGTCTCGACCATTTCGAGACTCCTCGTCATGTCCGTGATCACATCCGGGACTCGAACAAACTTCGGTGCATCAATACTTATAAACTCATAATGAACTGTCATCGAAGCGTTAAGCGTGCGGACCCTACGGGTTCGAGAACTATGTAGACATGACCTAGAACCATTCTCGGTCAATAACCAATAAGCGGAACCTGGATGCCCATATTGGTTCCTACATATTCTACGAAGATCTTTATCGGTCAAACCGCATAACGACATCGTTGTTCCCTTTGTCATCGGTATGTTACTTACCCGAGATTCGATCGTCGGTATCCAATACCTAGTTCAATCTCGTTACGGTAAGTCTCTTTACTCGCTCGTAATACATCATCTCACAACTAACTCATTAGTTGTAATGCTTGCAAGGCTTAAGTGATGTGCATTACCGAGAAGGCTCGGAGATACCTCTCCGACAATCGGAGTGACAAAACCTAATCTCGAAATACGCCAACCCAACAAGTACCTTTGGAGACACCTGTAGTACTCCTTTATAATCACCCGATTCGTTGTGACGTTTGGTAGCACCAAAGTGTTCCTCCCAGAACGGGAGTTGCATAATCTCATAGTTACGAGGAACATGTATGGGTCATGAAGAAAGCATTAACATACTAAGCGATCAAGTGTTAAGCTAACGGAATGGGTCATGTCAATCAGATCATTCTACTAATGATGTGACCTTGTTAATCAAATAACAACTCCTTGTTCATGGTTAGGAAACATAACCATCTTTGATTAACAAGCTAGTCAAGTAGAGGCATACTAGTGACATCTTGTTTGTCTATATATTCACACATGTATTATGTTTCCGGTTAATACAATTCTAGCATGAATAATAAACATTTATCATGATATAAGGAAATAAATAATAACTTTATTATTGCCTCTAGGGCATATTTCCTTCAGTAAGCTCACCAGGAGCGGAGTATATGGCCAGACAAGGATGTTTTCAAGTGCCATTAAGTATAGGAAGGCATGTATTCCCGACGGATTTGATCATTCTGGAATCGCAAGGATTTGATGTAATTCTCGATATGGATTGGCTGTCGATGTATGGAGGAAACATCGATTGCGCAAGTAAGACGATTTTGCTCACCACACCAGAAGGAAGAAGGATTAAGTATGTATCACGGCACGAGCCGAGAAGAGCGCAAGTTAATTGCCTATCAGGAGTGGTGCAGGAAGAAGTACCAGTGGTAAAGGATTTTCCTGATGTATTTCCGGAAGAGTTGCTGTGAATGCCACGGATAGAGACATTGAGTTTTGATAGAACTTTTGCGAGAACAGGCCCAATATCGAAGCGACCATATAGGATGCCCGCATTGTGATTTGGCGGAAATCAAGAAGCGATTAAGGAGCTTTTGGATAAAGGTTTTATCGCCCATGTTCTTCACCTTGGGGATCACCCGTTTTGCTAGTGGAGAAGAAGGATGGATCGTTAAGAATGGTTGTTGATTATCGTGGATTGAATGAAGTAACAATCAAGAACAAGTACCCACTACCTATGATAAATGATCTGTTCGTTTGCAAGGAGCTAAAGTGTTTTCCAAGATCGATTTGCGATCAGGGTACCATCAGTTGAAGATTCGGGAGCAGGACATACCCAAGACAGCATTTACCACGAGATATGGACTATACGAGTATACCGTTATGTCATTTGGACTGACTAACGCATCAGCCTATTTCATGAACACGATGAACAAAGTGTTTATGGAGTTTTTTGGATAAGTTAAATGCGTGGTGTTCATTGATGACATTTTGATTTTCTCAAAGAATGAAGAGGAACATAAGGAACATTTGCGATTGGTTTTGGAGAAACTAAGGGAACACCGGTTGTATGCCAAGTTCAAAGCAAATGTGAGTTTTGGCTAAAGGAAGTTGGATTTCTCGGACATGTTATATCCGGAGAAGGAATAGCGATTGACCCCACAAAAGTTGAGACCGTAACCAAATGGGAAGCACCAACGAGTTGGAGAGATTCGGAGTTTCCTTGGACTTGCGAGGATACTACCGAAGGTTCATTGAAAATTTCTCAAGGATTGCTAAGCCTATGATGTAATTGTTGAAAAAGGAAAACAAATTTATATGGACCGAGGACTGTGAGGCAAGTTTTCGGGAGTTGAAGAAAAGATTGGTCACCTCACGGTTTTGATATTGCGAGATCGGACTAAGGATTATGAGGTGTATTGCGACGCTTCACGCCGAGGACTTGGAGCAGTGCTTATGCAGGAAGGAAGAGTTGTTTCGTATGCTTCACGACAACTTAAGCCCCATGAGTTGAATTATGCCACTCATGATTTGGAGCTAGCAGCCGTTGTGCATGCCTTGAAGACGTGGAGACATTTTCTCATTGGAAATCATTGTGAAGTATATACGGATCACAAGAGTTTGAAGTACATCTTCACACAGAAGGAATTGAATCTCAGACAAAGGAGATGGTTAGAGCTTATCAAGGATTATGATATGAGATTGCACTATCACCCCGGAAAGGCTAATGTCGTAGCTGACGCATTGAGCCGTAAGAGCCACGTCAATACCCTAATGATGGGAGGAATACCCAATGAGTTAGCCGAGGACCTTGAGAGCTATGTTTGGAAATAGTTCCGAGAGGCTATGTAGCAGCATTGGAAATTCAGTCTACACTGATGGACAAAATCAGAGAAGCCCAAAAGGCAGATAAGGAAGTTGCCTCTATAAAGGAGAAAATGAGCAAAGGAAAAGCTAAAGGATTTCGTGAGGATGAGCACGATACCCTATGGTTTGAAGACCGTGTTTATGTACCCAATGACCCGGAGATCGTGAAGTTGATTTTACAAGAAGCTCATGATTCACCCTATTCGATTCACCGAAATACCAAGATGTACTTGGATTTGAAGAATACTTTACGGTGGACCGGAATGAAGAAGGATATTGCGGAGTATGTAGCAGTTTGCGATGTATGTCGGAAAAGTAAAGGCGTAAACATCGAAGCCAGGATTGTTACAACCATTGCCGATACCGAATGGAAGTGGGATAAACTAGGCATGGATTTTATCACAGGATTGCCAAAGACTCGCTCAGGATATGACTCGATTTCGGTTATAGTCGACCGTTTAACAAAGGTAGCTCATTTTATTCCATCAAGACTACCTATAGCGATTGCTAAGTTGGCAAAGATATACATGACCAGAATTGTGTGCTTACACGGAGTTCCGAGGAGCATCGTATCGAGATAGAGGAACCCGGTTTACCTCAAAATTTTGGAACCGGTTGCACGAAACATTGGGAACCCGATTGAATTCAAGACAGCTTTCCACCCACAGACCGATGGATGCAATCGAGAGAGTCAATCAGATTTTGGGGGACATCTCGAGAGCTTGTGCCCTAGATTATGGATCTAGCTGGGATGACAATTTGCCGTATGCAGAATTTTCCTACAACAACAGTTACCAAACCAGCTTGAAGATGGCACCTTTCGAGGCTTTGTATGGAAGAAGGTGCAGGACACCATTGTTATGGGACGAAACCGGAGATCGCCGGTTGTTTGGACCTGATTTGATTAAGGAGTGCGACGAGAAAGTTAAGTTGATTCGAGATGTGCTCAAGGTAGCCCACCTGCATAAAAGAGCTATGCCAATTCAAAGCGCCAAAGCGATTGAGTATGAAGTTGGAGACAGAGTATATCTCGAGTATCCCCACTTCGAGGAGTTAAGCGTTTTGGAGTTAAAGGAAAGTTAGCACCTGCTTCGTTGGACCGTATAAGATTTTGCAACGCATGGGAGAAGTTGCTTATAAGTTGGAATTACGGAAGGACTGTCAGGAGTTCATGATGTATTCCATGTTTCTCGATTGAAGAAATGTCACCCGAGATAGCAGAGGTACCGTTAAGAGACACGGTACACCGGGAAGCAATTCAGTTGAAGGATGACTTGACATATGAGGAGAAACCGTTAAGATTCTAGATTATGCCAGCAGAGTTACCCGCAGCAAGGTTATCAAGTTTTGCAAAGTTCAATTGGAGCCACCACATCGAGGATGAAGCCACCGGGAAAGAGAGGAAGTTTTGCTCAAGGACCACCTCACCTATTTTCTAGCCAACCCGAATCTCGAGGGCTAGATTCATCTTAAGGGGTAGGTTTGTAACATCCCAAATTTTCAATTTGGAATGTTATACATTAGGTCATCATGCATATCATATTTTCTCGCATTTTTCCGATCCTAGAAAATTTCACGCAACTCAAGGACCCTCGGAGAGAGTTGGAAGTTTCATTATTTTCATATTTGGGATTTCTCAAATTTTGAAAATAGGATCATTGGATTTATTTAATTATCTTCATAAAGTTTTTCCTATAAAAATTTTAAGAGAGGGAATAATATGACTTTCCCAATATTTAGGAAAGATGAAGATATTATAAATAAATCAAATTTGATTTTGGAAGCTTTATTTTGCTTAGGCAAAAATGAGCATTTTAAAAATTTATGCATGTTTGCCGTTTTTAAAGTTCATTTTGTTCGACTCATTTTTAGGAGTCGGGGAAAATTATTTTTATTAAAATCGGAGTTCGTTTGGTATTTTTTAATCCGTTTTGTTTTGTTAAAAAAATCGCACACTGGGCCAAGGCCCGACCCGGCGCGCCCGGCCGCCCACCTCCTCTCTCTCCTCGCGCCACGCCCATGTGAGCCCGCCGCCATACGCCGCCGCCCGTGTCCTGTTCGGACACGTCGCCGCCAGCCCCTTCCCAAGCCGGCCGAGCCCCAACCTATTTATCTGGAGCCCCCTCTCACCTCGATCCGCGCCGCCCTCACCAAAAGCCTCGCCGAGGCCTTGCCGTCTCCGTCGTCGCCGAGCACCCGCCGCCTCGCCGCCACCCACCGCCCTCGCCGCCACGCCCGCCACCGCCCGGGAGGCCGACCCCGCCGGCGACCAGCCGGGAGGTAGCCGCCACAACCCCGATCCGGTTTTTTAAAAGACCCGATCCGTTTTTTTTGAGATGTTCGGTTTTTTTAAAAAAACCCTAGATAGTTTTTATTATTTTTCGGTTTTCTTAATTAACGAACGTTCACCGAACCGTTCGTTTCAATGAATGTGTTCGTTGGATTAGTTCTGTTAACGAACGTCCGTTATTTAATCCGTTCATCGTTTTCTTTTAATCGGATTTAATCCGTTATTTTTCTGATTCGATTTCCGATCCGATTTTCAAATCTGTTTTATTTCTTGCTCGTTTATCGGAATCAGGTGATTCAAGCGCCTGGAGTTTCGTTACGAAACCGCCGTTCCGACTAACCTACTTACACAGAGTTTTGCTACTGTAAAATTTTGACTTAGTTTCAGATTTGCTAAACCGAGTCGTTCTCTCTCGAGTTCCGACTTTCGATGATTTATTAGATTCGATTGTTTTGCAAACTGTGGTTCTTAAGTTGAACTATCTGGTTAGATTTGTTATTCGAGATTTCCCGTGCATTAGATGAGTACTTATTGTATGCTTGTTGTTGTCTGCGTTAGATCACCCGTGAGTGCGCCGCTTGTTACCGAATCTCTAGGTCTCATGGATCATCAAAGGCAAGTAACACTTGATCATACCTATTCTACTACCCGGTTTTATTGCATTAGATCAAACCCTCAAACACTTGCATGGTTAGGATCTAATTAAATTGTGGGATGGGAAGTAGATGAGGTAGTACCTATTACTGTTTTACTTATGAAACCTTTGGGAGTTACTTCTACGTTTGCTTATTATGCTATGCTATGCTAGTAGACGTGGATTGGGTGAGTGATATCCATGACAAATGTGAGATTGTTAATTTAATGGTTTATCTAAGGTGGCAACCTAAACACACATCTGGGTGGATTGAGGCACCTGGTTTCTATCAGGACTTGCCTGTATTTCTTCGGACCGCCACCTGTGCTCTAAGGGATCATAAGATTATTCAAACTAGAAACTTCCGTGTGCAGCCACAAGCCAATTATGGGCTCTGGCATAGTTGACTAAGTTGTGCGAACTCTTACGGGTAGACTAGCAGATGTAGGGGAAAGTAGGTGTACCGGTCTACCCACAAGTAAGGTGCTAAGCGCTTACGAAAGACTGTGTCTCGGTCATCCGTCTCTCAAACACCATGAAGTGCGAGAACCAAGCGGAGGCGATCGAGTCTTGTGGGGAAAAGTGCTAAACCTCTGCAGAGTGTATAAACTAATCATGATTAGCCGTGTCCCCAGTTATGGACATCTTGAGTATCTAGTACTTGAATATCATGTGAATCTCAACATGTTACTTCTAATAATAAATGTTATTGGGATTTTAATGAGTACTTTTAATTGGGATTGAGGATGCTGTCAACCATTCTCAATGTTTAACAACCACCATGATAGTTAAATAAAATTATTCCTTTGATGTAGGGAAAAACCAGCTTTATGCAAAAAATGTAAATCAGTAGAGCCTTACCACCAGCCATATATGCATGTAGTATAGGCTTGTTGCTTCATTACTCTCTATGTGTTACATTGCCGCATATTCCATGTCTTGACCCGTTTTGGGCTGCAACTTTCACGCTATGCAGACTTTTCGCATTTACGACAGTAAGGTGTTAGGTCGTGGTTCTATACTCAGTGATGCCGATGGAGTTGATGGACTCACTTGTCTTCCAAGCCTTCCGCTGTTATCATTAGATGGCCTTAAGCCATATTATTGTATTAAGTTCCCTTGTGGACAACGATGTAATAAGTGTGTGATTGCTACTCTGCTATAAATCCTTCGAAGTACTGTGTGGTGTCAGCATTACTGATCCAGGGATGACACTGAGCACAGAGCACTAGATCCATTCGGGTCTGGTCGCTACACTCTTCTTCTTCTCCTTTGTGGTTGGTAGCTTTGTCTCCTTGTCCAATGGATGTAGATGCACCATGGATTTCCTCCAGGTACCTGATCACACACAAAGTGTCCATATGAGGAAGTAGGCAAGTCTCGTGAGTAGAGAGAGGAAGTTCGGAAAGGAGCGAGTTCAGCTTATCTTCGATAGCCTTGGCTCTAGCTCTTGTCATGGGACCAAATGGTGTTGATGAAGATGTAGACACGTCCATGGGGATGAGCGAGGGATGCTCCGCATCACAACACTTTCTCAAAACAATCATAATATGATATAACAAGATGGTATCTCGCTAGCCCTTTCTGAGACCGCAAAACATAAATGCAGAGCACCTCTGAAGATCAAGGACTAACTAAACATTGTAATTCATGGTAAAAGAGATCCAGTCGTAGTCATACTCAATATAAATTAATAGTAATGGATGCAAATGACAGCGGTGCTCTCCAACTGGTGCTTTTTAATAAGAGGATGATGACTCAACATAAAAGTAAATAGATAGGCCCTTCGCAGAGGGAAGCAGGGATTTGTAGAGGTGCTAGAGCTCAATTTCTGAAATAAAGATAAATAATATTTTGAGTGGTATACTTTCATTGTCAACATAACAACCGAGAGATCTCGATATCTTCCATGCTACACACATTATAGGCGGTTCCCAAGCAGAATGGTAAAGTTTATACTCCCCCACCACCAACAAACATCAATCCATGGCTTGCCCGAAACAACGGGTGCCTCCAACTGACAACAATCCTGGGGGAGTTTTGTTTGCAATTATTTTGATTTGATTTGAGCATGGGACTGGGCATCCCGGTGACCATCCATTTTCTCGTGAGTGAGGAGCGGAGTCCACTCCTCTTGAGAATAACCCGCCTAGCATGGAATATACAGACATCCCTAGTTGATACATGAGCTATTCGAGCATACAAAATAGAATTTCATTTGAAGGTTTATAGTTTGGCACATACAAATTTACTTGGAATGACAGGTAGATACAACATATTGGAAGGTATGGTGGACTCATATGGAATAACTTTGGGGTTTATGGAAGTGGATGCACAAGCAGTATTCCCGCTTAGTACAAGTGAAGGATAGAAAAAGACTGGGAAGCGACCAACTAGAGAGCGACAACAGTCATGAACATGCATTAAAATTAATCAACACCGAAAGTGCAAGCATGAGTAGGATATAATTCACCATGAACATAAATATCGTGGAGGCTATGTTGATTTTGTTTCAACTACATGCGTGAACATGTGCCAAGTCAAGCCACTCGAATCGTTCAAAGGAGGATACCACCCTATCATACCACATCACAACCATTTTAATAGCATTTTGGCACGCAAGGAAAACCATTATAAACTCCTAGCTAATTAAGCATGGCATAAGCAACTATAATCTCTAATTGCCATAGCAAACATGTTTCATTCATAATAGGCTGAATCAGGAACGATGAACTAATCATATTTACAAAAACAAGAGAGGTCGAGTTCATACCGACTTCTCTCATCTCAATCACCCATCATATATCGTCATTATTGCCTTTCACTCGCACGACCGAACGGTGTGGATAATAATAATAGTGCACGTGCATTGGACTAAGCTGGAATTTGCAAGCATTTAATTCAAGGGAGAAGACAAGGTAATATGGGCTCTTTGTTAAACCAACAATAATGCATATGAGAGCCACTTCAACATTTTCATTATGGTCTTCTCCTCTCGACCCCCAAAGAAAAGAAAGGAAATAAAACTATTTACACGGGAAAGCTCCCAACAAGCAAAAGAAGAACGAGAAATCTTTTTGGGTTTTCTTTTAGTTACCACTACTACAGGCATGGAAAGTAAACTAGCTAAAAGCTACAACTAATTTTTTTGGTTTTTCTTAAGGTTTTTCAAACACACAAGAAGAAAGCAAGAAAAAGGAAAATAAACTAGCATGGATAGTACAATGAAAAAGTATGAGCACCGACAACTAGAATGAGTGTGTGAACATGAATGTAATGTCAGTGAGAAATACGTACTCCCCCAAGCTTAGGCTTTCGGCCTAAGTTGGTCTATGCCCAAGGATGGCCTGGCGGATATCCGAAGTTGTAACTGGGGTCGTATTGAGATGCAGCGGCTATTGCCTGATGAGCTGCAGCTTGGAGGCGAGCTGCCTCCGTCCTCCTCTCTTACTCGTTCGCCTCCTCCCTGGTTATAACATATCTCCCTTTTGCCTGAAAGTCAAAGAAAGCAGGAGCAGGGAGAGCAACATGGACAGTGCGACGTGTCAAAGATTAGTCGGTATTGGAGGAATTGTTCATTCCTCTCAAAAAACTGATGACGAATCATAGCATTATAATCTAGATAAGCAGGAGGCAACTCCATATCATTTTCACGAATGGGTACCTCAAGAAAATTAGCTAAATGGGTTGCATAAATTCCACCAAACAAATCTCCGTTAATACTGTTATGATGCAACCTTCGTGCAACAATAGCTCCCAAGTTATATTGTTTATCGCCTAATACAACACTCTGGAGAACACTAAGATCGGGAACGCACATGTGATATGCCTCGTCCTTACCATTATTGCATCTACCTATAAAGAGAGCAAAATAATGTATGGCAGGAAAATGAATAGTCCCTATGGTAGCTTGCGTGATTTCCCTAGATTCCCCCACAGTTATACTAGCAAGAAAGTATTTATATTCAGATTTGCGAGGTTCACTAGCACTACCCCACTGCGGGAGTTTACAACCAGTATTAAAATCCTCTAACTCCATGGTATAAGATTTATCATAAAGATCAAACAAGACCATGTGAGAATTGCGTGATGATGTAAATTTAAACCTTCTCACAAAGAAGTTAGTTAGGTAGTAATGTTGGGGGCACTTATCTGACACGAAGCCCTCGAGTTCAGCATTACGCACATACGCGTCAAATTCATCCTTAATTCCTGCTTGGACCATGAAATTTTCTGACGACCATTCACAAGGCCGCACTTGAGCTTCTCTTGGTGGTTCATGGTCCGGTTCACGTATTGCAGGCCTGGGTCCTTGCTTCCTTGAGGAACCACCTTGGTACATTTTCCTAAACATATTTCTTCCTCTGAAAAATTTCTGAAATTTTTAGTGACTCAAAATAAAAGTGAACTAAACTCAACAAAATTGATAGCAACTACTCCCACAAGTGCCTAGAGACTATATCATGCATTAGAACTACTTGGGACCAAATAAATTTAACATGCAAGCTCAAGAACATGGTCACCTAAGCAGCAAAATTTTGCAATGAATGACGCACTAGAACAAAAACTAATTGGACCATTGGAGGAGTCACATACCGAAGAACAATCCCCCAAAGCAGTTTTGTGAGTGGAGCTTTGAGCAAGGAGATCGAAAATCACAGCAAAACGAGCTAGAACATGAGTTTGAGATGTGTGGTGATTTTTTCCGGAGGAAGACGAAGTGTGTGGGTGCTGGAATAAGTGGAGGGGGCATGTGGGACCCATGAGGCAGGGGGCGCGCCCAGGGGGGTGGGCGCGCCCTGGACCCTCGTGGCCAGGTGGTGGCTCCCCCTGATGTGTTCTTAGTGCCAGATATTCTTAAATATTCTACAAAAAATCATATTTCAATTTCAGGGCATTTGGAGAACTTTTATTTTCAGGGTATTTTTTATTGCAAGGATAATTCGAAAATGCAGAAAACACTATTTTTTACTTTATTTAATCTAAATAACAGAAAGTAAAAGGAGGGTACAAAGAGTTGTGCTTTCTAACTTCATCCATCTCATGCTCATCAAAAGGAATCCACTAACAAGGTTTATCAAGTCTTGTTAACAAACTCATTCCGAATCGCATGAAACCGGAGAATTTTCGAATAGCACTAGGTTACCTCAACGGGGATATGCACATCCCCAAGAATAAGAATATCATATTTCTTCTTGACAGTGGGAAGAGGAAACTCAAAACCTCCAATAGTAATTGTTGGAATTTTTCCAATAGAATTGATACTGTGGACTTGAGGTTGTTTCCTCGGAAAGTGTACCGTATGCTCATTACCATTAACATGAAAGGTGACATTGCCTTTGTTGTAGTCAATAACAGCCCCTGCAGTATTCAAAAAGGGTCTACCAAGTATAATCGACATACTATCGTCCTCGGGAATATCAAGAATGACAAAGTCTGTTAAAATAGTAACTTTTGCAACCACAAAAGGCACATCCTCACAAATACCGACAGGTATAGCAGTTGATTTATCGGCCATTTGCAAAGATATTGCAGTAGGTGTCAACTTATTCAAATCAAGTCTACGATATAAAGGGAGAGGCATAACACTAACACCGGCTCCAAGATCACATAAAGCAGTTTTAACATAGTTTCTTTTAATGGAGCATGGTATAGTTGGTACTCCAGAATCTCCAAGTTTCTTTGGTATTCCACCCTTAAAAGTATAATTAGCAAGCATGGTGGAAATTTCAGCTTGCGGTATCTTTTTTTATTTGTAACAATATCCTTCATATACTTAGCATAAGGATTCATTTTAAGCATATCAGTCAAACGCATACGCAAAAAGATAGGTCTAATCATTTCAGCAAAGCGCTCAAAATCCTCATCATCCTTTTTCTTGGATGGTTTAGGAGGAAAAGGCATGGGTTTCTGAACCCATGGTTCTCTTTATTTACCGTGCTTCCTAGCAATGAAGTCTCTCTTATCATAACGTTGATTCTTTGATTGTGGGTTATCAAGATCAACAACAGGTTCAATTTCTACATCATTGTTATTGCTAGGTTGAGCATCAACATGAACATCATCATTAACATTATCACTGGGTTCATGTTCATCACCAGATTGTGTTTCAACATCAGAAATAGAAATATCATTGGGATTCTCAGGTGTGTCAACAACAGGTTCACTAGAAGCATGCAAAGCCCTATCATTTTTCTTTTTCCTCTTCTTAGAAGGGCTAGGTGCATTAAAATTAGTTCTATGAGAATCTTGCTCAATTCTCTTAGGGTGGCCCTCAGGATACAAAAGGTTCCTGAGTCATTTTACCCCCTCTAGTCACAACTCTAATAGCATTATCATTTTTCTTATTATTTAATTCGTTGAGCAAATCATTTTGAGCTTTAAGCACTTGTTCTACTTGAGTGGTAACCATAGAAGCATGTTTACTAATGAGTTTGAGTTCACCTTTAACTCTAGACATATAATCACTCAAGTGTTCAATCATGTAAGCATTGAGTTTCAATTGTCTACCAACATAAGCATTGAAGTTTTCTTGTTTAACAATAAAATTATCAAACTCATCCAAGCATTGGGTAGCAGACTTATAACGAGGAATATCACCTTCATCAAATCTATAGAGAGAATTACCTTTACTACCTGTGTCGGGTTATCAAGACCATGTATCTCTTCAATAGGTGGTAAATTCTTAACATCTTCAGCTTTAATACCTTTTTGTTCATAGATTTCTTTGCCTCTTGCATATCTTTAGGACTGAGAAATAGAATACCCCTTTTCTTCGGAGTTGGCTTAGGAGTTGGTTCAGGAAGTGTCCAATTATTTTCATTAGTCAACATATTATTCAATAGCAATTAAGCTTGATCAACAGTCTTTCCCTGAAAACACAACCAGCACAACTATACAGGTGGTCTCTGGAAGCATCGGTTAGTCCATTATAAAAGATATCAAGTATTTCATTCTTCTTGAGAGGATGATCATGCAAAGCATTAAGTAATTGGAGAAGCCTCCCCCAAGCTTGTGGGAGACTCTCTTCTCCAATTTGCACAAAATTATATATTTCCCTTAAGGCAGCTTGTTTCTTATGAGCAGGGAAATATTTAGTAGAGAAGTAATAAATCATATCCTGGGGACTACGCACACAACCAGGATCAAGGGAATTAAACCATGTTTTAGCATCACCCTTTAATGAGAACGGAAATAATTTAAGGATATAGTAGTAGCGAGTTTTCTCATCATTAGTGAATAGGGTGGCCCTATCATTTAATTTAGTAAGATGTGTCACAACAATTTCAGATCCATAGCCATAAAAAGGATCAGATTCAACCAAAGTAATTATCTCAGGATCAACAGAGAAATCATAATCCTTATCAGTAACACATATAGGTGAAGTAGCAAAAGTAGGGTCATATTTCATTCTAGCATTTAAAGATTTTTCTTTCAGCTTAGCTAATAATTTCTTTAAGATCATATCTATCATTGCAAGCAAGAAAGTCTCTTGCAGTTTCTTTATCCATAACATAACCCTCAGGCACAACAGGAAATTCATATCTAGGGGGAGAATCTTCATCATCACTTTCATCAATATTATCAGTTTCAATAATTTCATTCTCTCTAACCCTAGCAAGTTGTTCATCAAGAAATTCACCTAGTGGCACAGTATTATCAAGCATAGAAGTAGTTTCATCATAAGTATCATGCATAGCAGAAGTGGCATCATCAATAACAAGCGACATATCGTAATTAATAGCGTAAGGTGTTTAGGTGTCGCAAGTTTACTCAAAATGAAGGTGAATCAAGTGTAGAGCTAGATGGCAGTTCCTTACCTCCCCTCGTAGTTGAGGGATAAATCTTGGTTTTCTCATCTTTCAAGTTCCTCATAGTGACCAGCAGATATAAATCCCAAGTGACTCAAAGAATAGAGTTATGCTCCCCGGCAACGGCGCCAGAAAATAGTCTTGATAACCCACAAGTATAGGGGATCGCAACAGTTTTCGAGGGTAGAGTATTCAACCCAAATTTATTGATTCGACACAAGGGGAGCCAAAGAATATTCTCAAGTATTAGCAGTTGAGTTGTCAATTCAACCACACCTGGAAAACTTAGTATCTGCAACAAAGTATTTAGTAGCAAAGTAGTATGGAAGTAACGGTAACGGTGGCAAAGGTAACAGTAGCAGTTTTGTAGTAATTGTAACAGTGGCAAAGGAAAAATAACTAAGGAAAGATCAATATGTGAAAAGATCGTAGGCATTGGATCACTGATGGATAATTATGTCGGATGCGATTCTTCATGCAATAGTTATAACATAGGGTGACACAGAACTAGCTCCAGTTCATCAATGTAATGTAGGCATGTATTCCGAATATAGTCATACATGCTTATGGAAAAGAACTTGCATGACATCTTTTGTCCTACCCTCCCATGGCAGCGGGGTCCTATTAGAAACTAAGGGATATTAAGGCCTCCTTTTAATAGAGTACCGGACCAAAGCATTAACACTTAGTGAATACACGAGCTCCTCAAACTACGGTCATCACCGGGAGTGGTCCCGATTATTGTCACTTCGGGGTTACCGGATCATAACACATAGTAGGTGACTAATGACTTGCATGATAGGATCAAGAACTCACATATATTCATGAAAACATAATAGGTTCAGATCTGAATTCATGGCACTCGGGCCCTAGTGACAAGCATTGAGCATAGCAAAGTCATAACAACATCAATCTCAGAACATAATGGATACTAGGGATCAAACCCTAACAAAACTAACTCGATTACATGATAAATCTCATCCAACCCATCACCGTCCGGCAAGCCTACGGTGGAATTACTCACGCACGGTGGTGAGCATCATGAAATTGGTGATGGAGGAAGGTTGATGATGACGACGGCGACGGATTCTCCTCTCCGGAGCCCCGAACGGACTCCAGATCAGCCCTCCCGAGAGAGATTAGGGCTTGGTGGCGGCTCCGTATCGTAAAACGTGATGATTCCTTCTCTCTGATTGTTTTCACCCTGAACGCGAATATATAGAGTTGGAGTTGAGGTCGGTGGAGCACCAGGGGCCCACGAGGCAGGGGGCGTGCCCCTCACCCTCGTGGACAGGGTGTGGGCTGTTGGGAAACGTAGCAGAAATTCAAAATTTTCTACGCATCACCAAGATCAATCTATGGAGATTCTAGCAACAAGAGAGGGAGAGGATGAGCATCTTCATACCCTTGAAGATCGCTAAGCGGAAGCGTTACAAGAACGCGGATGAAGGAGTCGTACTCGCAGCGATTCAGATCGCGGTTGATTCCGATCTAAGTACCGAACAACGGTGCCTCCGCGTTCAACACACGTACAGCCCGGGGACGTCTCCTCCTTCTTGATCCAGCAAGGGGAAGGGTGCGGCTGCCCTCTCTCTCTCTCTCACTATATATAGGGGGAAGGGAGGAGGGGGAGGCGCCTAGGGTTCCCTAGGGAGGGGCGGCGACCATAGGGGAAACCTTAGATGGGTTTTGGCGCCCCACCCCTAGGAAACTTGCCCCCAAGCCGGGAGGGTGGCTGCCCTAGGGGTGGCGCCCCACCTCTCGTGTTACGTGAGATGGGGTGGGAGGGCGCTCAGCCCCTTAGTGGGCTGATGTGCCCTCTCCCTTGGCCCATAAGGCCCCCAAAGCTTGCCGGGGCCTCCAAAACCCCTTCGGACACGCTGGTCATCACTTGGTACCCCGGAACAATTCTGGACTCCAATACCCTTCGTCCAATATACCGATCTTCACCTCCGGACCATTCCGGAGCTCCTCATCATGTCCGGGATCTCATCTGGGACTCCGAACAACCTTCGGTAACCACATACTATTTCCCATAACAACTCTAGCGTCACCGAACCTTAAGTGTGTAGACCCTAAGGGTTCGGGAACCATGCAGACATGACCGAGACGTTCTCCGGTCAATAACTAACAATGGGATCTGGATACCCATGTTGGCTCTACATGTTCCACGATGATCTCATCGGATGAACCACGACGTCAAGGATTCAAGCAATCCGTATGCAATTCCCTTTGTCTAGCGGTATTGTACTTGCCCGAGATTCGATCGTCGGTATGCCGATACCTTGTTCAATCTTGTTACCGGCAAGTCTCTTTACTCGTTCCGTAACACATCATCCCGTGATCAACCCCTTGGTCACATTGTGCACATTATGATGATGTCCTACCGAGTGGGCCCAGAGATACCTCTCCGTCACACGGAGTGACAAATCCGATCTCGATTCGTGCCAACCCAATGACACTTTCGGAGATACCCGTAGTGCACCTTTATAGCCACCCGATTACGTTGTGACGCTTTGGTACACCCAAAGCATTCCTATGGTATCCGGAGTTGCACAATCTCATGGTCTAAGGAAATGATACTTGACATTAGAAAAGCTTTAGCATACTGAACTACACGATCTTTGTGCTAGGCTTAGGATTGGGTCTTGTCCATCACATCATTCTCCTAATGATGTGATCCCGTTATCAACGACATCCAATGTCCATGGTCAGGAAACCGTAACCATCTATTGATCAACGAGCTAGTCAACTAGAGGCTTACTAGGGATATGGTGTTGTCTATGTATCCACACATGTATCTGAGTTTCCTATCAGTACAATTATAGCATGGATAATAAACGATTATCATGAACAAGGAAATATAATAATAATAACTAATTTATTATTGCCTCTAGAGCATATTTCCAACAGTCTCCCACTTGCAATAGAGTCGATAATCTAGTTCACATCGCCATGTGATTAACACTCACAAGTCACATCGCCATGTGACCAACATCCAAAGAGTTTACTAGTGTCACTAAACTAGTTCACATCATCATGTGATTAAGACTCAATGAGTTCTAGGGTTTGATCATGTTTTGCTTGTCAGAGAGGTTTTAGTCAACGGGTGCGCAACATTCAGATCCGTATGCACTTCGCAAATCTCTAGGTCATATTGTAAATGTTTTGCTTCCACGCTCCACTTGAAGCTATTCCAAATGGTTGCTCCACTATACGTATCCTGTTTGCTACTCGAGTCACTTTCGGATAGGTGTTAAAGCTTGCATCGACGTAACCCTTTACGCCGAACTCTTTATCACCTCCATAATCGAGAAACATGTCCTTATTTACTCAAAGGACAATTTTGTCATTGTCCAATGATCCATTCTGGATCATTCTTGTACCCTTGATCGACTCATGTCAAGGCACACTTCCGATGCGGTACACAACATAGCATACTATAGAGCCTACGTCTGAAGCATAGGGACGACCTTCGTCCTTTCTCTCTCTTCCGCCGTGGTCGAGCTTTAACTCTTAACTTCATACCTTACAACTCGTGCAAGAACTCCTTCTTTGATCGATCCATCTTGAACACCTTCAAGATCATGTCAAGGTATGTGCTCATTTGAAAGTACCATTTAGCGGTTTTGATCTATCCTCATAGATCTTGATGCTCAATGTTCAAGCAGCTTAATCCAGGTTTTCTATTGAAAAACACTTTTCAAATAACCCTATATGCTTTCCAGAAATTCTACATCATTTCGATCAACAATATGTCAACAACATATACTCATCGAGAAATTCTATAGTGCTCCCACTCACTTCTTTGGAAATACACGTTTCTCATAAACTTTGTATAAACCCAAAATCTTTGATCATCTCATCAAAGTGTACATTCCAACTCCGAGATGCTTACTCCAGTCCTTAGAAGGATTGCTGGAGCCTTGCATGCTTGTTAGCATCTTTCAGGTTGACAAAACCTTCAGGTTGTATCACATACAACCTTTCCTCAAGAAAATTGTCGACGAAACAATGTTTTGACATCCTATACGCAAGATTTCATAAATAATGCACTAGCGCTAATCCAATTCCAACAGGACTCTTAGCATCGCTACGGTGAGAAAGCCTCACCATGATCAACTCCTTGAACTTGTCGGAAAACATCTTAATGACAAGTCGAGCTTTCTTAATGGTGATACTTACCATCATTGTCCGTCTTTCTTTTAAAATCCATCGTACTCAACAGCCTTACGACCATCGGGTAGTTCTGCCAAAGTCTACACTTTGTTTTCATACATGGATCCTCTCTCGAATTTTATGGCCTCGAGCCATTTGTCGGAATCCGGGCCCACCATCGCTTCTCCATAGCTCGTAGGTTCATTGTTGTCTAGCAACATGACCTTCAAGACATGATTATTGTACCATTTGAAGTAGTACGCATCCTTGTCACCCTACGAGGTTCGGTAGTGACTTGTACCGAAGTTTCATGATCACTATTATCAACTTCCACTTCAATTGGTGTAGGTGCCACATGAACAACTTCCTGTGCCCTGCTACACACTGGTTGAAGTGATGGTTCAATAACCTTATCAAGTCTCCACCATCCTCCCACTCAATTTTCGAGACAAACTTTTCCTCGAGAAAGGACCCGATTCAAGAAACAATCCCTATTGCTTTCGGATCTGAATTAGGAGGTATACCCAACTATTTTGGGTGTCCTATGAAGATGTATTTATCCGCTTTGGGTTCGAGCTCATCAGCCTGAAACCTTTTTCACTTAAGCGTCGTAGCCCCAAACTTTTAAGAAACGACAACTTAGGTTTCTCAAAACCATAGTTCAAACGGTGTCGTCTCAACGGAATTACGTGGTGCCCTATTTAAAGTGAGTGTGGTTGTCTCTTATGCCTAACCCATGAACGATAGTGGTAATTCGATAAGAGACATCATGGTACGCACCATATCCAATAGGGTGCAACTATGATGTTCGGACACACCATCACACTATGGTGTTCTGTGCGGTATTAATTGTGAAACAATTTCCACGATGTCTTAATTGCGTGCCAAAACTTCGTAACTCAGATATTCATCTCTATGATCATATCATAGACATTTTATCCTCTTGTCACGAAGATCTTCAACTTCACTCTGAAATTACTTGAACCATTCAATAATTCAGACTTGTGTTTCATCAAGTAAATATACTCTGTATCTACTCAATCATCTGTGAAGTAAGAACATAACAATATCCACTGCGTGCCTCAACACTCATTGGACTGCACACATCAAAATGTATTACTTCCAACAAGTTGCTTTCTTGTTCCATTTGACTGAAAACGAGGCTTTCAGTCATCTTGCCCATGTGGTATGATTTGCATGTCTCAAGTGATTCAAAATCAAGTGAGTCCAAACGGTCTATTTGCATGGAGTTTCTTCATGCATATACACCAATAGACATGGTTCGCATCTCTCAAACTTTTCAAAAACGAGTGAGTCCAAAGATCCATCAACATGGAGCTTCTTCATGCGTTTTATACCAATATGACTTACATGGCAAAGTGCCACAAGTAGGTGGTACTATCATTACTATCTTATATCTTTTGGCATGAACATGTGTATCACTACGATCGAGATTCAATAAACCATTCATTATAGGTGCAAGACCATTGAAGGTATTATTCAAATAAACAGAGTAACCATTATTCTCCTTAAATGAATAACCGTATTGCGATAGACATAATCCAATCATGTATATGCTCAACGCAAACACCAAATAACAATTATTTAGGTTTAACACCAATCTCGATGGTAGAGGGAGCGTGCGATGCTTGATCACATCAAGTTTGGAAAAACTTCCAACACATATCGCCAGCTCACCTTTAGCTAGTCTCCGTTTACTCCGCAACCTTTTATTTCGAGTTACTAACACTTAGCAACCGAACCGGTATCTAATACCCTGGTGCTACTAGGAGTACTAGTAAAGTACACATTAACATAACGTATACCCAATATACTTCTATCGACCTTGCCAGCCTTCTCATCTACCAAGTATCTAGGGTAATTATGCTCCAGTGGCTGTTCCCCTTATTACAGAAGCACTTAGTCTCGGGTTTGGGTTCAACCTTGGGTTTCTTCACTAGAGCAGCAACTGATTTTCCGTTTCATGAAGTATCCCTTCTTGCCCTTACCCTTCTTGAAGCTAGTGGTTTCACCAACCATCAACAATTTGATGCTCCTTCTTGATTTCTACTTTCGCGGTGTCAAACATCGCGAATATCTCAAGGATCATCATATCTATCCCTGATATGTTATAGTTCATCACGAAGCTCTAGCAGCTTGGTGGCAATGACTTTGGAGAAACATCACTATCTCATCCGAAAGATCAACTCCCACTCGATTCAAGTGATTGTTGTACTCGGACAATCGAGCACAAGCTCAACGATTGAGCTTTTCTCCCTAAGTTTGCAGGCTAAGAAAATCGTCGGAGGTCTTATACCTCTTGGCGTGAGCACGAGCCTGAAATCCCAATTTCAGCCCTCGAAACATCTCATATGTTCCGCGACGTTTGAAATCGTCTTTGGTGCCTCAACTCTAAACCGTTTAACCGAACTATCACGTAGTTATCAAAGCGTGTATGTCGGATGTTCGCAACATCCACAGGGCGATGTTCGAGGTTCAAAGACAATCGAGCGGTGCATTAAGGACATAAGCCTTCTACGAAGCAACGAGGACAATCCTCAGTTTACGGACCTAATCCGCATAATCGCTACTATCAACTTTCAACTAAATTTTTCTCTAGGAACATATTTAAAACAGTAGAACTAAAGCGCGAGCCACGACATAATTTGCAAAGACCTTTTGACTATGTTCAGGATAATTAAGTTCATCTTATGAACTCCCACTCGAGATGGACATCCCTCTAGTCATCTAAGTGATTACATGATCCGAGTCAACTAGGCCGTGTCCGATCATCACGTGAGACGGACTAGTCATCATCGGTGAACATCTTCATGTTGATCGTATCTACCATACGACTCATGCTCGACCTTTCGGTCTCTTGTGTTCCGAGGCCATATGCGTACATGCTAGGCTCGTCAAGTCAACCTAAGTGTTTGGCGTGTGTAAATCTAGCTTACATCCGTTGTATGTGAACGTTAGAATCTATCACACCCGATCATCACGTGGTGCTTCAAACAACGAACTTTCGCAATGGTGCACGATTAGGGGAACACTTTCTTGAAATTTTATTGAGGGATCATCTTATTTACTACCGTCGTTCTAAGCAAATAAGATGCATAAACATGATAAACATCACATGCAATCAAAAAGTCACATGATATGGCCAATAGCATTTTGCTCCTTTTGATCTCCATCTTCGGGGCTCCATGATCATCATCGTCACCGACATGACACCATGATCTCCATCATCGTGTCTCCATGAAGTTGTCTCACCAACTATTACTTCTACTACTATGGCTAACGGTTTAGCAATGAAGTAAAGTAATTACATGGCGTTATTCAGTGACACACAGGTCATACAATAAATAAAGACAACTCCTATGGCTCCTGCCGGTTGTCATACTCATCGACATGCAAGTCATGATTCCTATTACAAAAACATGATCAATCTCATACATCGCATATCATTCATCACATTCTTTTTGGCCATATCACATCACATAACATACCCTGCAAAAACAAGTTAGACGTCCTCTAATTGTTGTTTGCATGTTTTACGTGGCCGCTATGGGTTTCTAGCAAGAACGTTTCTTACCTACATAAAACCACAACGTGATATGTCAATTGCTATTTACCCTTCACAAGGACCCTTTTCATCGAATCCGATCCGACTAAAGTGGGAGAGACTGGCACCCGCTAGCCACCTTATGCAACAAGTGCATGTCAATCGGTGGAACTTATCTCACGTAAGTATACGTGTAAGGTCGGTCCAGGCCGCTTCATCCCACAATACCGTCGAAACAAGATTGGACCAGTAACGGTAAGCATATTGAACAAAATCAACGCCCACAACAACTTGTGTTATACTCGTGCATAGAAACTACGCATAGACCTAGCTCATGATGCCACTGTTGGGAAACGTAGCAGAAATTCAAAATTTTCTACGCATCACCAAGATCAATCTATGGAGATTCTAGCAACAAGAGAGGGAGAGGATGAGCATCTTCATACCCTTGAAGATCGCTAAGCGGAAGCATTACAAGAACGCGGATGAAGGAGTCGTACTCGCAGCGATTCAGATCGCGGTTGATTCCGATCTAAGTACCGAACAACGGTGCCTCCGCGTTCAACACACGTACAGCCCGGGGACGTCTCCTCCTTCTTGATCCAGCAAGGGGAAGGGTGCGGCTGCCCTCTCTCTCTCTCTCACTATATATAGGGGGAACGGAGGAGGGGGAGGCGCCCTAGGGTTCCCTAGGGGAGGGGCGGCGGCCATAGGGGAAACCCTAGATGGGTTTTGGCGCCCCACCCCTAGGAAACTTGCCCCCAAGCCGGGAGGGTGGCTGCCCTAGGGGTGGCGCCCCACCTCTCCAGTTACGTGAGATGGGGTGGGAGGCGCTCAGTCCCTTAGTGGGCTGATGTGCCCTCTCCCTTGGCCCATAAGGCCCCCAAAGCTTGCCGGGCCTCCAAACCCCTTTCGGACACGCCGGTCATCACACAGTACCCGGAACAATTCTGGACTCCAATACCCTTCATCCAATATACCGATCTTCACCTCCGGACCATTCCGGAGCTCCTCGTCATGACCGGGATCTCATACGGGACTCCGAACAACCTTCGGTAATCACATACTATTTCCCATAACAACTCTAGCGTCACCGAACCTTAAGTGTGTAGACTCTACGGGTTCGGGAACCATGCAGACATGACCGAGACGTTCTCCGGTCAATAACTAACAGCGGGATCTGGATACCCATGTTGGCTCCCACATGTTCCACGATGATCTCATCGGATGAACCACGATGTCAAGGATTCAAGCAATCTCGTATGCAATTCCCTTTGTCTAGCGGTATTGTACTTGCCGAGATTCGATCGTTGGTATGCCGATACCTTGTTCAATCTCGTTCTTGGCAAGTCTCTTTACTCGTTCCGTAACACATCATCCCGTGATCAACCCCTTGGTCACATTGTGCACATTATGATGATGTCCTACCGAGTGGGCCCAGAGATACCTCTCCGTCACACGGAGTGACAAATCCAGTCTCGATTCGTGCCAACCCAATGAGACACTTCGGAGATACCCGTAGTGCACCTTTATAGCCACCCGATTACGTTGTGACGTTTGGTACACCCAAAGCATTTCTACGGTATCCGGAGTTGCACAATCTCATGGTCTAAGGAAATGATACTTGACATTAGGAAAGCTTTAGCATCTGAACTACACGATCTTTGTGCTAGGCTTAGGATTGGGTCTTGTCCATCACATCAGTCTCCTAATGATGTGATCCCGTTATCAACGACATCCAATGTCCATGGTCAGAAACCGTAACCATCTCTTGATCAACGAGCTAGTCAACTAGAGGCTTACTAGGGACATGGTGTTGTCTATGTATCCACACATGTATCTGAGTTTCCTATCAATACAATTATAGCATGGATAGTAAACGATTATCATGAACAAGGAAATATAATAATAATAACTAATTTATTATTGCCTCTAGAGCATATTTCCAACATGGGCCCCTGGTCTTGATTCTTTCACCAATATTTTTTTAAATTCCAAAAATATTCTCCGTGAAGTTTCAGGTGAAAGAAATATGCCCTAGAGGCAATAATAAAGTTATTATTTATTTCCTTATTTCATGATAAATGTTTATTAGTCATGCTAGAATTGTATTAACCGGAAACATGATACATGTGTGAATACATAGACATACTTAATGTCACTAGTATGCCTCTACTTGACTAGCTCATTGATCAAAGATGGTTATGTTTCCTGACCATAGACATGTGTTGTCATTTGATTAATGGGATCACATCATTAGGAGAATGATGTGATTGACTTGACCCATTCCGTTAGCTTAGCACTTGACCGTTTAGTATATTGCTGGAGAAGTATCTCTGGGCCCTCTCGGTAATGCACATCACTATAAGCCTTGCAAGCAATGTAAATAATGAGTTAGTTACGGAATGATGCATTACGTAACGAGTAAAGATACTTGCCGGTAACGAGATTGAACTAGGTATTGGGATACCACGATCGAATCTCGGGCAAGTAACATACCGATGACAAAGGGAACAACGTATGTTGTTATGCGGTTTGACCGACAAAGATCTTCGTAGAATATGTAGGAGCCAATATGAGCACCCAGGTTCCGCTATTGATTATTGACCGGAAATAGTTCTAGGTCATGTCTACATAGTTCTCGAACCCGTAGGGTCCGCACGCTTAACATTGCAATGACAGTTATATTATGAGTTTATTGTTTTTGATGTACCGAAGGTTGTTCGGAGTCCCGGATGTGATCATGGACATGACGAGGAGTCTCGAAATGGTCGAGACATAAAGATTGAGATATTGGAAGCCTATATTTGGATATCGGAATCATTCTGGGTGAAATCGGGATTTTACCGGAGTACCGGGGGGTTACCGGAACCCCCCCGGGGGTTAATGGGCCTACATGGGCCCTAAGGGAGAAGAGGGGAGCCGGCGGGGCAGGCCGCGCCCTCCCCCTAGTCCGAATAGGACAAGGAAGGCGCCCCCTTCCTCTTTCCCCTTCCCTTTCCTTCTCCAACAAGGCAGAGGGGGAGTCCTACTCCCGGTGGGAGTAGGACTCCTCGGCGCACTCCCTAGGGGCCGGCCGCACCTCCCTCCGTCCGTTATATACGGGGGCAGGGGGGCACCCCATGACACACAAGTTGATCTTCGTGATCGTTCCTTAGCCGTGTGTGGTGCCCCCTTCCACCATATTCCACCTCGGTCATATCGTTGCAGTGCTTAGGCGAAGCCCTGCGTCGGTAGAACATCATCACCGTCACCATGCCGTCTTGCTGACGGAACTCATCCACGACACTTTGCTGGATCGGAGTCCGGGGGTCGTCATCGAGCTGAACGTGTGCTAGAACTCGGATGTGCCATAGTTTCGGTGCTTGATCGGTCGGGCCGTGAAGACGTACGACTACATCAACCGCTTTGTTATAACGCTTCCGCTTTCGGTCTACGAGGGTACATGGACAACACTCTCCCCTCTCGTTGCTATACATCACCATGATCTTGCGTGTGCGCATGATTTTTTTTGAAATTACTACGTTCCCCAACAGTGGCATCAGAGCCAGGTTTTATGCGTAGATGTTAAATGCACGAGTAGAACACAAGTGAGTTGTGGGCGTCTGAGTCATCTTGCTTACCAGCATGTCATACTTTGGTTCGGCGGTATTGTTGGATGAAGCGGCCCGGACCGACATTACGCGTACGCTTACGCGAGACCAGTTCTCCCGACGTGCTTTGCACAGAGGTGGCTAGCGGGTGTCAGTTTCTCCAACTTTAGTTGAACCGAGTGTGGCTATGCCCGGTCCTTGCGAAGGTTAAAACATCACCAACTTGATAAACTATCGTTGTGGTTTTGATGCGTAGGTAAGAACGGTTCTTGCTAAGCCCGTAGCAGCCACGTAAAACTTGCAACAACAAAGTAGAGGACGTCTAACTTGTTTTTGCAGGGCATGTTGTGATGTGATATGGTCAAGACGTGATGCTATATTTTATTGTATGAGATGATCATGTTTTGTAACCTGAGTTATCGGCAATGGCGGTGGAGCCATATGGTTGTCACTTTATTGTATGCAATGCAATCGCCCTGTAATGCTTTACTTTATCACTAAGCGGTAGTGATAGTCGTAGAAGCATACGATTGGTGAGACGACAACGACGCTATGATGAAGATCAAGGTGTCGCGCCGGTGAAGATGGTGATCACGACGGTGCTTCAGAGATGGAGATCACAAGCACAAGATGATGATGGCCATATCATATCACTTATATTGATTGCATGTGATTTTTATCCTTTATGCATCTTATTTTTATTTGATTGACGGTAGCATTATAAGATGATCTCTCACTAATTATCAAGAAGTGTTCTCCCTGAGTATGCACCATTGCGAAAGTTCTTCGTGCTGAGACACCACGTGATGATCGGGTGTGATAGGCTCTACGTTCAAATACAACGGGTGCAAAAACAGTTGCACACGCGGAATACTCAGGTTAAACTTGACGATCCTAGCATATACAGATATGGCCTCGGAACACGGAGACCGAAAGGTCGAGCGTGAATCATATTGTAGATATGATCAACATAGTGATGTTCACCATTGAAAACTACTCCATCTCACGTGATGATCGGACATGGTTTAGTTGATTTGGATCATGTGATCACTTAGATGACTAGAGAGATGTCTGTCTAAGTGGGAGTTCTTAAGTAATATGATTAATTGAACTTTAATTTATCATGAACTTAGTCCTGGTAGTATTTTGCAAATTATGTTGTAGATCAATAGCTCGCGCTGTTGCTTTCATATGTTTATTTTGATATGTTCCTAGAGAAAACTGTCTTGAAAGATGTTAGTAGCAATGATGCGGATTGGATCCATGATCTGAGGTTTATCCTCATTGCTGCACAGAAGAATTATGTCTTTGATGCACCGCTAGGTGATAAACCTATTGCAGGAGCAGATGCAGACGTTATGAACGTTTGGCTAGCTCAAAATGATGACTACTTGATAGTTTAGTGCACCATGCTTAAACGGCTTAGAATCGGGACTTCAAAAACGCTTTGAACGTCATGGACCATATGAGATGTTCCAGGAGTTGAAGATAATATTTCAAGCAAATACCCGAGTTGAGAGATATGAAGTCTCCAACAAGTTCTATAGCTAAAAGATGGAGGAGAATCGCTCAACTAGTGAGCATGTGCTCATATTGTCTGGGTACTACAATCGCTTGAATCAAGTGGGTGTTAATCTTCCAGATAAGATAGTGATTGATGAGTTCTCTAGTCACCATCACCAAGTTACTAGAACTTCATGATGAACTATAGTATGCAAGGGATGACGAAAATGATTCCCGAGCTCTTCGTGATGCTGAAATCAACGAAGGTAGAAATCAAGAAAGAGCATCAAGTGTTGATGATTGACAAGACCACTAGTTTCAAAATAGGGCAAAAGGAAAGAAAGGGAACTTCAAGTAGAATGACAAGCAAGTTGTCACTCCCGCGAAGAAGCCCAAAGCTGGACCAAAGCACGAGACCGAGTGCTTACATCGCAAAGGAAATGGTCACCGTAAGCGGAAATGCCCTGAATATTTGGTGGATAAGAAGGATGGCAAAGTGAACAAGGGTATATTTGATATACAGGTTATTGATGTGCGCCTTACTAGTGTTTATAGTAGCCCCTGAGTATTTGATACTTGTTCGGTTGCTAAATATTAGTAACTCGAAGCAGGAGTTACATAATAAACAGAGACTAGTTGAGGGTGAAGTGACGATGTGTGTTGGAAGTGGTTCCAAGATTGATATGATCATCATCGCACACTCCCTATACTTTCAGGATTAGTGTTAAACCTAAATAAATGTTATTTGGCGCTTATGCGTTGAGCATGAATATGATTTGATCATGTTTATTGCAATACAGTTATTCATTTAAAGTCAGAGAATAATTGTTGTTCTATTTACATGAATAAAACCTTCAATGGTCATACATCCAATGAAAATAGTTTGTTGGATCTCGATCGTAGTGATACACATATTTATAATATTGAAGCCAAGAAGATGCAGAGTTGATAATGATAGTGCAACTTATTTGTGGCACTGCCGTTTGGGTCATATTGGTGTAAAGCGCATGAAGAAACTCCATACTGATGGACTTCAGAAATCACTTGATTATGAATCACTTGGTACTTGCGAACTGTGCCTCATGGGCAAGATGACTAAAACGCCGTTCTCCGGAAATATGGAGCGAGCAACTGATTTGTTGAAAATCATACATACTGATGTATGTGGTCCAATGAATATTGAGGCTCGCGGCGGGTATCGTTATTTTCTCACCTTCACAGACGATTTGAGCAGATATGGGTATATCTACTTAATGAAACACAAGTCTGAAACATTTGAAAAGTTTAAAGAATTTAAGAGTGAAGTGGAAAATCATCGTAACAAGAAAAATAAAGTTTCTACGATCTGATCATGGAGACGAATATTTGAGTTACGAGTTTGGTCTTCCTTTGAAACAATGTGAAATAGTTTCGCAACTTACGCCACCTGGAACACCACAATGTAATGGTGTGTCCGAACATCGTAATCGTACTTTACTAGATATGGTGCGATCTATGATGTCTCTTATCGGTTTACCACTATTGTTTTGGGGTTATGCATTAGAGACAATTGCATTCACGCTTAATAGGGCACCATCTAAATCCTTTGAGACGACACCGTATGAACTATGGTTTAGCAATAAACCTAAGCTGTCGTTTCTTAAAGTTTGGAGTTGCGATGCTTATATGAAAAGGTTTTCAACCTGATAAGCTCGGACCCAAATCGGAGAAGTGCGTCTTCATAGAATACCCAAAGGAAACTGTTGGGTACACCTTCTATCACAGATCTGAAGGCAAAACATTCGTTGCTAAGAATGGATCCTTTCTAGAGAAGGAGTTTCTCTCGAAAGAAGTGAGTGGGAGGAAAGTAGAGCTTGATAAGGTAATTTGTACCTTCTCCCGAATTGGAAAGTAGTTTATCGCAGAAATCAGTTCTAGTGATTCCTACACCAATTAGTGAGGAAACTAATGATGATGATCATGAAACTTCAGATTAAGTTACTACAAAACCTCGCAGGTCTTCCAAAGTACAGTCCGCACCAGAGTGGTGCGGTAATCCTGTTCTGGAAGTCATGTTACTAGACCATGATGAACCTACGAACTATGAGGAAGTGATGATGAGCCCAGATTCTGCAAAATGGCTTGAGGCCATGAAATCTGAGATGGGATCCATGTATGAGAACAAAGTATGGACTTTGGTGGAGTTGCCCAATGATCGGCAAGCCATATTGTATAAATGGATCTTCAAGAGGAAGATGTATAATCGATAGTAGTGTTACTATCTACAAAGCTCGACTTGTCACAAAAAGGTTTTCGACAAGTTCAAGGTGTTGACTACAATGAGATTTTCTCAACTATAGCGATGCTTAAGTCTGTCCGAATCATGTTAGCAATTGCCACATTTTATGAAATCTGGCAAATGGATGTCAAAACTACATTCCTTAATGGTTTTTCTTAAAGAAGAGTTGTATATGATGCAACCAGAAGGTTTTGTCAATCCTAAAGGTGCTAACAAAATATGCAAGCTCCAAATGATCCATCTATGGACTGGTGCAAGCATCTCAGAGTTGGAATATACGCTTTGATAAGTTGATCAAAGCATATAGTTTTATATGATCTTGCGGTGTAGCCTGTATTTAAAATAAAGAGAGTGGGAGCACTACCGCCTTTCTGATAAATATATGTGAGTAACATATTATTGATCGGAAATGATGTAGAATTTTTCTGGAAAGCATAAAGGAGTATTTGAAAGGAGTTCTTTAAAAGAAAGACCTCAGTAAAGCTACTTACATATTGAGCATCAAGATCTATTGAGATAGATCCAGACGCTTGATAAGTTTTTCAAAAAGTACATACCTTGTCAAGATGTTGAAGTAGTTCAAAATGGAACAGTCAAAGAAAGAGTTCTTGCCTGTGTTGCAAAGGTGTGAAATTGAGTAAAACTCAAATCCCTACCACGGCAGAAAATAGAAAAGAGAATGAAAGTCATTCCCTATGCCTCAGTTATAGGTTCTATAAAGTATGCTATGCTATGTACCAGACCTATTGTATACCTTGCTCTGTATTTGGCAAGGGAGTACAATAGTGATCTAGGAGTAGATCACTGGACATTGGTCAATAATATCCTTAGTGAGGACTAAGGAAATATTTCTCGATTATGAAGGTGATAAAAGAGCCCGTCGTAAAGAGTTACATAGGTGCAAGCTTTTAAAACCGATCCAGATGACTCTAAGTCTCAATCTGGATACATATTGAAAGTGGGAGCAATTAGCTAGAGTAGCTCCGTGCAGAGCATTGTAGACATAGAATATTTGCAAAATACATAGGGTTCTGTATGTGACAGACCCGTTGACTAAGCTTCTCTCACGAGCAAAACATGATCACACCTTAGTACTCTTTGGGTGTTAATCACATTGCTATGTGAACTAGATTATTGACTCTAGTAAACCCTTTGGGTGTTTGTCACATGACGATGTGCACTATGGGTGTTAATCATATACAGATATGAATATTGGTGTTAAATCACATGGTGGTGTGAACTAGATTATTGACTCTAGTGCAAGTGGGAGACTGAAGGAAATATGCCCTAGAGGCAATAATAAAGTTATTATTTATTTCCTTATTTCATTATAAATGTTTATTATTCATGCTAGAATAGTATTAACCGGAAACATGATACATGTGTGAATACATAGACAAACTTAATGTCACTAGCATGCCTCTACTTGACTATCTCATTGATCAAAGATGGTTATGTTTCCTGACCATAGAGATGTGTTGTCATTTGATTAATGGGATCACATCATTAGAAGAATGATGTGATTGACTTGACCCATTCCGTTAGCTTAGCACTTGATCGTCTAGTATATTGCTATTGCTTTCTTCATGACTTATACAAGTTCCTATAACTATGAGATTATGCAACTCCCGTTTACCGGAGGAACACTTTGTGTGCTACCAAACGTCACAACATAACTGGGTGATTATAAAGGAGCTCTACAGGTGTCTCCAAAGGTACATGTTGGGTTGGCGTATTTTCACATCATTAGGAGAATGATGTGATTGACTTGACCCATTCCGTTAGCTTAGCACTTGATCGTTTAGTATATTGCTATTGCTTTCTTCATGACTTATACAAGTTCCTATAACTATGAGATTATGCAACTCCTGTTTACCGGAGGAACACTTTGTGTGCTACCAAACGTCACAACGAATCGGGTGATTATAAAGATGCTCTACAGGTGTCTCCGATGGTGTTTGTTGAGTTGGCATAGATCGAGATTAGGATTTGTCACTCCGATTGTCGGAGAGGTATCTCTGGGCCCTCTCGGTAATGCACATCACTATAAGCCTTGCAAGCAATGTAACTAATGAGTTAGTTACGGAATGGTGCATTACGTAACGAGTAAAGAGACTTGCCTGTAACGATCGAATCTCGGGCAAGTAACATACCGATGACAAAGGGAACAACGTATGTTGTTATGCGGTTTGACCGATAAAGATCTTCGTAGAATATGTAGGAGCCAATATGAGCACCCAGGTTCCGCTATTGGTTATTGACCGGAAACAGTTCTAGGTCATGTCTACATAGTTCTCGAACCCGTAGGGTCCGCACGCTTAACGTTGCGATGACAGTTATATTATGAGTTTATTGTTTTTGATGTACCGACGGTTGTTCGGAGTCCCGGATGTGATCAAGGACATGATGAGGAGTCTCGAAATGGTCGAGACATAAAGATTGATATATTGGAAGCCTATATTTGGATATCGGAATCATTCCGGGTGAAATCGGGATTTTACCGGAGTACCGGGGGGTTACCAGAACCCCCCGGGGGTTAATGGGCCTACATGGGCCCTAAGGGAGAAGAGGGGAGCCGTCCAGGGCAGGCCGCGCCCCCTAGTCCTAATAGGACAAGGAAGGGGGGGGGGGCGCCCCCCTTTCCTCTTTCCCCCTTCCCCTTTCCTTCTCCAACAAGGCAAGAGGGGGGAGTCCTACTCCCGCCAGGCGCACCCCTAGGGGCCGTCCGCACCTCCCCCTCCCTCCTTTATATACGGGGGCAGGGGGGCACCCCATGACACACAAGTTGATCTTCGTGATCGTTCCTTAGCCGTGTGCGGTGCCCCCTTCCACCATATTCCACCTCGGTCATATCGTTGCAGTGCTTAGGCGAAGCCCTGCATCGGTAGAAGATCATCACTGTCACCACGCCGTCGTGCTGACGGAACTCAACCCCGACACTTTGCTGGATCGGAGTCCGGGGATCGTCATCGAGCTGAACGTGTGCTAGAACTCGGAGGTGCCGTAGTTTCTGTGCTTGATCGGTCGGGCCGTGAAGACGCATTTGACTACATCAACCGCGTTGTTATAACGCTTCCGCTTTCGGTCTACGAGGGTACGTGGACAGCACTCTCCCCTATCGTTGCTATACATCACCATGATCATGCATGTGCGTAGGATTTTTTTTGAAATTACTACGTTCCCCAACATCAGGTCATTCCAATAACTTTTATTTCAGCACAAAAATAACACCATGGCAATTCGGCTGAAAACATCGTCAGTCCGGGTTAATTCCATTCAAATCATGCAAGTTAGAGTCCAAAACAAGGGAAAAAGTGTTTGGAAAAGTAGATACGATGGAGATGTATCATGTTTCAACGATTCCAAAAACTTTGAGTGATTTGCTAGGTTTCCGTGAATTAGATGATTGTTCTTTAAACTTGCATCTTGCGGATTCCACCATTAAGAAACCTATGAGAAGGATTAATGATGTTCTTATTGTTGCAAATAGGAATTATGTGCCCGTAGATTTCATTGTTCTTGATATAGATTTCAATCCTACATGTCCTATTATTCTTGGTAGACCTTTCCTTAGAACGATTGGTGCAATTATTGACATGAAAGAAGGAAATATTAGATTCCAATTTCCGTTAAGGAAAGGCATGGAACACTTTCATAGTGTGTTGAATACTATGAGAAGTTTGATGCTTGATGATAGTTTTGAGACATGAGGATGGTGATATTAGAGTCATGCTAGTAGATTAATTGTGAATTTGAGAAATACTTGTGTTGAGGTTTGCAAGTCCCGTAGCATGCACGTATGACAACCATTGTGTAACAAATTTGAAGCATGAGGTGTTTCTTTGATTGTCTTCCTTATGAGTGGCGGTCGGGGACGAGCGATGGTCTTTTCCTACCAATCTATCCCCCTAGGAGCATGCGCGTAGTGCTTGGTTTTGATGACTTGTAGATTTTTGTAATAAGTATGTGAGTTCTTTATGACTAATGTTGAGTCCATGGATTATACGCACTCTCACCCTTCCACCGTTGCTAGCCTCTCTAGTACCACGCAACTTTCGCCGGTACCATAAACCCACCATTTACCTTCCTCAAAACAGCCACCATACCTACCTATTATGGCATTTCCATAGCCATTCCGAGATATATTGCCATGCAACTTTCCACCGTTCTGTCTATTATGACACGCTCCATCACTGTCATATTGCCTTGCATGATCATGTAGTTGACATCGTATTTGTGGCAAAGCCACCATTCATAATTTTTTCGTACATGTCACTCTTGATCCATTGCACATCCCGCAGACATCACGGAGGCATGCATATAGAGTCATATTTTGTTCTAAGTATCGAGTTGTAATCCTTGAGTTGTAAATAAATAGAAGTGTGATGATCATCATCATTAGAGCATTGTCCCGTGTGAGGAAAAAAGAGGCCAAAGAAGCCAATGGAAAAAGGAGAGGCCAAAGAAGCCAAACAAAAAAAAGAGAAAAAGGGAGAAGGGACAATGCTACTATCCTTTTTCCACACTTGTGCTTCAAAGTAGCACCATGATCTTCATGATAGAGAGTCTTTTATTTTGTCACTTTCATATACTAGTGGGAATTTTCGTTATAGAACTTGGCTTGTATATTCCAATAATGGGCTTCCTCAAAATGCCCTAGGTCTTCATGAGCAAACAAGTTGGATGCACACCCACTTATTTTCTTTTGTTGAGCTTTCATACATTTATAGCTCTAGTGCATCCGTTGCATGGCAATCCCTACTCACTCACATTGATATGTATTGATGGGCATCTGTTGGGTAACGCAATAATTTCAAAAAAAATCCTAGGTGACGCATAGCAACGAGCGGGGAGAGTGTGTCCACGTACCCTCGTAGACCGAAAGCGGAAGCGTTTAGTAACGCGGTTGATCTAGTCGAACGTCTTCGCGATCCAATCGATCCAAGTACCGAACGCACGAAACCTCCGCGATTTGCACACATTCAGCTCGGTGACGTCCCTCATACTCTTGATCCAGCTGAGGCCGAGGGAGAGTTTCGTCAGCACGACGGCGTGGTGACGGTGATGATGAAGTTACCAACGCAGGGCTTCGCCTAAGCTCTACAACGATATGAACGAGGTGGAAATCTGTGGAGGGGGGCACCGCACACGACTAAGACAACTGTCAACTTGTGTGTTCTAGGGTGCCCCCCTGCCCCGTATATAAAGGAGCAAGGGGGAGGCCGGTTGGCCCTCATAGGCGCGCCAAGGGGGGAGGAATCCTCCTCCTAGTAGGAGTTGGGCTCCCCCCTTTCCTAGTCCTAAGGAAGGAGGGGAAAGAGAAGGAAGGAGGGGGCGCCGCCCCTCCCCCTAGTCCAACTCGGACTAGGCCCATGGGGGGGGGGGGGGTGCGCGGCCAGCCCTTGGCTGCCCCTCTCTCTCTCCCATAGGCCCAATAAGGCCCATTACTTCTCCGGTGGTTCCGATAACCCTTCCGACACTCTGATATATATCCGGTGATCCCCGGAACTCATCCGGTGTCCGAATATAGTAATCCAATATATCAATCTTTATGTCTCGACCATTTCGAGACTCCTCGTCATGTCTGTGATCACATCCGGGACTCCGAACTACCTTCGCACATAAACTCATAATACCGATCGTCATCTAACGTTAAGCGTGCGGACCCTACGGGTTCGAGAACTATGTAGACATGACCGAGACTCATCTCCAGTCAATAACCAATAGCGGAAACTGGATGTTCATATTGTCTCCTACATATTCTACGAAGATCTTTATCAATCAAACCGCATAACAACATACGTTGATCCCTTTGTCATCGGTATGTTACTTGTCCGAGATTCGATCGTCGGTATCTCCATACCTAGTTCAATCTCTTACCGACAAGTCTCTTTACTCATTCCATAATGCATCATCCCGTAACTAACTTATTAGTCGCATTGCTTGCAAGGCTTATAGTGATGTGCATTACCGAGAGGGCCTAGAGATACCTCTCCGACAATCGGAGTGACAAATCCTAATCTCGATCTATGCCAACTCAACAAACACCATCGGAGACACCTCAGAGAGCATCTTTATAATCACCCACATTGCCAGGACGCTTGATAGCACACAAAGTGTTCCGCCGGTATTCGGGAGTTTCATAATCTCATAGTCATAGGAACATGTATAAGTTATGAAGAAAGCAATAGCAATAAACTAAACAATCATAGTGCTAAGCTAACGGATGGGTCAAGTCAATCACATCATTCTCTAATGATGTGATCCCGTCCATCAAATGTCAACTCTTTATCCATGGCTAGGAAACTTAACCATCTTTGATTAACGAGCTAGTCAAGTAGAGGCATACTAGTGACACTCTGTTTGTCTATGTATTCATACATGTACTAAGTTTCCGGTTAATACAATTCTAGCATGAATAATAAACATTTCTCATGATATAAGGAAATATAAATAACAATTTTATTATTGCCTCTAGGGCATATTTCCTTCAGTCTCCCACTTGCACTAGAGTCAATAATGTGGACTACATTGTAATGTTTCTAACACCCATGGAGTCTTGGTGCTGATCATGTTTTGCTCATGAGAGAGGCTTAGTCAACGGGTCTACAACATTCAGATCCGTATGTATCTTGCAAATCTCTATGTCTCCCTCCTTGACTTGATCACGGATGGAATTAAAGCGTCTCTTGATGTGCTTGGTTCTCTTGTGAAATCTGGATTCCTTTGCCAAGGCAATTCCACCAAAGATTGTCACAAAAGATTTTCATTGGACCCGATGCACTAGGTATGACACCTAGATCGGATATGAACTCCTTCATCCAGACTCCTTCATTTGCTCCTTCCGAAGCAGCTATCTACTCCGCTTCACACGTAGATCCCGCCCCGACGCTCTGCTTGGAACTGCACCAATTGACAGCTCCACCATTCAATAAAAATACGTATCCGGTTTGTGACTTAGAATTATCCGGATCAGTGTCAAAGCTTTAATCGACGTAACCATTTACGATGAGCTCCTTGTCACCTCCATAAACGAGAAACATATCCTTAGTGCTTTTCAGGTATTTCAGGATGTTCTTGACCGCTGTCCAGTGATCCACTCCTGGATTACTTTGGTACCACCCTGCTAAACTAATAGCAAAGCACACATCAGGTCTGGTACACAGCATTGCATACATGATAGAACCTATGGCTGAAGCATAGGGAATGACTTTCATTTTCTCTCTATCTTCTGCAGTGGTCGGGCATTGAGTCTGACCCAACTTCACACCTTGTAACACAAGCAAGAACCCTTTCTTTGCTTGATCCATTTGAACTTCTTCAAAACTTTACAAGGTATGTGCTTTGTGAAAGTCCAATTAAGTGTCTTGATCTATCTCTATAGATCTTGATGCCCAATATCTAAGCTGCTTCACCGAGGTCTTTCATTAAAAAATTCTTATTCAAGTATCCTTTTATGCTATTCAGAAATTCAGTATCATTTTCGATCAACAATATGTCATCCACATATAATATCAGAAATGCTACAGAGCTCCCACTCACTTTCTTGTAAATACGAGCTTCTCCAAAAGTCTCAGATAAAACCATATGCTTTGATCACACTATCAAAGCGTATATTCCAACTCCGAGAGGCTTGCACCAGTCCATAGATGGATCACTGGAGCTTGCACACTTTGTTAGCACCTTTTGGATCGACAAAACCTTCTGGTTGCATCATATACAACTCTTCTTTAAGATATCCATTAAGGAATGCAGTTTTGACATCCATTTGCCAAATTTCATAATCATAAAATGCGGCAATTGCTAACATGATTCGGACGGACTTTAAGCATCACTACGGGTGAGAAGGTCTCATCGCAATCAGCTCCTTGAACTTGTCGAAAACCTTTTGCGACAAGTCGAGCTTCGTAGACAGTAACATTACCGTCAGCGTTAATCTTCTTATTGAAGATCCATTTATTCTCTATGGCTTGCCGATCATCGGGCAAGTCAACCAAAGTCCACACTTTGTTCTCATACATGGATCCCATCTCAGATTTCATGGCCTCAAGCCATTTTGAGGAATCTGGGCTCATCATCGCTTCCTCATAGTTCGTAGGTTCGTCATGGTCAAGTAACACAACTTCCAGAACAGGATTACCATACCACTCTGGTGTGGATCTTACTCTGGTTGACCTACGAGGTTCGATAGTAACTTGATCAGAAGTTTCATGATCATCATCATTAGCTTCCTCACTTACTGGTGTAGGAATCACTGGAATTGATTTATGTGATGAACTACTTTCCAATAAGGGAGTAGGTACAATTACCTCGTCAAGTTCTACTTTCCTCCCACTCACTTCTTTCGAGGAAAACTCTTTCTCTAGAAAGGATCCATTCTTAGCAACTAATATCTTGCCTTCGGATCTGTGATAGAAGGTGTACCCAACAGTCTCCTTTGGGTATCCTGTGAAGACACATTTCTCCGATTTGGGTTCGAGCTTATCAGGTTGAAGCTTTTTCACATAAGCATTGCAACCCCAAACTTTAAGAAACGACAACTTGGGTTTCTTGAGAAACCACAGTTCATATGCGTCGTCTCAACGGATTTAGATGGTGCCCTATTTAACGTGAATGCAGCCGTCTCGAAAGCATAACCCCAAAACGATAGCGGTAAATCAGTAAGAGACATCATAGATCGCACCATATCTAATAAAGTACAATTACGACGTTCGAACACACTATTACGCTGTGGTGTTCCAGGTGGCGTGAGTTGTGAAACTATTCCACACTGTTTCAAATGAAGACCAAACTCGTAACTCAAATATTCTCCTCCACGATCAGATTGTAGAAACTTTATTTTCTTGTTACGATGATTTTCCACTTCACTCTGAAATTCTTTGAACTTTTCAAATGTTTGAGACTTATGTTTCATCAAGTAGATATACCCATATCTGCTCAAATCATCTGTGAAGATCAGAAAATAACGATACTCGCTGCGAGCATCAACACTCATCGGACCGCATACATCAAGATGTATTATTTCCAACAAGTACATTGCTCGCTCCATTGTTCCGAGAACGGAGTCTTAGTCATCTTGCCCATGAGGCATGGTTCGCAAGCATCAAGTGATTCAAAAGCCCATCAAAGATGGAGTTTCTTCATGCGCTTTACACCAATATGACCTAAATGGCAGTGCCACAAATAAGTTGCACTATATTATTAAAATTATATCTTTTGGCTTCAATACTATGAACATGTGTATCACTACTATCTAGATTGAGTAAAAATAGACCACTCATCAAGGGTGCATGACCAGAAAAGATATTATTCATATAAATAGAACAACCATTATTCTCTGATTTAAATGAATAACCGTCTCGCATCAAACAAGATCCATATATAATGTTCATGCTTAACGCTGGCACCAAATAACAATTATTCAGGTCTAAAACTAACCCCGAAGGTAGATGTAGATGTAACATGCCGACGGCGATCACATCGACTTTGGAACCATTTCCCACATGCATCGTCACCTCGTCCTTAGCCAATCTTCGCTAATCAGAGCCCTGCTTCGAGTTGCAAATATTAGCAATGTAACCAAAGATCAAATACCCAGCGCCATCGTGAGCATTAGTAAGGTACATATCAATAACATGTATATCAAATATACCTTTTACTTTGCCATCCTTCTTTTTCGCCAAATACTTGGGGCAGTTCCGCTTCCAGTGACCAGTCCCTTTGCAGTAGAAGCACTTAGTCTCAGGCTTAGATCCATACTTGGGCTTCTTCACTTGAGCAGCAACTTGTTTGTCATTCTTCTTGAAGTTCCCCTTCTTCCCTTTGCCCTTCTTCTTGAAACTGGTGGTCCTATTGACCATCAAAACTTGATGCTCCTTCTAGATTTCTACCTCCACAGTCTTTAGCATTGCGAAGAGCTCGGGAATCGTCTTATCCATCCCTTGCATATTATAGTTCATCATGAAGCTTTTGTAGCTTGGTGGCAGTGATTGAAGAACTCTGTCAATGACACTATCAACTGGAAGATTAACTCCCAGCTGAGTCAAGTGATGTGGTACCCAGACATTCTGAGTATATGCTCACTGACAGAACTATTCTCCTCCATTTTGCAGCTGTAGAACTTATTGAAGACTTCATATCTCTCAATCCGGGAATTTTCTTGAAATATTAACTTCAACTCCTGGAACATCTCATATGCTCCATGACATTCAAAACGTCGTTGAAGTCCCGGTTCTAAGCCGTAAAGCATGGCACACTGAACTATCGAGTAGTCATCCACTTTGCTCTGCCAGGTGTTCACAACATCTAGCGTTGCTCCTGCAGCGGGTTTGGCACCCAGTGGTGCTTCCAGGACGTAATTCTTCTGTGCAGCAATAAGGATAATCCTCAAGTTACGGACCCAGTCCATGTAATTGCTACCATCATCTTTCAACTTAGCTTTCTCTAGGAACACATTAAAATTCAATGGAACAACAGCACGGGCCATTTATCTACAACAACATAGACATGCAAAAAACTATCAGGTACTAAGTTCATGATAAATTAAAGTTCAATTAATCATATTACTTAAGAACTCACACTTAGATAGACATCCCTCTAATCTTGTAAGTGATCACGTGATCCATATCAACTAAACCATGTCCGATCATCACGTGAGATGGAGTAGTTTCCAATGGTGGACATCACTATGTTAATCATGTCTAATATATGATTCACGCTCGACCTTTCGGTCTCAGTGTTCCGAGGCCATATCTGCATATGCTAGGCTCATCAAGTTTAACCTGAGTATTCTGCGTGTGCAAAACTGGCTTGCACCCATTGTATGTGGACGTATAGCTTACCACACCCGATCATCACGTGGTGTCTCGGCACGACAAACTGTCGCAACGGTGCATACTCAGGTGGAACACTTATACGTTGAAATTTAGTGAGAGATCATCTTATAATGTTACCGCCGTACTAAGCAAAATAAGATGCATAAAGGATAAACATCACATGCAATCAATATAAGTGATATGATATGGTCATCATCTTGTGCCTTTGATCTCCATCTCCAAAGCACCGTCATGATCATCATCATCACCGGCTTGACACCTTGATCTCCATCGAGGCATCCTTGTTGTCTCGCCAACTATTGCTTCTACGACTATGGCTACCGCCTAGTGATAAAGTAAAGCAATTACATGGTGATTGCATTTCATACAATAAAGCGACAACCATATGGCTCCTACCAGTTGCCGATAACTGTGTTACAAAACATGATCATCTCATACAACAATTTGTATAATCACGTCTTGACCATATCACATCACAACATGCCCTACAAAAACAAGTTAGATGTCATCTACTTTGTTGTTGCAAGTTTTACGTGGCTGCTACGGGCTTAGCAAGAACCGTTCTTACCTACGCATCAAAACCACAACGATTTTTCGTCAAGTTTGTGGTTTTAACCTTAAACAAGGACCGGGCGTAGTCACACTCGATTCAACTAAAGTTGGAGAAACAGACACCCACTAGCCACCTGTGTGCGAAGCACGTCGGTAGAACCAGTCTCGCGTAAGCATATGCGCAATGTCAGTCTGAGCCGCTTCATCCAACAATACTGCCGAATCAAAGTATGACATGCTGGTAAGTGATATGACTATTATCGCCCACAACTCTTTATGTTCTACTCATGCATATAACATCTACGCATAAACCTGGCTCGGATGCCACTGTTGGGTAACGCAGTAATTTCAAAAAAATTCCTACGCACACGCATGATCCATCTAGATGATGCATAGCAACGAGCGGGGAGAGTGTGTCCAAGTACCCTTGTAGACTGAGAGCGAAAGCGTTTAGTAACGCGGTTGATGTAGTCGAACGTCTTCGCGATCCAACCGATCCAAGTACCGAACACACGGCACCTCCGTGATCTGCACACGTTCAGCTCGGTGACGTCCCTCGTACTCTTGATCCAGCTGAGGCCGAGGGAGAGTTTCGTCAGCACGACGGCGTGGTGACGGTGATGATGAAGTTACCGATGCAGGGCTTCGCCTAAGCTCTACAATGATATGACCGAGGTGGAAATCTGTGGAGGGGGGCACCGCACACGGCTAAGACAACTGTCAACTTGTGTGTTCTAGGGTGCCCGCTGCCCCCGTATATAAAGGAGCAAGGGGGAGGACGGTCGGCCCTCATAGGCGCGCCAAGGGGGGAGGAATCCTCCTCCTAGTAGGAGTAGGACTCCCCCCTTTCCTAGTCCTACTAGGAGAAGAAGGAAGGAGGGGGAAAGAGAAGGAAGGAGGGGGCGCCGCCCCCTAGTCCAATTCGGACTAGGCCCATGGGGGGGCGCGCGACCCGCCCTTGGCTGCCCCTCTCTCTCTCCCCCAGGCCCAATAAGGCCCATTACTTCTCCGGTGGTTCCGATAACCCTTCCGGCACTCCGATATATATCCGGTGACCCCCGAAACTCATCCGGTGTCCGAATATAGTCATCAAATATATCAATCTTTATGTCTCGACCATTTCGAGGCTCCTCGTCATGTCCGTGATCACATCCGGGACTCTGAACTACCTTCTGTACATCAAAACACATAAACTCATAATACCGGTCGTCGTCAAACGTTAAGTGTGCGGACCCTACGGGTTCGAGAAGTATGTAGACATGACCGAGACTCATCTCCGGTCAATAACCAATAGCAGAACATGGATGTTCATATTGGCTCCTACATATTCTACGAAGATCGTTATCGGTCAAACCGCACAACAACATACGTTGTTCCCTTTGTCATCGGTATGTTACTTGCCCGAGATTCGATCGTCGGTATCTCAATACCTAGTTCAATCTCGTTACCGGCAAGTCTCTTTACTCGTTCTGTAATGCATCATCCTGTAACTAACTTATTAGTCACATTGCTTGCAAGGCTTATAGGGATGTGCATTACCAAGAGGGCGTAGAGATACCTCTCCGACAATCGGAGTGACAAATCCTAATCTCGATTTATGCCAACTCAACAAACACCATTGGAGACACCTGTAGAGCATCTTTATAATCACCCAGTTACGTTGTGACGTTTGATAGCACACAAAGTGTTCCTCCGGTATTCGGTAGTTGCATAATCTCATAGTCATAGGGACATGTATAAGTTATAAAGAAAGCAATAGCAATAAACTAAATGATCATAGTGCTAAGCTAACAGATGGGTCAAGTCAATCACTCATTCTCTAATGATATGATCCCGTTCATGAAATGACAACTCTTTGTCCATGGCTAGGAAACTTAACCATCTTTCATTAACGAGCTAGTCAAGTAGGGGCACACTAGTGACACTCTATTTTTCTATATATTCATACATGTATTAAGTTTCCGGTTAATACAATTCTAGCATGAATAATAAACATTTATCATGATATAAGGAAATATAAATAACAACTTTATTATTGCCTCTAGGGCATATTTCCTTCAGCATCTCCATAGCCCATTAATACGCCTAGTTGATGTGAGACCATCTTCCTCCTTTTAGTCTTCTCCACAACCACCACTCTATTCCACCTATAGTGCTATGTCCATGGCTCATGCTCATGTATTGCGTGAAAGTTGAAAAAGTTTGAGAATACTAAAGTATGAAACAATTGCTTGGCTTGTCATCAGGGGTTGTGCATGATTTGAATATTTTGTGTGACGAAGATGGAGCATAGCCTAACTATATGATTTTGTAGGGATGAACTTTCTTTGGCAATGTTATTTTGAGAGGACATGATTACTTTGTTAGTATGCTTGAAGTATTATTATTTTTATGTCAATATTGAACTTTTGTCTTGAATCTTTCAGATCTGAACATTCATGCCACAAATAAAGAAAATTACATTGACAATTATGTTAGGTAGCATTCCACATCAATTTTTTTGTTTTTATCATTTACCTACTCGAGGACGAGCAGGAGTTAAGCTTGGGGATGCTTGATACGTCTCCAACGTATCTATAATTTTTGATTGTTCCATGCTATTATATTATCTGTTTTGGATGTTTAATGGGCTTTAATATGCTCTTTTATATTATTTTTGGGACTAACCTATTAACCGGAGGCCCAGTGCCAGTTTCTGTTTTTTTGCCTATTTTAGAGTTTCGCAGAAAAGGAATACCAAACGGAGTCCAAACGGAATGAAACCTTCGCGATGATCTTTCTTGGACCGAAAGCAATCCAGAAGACTTGGAGTCGAAGTCTGGAACGCCACGAGGAAGCCACGAGGTAGGAGGGCGCGCCCAGGGGGTAGGCACGCCCCCACCCTCGTGGGCCCCTCGTAGCTCCACCGACGTACTTCTTTCGCCTATATATACTCTTATACCCTAGAAACAACAAGGGAGCCACGAAACCACTTTTCCATCGCCGCAACCTTCTGTACCCGTGAGATCCCATCTTGGGGCCTTTTCCGGCGATCTGCCGGAGGGGGAATCAATCACGGAGGGCTTCTACATCAACACCATTGCCTCTCCGATGAAGCGTGAGTAGTTTACCACATACCTTCGGGTCCGTAGTTATTAGCTAGATGGCTTATTCTCTCTCTTTGATTCTCAATACAAAGTTCTCCTCGATGTTCTTGGAGATCTATTCGATGTAATACTCTTTTGCGGTGTGTTTGACGAGATCCGATGAATTGTGGATTTATAAACAAGATTATCTATGAATATTATTTGGTTTTTCTCTGAATTCCTATATGCATGATTTGATATCTTTGCAAGTCTTTTTGAACTATCGGTTTAGTTTGGCCTACTAGATTGATCTTTCTTGCAATGGGAGAAGTGCTTAGCTTTGGGTTCAATCTTGCGGTCCATCGAGGATAAAAATATGGGGTTTATATTATATTGCTTGAGTTTGTCCCTCTACATCATGTCATCTGGCTTAATGCATTACTTTGTTCTTATGAACTTAATACTCTAGATGCATGCTGGATAGCGGTCGATGTGTGGAGTAATAGTAGTAGATGCAGAATCGTTTCAGTCTACTTGACATGGACGTGATGCCTATATTCATGATCATTGCCTTAGATATCTTCATAACTATCCACTTTTCTATCAATTGATCGGCAGTCATTTGTTCACCCACCGTAATACATGCTATCTTGAGAGAAGCCACTAGTGAAACCTATGGCCCCCGGGTCTCTTTTTTATTATATTGCATCTCTTTTATTTACATCGCATCTTGTTTACTATTTTGTGATCTTTACTTTTCAATCTATACAATAAAAATAACAAAAATATTTACTTTACTATCTTTATTAGATCTCACTTTTGCAAGTGACCGTGAAAGGATTGACAACCCCTTTATCGCGTTGGTTGCAAGGTTCTTGATTGTTTGTGCAGGTACTAGGTGACTTGAGCGTTGTCTCCTACTGGATTGATACCTTGGTTCTCAAAACTGAGGGAAATACTTACGGTACTTTGATGCATCACCCTTTCCTCTTCAAGGGAAAACCAACGCATGCTCAAGAGGTAGCACTCGCGCCTCCGCAAGTCCCGTGAAGATCGTCCCCGAGTTCAGCGCGCCCCTCCACGGATTGAGCAACGGGTTAGCGCTGCGTCGCCCCATCAGGCTTCAGCGCCGCCGCCCTATGGTTCTCCTCACAGCTACATCGATTTGCGTGTCGCCGCTGCGTCGCCCCTTCGGGCCGTAGTGCCGCGATACGCAATCCCCACCGCCGCCCCGAGGCCGTCCCCGCGGTTGCACCATCCTGCGTCGAGCCGCTGCACCGCCCTCCGGGCAGTAGCGCCACGCCCCGTGGTCACTGCAACCGCCCGAGGTCTTCCGCCGTTGCCCCGACCACCGCCGCTGCGTCGCCCCTTCAGGTCGTAGCGCCGCGGCCCGCGGTCCACAGCCGTCCCCGCGCGTCGACCTCTCGTGGTATGCGCCGCGCTGATACGTCCATTTTGCATCATGCTTTTATATCAATATTTACTGCATTATGGGCTGTTATTACACATTATATCTCAATACTTATGGCTATTCTCCCTTATTTTACAAGGTTTACCATGAAGAGGGGGGATGCTTGGAATTCAGGCCGAAAAGGAGCAAACGTTGAAACCTATTCTCGCACAACTCCAAAAGTCCTGAAACTCCACGAAACAACTTTTTGGAATTTATAAGAATTTATGAGCAAAGAAATAGGCCAGGCCCACACCTGTCCAGGAGACAAGGGCACCCCCTATAGGGCGCCTCATCTCCTGGGCCCCTCGTGAGCCTCGGCGTCCATCTTCTGCTATATCATCACTTTTACCCTGAAAAATCATGGGCAAGCTTACGGACGAAACTCCGCCGCCACGAGGCGGAACCTTGGCGGAATCAATCTAGGGCTCATGGCGGAGCTGTTATGCCGGGACACTTCCATCCGGAGGGGAAATCATCACCAACGATCCTCTCATCGAGAGGGGTCAATCTCCATCAACATCTTCACCGGCACCATCTCCTCTCAAAACCCTAGTTCATCTCTTGTATCCAATCTTGTATCAAAACCACAAATTGGTACCGTGGGTTGCTAGTAGTGTTGATTACTCCTTGTAGTTGATGCTAGTTGGTTTACTTGGTGGAAGATCATATGTTCAGATCCTTTATGCATATTATTACTCCTCTGATTATGAACATGAATATGCTTTGTGAGTAGTTACGTTTGTTCCTTAGGACATGGGTGAAGTCTTGCTATTAGTAGTCATGTGAATTTGGTATTCGTTCGATATTTTGATGAGATGTATGTTGTCTTTCCTCTAGTGGTGTATGTGAACGTCGACTACATGACACTTCACCATTATTTGGGCCTAGAGGAAGGCATAGGGAAGTAATAAGTAGATGATGGGTTGCTAGAGTGACAGAAGCTTAAACCCTAGTTTATGTGTTGCTTCGTTAGGGGCTGATATGGACCCATATGTTTAATGTTGTGGTTAGGTTTACCTTAATACTCCTTTTTGTAGTTACGGATGTTTGCAATAGGGGTTAATCATAAGTGGGATGCTTGTCCATGTTAGGACAGTACCCAAGTTTCGGTCCACCCACATATCAAATTATCAAAGTACCGAACGCGAATCATATGAACGTGATGAAAACTAGCTTGACGATAATTCCCAATGTGTCCCTGGAGCTCCTTCTTCATTATTAGAATTTGTCCAGGCTTATCCTTTGCTACATAAAGGATTGGGCCACCTTGCTGCACTTTATTTACTTTATTTACTTTTTGCTCGTTACTATTTATCTTATCACAAAACTATCTATCACCTACTATTTCAGTGCTTGCAGAGAAAACCTTACTGAAAACCGCTTATCATTTCCTTCTGCTCCTTGTTGGGTTCGACACTCTTACTTATCGAAAGGACTATGATAGATCCCCTATACTTGTGGGTCATCAAGACTCTTTTCTGGCGCCGTTGCCGGGGAGTGTAGCGGTTTTGGTGAGTGGAACTTGGTAAGGAAACATTTATATAGTGTGCTGAAATTTTATGTTACTTGTCACTATGGAAACTAATCCTTTGAGGGGCTTGTTTGGGGTATCTTCACCCCAACCGTAAGAGCAAAGAGATGCTCCTCAACCTACTGAACTTTATGAAAATATTCACTTTGAGATTCCTTCTGGGATGATAGAAAAACTGCTAGCTAATCCTTTTGCAGGAGACGGAACATTGCATCCCGATTTACACCTTATCTTTGTGGAAGAAGTTTGTGGATTATTTAAGCTTGCAGGTATTCCCGATGATGTTGTTAAAAGGAAGGTCTTCACTTTATCTTTGAAGGGAGATGCATTGACATGGTATAGGCTATGTGATGATACGGGATCTTGGAATTATAAGCGATTGAAGTTGGAATTTCACCAGATGTTCTATCCTATGCATCTTGTTCATCGTGATCGTAATTACATATATAATTTCTGGCCTCGCGAAAGAGAAAGCATTGCTCAAGCTTTGGGGAGGCTTAAGTCAATGTTATATTCATGCCCCAATCATGAGCTCTCTCGGGAAATGATTATTCAGAATTTTTATGCCCGGCTCTCTCTTAATAATCGCAACTCGCTCGATACTTCTGTCGGTTCTTATCTGTTGAAGACTATTGATTTCAAATGGGACTTATTGGAAAGAATTAAACGCAACTCTGAAGATTGGGGTTCCGACGATGGTAAGGAGTCAGGTATGACATCTAAGTTCGATTGTGTTAAATCTTTCATGGATACCGATGCTTTTCGTGGATTTAGCGCTAAGTATGGACTTGATCTGAGATAGTAGCTACCTTTTGTGAATCTTTTGCTACTCACGTTGATCTCCCTAAAGAGAAGTGGTTTAAATATAATCGCCATGTTGAAGTGAAAGTAGTTGCACCTATTACAGTCGAAGAAAAGACCATTACATATAGTGATCCTATTATTCCTACTGCTTATGTCGAAAAACCTCCTTTTCCTGTTAGGATAAAAGATCATGTTAAAGCTTATTTGTTGTTCGTAAGAGTAATACTAGGACCTATACACCTCCTGAGCAAATTAATGTTGAACCTAGTATTTCTATGATTAAAGATCTCTTGGATGAGGACTTAGATGGGCATGTTATCTCTTTGACACGTAGACCTGTTGTAGGCATGCCTGTTATTTCAGTTAAAATAGGAGATCATTGCTATCATGGCTTATGTGATATGGGTGCTAGTGCTAGTGCGATACCTTATGACCTATATAAAGAAATTATGCACGATATTGCACCTATTGAATTGGGAGACATTGATGTTACTATTAAGCTTGCTAATAGGGACACCATTAAACCTATTGGGATTTTTAGAGATGTTGAGGTCTTGTGTGGGAAGATTAAATACCCTGCTGATTTTCTTGTTCTTGCTTCCCCACAAGATGATTTTTGTCCCATTATTTTTGGTAGACCCTTCTTGCATACTGCTAGTGCTAAGATTAATTGTGAAAAGAACATTGTCACTGTTGGCATAGATGGTATGTCTCATGAGTTTAATTTTGCTAAGTTTAGTAGACAACCTCGTGAAAGGGAACCACCTAGTAAAGATGAGATCATTGGTCTTGCTTCCATTGTTGTTCCTCCAACTGATCCGTTAGAACATTATTTATTAGACTATGAAAACGATATGTTTATGAAGGAAAGGGAAGAAATAGATGAAGTGTTCCTTAAACAAGAACCTGTGCTGAAACATAACCTTCCTGTTGAAATTCTTGGGGACCCCCCTCCACCCAAGGGAGATCCCGTGTTTGAACTCAAACCTTTACCTGATAATCTTAAGTATACTTATCTTGATGAAAAAGAAATATATCCTGTTATTATTAGTGCTAACCTTTCAGAGAAGGAAGAAGAAAGATTATTGAAAACTCTGAAGAAGCACCGAGCTGCTATTGGATATACTCTGGATGATCTTAAGGGCATCAGTCTCACATTATGTCAACACAAAATTTCAGTGGAGAAAGATGCCAAACCAGTTAGAGATCCTCAAAGACGATTAAATCCCAAAATGAAGGAAGTGGTAAGAAACGAGATTCTAAAACTCCTTGAGGCAGGTATTATTTATTCCGTTGCTGATAGTGAATGGGTAAGCCCTGTCCATTGTGTCCCTAAAAAGGGAGGTATTACCGTTGTTCCTAATGATAAAGATGAATTGATCCCAAAAGAATTATTACAGGTTATAGGATGGTAATTGATTTTCGTAAGTTAAATAAAGCTACTAAGAAAGATCATTACCCTTTACCTTTTATTGATCAAATGCTAGAAAGGCTATCCAAACACACACATTTTTGCTTTCTAGATGGTTATTCTGGCTTCTCTCAGATACCTGTGTCAGCAAAGGATCAATCTAAAACTACTTTTACTTGCCCTTTTGATACTTTTGCTTATAGACGTATGCCTTTTGGTTTATGTAATGCACCTGCTACCTTCCAAAGATGCATGATGGCTATATTCTCTGATTTTTGTGAAAAGATTTGTGAGGTATTCATGGATGACTTCTCCGTCTATGGATCCTCTTTTGATGATTGTTTGAGCAACCTTGATCGAGTTTTGAAGAGATGCGAAGACACTAGTCTCGTCCTAAATTGGGAAAAGTGTCACTTTATGGTTAATGAAGGCATTGTCTTGGGGCACAAGATCTCCGAGAGAGGTATTGAAGTTGATAAAGCCAAAGTTGATGCTATTGAAAAGATGCCATGTCCCAAGGACATAAAAGGTACAAGAAGTTTCCTTGGTCATGCCGGCTTTTATAGGAGGTTCATTAAGGACTTTTCTAAAATCTCTAGGCCTCTGACTAATTTATTGCAAAAAGATATTCCTTTCGTCTTTGATGATGATTGTGTAGAAGCATTTGAAACACTTAAGAAAGCTTTGATCACTGCACCTATTATTCAGCCACCTAATTGGAATTTACCTTTTAAAATTATGTGCGATGCTAGTGATTATGCTGTAGGTGCTGTTTTAGGGCAAAGAGTCGATAAGAAATTGAATGTTATCCAAGATGCTAGTAAGACTCTTGATCTTGCCGGAGAAATTATGCTACTACTGAAAAGAGTTCTTAGCAGTTGTGTTTGCATGTGATAAGTTTAGACCTTATATTGTTGATTCCAAAGTTACTATTCACACTGACCATGCTGCTATTAAATATCTTATGGAAAAGAAAGATGCTAAGCCTAGACCCATTAGATGGGTCCTCTTGCTCCAAGAATTTGACTTGCATATTATTGATAGAAAGGGAGCCGAGAACCCGCTGCGCATAACTTGTCTAGGTTAGAGAATGTTCTTGATGACCCACTGCCTATTAATGATAGTTCTCCGATGAACAATTAGCGGTTGTCAATGCTTCTCGTCTTGCTCCTTGGTATGCTGATTATGCTAATTACATTGTTGCTAAATATATACCGCCTAGTTTCACATACCAGCAAAAGAAAAAGTTATTTTATGATTTAAGACATTACTTCTGGGATGATCCATACCTTTATAAAGAAGGAGTAGATGGTATTATTAGACGTTGTGTGCCTGAGCATGAATAGGAACAAATCCTACGCAAGTGTCACTCTGAATCCTATGGAAGACACCACGCTGGAGATAGAACTGCACACAACGTACTACAATCTGGTTTTTATTGGCCTACTCTTTTCAAAGATGCTCGTAAGTTTGTCTTATCTTGTGATGAATGTCAAAGAATAGGTAACATTAGTAGACGTCAAGAAATGCCTATGAATTATTCACTTCTTATTAAACCATTTGATGTATGGGGCTTTGATTATATGGGACCTTTTCCTGCCTCCAATGGTTATACACATATTTTAGTTGCTGTTGATTACGTTACTAAGTGGGTAGAAGCTATTCCAACTAGTAGTGCTGATCATAAAACTTCTATTAAAATGCTTAAAGAAGTTATTTTTCCAAGGTTTGGAGTCCCTAGATATCTTATTACTGATGGTGGTTCACACTTTATTCATGGTGCTTTCAGAAGATGCTTGCTAAGTATGATGTCAATCATAGAATCGCATCTCCTTATCACCCGCAGCTTTAGTGGTCAAGTAGAGTTGAGCAATAGAGAGCTCAAATTAATTTTGCAAAAGACTGTGCATAGATCTAGAAAGAATTGGTCCAAAAACTTGATGATGCATTATGGGCCTATAGAACTGCATACAAAAATCCTATGGGTATGTCTCCATATAAGATGGTTTATGGAAAAGCATGTCATTTACCTCTTGAACTTGAACATAAAGCATATTGGGCTATTAAAGAGCTCAATTATGACTTCAAACTTGCGGTGAGAAGAGGTTGTTTGATATTAGCTCACTTGATGAATGGAGAACCCAGCATATGAGAATGCCAAGCTTTTCAAAGAAAAGTCAAACGCTGGCATGATAAGAGGATACAAAAGCGTGAGTTTAACGTAGGAGATTATGTGTTATTATTCAACTCTCATTTAAGATTTTTTGCAGGAAAACTTCTCTCAAAATGGGAAGGTCCCTACGTTATCGAAGAGGTCTATCGTTCTGGCGCTATAAAAATCAACAACTTCAAAGGCACAAATCCGAGGGTGGTAAACGGTCAAAGAATTAAACATTATATTTCAGGTAATCCTATCAATGTTGAAACTAATATTATTGAAACCATAACCCCTGAGGAATACATAAGAGACACTTTCCAGAATGTTCCAGACTCCGAAAAGGCATAGGTACGTGGTACGGTAAGTAAACCGACTCCAAAACAACTCTAATGGCAATTTTTATCAGTTTTGGATTATTTAAGAATTTTAGGAAGAGAGAAGTAGTCCGAAAGGGACACGAGGCTCCCACGAGAGAGGAGGGCGCGCCCCCTGTCTTGTGGGCACCTCGTGTGCCTCCCGGATTCCGTTTTCTTGTATGTTACGTATTTTGGTCGGTAAAAATTCATTATATATACTCCTGAAGGTTTTGACCACCGTATCACGCAAATATCCTCTCGCTGCTTTCGAGCTGTTCTGTATGCAGATTTGGAACAAGATGTCGTCCCAAGATTCGGAGGGAGAGAGCTACATGGCTGATTATATTTCAAACCCAAAAGTATATGGGGATGTGGAACATTATGTCTGGACCACAGAGGAAGAAGAAGACTATGATCCAAAGAGGAAGGAGGAGACAAGCTCCGATGAAGAGGACGATCCACTACCTCAACCTGGTGATATGCATGTGGGGTTCAAGAAGTCAAGCCTCCCTAAGGTCCAATCTATCCCACCACGTTTTTTGCAGGACAGCAAGGCAGCACTATGCAAAAAGATAATGAAACTTGAGCTCGAGAATGAGGATTTGAGGGAGGGAAATTTTAGCCTCAGACGCAAGCTAGAGAAGAAAAATGCAACAACTCCTACTTCACTGTCACACCCAATATGCGACCCTATCCAAAAGGAACTCGAAGGTCCCACCAAGGATAGACCCGCATATTGAAACGCTTTTGCAAGGTGGATATCATTACATCAACATTACATAATAGATGGGGATACATACATAAGGCATAAATGCCACAAGAATACATCAACATCATATACAAGATCAACATCCGACTACGGATGAAACATAAATGAAACTCAAACAATATCCACCTGCTAGCCCAGGCTGCCGACCGAACCTATCCCCGATCAAAGAAGAAGCAGAAGAAGAACTCCAAAAGCAGTAAACATCGCTCTCGGCGTCATGATCATCGCACAACCTATACCGCAATCGGTGGTGTAGTAATCTGTGAGCCATGAGGACTCAAAGAATCCCATTACCATGGGTATCAAGACTAGCAAAGCTCAAATGGGAAAGGAAGGGGTAAAGTGGTGAGGTTGCAGCAGCGGCTAAGCATATATGGTGGCTAACATACGCAAATGAGAGCGAGAAGAGAAACAAAGGAACGGTCGTCAACTAGTAATGATCAAGAAGTGATCCTGAACTCCTACTTACGTCAGACATAACCTAGAAACCGTGTTCTCCTCTCGATCAACCCCGAAAAGAGACACTCACGGTTACGCACACGGTTGGTGTATTTTAGAAGTGTTTGCTTCGAGTTTACTACAACCGGATATTAACAAATTCCCATCTGCCACATAACCGCGGGCACGGCTCTTGAAAGTTTATACCTGCAGGGTGTCCCAACTTAGCCCATGATAAGCTCTCGCGATCAACGAAGGATATTCCTTCTCCCGGAAGACCCGATCAGTCTCGGAATCCCGCTACAAGATATTTCGACAGCAATAAAACAAGACCAAAGAAAGCCGCCTGATGTGCCGACAAATCCCGATAGGAGTCAGCACGCACCTCGCTCTTAGGGCACACCGGATAGGTCGACCTCACGAGTAAAACCAGACACTCGAGTTGCCCCTGGTGGCCCCTCAGTCGCCTGCTTTCGGACCAACACTCGAAGGAGCACCGGCCCGGGGGCTAAAATAAAGATGACCCTTGGGCTCCTAAACCCAAGGGAAAAAGGGCATAGGTGAGGCAAATGGTAAAACCAATGTTGGGCCTTCTTTGGAGGAGTCTTATTCAAAGCGAATCACAAAGGGGTCCCATAAATCACCCGACCGCGTTAGGGACGCAAAATCCAGGAACATAATACCGATATGACAGAAACTAGGGCGGCAAGAGTGGAACAAAACACCAGGCATAAGGCCGAGCCTTCCACCCTTTACCAAGTATATAGATGCATTAGTTAAATAAGATATATTGTGATATCCCAACAAGTAAACATGTTCCAACAAGGAACAACAACTCCATGTTCCAACAAGGAACAAACTTCATCTTCACCTGCAACTAACAACGCTATAAGAGGGGCTGAGCAAAGCGGTAACATAGCCAAACAACGGTTTGCTAGGAGGATGCAAAAGGTTAGAGGCTGACATGGCAATTTGGGAGGCTTGATAAACAGGTAATAGGTAGCGCAGCAAAGCGATAGAACGAAGCAACTAGCATAGCAATGATAGTAGTGAGGTCCAGGGTAGCGGTCATTTTGCCTGAAATCCCGCAAGGAAGAAGAACGAGTCCATGAATAAGATGAAGCCACGAAGATTTAACCAAGCGAGACGAACGAATCCTCACGATCGCAACGTAAACAGAACTAACAAGGGAAGCACACAACATGGTAAACACACCACACATGAACAAGGTATGATGCACAAACAAGCATGATGCATGACACGGCTACATGAAGCTACTCATGGCAAGGGATGATGCAAACAAGAGCAACACATCAAGACAAGTTTAAATGAGGCCGGGAACAACATAGAACAATTCCGGTAAGTCCTCATATGCAAATTTCGAAATTGGTCCAGATCTGAATAAACCTTATGTTCAAGTTGTTAAACAGCAAGTTAAGATGCACCATGATGATCTACACGAAATTATAGTCAAGTTACATATAAAGTTCATTAGATTCGGAGCTACGGCCTAGAAGATATGAGCAAAACAAGATAAGCATGGCATTGATGCAAAATGCATACAAACATCAAGCAAACACCTCAAAACAAGGATGCAACATGATAATATGAATCTACATGCAAAATCAAGCAAGTTTCATATAGAGCACACCCAAAACGGAGCAACGGTTCAACACATACACACAATACAAGTCATAACAACAATCTGTTCATAACAGCAAGTAGGCATATTGCAAGCATCAAAACACTAGGCTACAGCATCTCAACGTGAAAAGAAAGGCATGGACATGAAGTACAGGTAAAGCATGAAAAAACATGAACACTGAGCTATCTCCAGAAATCATTAGAACATGCTCAAAAACACATGGCAAGATTGCAAATAATAACAGTTTCAGAATTTAGCAGAAATAACATCAGGTTGCAATGTTTAGAGCTAACAAACAACATGCTACAGGAACTTATCATGGAAAACAAAGGCATGGCATGAATCTACTAATCGCATAGAATAAAAGTTCTTTACTGACCATGAGCCAAAAAGGATCATAGGATATGATGGCACCCATGTAAACATGGAAAGTTAGATTACAGATTCAAACATGGCAGGAACAACAATAAGTAGGCATGTTGGTGAGCTTGAAACACTCACCACAAAGCAATACATGGCATGGCAAGGCAACTCAAAGTAAGAAGACATGGCATAGAAGCTATACATGGGAAGAACAACATCATAGCATACACGGATCAACTACAACACCCTTGGCAAAATTGAATAACATGTAAACAACCTGCCAGGAAACATTTTATAGCAAAAGTAGAGCTCGATTAACTCAAGCTATGGCACTCCATAATTTCAAACAAGGGCATGGATGGATAGAGAATAACCATATGTTAAAAACATACTTACTGAAGTATCTCAAAATAAGCATGGATCTCTCGGTAGCATCAAGTTAACATGGCATAAATATATCAGCAGAACAGGGGCTGAAATCAGCAACATCATGAAGCCTAATTTGCATGCTTGTACTAGTCACCACAGAGATCATAAAAAGACATGGCATATACCCCTGTAAAGATGGCATGGCATATTAAAAAACACATGTAGGACTCAGGTTCATAGGGTGCACACATCAATCATGGCAAAAATGACAAAAGTGCATGTTCTGATAAGAATCTGAAACTAACATCACATAGCACTTTTCTAACAGCATTTCGGGCATCAAGATGAGCTCAAATGAAAATGATGCTATGAGTTAAAAGATGTACTTGTCGAGGCAAACAATTTGACATATTACACGCACGATACGGAGCTACGGATGCAAAGTTATGGCATGATGAAGATGCAACAAAATACTGACAGAATAAAAGACTTAGAGGAAATCGGGGGGGAGAAGAAAGTCAACCGAGATCGGATACGGGGCGCGCGAACCGAGGCGGCCGGATCCTCGCCGGAGTTGGAGGGAGGAGAGGCCGGGGCGGAGCCGGCCGGAGGAGGGCCGGGGCCGGGCCGGGCGGACGCGCTGGCGCCGGGCGGGCGGTTGGCGCGGGCGCTGGCGCCGGGCCGAGAGTCCGGCGGGCGGTCGGGCGCGGGCGCGGCACTGGGGCCGAGTCCGCGGCGGCGGTTGCCGGAGGGCGGCGACGGCAAAGCAGGCGGCGGAGGCGCTGGAGGGCGCCGTCGGGCGGGTTTGGCGCTGGCGGCGGCGCAGATGGGCTGGGGCCGGATTCGCCCGGCGGCCTGGGCGGCGCGGGTCGGTGGCGGTGACGTGTCGTGAGGGGAGAGGCTGAGGGAGGCGGCGACGGACGTCCGGCGGCGGCGGACATGTCCGGCTGCGTGCGGGGGAAAATTTTAGGGTTTGATCTGCGCGAGAAAAACGGAGGGAGACACATATTTATAGGTAGAGGGAGCTAGGAGAGTCCAAATGAGGTGCCGTTTTCGCCCACACGATCGTGATTGATTGACCGAGAGCATGGAGGGGAGTTTGCTGGGTTTTGGGCCACTTTGGAAGGGGTGTTGGGCTGCAACTCAAAGAGGGCTTTGCGGTTACCCGGTTAACCGTTGGAGTACCAAACGACCTCCAAATGACACGAAACTTGACAAAGCGGTTCAGGGTGCTATACCAAGGCCGCTTGACAAACCTCGTCCAATCCGAGACAGTTTAATACTCGCACATGAAAAGAGGCAAAAGGGGCGCCGGAGACATAGGAGTGCCGGATTGCAAAACGGACAACGGGAAAATGCTCGGATGCATGAGACGAACACGTATGCAAAATGAGATGCACATGATGACATGATATGAAATGCAGATGATGACATGGCAAAGTGCAACACGCAAGCAAATGACATGGCAACGACGGCGAATAACTGGCAAACACCTGGCGCATCGAATCCGGGGCGTTACAACACTCCTCCACTAACAAGAGATCTCGACCCGAGATCTTAGGACCCAGACGGAAGGGAAAAGGGATGAGGTGAAACAAGAACTCAAGAGAAGAAGCAAAGAATCGAGAGCACTCGAGAAGAAGAGAGGAACGACGAGAATGACGAGAATCGAAAGCTCATGGAATCAAATAGACTATGAAGCATTTCGGATAGGACGAGATAAGAAGCGAATAAGACTGAAAGGATTTAGGAAGCACTTCGGCTGAAACATGGAGGGCTAGACACGAGCTTCAGAAGATGGAATGAAACTTGATGAAGACATGACACAAAACCTCCGGAAAGAATTAAAAAAAGTTGAATGAAAAGAACGGATAAGAATATGACAACTTGTGCCACGAATGAAATTGAAACCAACCTTAGAAGAAGGATTGAACGGAGTTGTTGAGAAAATAAACAACGAAAAGAATAAGCTTGTCGTGGACTTATAGATAACATCTCAAGATCATAAGGTGATAACCGGCCACAAACGGAAATGATTGGATAGCTGAGAAGAACGAAGAAATGCAAAACTCCACTTCAAAAGAATACAGAAATTTAATCGCACTTTGAGAAGTAAGAAGACGGATACTTGAACTCCACCAACAAAATCTTGATGAACTCTTGAAGAAAAGATTAAATCATGAAGAACCACCGTGAAGAACTCCGGTAACAAAAGGATTATGGGATTGTATGAAGGAGGAAAGAATAAGACTAAAGCCTTGCGTTGATTTAGACGAATGTTCCGACGAGATTGTCGAGGAAATAATTGAACTCCGGAAAAGAAAAGATGAAAAGACTTGGAACTAGAATTTATTCATCAAGAACAAACTCTGAAGAAGGGATTAAACACTTGGATGAAATAAGAATAAGATTTATTGTATGCTTATCCTTCATCAAATTAAATTGATGACAAGCAATGGATTTGGCATGCAACTTATTCTTCTTGAAAAAGAATTGAGAAGTGACATATCGCAAACTTGAGAAGTCTTCATGAACCACCGGTAGGACTGGAAAGAACAAATGGATTAATATGATAAACAAGGAAAAGAATCTTGAACGAACCACCGTAAGAATTCGGAAATGACTGACGAAGAGAATGAATCACCGGGAAGAATTAGGAGAACCAATATGCTAGAGGGGATTTAGATTTAAAAGAACAAAGAGATCATGAACTGATTGACGAATGCTTGGACGAAGCACTGGAAGAATATTGAGACGAACGAAGGGGCACGAATATGGAATAATTGGAGAACGAATTTGAAAAACTTAGAATGTAGAGATATTCCGAAAATATGGCCTCCGGATGATCGAGAGCGAAAGCAACACCTGAAGTACTCCGGATGGATGAAAAGAATTTCACAACTGGAAACAATTAGATAGGATAACATCGAGCTAGCACCATGAACCTCCGGGAGAACGGACAAGATTTAAGAGAAAAAATCTTCGACGGTCTTCAAATGACGATGATAAACATCACCAAAATTAATGAGATACTCCGGAAGAATGAAAAACCGAAAAGGTTGAGCCAACAATGAAAAGAATTTGAAAGAGATCTTGGGAAGGCGTCTGACTGATGAAATTCATTCTTACGTCAAACTTCAAAAAGAACTTGAGGATAACTCCGGATAATTAGAAGAGTCAGGTAAGATCCTGGGAAAAGACCTGTGGGTTAGGGCCCACTGAAGAGATAACACCGTTTGAAAGGGATGTTAAACAGATAGATGATGCACCGGAACAATTGAAATATTTGAATGAGGTGACAACCTCGAATTAATTGGAGCACAGACGAATCTCCTGAGATGTCTTGAACACTCCGGAAGGATAAACTGGCGAGAGGCGAACGAGCAAAAGGAAATATTTGAGCTGAGGGAAAGAATATGATCGACAACGAAGAAAACTTGACTTGAATCCACCGGGGAAGAAAAAGAGATGATGAATGTCAAACGAGACGAGAATTCACCGGTTGAAATGATTGATTTAAAGATCAAAAGGCTCCGCATTTAATGAGATAGATGGTCGAGAGAGACTCAGACTCCGGGAAGAAAAGGGTGGGAGGGCGGAAAACAAAGACAACTCGGGAGGGGAAACCGAATAATATCTTGAAGAGAAAACACCGGTTGAAATCATTGAGGAAAGAAAGCAAAGACTTCGCATGAGTAGGATGGATACTCGATTACGGACTCCAGTTCCGAGAAGAAGGGTGGGTGGGTGGGAAAAACAAGGACAACTTCGGACAGAGAAATAACATCGATCGAAAAGAACTGAGGATTGATCTCCCAAAGACAAAGAGGTTCGAGTCGACTTGACGAGAAAAGCACCGGATGAAAAGAGCTGAGGACCAACGATCGGAAAACCAACTGCGTGATCCTAAAGAAAAAATTTGAAGGGGAAGAGGAGTAATTCAAAACACCTATGTCAGGATTCCTTACCAGAGCGACGAAGGGGCTGAGGAGTAAAAGAATTCCTACTCTCCGATATAACTAGACTCGAAAAATACTTTTCTTCTAGACTCGACAACGGCCAAACTACACGATCAATCAAGGGGGCTCCTAGGGTCGGTCGAGGCTCTGATACCAACTTGAACACGCTTAATATGCGACCCTATCCAAAAGGAACTCAAGGTCCCACAAAGGATAGACCAAGATATTGAAACGCTTTTGCAAGGTGGATATCATTACATCAACATTACATAATAGATGGGGATACATACATAAGGCACAAATGCCACAAGAATACATCAACATCATATACAAGATCAACATCCGACTACGGATGAAACATAAATGTAAACTCAAACAATATCCACCTGCTTTAGCCCAGGCCGACCTGGAACCTATCCCCGATCGAAGAAGAAGCAGTAAGAAGAACTCCAAAACAGTAAACATCGCCTCGGCCATGATCATCGCACAACCTGTACTCTGCAACTGGTGGTGTAGTAATCTGTGAGCCACGAGGACTCTGCAATCCCATTACCATGGGTATCAAGACTAGCAAAGCTCAAATGGGAAAGGAAGGGGTAAAGTGGTGAGGTTGCAGCAGCTAAGCATATATGGTGGCTAACATACGCAAATGAGAGCGAGAAGAGAAACAAAGGAACGGCCACAACTAGTAATGATCAAGAAGTGATCCTGAACTCCTACTTACGTCGACATAACCCGAAACCGTGTTCTCCTCTCGATCAACCCCGAAAAGAGACACTCACGGTTACGCATTACGGTTGGTGTATTTTAGAAGTGTTTGCTTCGAGTTTACTACAACCGGATATTAACAAATTCCATCCGCCACATAATCGCGGGCACGGCTCTCGAAAGTTTATACCCTACAGGGTTTCCCAACTTAGCCCATGATAAGCTCTCGCGTCAACGAAGGATATTCCTTCTCCCGGGAAGACCTGATCGATCTCGAATCCGGCTACAAGATATTTCGACAGCAATAAAACAAGACCAAAGAAGCCGCCCGATGTGCCGACAAATCCCGATAGGAGTCGACGTACCTCGTTCTCGTGGCACACCGGATAGGTCAGCCTCACGAGTAAACCAGCACCTCGAGTTGCCCGTGGTGGCCCCTCGTCTGCCTGCTTCGGACCAACACTCGAAGGAGCACCGCCCGGGGGCTAAAATAAAGATGACCCTTGGGCTCCGAAACCCAAGGAAAAAGGGCATAGGTGAGGCAAATGGTAAAACCAATGTTGGGCCTTACGGAGGAGTCTTATTCAAAGCGAACCGTCAAGGGGTCCCATAAATCACCCGACCGCGTTAGGGACGCAAAATCCGGGAACATAATACCGATATGACGGAAACTAGGGCGGCAAGAGTGGAACAAAACACCAGGCATAAGGCCGAGCCTTCCACCCTTTACCAAGTATATAGATGCATTAGTTAAATAAGATATATTGTGATATCCCAACAAGTAAACATGTTCCAGCAAGGAACAACAACTCCATGTTCCAACAAGGAACAAACTTCATCTTCACCTGCAACTAATAACGCTATAAGAGGGGCTGAGCAAAGCGGTAACATAGCCAAACAACGGTTTGCTAGGAAGGGTGCAAAAGGTTAGAGGTCGACATGGCAATTTGGGAGGCTTGATAAATGGTGTAATAGGTAGCGCAAAGAAAGCGATAGAACGAAGCAACTAGCATAGCAATGATAGTAGTGAGATCCAGGGTAGCGGTCATCTTGCCTGAAATCCCGCAAGGAAGAAGAACGAGTCCATGAAGAAGATGAAGCCACGAAGACGAACCAAGCGTAGACGAACGAACCCTCACGATCGCAACGAAACAGGAACTAACAAGAGGAAGCACACAACATGGTAAACACACCACACATGAATAAGGCATGATGCACAAACAAGCATGATGCATGACACGGCTACATGAAGCTACTCATGGCAAGGGATGATGCAAACAAGAGCAACACATCAAGACAAGTTTAAATGAGGCCGGGAACAACATAGAACAATTCCGGTAAGTCCTCATATGCAAATTTCGAAATTGGTCCAGATCTGAATAAACCTTATGTTCAAGTTGTTAAACAGCAAGTTAAGATGCACCACGATGATATACACGAAATTCTAGTCAAGTTACATATAAAGTTCATTAGATTCGGAACTACGGCCTAGAAGATATGAGCAAAACAAGATAAGCATGGCATTGATGCAAAATGCATACAAACATCAAGCAAACACCTGAAAACAAGGATGCAACATGATAATATGAATCTACATGCAAAATCAAGCAAGTTTCATATAGAGCACACCCAAAACGGAGCAACGGTTCAACACATACACACAATACAAGTCATAACAACAATCTGTTCATAACAACAAAACACTAGGCTACAACATCTCAACGTGAAAACAAAAGGCATGAACATGAAGTATAGGTAAAGCACGACAAAACATGAAAACTGAGCTATCTCCAGAAATCACTAGAACATGCTCAAAAACACATGACAAGATTGCAAATAATAACAGTTTCAGACTTTAGCAGAAATAACACCAGGTTGCAATGTTTAGAGCTATCAAACAACATGCTACAGGAACTTATGGCAAACAAAGGCATGGCATGAATCTACTAATTGCACAGAACAAAAGTCCTTTACTGACCATGAGTCAAAAAGGATCAGATGATATGATGGCACCCATGTAAACATGGCAAGTTGGATTACAGATTCAAACATGGCAGGAACAACAATAAGTAGGCATGTTGGTGAGCTTGAACCACTCACCACAGAGCAATACATGGCATGGCAAGGCAACTCACAGTAAGAAGACATGGCATAGAAGCTATACATGGCAAGAACAACATCATAGCATACACGGATCAACTACAACACCCTTGGCAAAATTGAATAACATGTAAACAACCTGCCAGGAAACATTTTATAGCAAAAGTAGAGCTCGATTGACTCAAGCTATGGCACTCCATAATTTCAAACAAGGGCATGGATGGATAGAGAATAACCATATGTTAAAAACATCCTTACTGAAGTATCTCAAAATAAGCATGGATCTCTCGGTAGCATCAAATTAACATGGCATAAAAATATCAGCAGAACAGGGGCTGAAATCAACAACATCATGAAGCCTAGTTTCATGCTTGTGCTAGTCACCACAGAGATCACAAAATTACATGGCATACACACCTGTAAATATGGAATGGCATATTACAAAACACATGTAGGACTCAAGTTCATAGGGTGCACACATCAATCATGGCAAAAATGACAAAACTGCATGTTCTGATAAGAATCTGAAACTAACATTATATAACACTTTTCTAACAGCATTTCGGGCATTAAGATGAGCTAAAATGAAAATGATGCAATGAGATGAAATGATGTACCCTTCGAGTCGAACAATTTGACATATTACACGCACGAAACGGAGCTACGGATGCAAAGTTATGGCATGATGAAGATGCAACAAAATACTGACAGAATAAAAGACTTAGAGGAAATCGGGGGAGAAGAAAGTCAACCGAGATCGGATCTGGGGCGCGCGAACCGAGGCGGCCGGATCCTCGCCAGAGTTGGAGGGAGGAGAGGCCGGGGGGAGCCGGCCGGGCGCGGGACGCAGAAGACGGGCGGGCGGTGGGCGCTGGCGCGGGCGCCGGGGCCGAGTCCCATGGCGGCGGCCACGGAGGGCGGCGACGGGCGAAAGCAGCGGAGGAGGCCGTGTGTTACGGGCCGGGCGGCGGAGGCGCTGCCCGAGGGCGCCGGTGGGCGGGTCGGGCGCTCAAGGATGCTGGCGGGCGAGATGGCGCATGGGCCGGATCTGGGCTGGCGGGCCTCGGCTGCTGGTCGGGTGGCGTGTGACGTGTCGCGAGGGGAGAGGCTGAGGGAGGCGGCGGCGGACGTCCGGAGGCGGCGGACATGTCCGGCTGCGTGCGGGGGAAATTTTTAGGGTTTGATCTGCGCGAGAAAAACGGAGAGAGACACATATTTATAGGTAGAGGGAGCTAGGAGAGTCCAAATGAGGTGCCGTTTTCGCCCACACGATCGTGATCGAACGACCGAGAGCATGGAGGGGAGTTTGCTGGGTTTTGGGCCACTTTGGAAGGGCTGTTGGGCTGCAACTCAAAGAGGGCTTTGCGGTTACCCGGTTAACCGTTGGAGTACCAAACGACCTCCAAATGACACGAAACTTGACAGGCGGTCTACCGGTGCTATACCAAGGCCGCTTGACAAACCTCGGTCCAATCCGAGACAGTTTAATACTCGCACATGAAAAGAGGCAAAAGGGGGCGCCGGGAGACATAGGAGTGCCGGATTGCAAAACGGACAACGGGGAAAATGCTCGGATGCATGAGACGAACACGTATGCAAAATGAGATGCACATAATGACATGATATGAAATGCAGATGATGACATGGCAAAGTGCAACACGCAAGCAAATGACATGGCAACGACGGCAAATAACTGGCAAACACCTAGCGCATCGAATCCGGGGCGTTACATTCACCACCTCCAAAGAAATAATCATATGGGTATGGGCACTCCCCTTGGCAACTGCCAAGCTTGGGGGAGGTGCCCCGGTATCGTATCACCATCACACTCCTATCTTTACCGCTTTATTTAGTTCGATCCTTTTAGTAGTATCCTTATCTAGTAGATTGAAATTTTGATATCAAGTAGTTTTGAGCTTTGTTTTGTGATCTCTTTATGTAAGCGAGTCCGTGTGCTATCTATAATAAAGATTAGTGTTGAGTCAAGGGCTTTGCTATGATGCTATGATCTTGAGAAAGTAGAAAGAATAAAAGAGTTCATATTGATCTTATGGATAGTGATAACTTCACATATAGAAAGTATGAGGCATAAAAATTGTTGAGAGTTGATGAACGTAGCCTTGGTCATCGTTGCAATTAATAGGAAGTGATAAGGAAAGAGGGGTTCACATATAAATATATTATCTTGGACATCTTTTATGATTGTGAAGCACTCATTAAGTATGACATGCTAAAAGAGTTGATGTTGGACAAGGAAGACAACGTAATGATTTATGTTTTCTGACATCTCAGTTAAAGTATATTGTCATTGACCCTCCAAACATGTTGAGCTTGCCTTTCCCCCTCATGCTAGCCAAATTCCTTGCACCAAGTAGAGATACTACTTGTGCTTCCATATATCCTTAAACCCAGTTTTGCCATGAGAGTCCACCATACCTACCTATGGATTGAATAAGATCCTTCAAGTAAGTTGTCAACGGTGCAAGCAATAAAAATTGCTCTCTAAATATGTATGACTTATTAGTGCAGAGAAAATAAACTTTGTACGAACTTGTTGTGGAAGTAATAAAAGCGACGGACTGCATAATAAAGGTCCACATACAAGGGGCAATATAAAGTGACGTTCTTTTGCATTAAGACTTTATGCATCAACCCTAAACGCGCATGACAACCTCTGCTTCCCTCTGCGAAGGGCCTATCTTTTACTTTATGTTTTACTCTATGCTTGAGTCAAGGTGATGCTCACCTTTCCCTTTTATTTTTATCCTTTGGCAAGCCCCTCGTGTTTGAAAGATCGTGATACATATATCCAATTGGATGTAAGTTGGCATAGGCTATTATTGTTGACATCACCTAAAGGTGAATATGTTGGGAGGCAATACAATAAGCCCCTATCTTTCTCAATGTCCGGTTGAAACTCTATAACCACAAGTATTGCGTGAGTGTTAATAATTATAGGGGACTATGAGATAGTTGAGTATGTGAGCTTGCTGAAAAGCTCTATTATTGACTCTTTCCGATGTTACGATAAATTTCAATTGCTTCAATGACTGAGATTATAATTTGTTAGTTCCCAATGAAGTTTTTGAACCATACTTGACATTGTGAATTGCTTATTACTTGAGCATAGGAAATCATATGACAAAATCCATATATGTTGTTGTTATTAGAATGATCATGATGCCCTCATGTCCGTATTTTATTTTTATCGACACCTCTATCTCTAAACATGTGGACATATTTTTCGATTTCGGCTTCCGCTTGAGGACAAGCGAGGTCTAAGCTTGGGGGAGTTGATACGTCCATTTTGCATCATGCTTTTATATCAATATTTACTGCATTATGGGCTGTTATTACACATTATATCTCAATACTTATGGCTACTCCCTTATTTTACAAGGTTTACCATGAAGAGGGGGGATGCAGGCAACTGGAATTCTGGCTGGAAAAGGAGCAAACGTTGGAAACCTATTCTGCACAACTCCAAAAGTCCTGAAACTCCACGAAACAACTTTTTGGAATTTATAAGAATTTATGAGCAAAAGAAATAGGCCAGGGGGCCCACACCCTGTCCAGGAGACAGGGGGCGCGCCCCCTATCTCCTGGGCCCCCTGGTGGGCCTCCGGCTTCCATCTTCTGCTATATCATCACTTTTACCCTGAAAAAAATCATGGGCAAGCTTACGGGACGAAACTCCGCCGCCACGAGGCGGAACCTTGGCGGAATCAATCTAGGGCTCTGGCGGAGCTGTTCTGCCGGGGACACTTCCCTCCGGGAGGGGGAAATCATCACCAACGATCCTCTCATCGAGAGGGGGTCAATCTCCATCAACATCTTCACCAGCACCATCTCCTCTCAAAACCCTAGTTCATCTCTTGTATCCAATCTTGTATCAAAACCACAAATTGGTACCGTGGGTTGCTAGTAGTGTTGATTACTCCTTGTAGTTGATGCTAGTTGGTTTACTTGGTGGAAGATCATATGTTCAGATCCTTTATGCATATTATTACTCCTCTGATTATGAACATGAATATGCTTTGTGAGTAGTTATGTTTGTTCCTGAGGACATGGGTGACGTCTTGCTATTAGTAGTCATGTGAATTTGGTATTCGTTCGATATTTTGATGAGATGTATGTTGTCTTTCCTCTAGTGGTGTTACGTGAACGTCGACTACATGACACTTCACCATCATTTGGGCCTAGAGGAAGGCATAGGGAAGTAATAAGTAGATGATGGGTTGCTAGAGTGACAGAAGCTTAAACCCTAGTTTATGCGTTGCTTCGTTAGGGGCTGATATGGACCCATATGTTTAATGTTGTGGTTAGGTTTACCTTAATACTTCTTTTTGTAGTTGCGGATGTTTGCAATAGGGGTTAATCATAAGTGGGATGCTTGTCCAAGTTAGGACAATACCCAAGTGTCGGTCCACCCACATATCAAATTATCAAAGTACCGAACGTGAATCATATGAACATGATGAAAACTAGCTTGACGATAATTCCCAATGTGTCCTCGGGAGCTCCTTCTTCATTATTAGAGTTTGTTCAGGCTTATCCTTTGCTACATAAAGGATTGGGCCACCTTGCTGCACTTTATTTACTTTATTTACTTTTTGCTCGTTACTATTTATCTTATCACAAAACTATCTATCACCTACTATTTCAGTGCTTGCAGAGAAAACCTTACTGAAAACCGCTTATCATTTCCTTCTGCTCCTCGTTGGGTTCGACACACTTACTTATCGAAAGGACTACGATAGATCCCCTATACTTGTGGGTCATCACGCGCCGCCTCCTTTGGCGCGGGAACGCCACCGTCCGCTCCGGTCTTCGTCACGCTGCCGGGTTCCTCGCCTAGTTCGAGCACCGCCGCTGCGCTCCTAACTGAGCCGCTGCCGCCACCGCTCTTCTTTGGGCGCCGGCGCTGCTACCCCCGTAGCCGCCGACGCCGCCCGTACACCCCCTTCGTCTTCGTCCAGCACCAACCTGTCGCCAACGCCGCCGTCATCTACCCCGGCCGCTTCATCTACTCCGACAACCATGGGCGACATCGGCCTCACGCCGATTGGCGCCGCAACCGTCGTAGAGTCCTTCTCTGCTGGCCTCTCTGACTTCTCCGACATGGCGTACAGCTCGTGCAGGTCCCAGTCTACACATGCCCGGTGCTGGCAACATCGATGCGTGCCTTCGTCCACGATGTGTCCCCGGGTCTGGCAAGCCTGGTGCGACGTTTCGTCAACATCGTCTTTGTCCGTCTACGCATGCCCGGTGCTGGCAACACTGATGCGTGCCTTCGTCTACGACATGTCCGCGAGCTTGGCAAACCCGGTGGGACGCCTCGTCAACACCGTCCTCTACCCGGCGCACCACTACTTCGACACCACCGCGCCCATAACTAACTCAGTGCCTCCTTGCGCCCACGGCTCCACGACGACTCCCTCGACACCGGCTACCCCGACTCGACTTTGACCACGGCGTTTTCGCACGGTTACCTCGACCACGGCTACACCACCCAACGCTCTCGGCTACCTTGACATTGGCACAAAGGGTTATCATCCTCTTGAGCAACTCGTCGGCTTCAACGCGTCCGCGACGCAACACCGTCCACGACGCTCCCGCTACGACTGCGGGGGGATGTCAGCCCGTCGGCTGCCATTTTCTCCAGTCTGACCGTCTGCGACACTCCTGTTGTTCGCAACGCTACCGCTACGACTGCGGCGGGATGTTAAAGATAAATTTGGGATACATGTATTTAATAGTCTAGGATTTGTAATCCGTCTCCTACCTTATCTTTTTGCATGGTAATACGTGTCTCGTTTATAAAATAAAGATCCGGTTACAAGGCACGCAAGCACCGACATTACAAAACTGAACAGATAGGATAATTCTATGCAAAATACCAGCGCCTGTTCCTCTCCTTCAACACCACCGAAACGGCCACCAAAGGAAAAGAAAATAGATCACTTCTTCACCCGAGCTCGACGCGGCTCCATTGCTGATCAACAGCTTTACGGATCTCGAAAGTAGTTTGCTAGAAGCAAAACCATTGCCGTTGAAAGAATCAGACCGGGGCAACATGTCCCCCGACACGCCATCGAACTCTAGATCTGACACCCCGCATTTACAACGATGTCAAGGAGGAAACCAGAACTATCAGCCACCAACCACAAACCCAAAGACGGGATGCACCATCTTCCATTTGTCTCTTACGCGAGCATAATCGTGCTGCGTACTCTGACGACAAAACCTCCCTGCTCCACCATGACGTCGGAGACAACGCCACAGCAACGAGGACAGAGCAGAAGGAGAGACACACCTGATGGAGTTGCTGCCGCCGCCTCGCCGTCACCATCCATGAACCCTAACACAGTCGATCTGAAGGATCGGCAAACACACGATGCCATCAACTTCGAGACGCCGCATGAAGGGCACCGTCGGTGTGGGAGTGAAGCTAAAGTAGATTTATTCGTCCGGGCGCTCCTCCCACCACCCCAACGGCGCACCAAGACCTACAAATCCAAAAACTTAACTACAGATCGGAGGAACGGGGTCCGGAGGGAGAGGGAGCCAACGCCCTGGCCGACTGAGATCGGAGGAAGAAAATCGCCTCCACGTCTTGTCCTCCAAATTTTGTATTCAATATATACTCGCCCTCAAGACTCAATAATACATCCATCATATTCCACAACAATCCCTATCTCTCCCCTCTAACCGTCACGTCCACGACTGGCGGCGGCGTCGTGCCCAGGCAGCGGTCCATTGCAAACACATTACTAATACCCACACAGCGCGTGTGGTCCAATAAGAACCCGGGCCAGGCCGCGAGCACAGGCACACAACGCTTCGAGAGGCCTCCCTCCCGCGACCGGAGATCATCCCTCGATGGCGGAGGCGCCTCTGCTGCCGCTGAAGAACCAGGAGGCGATGGGGTCTTGGCGGAGCAAGGCCGTGAAGCTGGCGACTGGCGCTGCCGATGGTGGTCGTGAGCTGTCGCAAAGACGCGTGCAGTGTCCTCCAACATGATGGTCGGCCACCTCCCGGCGTCCTCCCGCTCTCCTCCGCTGCCATCGCCACCTCCTTCGCCTCCGCCTCCGGCTTCAGCCTGCTGCACGCACACCGCTTATCCCCACCTCCCCTTCCCCCCTCCTTCCGCATATTCCATTCTGTTTACATCCTCTCCGCTTGTTTATTCCCCTTCAGTTTCCATGCGCCTCTTAGTAGCTACGTACTAGGCATCTAGCCTTGATCTCCCTTGCTGCATGCCGTGCATTCCTCGGCTCTGCTCATCCATGGTGCGTGTTCTTAGCTCATCGAGATCGTTCCAAGGACCTTTTCCATCTTGAGATACAGACAAGGAAAAACGAGAGACTAACTCATGTTCTTTATTCCATTGGCTTAGAGTACTCCCTCCGTCCCGTAGTGACTTTGTGTTTTTCTAAGTAGGAATTATTGAGACTGGTTAGAATGAATACTAGTGGGTCACCACCCCACCACGTGACGCCATTCTGGCCCTCTTCCTCCCTGCCGCCACTCTGGATCCTGCAGTCACTGTGTTTCTCGTGTCGAATCCAGCCGCCGTTGATTAATCGTCATTCATCAATCGTTCCTCTCGTAGCTAGGTGCTGCTCCCTCTCGTAGCTAGGTGCTGCTCCCTCGGCGTCGCCGGCCCCTGTGCCGTCGGCGTGGCCGTGCCTCCGCCACCCGGCCGAGGTCTCCACCGCCGCAGCATGCTCCCCCCAACCCCGCCCAGCTGCTCCTCCTTGGGGAGAGTCACCCTCTCGGACGCGGGGTCCCCCCTCGGGTCGCCGGCCCCGTCCTTCGCCGAGATGGTCCGCGCCGGGCATGCATTGCCTGCCCCGCCTGCACCGCCACGCCCCGCCTCCCACCCCTCGCCAGGCCCGCAGGCCCCGCCTGCGCCTCCGCGCCAGCGCTTTCAATCCATCGTTGTGGTGGGGGAGAGCGGCTGCTCCTCCTCGGGGCTGCGCCCGCCTGCCCCCGCGCAGGCCGCAGTTTCACAGGAATGGCATGTGGTCAGTCGCAAGGGCAAGAAAGGGGGGCGACGACCGCCCGCGGGTGGATCCGTCGCCATTGCACTCCCAACCACCTCTGGCAACGGCATTCATGGCGGCTCGGCCTATAAGGAGGACCTCCAGGGCAGATGCTTCCGATGCCTCAGCTCTTCCCACCGTGTTGCATCTTGCCGCAGCGACGTCCGGTGTCTTCACTGCCTCGTTCTCGGCCACACCACCCACCACTGCCCATCTAGTCACCTTCCTCGAGTCCCCCTCTCCACCCTTGACGGGCTGCCCCGCCGCCCATCTCCACCTCCCCGGCCTCCCGTTCGCTCTCGCATCGTGTTCCCCCCGGGCCACCCTTGCCACGATCGCGCTCCGGCTCACTCTCAGCTGGTGTTCCCACCACCCCAACCACCACCCCCTCCGTCTCGGCCCTCTCCACCCGACAGCGCTTCCTCGTCCGCCATGGAGATGGCCGACCGCTTCTCCTATGGCTCGGCCCGGGGGAACCGCCGCCGCCGCAAGACCGTGTGCCTCATCGACGAGACGTAGGACGCACTTGATGAGGAGGCGCGGCTGCACGACTCCGCCCTCGTGCTCACCGTCGGGGGCTCGCGCGCCCTGTGCCCAGCGGACGTGGTGGCGGCCGTCCGGACGGAGTTCCCTGATGTGCCCCCCAACGGCCTTCAGGTCTCCCTGATGCAACCGGGGTCCTTCTTCGCGCGCTTCGCTCATCGGCGGTGGTTCAACATGGTGCGCGGGTGCGACATGGTGCATGCTCAGGGTACCCCCCTCCTCGTGCGCCGGTGGAACCGCCTCAGCTTTGCGACCTCCGTCAAGTGCCGCTACAGCGTTCGCCTCTTCATTCAGGGCATCCCACCGCATGAGTTCTCCCTCAACACCGCCCAAGACCTGCTGCCGGAGTGCCTCTTCTACCAGGTGGCGGTCGAGTCCCTCGACAAGCTCGACCTGTCCTACTTCGTCGCCCGGGCGTGGGTTGGCGACCCCGACGAGGTGCCGACGGAGACGGTCCTTACTATGCGCCCACGTGCCCGCTGCTCCGACCCCCTGGCGCACATCTCGCTTCCTCCGGGCTTCGGCCTGGAGGGAGAGGAGGACGAATCCTGCGCCTGCACCGAGCACCTTCCTCGCAAGCTTCACTACCCGGTGCTCGTCCACGTCGACTCCGTCACCTACTACCCGCCCCGCCCTGAGTACGCGGTGCGCCGCGATGGGGGAGACAAGGACGACGACGCGCCGCCGCCGGAGGAGCTGCCTCACCCCTGGGAGCACGGGACGCCCGACGACGTCACGAGGGCGCGGACTGGGTTTGGCCTCTCCGTGGCGGAATGGAGGGGCCGTCGCCGCAACGGCCACTCCTACTCCGGCCACTACCGGCTGGTACCCGGAGTGATGCAGCCAGAGGAGATCTACTCCAAGGCCAGTGGCGCGCTTGCTGCTTCGGTCTTCATTCCGGCGGACGCCGACGAGCCTGTTGTGGCGCCTCCCTCTGTGGCAATAGCCGCCGACATGGCCGTCCGGGCGGCGGCCCGGGAGGCATCGGTGGGGGCTGCATGCGGCTCCGTCAACCTGCATGGCGGGGTCTCGTCGCAGGCTGCAATGGACCCCACAGGCGACCAGGCGGACGTGGGTGGGCCTCTGCCGCTGGTGGGCATGGGCACCCTGTCGTTGTCTCGGGAGGAGACAGCCGACAGTGCTGTGCGGACCCCCACTTCCCCGCCAATGTTAACTGCGCCTTTCTGCCCCCCTGCTGTCTCGGATCTGCATGTCGATGCCCCCCCGAGCCGGCCTGCCGCGGTGACGACGCGGTCGGATGGGCGGGCGGGCGGACCGAGGCCAACCACGGACGACGCTGCGTACGCTGACCTGCATGGCGTGCTGACTCCGCTACACACGCGTCCGCCGGGTCCCACTGGCTGTGATGGCATGGGGGGCCCCACTATGGTGGACAAGGAGGAGAATCCAAAGGAGGCCAATGATGAGCTGATCTTCCAACCAATCACTCACGAGCAAGCAACGGCACACTTCCTGGAGCTGGTGGCAACTCCTGTTGAGCCGGCCATTCTGCATGCACCAAAGGCTAAGCGCGGCCGCCCCCGCCGCCCGGCAAAGCCACCCGCAACGGCCACCCGGCGTAGCTACCGCCTCTCAAGCAAGAAGAAGCTGTTCCCGGAGATGCAAGGAAACATCATGGCACAAGCAAGGAAGTTGGTCATGTCCAAGAGGGGGCTCGCCATCCCTGAGCGTGGCGAGACAGAAGAGCAACGTCTGCTAGAGTACAGGAGAGCCTTTGATGAGCCACTCTCACCTGTCCAGATAGAGGCCCTTGACTCGCTCGCAAGGGCGGGCAAGAGAGGATCGGCGGTGCCGGTGCCGGCCTCCGCCTAGGACGGAAAGACTGCAGTTCGTTGAGCACTTTGCCAATGGAATACAACTGGATTGTATGGAACGTGAGGGGTTTGAACAACCCGGCCAGGAGAGTAGTAGTTAAGGAGTTGTTGTACCGAAACAATGTATCCTTAGTTTGTTTGCAAGAAACAAAACTATCCTTCGTCGATAGAGCCAAGGTGAACCAATGTTGTGGCACGGAGTTCTCTGAGTTTGCATATCTGCCGGCTGTTGGATCCAGAGGAGGTGTGTTAATGGCATGGAAGGGTGACCACTACTCCATGTCCACCATTGCAGTTCAAGGATACACGGTAGCGGCTGTGGGGAATGATGCCAAGGGAACTCCAGTGGGTGTGATTGGGGTGTATGGCCCGCAGATCTGGGAGGAGAAGCTTGCCTTCCTTCCTGAGCTCAAAGACACCATTCAGGGCACGATTCCCAATGGCACGGCCCTTGCGCTAATCGGCGATTTCAACCTCATCACCGGCTCAGCCGACAAGAACAACCCGAGGATCAACAGACGCTGCAGCACTACCTTCAGAAACTTCATCAACGAACTTCAACTGAAGGACCTATATCTCCATGGCCGTAGATATACGTGGAGCAACGAGCAAGCCAACGCAACCATGGTGAAGCTGGACAGAGTTCTCATCAATGGTGAATGGGATGAGGCAATGCCCAACTGCATGCTTCAAGCTTTGTCCTTGGACATATCGGACCACTGTCCTCTCCTCCCAAACTGTGAGATTGCATTCCGTCAGCACAGGGCTTTCAGATTCCAGAACCACTGGGTGTAACTTGACGGCTTCGACGAGGTGGTTCAAGGTGCATGGCATGGGGCGCCAACGTCAGGAGACCCGGTTAGCCAAGTTGCGGGAAGGCTAGCAGCCACGGCTAAAGCTCTGAAACAGTAGCAAGGCCAATTCTGCAATGACATCAAACTGAAAGCGGCCATTACAAGCAAGATCATTGGGCAGTTTGACCGGGTCATGGATCTTAGACCCTTAACAACTTCAGAGAGGCAACTCCGTGCCACCCTGAAAATGCAGCGGTTAGGATATGCAGCGCTTGACAGAGCCATCTGGCGGGAGAAATCGAGAGTGAAGGGCATAAAAGAGGGAGATGCAGGCGCTAAATTCTTCAAAGCAAAAGCATCAGCCAGACGGAGAAAGAACTTCATCATCAAGTTACAGGTCGACGGGCTGATCTTCACAGACCAAGACGCAAAAGTAAAAGCGTTTCACTCCTTTTTCGAGCAAATTTTCGGATCAAAAGAACCCTGCTCCCGGAGGCTGAACCTGGCCAGGCTTGGATACACAAAACCGAACCTTGCCGAGATGGACGAGGCTATCACGGAGGAAGAAATCCTGGCCAATATCAAGGATGATCTGACAAGGGCTGTCCGGGTTGTGCAAGCAAACGCGTCGCCACACCTCCACCGGCTCAACCAGGCTACGCTGATTCTCCTCCCAAAGAATGCAGAGGCCCTTACCACAAAAGATTTCAGGCCCATCAACCTTATCTGTAGCTTCGCCAAGTTGATCACCAAGATATTGGCCTCGAGGCTGCAATGCATGATGAATGAGCTTGTCGGCCCCTGCCAGAACGCGTTTATCAAAGGGCGCGCCATCCATGACAATTTCTGTTACGTCAGCGGGCTGGCCATAGCCCTTCGGCGTGCAAACACGCCTGCCCTAATGATCAAACTCGACATTCAACGCGCCTTTGATACCGTGTCATGGGAGTTCCTTCTTGAGTTGCTTGTTGCAAGAGGATTTGGGAGAGGATTCACCAATTGTCTGTCAGCGCTTCTCAGCTCCTCTTCGACAAGGATCCTAGTCAATGGTGACCTATCGGAACCGATCAACTTGGTGAAGGGGCTAAGGCAGGGAGACCCACTTTCACCGCTCCTGTTCGTACTGGTCATGGACTGCCTTGCTATGCTCATCGACAAGGCGGTGACAGCCGGAATTCTGGGGCCGATCGGCAAACAACAACTGCCCTTCAGACTTTCTTTGTATGCTGACGATGCAATCTTGTTCATCAACCCATGCCGCAAGGAGGTACTTGCACTGACAAAAATTCTCACGCTATTCGAAGAAGCTACGGGCCTGCACTCTAATTTTGTGAAATCTTCGGTCTCCACTATCTGCTGCAACGGGATCGACCTCCAAGAACTCCTTCAAGACTTGGGCTGCCCCATCAAGGAGTTTCCTTGCACATATCTGGGCATGCCACTGACGGACAAGAAACTGAAGAAGAATGACCTTCAGCCGATCTGCGACAAACTCATTGCAAGGATGAAGGGCTGGAAGCTTGCCTTTCTTTCCTGGATGGGCCTGGATCTGGTCAGATCGTGCTCTCGGCGATGCCGATATTTCAAATGCTCGCCTTGATATTACCTGCTTGGCTAGCTAAGCTGATTGACAAGGTTCGTCGTGGATTCCTTTGGGAGGGCAGTGAAGTGGCGGCCGGGGGCAAATGCCTGGTCAACTGGGGTGTTGTTTGTCGGCCAAAGGAGTTCGGAGGGCTAGGCATCATCAACCTGACAGCCCAAAGTCGAGCCTTACGGATGAGGTGGCTGTGGCTCTCCTGGATCGACGGCAACAAGACATGGTGAAATTTGGACTTGCCGATCGACCCTTCGGTCAGATCACTGTTCAACGCATCTGTGGACTTCTAGTTGGGCAAGGGTGACCGCATTCTTTTTTGGAAGGAGCCGTGGTTTAAGGGCAGCAACCTCCAGGACGCCTTCCCGGCACTTTTTCAAAGATTGCACAAGGAAAAACCTCACCGTTGCACAGGCCTTGGAGAACAACAGATGGATCCGACACCTCAAAGCCAACATCTCTGCTCAGGCGACGAGGGAATTCCTGAAATTGTGGGAGGCAATCCAAAATATAAACTTAACACAAGAGCCTGATCGAGTTCAATGGAAATGGACAGCAGACGGCGTGTACACGGCGAGATCGGCCTACAAGATTCAGTTTGAGGGCTGCACTCGGCCATCGTGGGCCGAGTTCCTTTGGAAATCTGATGCACCGGACAAATGCAAGCTTTTTGCATGGTTGGCGCTGCTTAGACGCTGCAACACGGCCGACGTCCTTGCGAGGAAAGGCTGGCCTCACAACCCGTCTTGCTCTCTATGCAATGGGCCAATGGAGGATGTCGTACACCTGCTAGCTTCCTGTCCGTCTCCATCCGAATCTGGCAAGACATCATTGAGCCTCGCAACCTCCATCCGGACCTCACTCCCGCCTCCACAACAACCTCCCCGGTGCTTTGGATCGAGCAGTCCAATGGGATCCTTTCGCCCCACAAAGAAGCCATGGAGCGCACTCGTGCAGCTGGTTTGGTGGTCGATATGGAACGAACGGAACGCAAGGATATTCAGAAACCAACCATCGCCGCAGACGACAGTGGTGGAACGGATGATTGAAGAAGCAGCGATCTGGCAAAGGGCGGGTCGGGGCAAGGCCAGCTCCCTCCTCAACAGACCAAGAGAACCCGGACTAGGGAAAGCTTTGTTCAGAAACGTAGTGGACATGTCCTCCTTCAAGACTTGGGCTGCCCCATCAAGGAGTTTCCTTGCACATATCTGGGCATGCCAGACGGACAAGAAATCGAAGAAGAATGACCTTCACCGATCTGCGACAAACTCATTGCAAGGATGAAGGGCTGGAAGCTTGCCTTTCTTTCCTGGATGGGCCAATTTGGATCTGGTCAGATGTGCTCTCGGCGATGCCGATATTTCAAATGCTCGCCTTGATATTACCTGCTTGGCTAGCTAAGCTGATTGACAAGGTTCGTCGTGGATTCCTTTGGGAGGGCAGTGAAGTGGCGGCCGGGGGCAAATGCCTGGTCAACTGGGGTGTTGTTTGTCGGCCAAAGGAGTTCGGAGGGCTAGGCATCATCAACCTGACAGCCCAAAGTCGAGCCTTACGGATGAGGTGGCTGTGGCTCTCCTGGATCGACGGCAACAAGACATGGCTGGGGCTGGACTTGCCGATCGACCCTTCGGTCAGATCACTGTTCAACGCATCTGTGGACTTCTAGTTGGGCAAGGGTGACCGCATTCTTTTTTGGAAGGAGCCGTGGTTTAAGGGCAGCAACCTCCAGGACGCCTTCCCGGCACTTTTTCAGCATTGCACAAGGAAAAACCTCACCGTTGCACAGGCCTTGGAGAACAACAGATGGATCCGACACCTCAAAGCCAACATCTCTGCTCAGGCGACGAGGGAATTCCTGAAATTGTGGGAGGCAATCCAAAATATAAACTTAACACAAGAGCCTGATCGAGTTCAATGGAAATGGACAGCAGACGGCGTGTACACGGCGAGATCGGCCTACAAGATTCAGTTTGAGGGCTGCACTCGGCCATCGTGGGCCGAGTTCCTTTGGAAATCTGATGCACCGGACAAATGCAAGCTTTTTGCATGGTTGGCGCTGCTTAGACGCTGCAACACGGCCGACGTCCTTGCGAGGAAAGGCTGGCCTCACAACCCGTCTTGCTCTCTATGCAATGGGCCAATGGAGGATGTCGTACACTGCTAGCTTCTGTCCCGTCTCCATCCGAATCTGGCAAGACATCATTGAGCCCTGCAACCTCCATCCGGACCTCGCTCCCGCCTCCACAACAACCTCCCTGGTGCTTTGGATCGAGCAGTCCAATGGGATCCTTTCTGCCCCCACAAAGAAGCCATGGAGCGCACTCGTGCAGCTGGTTTGGTGGTCGATATGGAACGAACGGAACGCAAGGATATTCAGAAACCAACCATCGCCGCAGACGACAGTGGTGGAACGGATGATTGAAGAAGCAGCGATCTGGCAAAGGGCGGGTCGGGGCAAGGCCAGCTCCCTCCTCAACAGACCAAGAGAACCAGACTAGGAAAGCTTACTTCAGGAAACGTAGTGGACATGTCCTCCTTCAAGACTTGGGCTGCCCCATCAAGGAGTTTCCTTGCACATATCTGGGCATGCCACTGACGGACAAGAAACTGAAGAAGAATGACCTTCAGCCGATCTGCGACAAACTCATTGCAAGGATGAAGGGCTGGAAGCTTGCCTTTCTTTCCCTGGATGGACGGCTGGATCTGGTCAGGACTGTGCTCTCGGCGATGCCGATATTTCAAATGCTCGCCTTGATATTACCTGCTTGGCTAGCTAAGCTGATTGACAAGGTTCGTCGTGGATTCCTTTGGGAGGGCGGTGAAGTGGCGGCGGGGCAAATGCACAGTCAATCGGGGTGTTGTTTGTCGGCCAAAGGAGTTCGGAGGGCTAGGCATCATCAACCTGACAGCCCAAAGTCGAGCCTTACGGATGAGGTGGCTGTGGCTCTCCTGGATCGACGGCAACAAGGCATGGCTGGGGCTGGACTTGCCGATCGACCCTTCGGTCAGATCACTGTTCAACGCATCTGTGGACTTCCAGTTGGGCAAGGGTGACCGCATTCTTTTTTGGAAGGAGCCGTGGTTTAAGGGCAGCAACCTCCAGGACGCCTTCCCGGCACTTTTTCAGCATTGCACAAGGAAAAACCTCACCGTTGCACAGGCCTTGGAGAACAACAGATGGATCCGACACCTCAAAGCCAACATCTCTGCTTTCGCATTGACGAGGAATTCCTGAAATTGTGGGAGGCAATCCAAAATATAAACTTAACACAAGAGCCTGATCGAGTTAAATTGGAAATGGACAGCAGACGGGCGTGTACGGCGAGATCGGCCTACGAGATTCAGTTTGAGGGCTGCACTCGGCCATCGTGGGCGAAGTTCCTTTGGAAATATGATGCACCGGACAAATGCAAGCTTTTTTGCATGGTTGGCGCTGCTTAGACGCTGCAACACGGCCGACGCCCTTGCGAGGAAAGGCTGGCCTCACAACCCGTCTTGCTCTCTATGCAATGGGCCAATGGAGGATGTCGTACACCTGCTAGCTTCCTGTCCCGTCTCCATCCGAATCTGGCAAGACATCATTGAGCCCTGCAACCTCCATCCGGACCTCGCTCCCGCCTCCACAACAACCTCCCTGGTGCTTTGGATCGAGCAGTCCAATGGGATCCTTTCTGCCCCCACAAAGAAGCCATGGAGCGCTTTTCGTACAGCTGGTTTGGTGTTCGATATGGAACGAACTTAATGCAAGGATATTCAGAAACCAACCATCGCCGCAGACGACAGTGGTGGAACGGATGATTGAAGAAGCAGCGATCTGGCAAAGGGCGGGTCGGGGCAAGGCCAGCTCCCTCCTCAACAGACCAAGAGAACCAGACTAGGAAAGCTTAGTTCAGAAACGTAGTGGACATGTCCACCTACTGGTGGACTGCTCATGCAAAACTGCTGTAAATTAACTTTAACTCCACCACCACCCCCCCCCCCCCCCAATATCAATGAAAAGCTGCTCCATCAGCATTTTCGTTAAAAAAGAATACTAGTGGGTGACATGCCATCAGATTTCTGATTGGTGTAAAGTGGTAGTACTAGTATTTTTCGTGTCAACTACTAGTCTGCTAGCGACAGTGTGACACCTCAAGAGAAGTATTCCACAGCCATCAAAGTACATAGCAGTCAATTCTGAAGAACCGTTCAAACTATCTTTTTCTCTGCAATGGATTTCACACCATTTTATATACTCCCTCCGTTCCACAATGTAGTGCCTATAGATTTTTGTGAAAGTCAAATTTTTCCAACTTTGACCAAGTGTATAGAGAAAATTGTTTACATCTACAATACCAAACATGTATATTCTGAAAATGTAACTCACGATGTATCCAATGAGGTGCATTTGGTATTCTAGATGTATCTACTTTTCTCTATAAACATGGTCAAAGTTTATAATGTTTGACTTTCGTAAAAATCTGTAGGCACTACATTATGGAACGGAGGGAGTATCAGCCTAAATTTCCAGCACTAGCAAAAGTGACTTTACTTGGAATAAGAAATTAGGTTCATATGATGGTTACCCCCACGGGTCGCTTTTCAGCAAGTAATCAACATAAACTATGCTGAATTCATACAGACCGGCATGGCAAGCGCACTGGAAACGCTCTGCGGCCAGGCCTACGGCGCAAGGCAGTACCAAACTCTGGGGCTCCACATGTACACAGCCATCGTCACTCTCCTGGTGGCGTGCGTCCCGCTGTCGCTCCTGTGGGCGTTCATGGGCAATCTCCTGGTGCTGATCGGGCAGGACCGCCTGATCGCGCAAGGCGCCGGGAGGTACATCGTGTGGCTATTCCCGGGGCTCTTCGCCAACGCGGTGATCCAGCCCATCACCAAGTTCCTGCAGCCGCAGAGCCTCATCATGCCGCTGCTCCTGTCGTCCGTGGCCACGCTGGCGCTCCACGTCCCCCTGTGCTGGGTCATGGTGTTCAGGACCGGGATGGGGTACACCGGCGCCGCCCTGGCCATCAGCCTCTCATACTGGCTGAACGTGGCCATGCTCGTGGCGTACATTGTGATGTCGAGCTCCTGCAAGGAGACGCGCACGCCGCCGACCATCAAGGTCTTCAGGGGGGTGGGTGTGTTCCTGCGCCTAGCTCTGCCCTCTGCGCTCATGATATGGTAACCAACCACCAGAACCTAATTGGAATGGAATTAACTTCGCATTTATGTGGCTAATCATGTAATGTTTACATTCGTTTTCAGTCTTGAGTGGTGGTCGTTTGAGCTGCTTATTCTCATGTCGGGGCTTCTGCCCAACCCCGAGCTTCAAACCTCGGTGCTCTCAATATGGTACCAAATGTTCACTGTTTGATGTGGCTTAAATCTGCTTGTAGTATAAGAAGGCTGAACTTACATTTTACTGTTACTATTTTCACATCCTCACGAGCGTCACATTGCTCTTTACTATACCTTCTGGACTTGGAGCTGCTGTAAGGTACGATCTCTCAAGGCAGTTAATACACGGCCGATGTGGAAATAGTTTCGGTTTGGTAGTTGATTCTGCATTTCTTAACTAACAGCACGCGAGTAGCTAACGAATTGGGTGCTGGGAACCCGGAAGGAGCTCGATCGGCGGTCCGGGTCGTGATGTCGGTCGCGGTGACAGAGGCTGTGGTCGTCAGTGGAACTCTTTTGCTGTCACGGCGCCTCCTGGGCCGTGCTTACAGCAGCGAGGAGGAGGTGGCATCTGCCGTCGCCGTGATGGTTCCTCTCGTCTGCATCACCGTGGTCACCGATGGCCTGCAAGGGGTTCTCTCAGGTCACATTCATTTCTGAGTTCTGGGAACAACTGCATGACCTTGCAAGTTCTCCGTCGTTTCCAACAAAACGTAGCTACTCTTCTTGTTACTAACATCTCTGTGCCTGTGCGTACGTTCTTCCTCAGGCGTCGCTCGAGGATGCGGATGGCAGCACGTGGGCGCGTACCTCAACCTCGGCTCCTTCTACTTGCTCGGAATCCCCATGGCGATGCTCCTCGGTTTTGTGCTCAAGATGGGGGAAAAGGGGCTTTGGATGGGCGTCGTCTGTGGATCCATCTCGCAGACCACGCTTCTCTCCGCCATCACGTTTTTCACCGACTGGCAGAAGATGGTTTGCTCTTCTGAACCTGCTATTACACCTATAAAAATCATACGCGAAAACGAACAGTCCAAAGAATTATTCAGGAATGCTACGCAATCTTACGGTTCGTCGCATTATTTGCATTATCACGCAGGCCGACAAAGCTAGGGAGAGATCGCTCAAGGCAACGGAGTCCGGGTCCAGATCTCTGCTGGAATAGTTAGACTGCAATTTTGTAGGGGACACGCATCCCATCGCTGTGGTTTCTCTCTCAAGTGACAATGTAATTGTGGAGGAGGAAGAGGACATAAACCGCACCTTTTCTCCCTCTTTACTTGTTTGGTGTCCGCGGCGAAATGTTTGGTGAAGCTCGATTTAGAAATCCCCTGGTTCACGTTTCCGCTAGTTTTGCTCGACTCGGACAGACACAGAGGGTCCATGCTGGACAGCTCGAGACTTGACGGTTGCATCTCGACTCTACTATTAATCTCTACTATTATAGAGAGTTGGTGAAGCCTCCCTCCCATGTATTCTTTGATGTGGAGTTGCATATTTGATGAAGCCTTTTCTCTCATCTATTATTTGTTGCTTCCTATTTTTGATTTTGTACAACCGACTTTTGGGGATTAATTATTTTCTCTAGGACCGCAACATATGCGCCCCTCCAAGCAAACAATTCGTCCCCAGGTAGGGAGGAATGAATGGACGTTTTCGTTCGCTCAAAATAATCACTCCCAGCAAAAGTTTTTGAATTGCTATGTAAAAACTGATAAAATTGCCGCAGTGTTGAAAGATTTGTCATGTTCTAAAGTAAAATTTGTAACCTCAAGACACCCCGGATGCTTCTCAAGCTCGACACCGCTCGTGCTTTAGACTTGGTGTTTTGGCCTTTCGTCCTCGAAACCCTCACTCACTTGGGTTTTGGCGTGCATTGGCAGGAGTGGATTTTTATCACCCTTGCATCTGCCTCCACACATGTCCTTGTTAACGTCATCCCTGGCCCACCCATCTTCCATGCAGGGGGCCTTTGCCAGGGAGATCCTCTCTCCCCGATGCTTTTCGTTTTGGTCATCGACGTCCTGAACTCTTTCATCTAAATTGCGAGTCGAGTGGGCCTCTTGCAACGACTAATGACGCGACATGTGGCCTATACTGTTCCATTATACGCCGACGACATTATCGTTTTCTACCACCAGACGAGCACGAATCTTCAGTGATCAAAGAGTTGCTTACCCTCTTTGGCAATGTTAGCGTGATACGCACCAACTACAACAAGTGCTCTGCGACACCTATCAAGTGTTGTGGTGATCAGGTGACCACCTTCACCGCCTTCATGGTGTGCCCCATCGCCCACTTACCCGTCAAGTACCTGGGTCTTCCTCTTTCCATCAGGAAGACATCCGATGTTGACCTTCTCCTTCTTGTTGACAAGCCCGAGAAGAAGCTATCCACTTGGCAGGCTTCCATGTTATCTCTCCATCGTCGGAGGAGCGAATCCCACTGTCAAGCTATCTAGTCCCTTATCAAACTTTACGCTGAACCCGTAAGTTGCCATTGTGATCACCGTGTTACTGGTGACGTTTGAGCAACCCCAAGATCACCGTACAGTAAGAAGTGACTGCGATGCTCTCATGGTCTAAGGAGAAAACACACACGCTAACACTCTGTGTTATTACAATTGATTATAGAAGATATTACTCAATTCATAACGTCATAATCTCAATGTTGTTTTAAGACTGTCGTTTAACACTTTAAATGATATTCTAAGATCCGGAAATCGTGATCACCAACAACACTTGAGCTAGTCCTAAAGGCAAGACTAGGAATCTTTTATTTAACCATTTATTATTTCACACATGCATATGAGTTTTCCACTGAATCACGTATTCCAAGATCATAACAGTTACAACATAGAGTATCAACTCTTTAATTATGAATATGGAAATATAATAATAAAAATATTATTACCTTTAGGGAATATTTCAGACAGTCTCTCACTTGCCCTAGAGTCAATAATTTAGTTGCATGCTATTCTAACACCCATGGATATCCGGTGTTGCTCATGCTTTACTAGTGGTAGAGCCTTCATCACTGGATTTGGTACTCTTCAAATCTTCATGTTATTTGTGTTGGTAATATCTGGTTTTACTCTGTGTAATTCTAATGTTACATTAATGTTTACACTATATCTCTACATAGTCCATTTTATAGGGGAGCAACATTTTGGAGGACGAGCTCCATGGAGCTCTTTTTTTGAAAAAATATAAAATCATATTTTTAAGTTTCAAAAAATTCTGGAAAAAAAATCATACGCATCCATATGGATGTGCTTTATATGTGTGTAAAGTCTAAGGATGAAATACACTACGGTGAGAGCTACACAAAAAAAGATAAATTCATGCACTTTTATAGTGAACAGTGCATATACTGTTCACCATTTCAAAACCACGATTTTGTCTTTTTTGTGTAGCTCTCACCGTAATGTATATCATCATCAAATTTCACACACATATATTTTAAAACTTCAAAAATATGATTTTCAAAATTTTCAAAATATAAAGCTCCATGGAGCTCGGCCTCCATTTAGCATTTTCGATTTTATAGTAACACTATATCTCCAAATCACATCCATCCTCACGTGTACTAGATCATATAGCTATATATTAGCAGTACACACCAATGTCAATTAACAGTAGCAACACCATGTCTGCCATGGGCAGACCATCTCCAACGGGAGCTCACCTTGGGGATTGGCGAGGGCTCGGTCGTGGGTCGCTGCTCCTGGCTCCCGGGTTGTCTCGGCGTCAATGGCGTCGAGGGAGCTAAATCCTTGCCATGGGGTCGCTGCTCCACGCTGGCGACAGGAGTAGCTGCTTGTTGTCGAAGGGATCTGGCGGAACGAGGCTGGGATGGCGGATGTGTACGCTGGAGGACAGGACCCGGCCGGGCGACGGGGGAAGCGGGCGTGGCGACGCCATCGGGCGGCGGCGGGCGTGAGGGTTCGAGAAGGAGAGGACAGTCACGAACGAAGGGCCTGATGCGTCTCGGCTCAGTCGAATCGTTTTCCTTGGCGGTGGCAAACACTCGTAAATACGTGGAACTCTAGATTCCTGTAAAAAGCGAAGCTTGGTATTCCCTGCTCCACAAAATTGCACTACGGCCCATGACAGCTCCTGGAATTTAGCTTCTTGGAGCGATTGCGTTCGGTTCGGTTTTGACTTCGGAGTTTGTCAAGTCTCGAGTGGGAGAGGTTCAGAACAGGCCCTTACTATATCTTCATATAGTTAATATCATTTGGAACTACTCTGTACTTTATCAACAATTTTGATTGATCTAGATTATATTCTATTGAGGACTTCTTAAACCTCAATTTCTATCATCTATAAGATCCACAAGTATGTTCGTTTAATATTATAGCCCAGTGGTTTATATAAACTTGTCTTGTGTAATGTTTTACCACAAACAATTGATGTAACTATTTACAACAATTTCTTCATCTCCTCTATGAAGAAGCAAAATCTTCGTTCAACTGAGGTAGTGAGTCGCAGCCTATGGGTGCGGACGCGCCTAGCTTGCTCTGCGACGCACGATCGATCATGTTGTGCAGTGAGCTGCAGCCTCTCAGCGCTGACATGTCTATCTTGATCCATGGCGCTGAAGCGCCGTGCGCCAAGGGTCTGCTCAACCATGGCGATGGCGCACATCACGGCGTCGTCCATCGCGTTGCCGGGGAGCGCCTCGGCCTCGACGGGCCGTGACGCCTTCTCGTTTTCCTCGTCGAGGAGGTTGATGGCAGAGGCGACGCTTTGGTGGGTTGTCATACTTGGAAAAGGTGGATCTGCTATAGGCTGCGCTTATTGCCTCGGTGCATCGCGCGCCGCCTAGGTTTATGCGCAATATCGCTGGATGCCGGTGGGAAACCGGTGCGAAAATGGCGGGAAACGGTGACGTGTTCATAAAACGCCATCAATTAATGGAAACTTAGCATAGAAGGACATCGAGCTAGCACGACGCGTGCGGGAACATTGCTCGCCCAAGGCTATGATCCATATACTTGTGTGCCCAAGAGATCACACTATTCTTTTTGTTTTTGCGGGTGGACATATCACATTATTCACAATAAAGAATACTATTCCATTTATCCTAGTAGAGCAATGGCGGCAAGCGTTAGAACAAGAAGTAGATTATGATAAGATGATCATTTATCCTAATTAATTATGCATGTGATAGTTTACTTTGGTGTGTGGAAATGTCATGTGTGTACTAGCCACCTATGTAATTGGATGTTTGTCGCATATCACACACATCTTGTTTACACTAAATGTTTCTGTTCTCCTGGCTCAACACAAATAGTTTATCAGAATGAACTGTATGCCTCATTGCACACACCTTGATCGGGCTGAACCGTTTCTGTTGTGTTGACTAATGGAAAATAGTTCATCCGAGTGAACCGTATGCCGTATATCACAGGAAAGTGCAAGGAACTTGAACAGAAAAAAGGAAAGGCACTTTTCCTATCTTTTCGCGTTAAGGCGGAGCAGTCAGGTAACGAACTGTAAACCGGCTAACGTTACTTTTCCTTTTCAGCCACATCTTGATCTGGCTGACCGTTTTTATTGTGTTCCCTAATCGCAAACAGTTTATCCGAGTGAACTGTATGTCGTGTATCGCACACACCTTGATCTGGCTGAGTGTTTCTGTTGTGTTGCCACATCGCAAATAGTTCTTATGGATTAACCATATGACACGCATCACACATGCAACTATAATCTGAACCGTGTTTGATGTCTCCGCCATCATAAACATTTTGTATCATTTTTATGAATTTATTACATCACCCTTTGCGATTAATATTGGGGAACGTAGTATTTCAAAAAAATTCCTACGATCACGCAAGATCTATCTAGGAGAAGCATAGCAACGAGCGGGGAGAGTGTATCCACGTACCCTCGTAGACCGAAAGCGGAAGCGTATAGTAACGCGGTAGATGTAGTCGAACGTCTTCGCGATCCAACCGATCCAAGTACCGAACGCACGGCAGCTCCGTGATCTGCACACATTCTGCTCGGTGACGTCCCTCGAACTCTTGATCCAGTTGAGGCCGAGGGAGAGTTTCGTCAGCACGACGGTGTGGTGACGGTAATGATGAAGTTACCGGCGCAGGGCTTCGCCTAAGCACTACAACAATATGACCGAGGTGGAAATCTGTGAAGGGGGGCACCGCACACGGCTAAGATCAACTTGTGTGTCTATGGGGTGCCCCCCTCCCCCGTATATAAAGGAGGGGAGGAGGAGGAGGGCCGGCCTCAAGGGGGGGATTCCTACTCCTAGTAGGAGTAGGTTTCCCCCTTTACTAGTCCAAGTAGGAGAAAGAAAGGGAAGGAGGAAGAGGGGAGAAGGAAGGAGGGGGGCGCCGCCCCCTCCTAGTCCAATTCAGACCAGCCCATGGGGGGGGGGTTGCACGGCCACCCCTTGAGGCCCTTCTCTCCTTTCACGTATGGCCCATTAAGACCCACTACTTCACCCGGCAAATTCCCGTAACTCTCAGGTACTTCGAAAAATACCCGAATCACTCGGAACCATTCCGATGTCCGAATATAGCCTTCCAATATATCGATCTTTACCTCTCGACCATTTCGAGACTCCTTGTTATGTCCCTGATCTGATATGGGACTCCGAACAACCTTCAGTACATCAAATCACATAAGCTCATAATACCAATCGTCATCGAACGTTAAGCGTGCGGACCCTACAGGTTCGAGAACTATGTAGACATGACAGAGACACCTCTCCGGTCAATAACCAATAGCGGAACCTGGATGCTCATATTGGCTCCTACATATTCTACGAAGATCTATATCGGTCAAACCGCATAACAACATACGTTGTTCCCTTTGTCATCGGCATGTTACTTGCCCTAGATTCGATCGTCGGTATCACCATACCTAGTTCAATCTCGTTACCGGCAAGTCTCTTTACTCGTTCCGTAATGCATCATCCCGCAACTAACTCATTAGTCACGTTGCTTGCAAGGCTTATTGTGATGTGCATTACCGAGAGGGCCCAGAGATACCTCTCCGACAATCGGAGTGACAAATCCTAATCTCGATCTATGCCAACTCAACAAACACCATCAGAGACACACAGAGAGCATCTTTATAATCACCCAGTTATGTTGTGACGTTTGATAGCACACTAAGTGTTCCTCCGGTATTCGGGAGTTGCATAATCTCATAGTCAGAGGAATATGTGTAAGTCATGAAGAAAGCAATAGCAATAAACTAAACAATCATAGTGCTAAGCTAACAGATGGGTCTTGTCCATCACATCTTCTCTAATGATGTGATCATGTTCATCAAATGACAAGACATGTCTATGGCTAGAAAACATAACCATCTTCGATAAACAAGCTAGTCAAGTAGAGGCATACTAGGGACACTCTGTTTGTCTATGTATTCACATATGTACTAAATTCCGGTTAATACAATTCTAGCATGAATAATAAACATTTATCATGATATAAGGAAATATAAATAACAACTTTATTATTGCCTCTAGGGCACATTTCCTTTAATTAATGCATCGCACACAGTTTCGTCGAAGGGTCTCTGATTGTAGTGTCGCCTTAGGAGCATACTGCAATAGTGATTGAGAAGGTGAATTGAAAGTATGTTTTATTCTTTCATGCTACATCCGGGTTAATAAAAAATTTGAACGCATACCCACGATAAATGACCTGAAGCATTCAAATCTCCGACCCCATCACGGCCCCCCGGGATCACATGTGTAGAAGGAAAGCATGCTAACCGACCTGACAATCGACAATTCAATAAGGAGTGCAACCAGTGAGCACGTCTAGCATACACACCAGTCGGCCAAGCAGCAGAGGTAAAAGGCTGGGAGAGATGGCAAAACAGGCCATCTGGCCAACTGCATCAGTCCAATCCCGGGCAACACAACCGGTGCGGAAATGGAAGGAAACGGTGGCGTGTTTATAAAACACCATCAATTAATGGAAACTTAGCATAGAAGGAACATCGAGCAAGCACGACGCGTGCAGGCACATTGCTCGCCCAAGGCTATGATCCATATACTTGTGTGCCCAACAGTTCATACTATTGTTTTTTTTTGGTGGACAGATCACACTATTCACAATAAAGAATACTATTCCATTTATCCTAGTAGAGCAATGGCGGCAAGCATCAGAAGAAGAAGTAGATGATGATTAGATGATCATTTATCCTAGTTAATTATGCATGTAATAGTTTACTTTGATGTGTGGAAATGTCATGTGTGTACTAGCCACCTATGTAATTGGATGTTTGTCGCATATCACACACATCTTGTTTACACAAAATGTTTCTGTTCTCCTAGCTCAACACAAATAGTTTATCAGAATGAACTGTATGCCCTCATTGCACACACCTTGATCTGGCTGAACTGTTTCTGTTGTGTTGCCTAATGGAAAACAGTTCATAGTGAACCGTATGCCGTATATCGCACACATCTTGATCTGGCTGACCGTTTCTATTGCGTTCCCTAATCGCAAACAGTTTATCCGAGTGAACTGTATGTCGTGTATCGCACACACCTTGATCTGGCTGACCATTTCTGTTGTGTTGCCACATCGCAAATAGTTCTTATGGATTAACCATATGACACGTGTCACACACGCAACTATAATCTGAACTATGCATTTTGTATCATTTTTTATGATTTTATTACATCACCCTTTGCGATTAATGTTGGGGAACGTAGTATTTCAAAAAAATTCCTACGATCACGCAAGATCTATCTAGGGGAAGCATAGCAACGAGTGGGAAGAGTGTGTCCGTGTACCCTCGTAGACCGAAAGCGGAAGCGTTTAGTGATGTAGTCGAACGTCTTCGCGATCCAACCGATCCAAGTACCGAACGCACGACACCTCCGTGATCTGCACACGTTCAGCTTGGTGACGTCCCTCTAACTCTTGACCCAGTTGTGGCCGAGGGAGAGTTTAAATCGGCCTGACGGCGTGGTGGCGGTGATGATGAAGTTACGGCGAGGGCTTCGCCTAAGCACTACGACAATATGACCGAGGTGGAAACCTGTGGAGGGGCACCGCACATGGCTAAGATCAACTTGTGTGTCTGATTGGTGCCCCCGTATATAAAGGAGGGGAGGAGGAGGAGGGTTGGCCTCAAGGGGCGTGCCCAAGGGGGGGATTCCTACTCATAGTAGGAGTGGGTACTACCTATTGAGCATGCGTTGGTTTTCCCTTGAAGAGGAAAGGGTGATGCAGCAAAGTAGTGTAAGTATTTCCCTCAGTTTTTGAGAACCAAGGTATCAATCAAGTAGGAGACAACACGCAAATCACCTAGTACCTGCACAAACAATCAAGAACCTTGCAACAAACGCAATAAAGGGGTTGTCAATCCCTTCACCACCACTTGCAAAAGTGAGATCTGATAAAGATAATAAGATAAATATTTTTGGCATTTTCATTGTATAGATTGAAAAGTAAAGATTGCAAAATAATTAGTAAACTAGAATTATAGTTCGGAAACTTATATGATGTAAAGTAGACCTGGGGGCCATAGATCACTAGTGGCTTCTCTCATGATAGCATATATTACGGTGGGCGAACAAATTACTGCCGAGTAATTGATAAAAAAGCGCATAGTTATGAGAATATCTAGGCATGATCATGAACATAGGCATCACGTCCGTGTCAAGTAGACCGAAACGATTCTGCATCTACTACTATTACTCCACACATCGACCGCTATCCAGCATGCATCTAGAGTATTAAGTTCATAAGAATAGAGTAACACATTTAGCAAGATGACATGATGTAGAGGGATAAACTTAAGAAATATGATATAAACCCCATTTTTTATCCTCGATGGCAACAATACAATACGTGTCGGTTCCCTTTCTATCACTGGGATCGAGCACCGCAAGATTGAATCCAAAGCTAAGCACTTCTCCCATTGCAAGAAAGATCAAGCTAGTAGGCCAAACCAAACTGATAATTCGAAGAGACTTGCAAAGATATCAAATCATGCATATAAGAATTTAGAGAAGAATCAAATATTGTTCATAGATAATCTTGATCATAAACCCACAATTCATCGGATCTCGGCAAACACACAGCAAAAAGTATTACATCGAATAGATCTCCAAGAACATCGAGGAGAACTTTGTATTGAGAACCAAAGAGAGAGAAGAAGCCATCTAGCTAATAACTATGGACCCGAAGGTCTGTGGTAAACTAGTCACACATCATCGAAGAGGCCATGGTGTTGATGTAGAAGCCCTCCGTGATCGAATCCCCTCCGGCAGATCATTTGGAAAAAGGCCGAGATGGGATCTCACGGATCTGAGAAGGTTGCTTGGCGGTGGAAAAGTGGTTTTGTGGCTCCTGGATGTTTCCAGGGTATAATAGTATATATAGTCGAAAGAAGTAGGTCGTTGGAGCTACGAGGGCCCCACGAGGGTGGGGGTGCGCCTACCCCCCTGGCGCGCCCTCCTGCCTCGTGGCCGTCTCGTTGCGTCTCTGACTTCCACTCCAATTCTCCTGGATTGCGTTTGTTCCAAGAGAGATCCTCGTGAAGGTTTCATTCCATTTGGATTCTGTTTGATATTCCTTTTCTGCGAAAGACTGAAATAGGCAAAAACAGCAACTGGCACTGGGCCTCTAGTTAATAGGTTAGTCCCAAAAATAAAATAAAAGAGCATATTAAAGCCCATTAAACATCCAAAACAGATAATATAATAGCATGGAACAATCAAAAATTATAGATACGTTGAAGACGTATTAGCATCCTCAAGCTTAATTCCCGCTCGTCCTCGAGTAGGTAAATGATAAAAACATAATTTTTTATGTGGAATGCTACCTAACATAATTTTCAATGTAATTCTCTTTATTGTGGCATGAATGTTCAGATCCGAAAGTTTCAAGACAAAAGTTTAATATTGACATAAAAATAGTAATATTCAAGCATACTAATAAAGCAATCATGTCTTCTTAAAATAACATGGCCAAAGAAAGTTATCCCTACAGAATCATATAGTCTGGCTATGTTCTATCTTCATCACACAAAGTATTTAAATCATGCACAACCCTGATGACAAGCCAAGCAATTGTTTCATACTTTGATGTTCTCAAACCTTTTTAACTTTCACGCAATACATGAGCGTGAGCCATGGACATAGCACTATAGGTGGAATAGAATGGTGGTTGTGGAGAAGACAAAAAGGAGAAGATAATCTCACATCAACTAGGCGTATCAACGGGCTATGGAGATGCCCATCAATAGATATCAATGTGAGTGAGTAGGGATTGCCATGCAACGGATGCACTTGAGCTATAAGTGTATGAAAGCTCAACAAAAGAAACTAAGTGGGTGTGCATCCAACTCGCTTGCTCACGAAGACCTAGGGCATTTTGAGGAAGCCCATCATTGGAATATACAAGCCAAGTTCTAGAATGAAAATTCCCACTAGTATATGAAAGTGACATAGGAGACTCTCTATCATGAAGATCACATTGCTATTTTGAAGCACACATGTGGAAAAAGGATAGTAACATTGTCCCTTCTCTCTTTTTCTCTCATCATTTTTTGGTGGGCTTCTTTGGCCTCTCTTTTTTATTTGGGCTTCTTTGGCCTCTTTTATTTTTTTTCGTCTGGAGTCTCATCCCGACTTATGGGGAATCATAGTCTCCATCATCCTTTCCTCACATGGGACAATGCTCTAATAATGAAGATTGATGTCTACTACACAACCTTCTTCTTGTAGACGTTGTTGGGCCTCCAAGTGCAGAGGTTTGTAGGACAATAGCAAATTTCCCTCAAGTGGATGACCTAAGGTTTATCAATCCGTGGGAGGCATAGGATGAAGATGCTCTCTCTCAAGCAACCCTGCAACCAAATAACAAAGAGTCTCTTGTGTCCCCAACACACCCAATACAATGGTAAATTGTATAGGTGCACTAGTTCAGCGAAGAGATGGTGATACAAGTGCAATATGGATGGTAGATATGGGTATTTGTAATCTGAAAATATAAAAACAGCAAGGTAACTAATGATAGAAGTGAGCACAAATGTTATTGCAATGCTAGGAAACAAGGCCTAGGGTTCATACTTTCACTGCAAGTTCTCTCAACAATAATAACATAATTGGATCATATAACTATCCCTCAACATGCAACAAAGAGTCACTCCAAAGTCACTAATAGCGGAGAACAAACAAAGAGATTATGGTAGGGTACGAAACCACCTCAAAGTTATTCTTTCGGATCGATCTATTCAAGAGTTCGTAGTAAAATAACACGAAGCTATTCTTTCCGTTCGATCTATCATAGATTCGTACTAGAATAACACCTTAAGACGCAAATCAATCAAAACCCTAATGTCACCTAGATACTCCAATGTCACCTCAAGTATCCGTGGGTATGATCATACGATATGCATCACACAATCTCATATTCATCTATTCAACCAACACAAAGAACTTCAAAGAGTGCCCCAAAGTTTCTCTAGGAGAGTCAAGACGAAAACGTGTGCCAACCCCTATGCATAAGTTCATTGAACCCGCAAGTTGATCACCAAAACATACATCAAGTAGATCACGTGATATCCCATTGTCACCACAGATAAGCACATGCAAGACATACATCAAGTGTTCTCAAATCCTTAAAGACTCAATCCGATAAGATAACTTCAAAGGGAAAACTCAATCCATTACAAGAGAGTACAGGGGGGGGGGGAAACATCATAAGATCCAACTATAATAGCAAAGCTCGCGATACATCAAGAGCGTACCACCTCAAGAACACGAGAGAGAGAGAGAGATCAAACACATAGCTACTGGTACATACCTTCAGCCCCGAGGGTGAACTACTCCCTCCTCGTCATGGAGAGCGCCGGGATGATGAAGATGGCCACCGATGAGAGTTCCCCCTCCGTGAGTCTTGGGAACAGGGTCGATTGGTTTTGGTGGCTCTGAGAGGCTTGCGGCAGCGGAACTCCTGATCTATTCTGCTCCCCGATGTTTTTAGGGTATATGGACATATATAGGCAAAAGAAGTCGTAAGGGGTGCCACGAGGGGCCCACGAGGGTGGAGGGCGCGCCCGGGGGGTGGGCGCGCCCCCTGCCTCGTGCCTTCCTCGTTGCTTCCCTTACGTACACTCCAAGTCTTCTGGATTGCTTCCATTCCAAAAATAACTCTCCCGAAGGTTTCATTCCGTTTGGACTCCGTTTGATATTCCTTTTCTACGAAACACTGAAACAAGGAGAAAAACAGAAACTGGCACTGGGCTCTGGGTTAATAAGTTAGTCCCAAAAATCATATAAAAGTGCTTAGTAAAGCCCATTAAACATCCAAAAGAGATAATATAATAGCATGGAACAATCAAAAATTCTAGATACGTTGGAGACGTATCAAAGATCATCACACTTTTGTTTACGTACAACTCAAGAATTACAACTCGATACTTACACAAATATGACTCTATGTGAATGCCTCCGGCGGTGTACCGGGATATGCAATGAATCAAGAGTGACATGTATGAATGATGAATGGTGGCCTTGCCACAAATACGATGTCAACTACATGATCATGTAAAGCAATATGATAATGATGGAGCGTGTCATAATAAACGAAAGGTGGAAAGTTGCATGGCAATATATCTCGGAATGGCTATGGAAATGCCATAATAGGTAGGTATGGTGGCTGTTTTGAGGAAGGTATATGATGAGTGTATGATACCGGCGGAAGGTGCTCGGTATTAGAGAGGCTAGCAATGGTGGAAGGGTGAGAGTGCGTATAATCCATGGACTCAACATTAGTCATAAAGAACTCACGTACTTATTGCAAAAAAATATTAGTTATCGAAACGAAGTAGTACGAGCATGCTCCTAGGGGGATAGATTGGTAGAAAAAGACCATCGCTCGTCCCGACCGCCACTCATAAGGAAGACAATCAATAAATAAATCATGCTCCGACTTCATCACATAATGATTCACCATATGTGCATGCTACGGGAATCACAAACTTTAACACAAGTATCTCTCAAATTCACAACTACTCAACTAGCATGACTCTAATATCACCATCTTCATATCTCAAAACAATCATAAGGAATCAAACTTCTCATAGTATTCAATGCACTTTATATGATCGTTTTTATTATACCCATCTTGGATGCTCATCATATTAGGACTAATTTTATAGCCAAAGCAAATTACCATCCTGATCTAAAAGACTCTCAAAATAATATAAGTGAAGCATGAGAGATCAATAATTTATATAAAATAAAACCACCACCGTGCTCTAAAGATATAAGTGAAGCATTAGAGCAAAATTATCTAGCTCAAAAGATATAAGTGAAGCACATAGAGTATTCTAATAAATTCCGATTCATGTGTGTATCTCGAAAAGTTGTGTACAGCAAGGATGATGGTGGTAAACTGAAAAGCAAAGACTCAAATCATACAAGATGCTCCAAGCAAAACACATATCATGTGGTGAATAAAAATATAGCCTCAAGTAAAGTTACCGATAGACGAAGATATAAGAGGGGATGCCTTCCGGGGCATCCCCAAGCTTAGGCTTTTGGTTGTCCTTGAATTTACCTTGTGGTGCCTTGGGCATCCCCAATCTTAGGCTCTTGCCACTCCTTATTCCAAAATCCATCAATCTTTACCCAAAAACTTGAAAACTTCACAACACAAAACTCAACAGAAAATCTCATGAGCTCCGCTAGTGTAAGAAAACAAACCACCACCTTAAGGTAATGTAATGAACTGATTGTTTATTTATATTGGTGTTAAACCTACTGTATTCCAACTTCTCTATGGTTCATACCCCCCGATACTAGCCATAGATTCATCAAAATAAGCAAACAACACACGAAAAACAGAATCTGTCAAAAACAGAATAGTCTGTAGTAATATGTATCAAACGTATACTTCTGAAACTCCAAAAATTCTGAAATAAATTGTTGGACGTGAGGAATTTATCTATTAATCATATTAAAAAAGAATCAACCTAAAATCACTCTTCAGTAAAAAAATGGCAGCTAATCTCGTGAGCGCTAAAGTTTCTGTTTTTTACAGCGAGATCGCAAAGACTTCACCCAAGTCTTCCCAAAGGTTCTACTTGGCACAAACACTAATTAAAACATAAAACCACATCTAAACAGAGGCTAGATGAATTATTTATTGCTAAATAGGAATAAAAAGTAAAGACCAAAAATAAAATTGGGTTGCCTCCCAACAAGCGCTATCGTTTAACGCCCCTAGCTAGGCATTGATAATTTTAATGATGCTCACATGAAAGACAAGATTTGAAGCACAAAGAGAGCATCATAAAACACGTGACAAACACATATAAGTCTAACATACTTCCTATGCATAGGCATTTATAAGCAAACAAATTATCAAGGCTAGCAAAAACTAACATAAGCAAGGAAAAAGAAATAGATGATAGCAATCTCAACATGAAGAGAGGTAATTTAGTAACATGAAAATTTCTACAACCATATTTTCCTCTCTCATAATAATTACATGTAGGATCATAAGAAAATTCAACAATGTAGCCATCACATAACATATTCTCAACACATTCCACATGAATGATAAGTTGACACTCTTCCAAAATAGTGGGATTAACATTAACTAAAGTCATGACCTCTCCAAACCCACTTATATCAAAAATTTCATAAGATTGAACATTCTCCAAATATGTGGGATCTAAAGTTGATACTCTTACAAACCTACTTTCAAAATTATTGCAAACATTATTATAAATCTCATATTCATCATGGGGCTTAAATAAATTTTCAAGATCATAAGAAGAATCACCCCAATCATGATCGTTGCAACAAGTAGATGATATAGCAAAACTAGCATCCCCAAGCTTAGGGTTTTGCATATTATTAGCACAACTGAAATCAATAGAATTTATAATACCATCATTGGAATCATACTTTTCATTCAAAGATCTACCATGAATCACTTCATAAAGTATTTCATCACAATTTCCAGAGTCACGGATTTCAAGCAAAACCTCATAAAGATAATCTAGTGCACACAACTCACTAGCAATTGGTTCATCATAATTGGATCTCTTAAAAAGATTAGCAAGGGGATGAGCATCCATATCAATAGATTTTTAGCAAGCGAAGATGGAAGCACATAGAAGGCACATGGCAACACGAGCAAACAGAAGGACGAACGGAAAAAGGGTAAAGAAAAGGGCAAAGGTTTTCAAAAATCGTTTTATAAGTGGGGAGAGAAAAACGAGAGGCGAATGGCAAATAATGTAATGCGAGGGAGAAGAGTTTATGATGGGTACTTGGTATGTCTTGACTTGCCGTAGATCTCCCCAGCAACGGCGCCAGAATCCTTCTTGCTACCTCTTGAGCATGCGTTGGTTTTCCCTTGAAGAGGAAAGGGTGATGCAGCAAAGTAGCGTAAGTATTTCCCTCAGTTTTTGAGAACCAAGGTATCAATCCAGTAGGAGACTACACGCAAATCGCCTAGTACCTGCACAAACAATCAAGAACCTTGCAACCAACGCGATAAATGGGTTATCAATCCCTTCACGGCTGATGACCCACAAGTATAGGAGATCTATCGTAGTCCTTTCGATAAGTAAGAGTGTCGAACCCAACGAGGAGCAGAAGGAAATGATAAGCGGTTTTCAGCAAGGTATTCTCTACGAGTACTGAAATAAGTGGTAACAAATAGTTTTGTGATAAGATAATTTGTAACGAGCAACAAGTAACAAAAGTAAATAAAGTGCAGAAGGTGGCCCAATCCTTTTTGTAGCAAAGGACAAGCCCGGACAAATTCTTATATAAGGAAAAGCGCTCCCGAGGATACATGGAAATATCGTCAAGCTAGTTTTCATCACATTCATATGATTCGCGTTCGGTACTTTGATAATTTGATATGTGGGTGGACCGGTGCTTGGGTGATATTCTTACTTGAACAAGCATCCCACTTATGATTAACCTCTATTGCAAGCATCCGCAACTACAACAAAAGTATTAAGGTAAACCTAACCATAGCATGAAACATATGGATCCAAATCAGCCCCTTACAAAAGCAACGCATAAACTAGGGTTTAAGCTTCTGTCACTCTAGCAACCCATCATCTACTTATTACTTACCAATGCCTTCCTCTAGGCCCAAATAATGGTGAAGTGTTATGTAGTCGACGTTCACGTAACACCACTAGAGGCTAGACAACATACATCTCATCAAAATATCGAACGAATACCAAATTCTGATGACTACTAATAGCAAGACTTCTCCCATGTCCTCAGGAACAAACGTAACTACTCACAAAGCATATTCATGTTCATAATCAGAGGGTAATAATATGCATATAGGATCTGAACATATGATCTTCCACCAAATAAACCAACTAGCATCAACTACAAGGAGTAATCAACACTACTAGCAACCTACTAGTACCAATCCCGGACTTGGAGACAAGAATTGGATACAAGAGATGAAATAGGGTTTTGAGATGAGATGGTGCTGGTGAATATGTTGATGGAGATTGTCCTCTCCCAATGAGAGGAGTGTTGATGATGACGATGGCGATGATTTCCCCCTCCCGGAGGGAAGTGTCCCCGGCTGAACAGCTGTGCCGAAGCCCTAGATTGGTTCCGCCTCGTGGCGGCGGAGTTTCGTCCCGAAAGGTTGCTTATGATTTTTTCCTCATCGAAAGACCTCATATAGCAGAAGATGGCCATCGGAGAGCCAGCAGGGGGCCCACGAGGTAGGGGGCGTGCCCTGGGGGGTAGGGCGCGCCCCCCACCCTCGTGGGCAGGCGGGTCCCCCTCTTGTGAACTTCTTCTGCTCAATATTTTTTATTATTTCCAAAAACAACTTTCGTGGAGTTTCAGGACTTTTGGAGTTGTGCAGAATAGTTCTCTAATATTTGCTCCTTTTCCACCTGAATCCCAAATTGCAAGCATTCTCCCTCCTTATGTAAACCTTGTAAAATAAGAGAGAATAGGCATAAGTATTGTGACATAATGTGTAATAACAGCCCATAATGCAATAAATATAGATATAAAAGCATGATGCAAAATGGACGTATCAACTCCCCCAAGCTTAGACCTCGCTTGTCCTCAAGCGAAAGCCGATAACGATAAATATGTACCAATGTTTAGAGGTAGAGGTGTCGATAAAAATAAAATACGGATATGAAGGCATCATGATTATTCTCATAACAACAACATATATGAATATTGTCGTATGATTTCTTATGCTCAAGTAATAATCTATTCACAATGCAAAAGTACGAATCATAAACTTTATTGAGAACCAACAAACTATAATCTCAGTCATTGAAGCAATTGCAATTTATCATAACAATGTAAAGAGTCTATGTCGAGCTTAATAGCAAGTCCACATACTCAACTATCATTTAATCTTTCATAATTGCTAACACTCACGCGATACTTGTGGTTACAGAGTTTTAATCGGACACAGAGAAAGATAGGGGCTTATAGTTTTGCCTCCCAACCTTTTACCTCAAGGGTAATGTCAACAATAATAACTCATGCTCCCCTACATCAAATTAGATATATCTATCAGGATCTTTCCAACATACTGTGCTTGCCAAAGGATAAAATGAAAAAGGAAAGGTGAAGATCACCATGACTCTTGCATAAGGTAGAAGATAATAAATAAAAGATAGGCCCTTCACAGAGGGAAGCAGTGTTGCCATGCGCTTTATGTTTGGATGCAAAAAATATTAATGCGAAAGAACGTCACTTTATATTGCCCCTTGTGATATGAACCTTTATTATGCAGTCCGTCGCTTTTATTTCTTCCACATCACAAGATCGTATAAAGCTTATTTTCTCCCACACTAATAAGTCATACATATTTAGAGCGCATTTTTTATTGCTTTGCACCAATGACAACTTACTTGAAGGATCTTACTCAATCCATAGGTAGATATGGTGGACTCTCATGGCAAAACTGGTTTAAGGGTTTTTGGAAGCACAAGTAGTATCTCTACTTGGTGCTGAGAATTTGGCTAACATGAGGGGAAAGGCAAGCTCGGCATGTTGGATGATCCATGACAATATACTTTATCTCAGATATAAGAAAACATAACCCATTACGTTGTCTTCCTTGTCCAACATCAACTCTTTAGCATGTCATATTTTAATGAGTGCTCCCAATCATAAAAGATGTCAATAATAGTATATTTATATGTGAGACATCTCTTTCCTTATTACTTCCTATTAATTGCAACGATGACCAAAGCTATGTCTGCCAACTCCCAACAACTTTTATCATCATACTCTTTCTATGTGAAGTCATTACTCTCAATAAGATCAATATGAACTCTTTATTTCTTTTTATTCTTTTTCTTTTTCTTTTATTCACTCAAGATCATGGCAAAACAATCAAGCCATTGACTCAACACTAATCTTTATTATATAGCTCATGGACTCGATTACATAGAGAGATCATAAAGCAAAACTCAAAACTAGATCATGCCATAAACTTTATTCTACTAGATCAAGATACTACTAATAGGATCGAACTAAGAAAAACAGTAAAGGTAGGAGATGTGATTGTGATACGATACCGGGGCACCTCCCCCAAGCTTGGCAGTTGCCAAGGGGAGTGCCCATACCCATGTGATTATGTCTCCTTTGCTGGTGAAGAAGGTGGAGGTGTTGGATAGTCGCACATCGAGCGTAAGAGGTCCTCCAACTTGTGAATAATGCCCTTGAGTGCAACGAAATGCTCCTTCAACAAAATATTTTCACTTGTGAGATACTTGTTTTGAATACGAGCTAACTCAATCATCTTGAAAGCTTCGATTTCAGTTGGGGTAAGAAGATTGTGATCGAGTTGAAGGATGTCTTCTGCTGCCGGAGCTTGGTTCTCCGTGGCCTTCTTGATCCCTTCATCCTTGTTGATCTCCATTGGTTCTTCCCTCTTCAGCTCTATCTTTATTAGCCAAGCATCTTTGTCACCATCGTTGGAGGAGGGGGACGACATGATGCCTGGTCTTGACAACCCTGACAGAGAACAGCTCAAAACAAGAACAGAGGATATTTGCGTGATACGGGAGTCAAAACCTTTGGGAGGTTATATAATGAATTTTTACCGACCAAAATACGTATCGTGCAAGAAAACGGAGTCCGGAAGGCACACGAGGTGCCCACGAGGTAGGAGCGCGCGCCCTCCACCCTCGTGGGCCCTCGTGTCCTTCCCGGACTTCTACTTATTTTTCTATTTTTCTAAATATTCCAAAACAGAGAAATGTTGCTTTAAAAACTGTTTTGGAGTCGGTTTACTTACCATACCACATACATATTCCTTTCCGAGTGCAAACGCTCGAAAGTGTCCTTATGTATTCCTCCGGGTTACAGCTTTCAATAACATTGGTTTCAACATTTATAGGATTAAGTGAGATATAATGTTTAATTCTTTGACCGTTCACCACCTTCGGATTTGTGCCTTCGAAGTTGTTGATTTTTATGGCACCGGAACGATAGACCTCCTTGATAACGTAGGGGCTTTCCCATTTATAGAGAAGTTTTCCTGCAAAAAATCTTAAACGAGAGTTGTATAGCAATACATAATCACCTACATTAAACTCACGCTTTTGTATCCTTTTGTCATGCCATCTTTTAACCTTTTCTTTAAACAACTTGGCATTTTCATAAGCTTGGGTTCTCCATTCATCAAGTGAGCTAATATCCAATAACCTCTTCTCACCGGCAAGTTTGAAATCATAGCTGAGCTCTTTAATAGCCCAATATGCCTTATGTTCTAGTTCTAGAGGTAAGTGACATGCTTTTCCATAAACCATTTTATACGGAGACATACCCATAGGATTTTTATATGCAGTTCTATAAGCCCATAATGCATCATCAAGTTTCTTGGACCAATTCTTTCTAGACCTATTGACAGTCTTTTGAAAATTAATTTGAGCTCTCTATTACTCAATTCTACTTGACCACTAGACTGTGGGTGATAAGGAGATGCAATTCTATGATTAACATCATACTTAGCAAGCATTTTTCGGAAAGCACCATGAATAAAGTGTGAACCACCATCGGTCATTAAATATCTAGGGACTCGAAACCTCAGAAAAATAACTTCTTTAAGCATTTTAATAGAGGTGTTATGATCAGCACTACTAGTTGGAATAGCTTCTACCCACTTAGTAACGTACTCAACAAAGAACTAAAATATGTGTATATCCATTAGAGGCAGGAAAAGGTCCCATATAATCAAAGCCCCAAACATCAAATGGTTCAATAACAAGTGAATAATTCATAGGCATTTCTTGACGTTTACTAATATTACCAATTCTTTGGCATTCATGACATGACAAGACAAACTTACGGGCATCCTTGAAGAGAGTAGGCCAATAAAAACCGGATTGCAATACCTTATGTGCAGTTCTATCTCCCGCGTGGTGTCCTCCATAAGCTTCAGAGTGACACTTGCGTAGGATCTATTCCTGTTCATGCTCGTGTACACAACGCCTAATAACACCATCTACTCCTTCTTTATAAAGATGTGGGTCATCCCAAAAGTAATGTCTCAAATCATAGAAAAACTTTTTCTTTTGCTGGTATGTGAAACTAGGTGGTATAAATTTAGCAACAATATAATTAGCATAATCAACATACCATGGAGTACTACGAGAAGTATTTATGACATTTAGTTGCTCATCAGGAAAGCTATCATCAATAGGTGGTGGGTCATCAAGAACATTTTCTAACCTAGACAAGTTATGCGCAGCAGGGGTTCTCGATTCCTTTGTATCAACAATGTGCAAATCAAATTCGTGTAGCAAGAGAACCCATCTAATAAGTCTAGGTTTAGCATCTTTCTTTTCCATAAGATATTTAATAGCAGCATGATCAGTGTGAATAGTTACTTTAGAATCAACAATATAAGGTCTGAACTTATCACAAGCAAATACAACTGTTAAGAGTTCTTTTTCAATAGTAGCATAATTTCTTTGAGCATTGTCTAGAGTCTTACTAGCATAATGGATGACATTTAATTTCTTATCAACTCTTTGCCCTAGAACAGCACCTACAGCATAATCGCTAGCATCACACATAATTTCAAAGGGTAAATTCCAATCAGGTGGCTGAACAATAGGTGCAGAGATCAATGCTTTCTTAAGTATTTCAAATGCTTCTACACAATCATCATCAAAGACAAATGGCATATCTTTTTGTAATAAATTAGTCAGAGGCCGAGAAATTTTGGAGAAGTCCTTAATGAACCTCCTATAAAATCCGGCGTGACCAAGGAAACTTCTTATACCTTTGATGTCCTTGGGACATGGCATCTTTTCAATAGCATCAACCTTGGCTTTATCAACTTCAATACCTCTTTCATAAAGTTTGTGCCCCAAGACAATACCTTCATTAACCATAAAGTGGCACTATTCCCAATTCAAGACAAGATTAGTTTCTTCACATCTCTGCAAAACTCGATCAAGATTGCTCAAGCAATCACCAAAAGAAGATCCATAGACGGAAAAGTCGTCCATGAAAACTTCACAAATCTTTTCACAAAAGTCAGAGAATATAGCCATCATGCATCTTTGAGAGGTAGGAGGTGCATTACATAAACCAAAAGGCATATGTCTATAAGCAAAATTACCAAAAGGGCAAGTAAAAGTGGTCTTTGATTGACCTTTAGCTGACATAGGTATTTGAGAGAAACTAGAATAACCATCTAGAAAGCAATAATGTGTATGTTTGCATAATCTTTCTAGCATTTGATCGATAAAAGGTAAGAGGTAATGATCCTTTTTAGTAGCCTTATTTAATTTACGGAAATGAATTACCATCCTATAACCTGTAATAATTCTTTGTGGAATCAATTCATCTTTATCATTAGGAACAACAGTAATACCTCCCTTCTTAGGGACACAATGGACAGGACTTACCCACTGACTATCAACAACGGGATAAATTATACCTGCCTCAAGGAGCTTTAGTATTTCTTTTCTTACCACTTCTTTCATATTAGGATTAAGCCATCGTTGATGATCACGGACTGGTTTGGCATCTTCTTCCAAATTTATTTTATGTTGACATAGAGTGGGACTAATGCCCTTAAGATCATCAAGAGTATATCCAATAGCAAAGACGGTGCTTCTTCAGAGTTTTCAATAATCTCTCTTCTTCATGCTCTAAAAGGTTAGCACTAATAATAACAGGATATATCTTCTTTTCATCAAGATAAGCATATTTAAGATTATCAGGCAACGGTTTAAGCTCAAACACGGGATCACCCTTGGGTGGAGGGGATCCCTAGGATTTCAACAGTAAATTGTGTTTGAGAATAGGTTCCTGTTTAAAGAATACTTCATCTATTTCCCTTCTTTCATTCATAAACATATCATTTTCATGGTCTAGCAAATATTGTTCTAAAGGATCACTAGGAGGTACGGCAATAGAAGCAAGACCAATAATTTCATCCTTACTAGGCAATTCTTCTTCACGGTGTTGTCTACTAAATTTAGAGAAATTAAACTCATGAGACATATCACCCAAACCAATAGTAACAACATTATTTTCGCAGTCTATTCTAGCATTGACAGTATTCAAGAAGGGTCTACCAAATATAATGGGACAAAAGCTATTTTGTGGGGAACCAAGAACAAGAAAATCAGCAGGGTATTAAGTTTTCCCACACAAGACTTTAACATCTCTAACAATTCCCATTGCTGATATAGTATCTCTATTGGCAAGTTTAATTGTAACATCAATTCCTTCTAACTCAGCAGGTGCAATTTCATGCTTAATTTCTTCGTATAAAGTATGCGGTATAACACTAGCACTAGCACCCATATCACATAAGCCATGATAACAATAATCTCCTATTTTAACAGAAATAACAGGCACGCCTACCACAGGTCTATGTTTATGTTTAGCACAAGGTTTGGCAATTCTAGCGGTTTCGCCGCAGAAATGAATAACATGCCCATCAATATTATCAGACAAGAGATATTTAACAATAGCAATATTAGGTTCAACTTTAACTTGCTCAGGAGGTGTGTAAGTTCTAATATTACTTTTACGAACTACAGTTGAAGCTTTAGCATGATCCTTTACCCTAACAGGAAAAGGTGGTTTCTCAACATAAGAAGTAGGAACGATAGGATCATTATAAGTGACAGTCTTTTCTTCAACTTTAGTAGGTGCAGCTACTTTTAGTTCTATGGGAGGATGATATTTAAACCACTTCTCTTTGGGGAGATCAACATAATTAGCAAAATATTCACAAAATGAAGCTACTATCTCAGAGTCAAGTCCATATTTAGTGCTAAATTTATGGAAAACATCGGTATCCATAAAAGACTTAACACAATCAAACTTAGGTGTCATACCTGACTCCTTACCTTCGTCGAGATCCCAGTCTTCAGAGTTGCGTTTAATTCAATCCAATAAATTCCATTTGAATTCAATAGTCTTCATCATAAAAGAGCCAGCACAAGAAGTATCGAGCATGATGCGATTGTTTTCAGAAAGCCGAGCATAAATTTTTTGAAGAATTATTTCTCTTGAGAGCTCATGATTAGGGCATGAATATAACATTTATTTAAGCCTCCCCCAAGCTTGAGCGATGCTTTCTCCTTCGCGAGGCCAAAAATTATATATATATATATAATTGCGATCACGATGAACAAGATGCATAGGATAATACTTTTGATGAAATTCCAACTTCATTCGTTTATAGCTCCATGATCCCGTATCATCACATAGCCTATACCATGTCGATGCATCTCCCTTCAAAGATAAAGGGAAGACCTTCTTCTTAACAACATCATCGGGTATGCCTGCAAGCTTAAATAATCCACAAACTTCATCCACATAGAGTAGATGTTCATCAGGATGCTTTGTTCCATCTCCTGTAAAAGTATTAGCTAGCAGTTTTTCTAACATACCCGAAGGAACTTCAAAAGGAACATTTTCATTTTCAATAGGTTTAGTAAGTTGAGGAGAAACTCTTTGCTCTACTGGTCGGGGTGAAGATACCCCGAACAAGGCCCTCAGAGGATTACTTTCCATGGTAACAAGTGACAGTAAATTTCAGCACACTATATAAATTTTTCATTACCAAATTCCACCTACCAAAGGCGCTTCACTCCCCGGCAACGGTGCCAGAAAAGAATCTTGATGACCCACAAGTATAGGGGATCTATCGTAGTCCTTTTGATAATTAAGAGTGTCGAACCCAACAAGGAGCAGAAGGAAATGATAAGCGGTTTTCAGCAAGCTATTCTCATGATCTTGAAATAAGTGGTAACAGATAGTTTTGTGATAAGATAATTTGTAACGAGAAACAAGTAACAAAAGTAAATAACGTGCAGCAAGGTGGCCCAATCCTTTTTGTAGCAAAGGACAAGCCTGGACAAACTCTTATATAAGGAAAAGCGCTCCCGAGGACACATGGGAATATCGTCAAGCTAGTTTTCATCACGTTCATATGGTTCGCTCGTACTTTGATAATTTGATATGTGGGTGGACCGGTGCTTGGGTGTTGTTATTACATGAACAAGCATCCCACTTATGATTAACCTCTATTGCAAGCATCCGCAACTACAACAAAATTATTAAGGTAAACCTAACCATAGCATGAAACATATGGATCCAAATCAGCCCTTTAAGCAACGCATAAACTAGGGTTTAAGCTTCATCACTCTAGCAACCCATCATCTACTTATTACTTCCCAATGCCTTCCTCTAGGCCCAAATAATGGTGAAGTGTTATGTAGTCGACGTTCACATAACACCACTAGAGGCTAGACAACATACATCTCATCAAAATATCGAACGAATACCAAATTCACATGACTACTAATAGCAAGACTTCTCCCATGTCCTCAGGAACAAACATAACTACTCACAAAGCATATTCATGTTCATAATAAGAGGGGTAATAATATGCATATAGGATCTAAACATATGATCTTCCACCAAATAAACCAACTAGCATCAACTACAAGGAGTAATCAACACTACTAGCAACCTACTAGTACCAATCCCGGACTTGGAGACAAGAATTGGATACAAGAGATGAACTAGGGTTTTGAGATGATATGGTGCTGGTGAAGATGTTGATGGAGATTGCCCTCTCCCGATGAGAGGAGTGTTGGTGATGACGATGGCGATGATTTCCCCCTCCTGGAGGGAAGTGTCCCCGGCAGAACATTCTGCCGAAGCCCTAGATTGGTTTCGCCAAGGTTCCGCCTCGTGGCGGCGGAGTTTTGTCCCGAAAGGTTGCTTATGATTTTTTCCTCATCGAAAGACCTCATATAGCAGAAGATGGCCATCGGAGAGCCAACAGGGGCCCCACGAGGTAGGGGGCGCGCCCTGGGCGGTAGGGTGCGCCCCCCACCCTCGTGGATAGGTGGGCCCCCCTCTGGTGAACTTCTTCCGCTCAACAACTTTCGTGGAGTTTCAGGACTTTTGAAGTTGTGTAGAATAGGTCTCTAATATTTGCTCCTTTTCCAGCCTGTAATCCCACTGTCATGCGTTCTCCTCCTTATGTAAACCTTGTAAAATAAGAGAGAATAGGCATAAGTATTGTGACATAATGTGTAATAACAGCCCATAATGCAATAAATATCGATATAAAAGCATGATGCAAAATGGACGTATCAACGGCCACTTGCAGAAGTGAGATATGATAATAAGATAAATATTTTGGTATTTTTGTTGTATAGATTGAAAAGTAAAGATTGCAAAATAAATAGTAAACTAGAATTATAGATCGGAAACTTATATGATGTAAAGTAGACCCGGGGGGCCATAGGTTTCACTAGTGGCTTCTCTCATGATAGCATATATTACGGTGGGTGAACAAATTACTGCCGAGCAATTGATAGAAAAGCGCATAGTTATGAGAATATCTAGGCATGATCATGAACATAGGCATCACGTCCGTGCCAAGTAGACTGAAACGATTATGCATCTACTACTATTACTCCACACATCGACCGCTATCCAGCATGTATCTAGAGTATTAAGTTCATAAGAACAGAGTAACGCATTAAGCAAGATGACATGATGTACAGGGATAAACTCAAGCAATATGATATAAACCCCATCTTTTTATCCTCGATGGCAACAATACAATACGTGTCGGTTCACTTTACATCCTTTGGGATCGAGCACCGCAAGATTGAACCCAAAGCTAAGCACTTCTCCCATTGCAAGAAAGATCAATCTTGTAGGCCAAACCAAAGTGATAATTCGAAGAGACTTGCAAAGATATCAAATCATGCATATAAGAATTAAGAGAAGAATCAAATATTGTTCATAGATAATCTTGATCATAAACCCACAATTCATCGGATCTCGACAAACACACCGCAAAAAGTATTACATCGAATAGATCTCCAAGAACATCGAGGAGAACTTTGTACTGAGAACCAAAGAGAGAGAACATGCCATCTAGCTAATAACTGTGGACCCGAAGGTTTGTGGTAAACTACTCACACATCATCGGAGAGGCCATGGTGTTGATGTAGAAGCCCTCCGTGATCGAATCCCCCTCCGGCAGATCGTCGGAAAAGGCCCTAAGATGGGATCTCACGGGCACAGAAGGTTGCGGCTGTGGAAAAGTGGTTTCGTGGCTCCCCAGGATGTTTTCAGGGTATAAGAGTATACATAGGTGAAAGAAGTAGGTCGGTGGAGCTACGAGGGGCCCACGAGGGTGGGGGCGCGCCTACACCCCTGGGCGCGCCCTCCTGCCTCGTGGCCGCCTTGTTGCGTCTCTGACTTCCACTCCAAGTCTCCTGGATTGCGTTTGTTTCAAGAAAGATCCTCGCGAAGGTTTCGTTCCGTTTGGATTCCAGTTGATATTCTTTTTCTGCGGAACACTTAAATAGGCAAAAAAACAGTAACTGGCACTGGGCCTCCGGTTAATAGGTTAGTCCCAAAAATAATATAAAAGAGCATATTAAAGCCCGTTAAACATCCAAAACAGATAATATAATAGCATGGAATGATCAAAAACTATAGATACGTTGGAGACGTATTAGTAGGTTTCCCCCTTTCCTAGTCCAAGTAGGAGAAGAAAGGGAAGGAGGAAGAGGGGAGAAGGAAGGAGGGGGGCGCCGCCCCTCCTAGTCCAATTCGGACCAGCCCATGGGGGTGGGGGGGTGCGCGGCCACCCGTTGAGGCCCTTCTCTCCTTTCCCGTATGGCCCATTAAGGCCCACTACTTCCCCCGGCGAATTCCCGTAACTCTCCGGTACTCCGAGGAATACCCGAATCACTTGGAACCTTTCCGATGTACGAATATAGCCTTCCAATATATCGATCTTTACCTCTCGTCCATTTCGAGACTACTCGTTATGTCTGTGATCTCATCCGGGACTCCGAACAACCTTCGGTACATCTAATCACATAAACTCATAATACCAATCGTCATCGAACGTTAAGCGTGCAGACCCTACGGGTTCGAGAACTATGTAGACATGACCGAGACACCTCTTCGGTCAATAACCAATAGCGGAACCTGGATGCTCATATTGGCTCCTACATATTCTATTAATATCTATATCGGTCAAACCGCATAACAACATACGTTGTTCCCCTTGTCATTGGTATGTTACTTGCCCGAGGTTCGACCGTCGGTATCACCATACCTAGTTTAATCTCATTACCGGCAAGTCTCTTTACTCGTTTCGTAATGCATCATCTCGCAACTAACTCATTAATCACATTGCTTGCAAGGCTTATTGTGATGTGCATTACCGAGAGGGCCGAGAGATACCTCTCCGACAATCGGAGTGACAAATCCTAATCTCGATTTATGCCAACTCAACAAACACCATCGGAGATACCTGTAGAGCATCTTTATAATCACCCAGTTATGTTGTGACGTTTGATAGCACACTAAGTGTTCGTCCGGTATTCGGGAGTTGCATAATCTCATAATCAGAGGAACATGTATAAGTCATGAAAAAGCAATAGCAATAAAAATCAACGACTCAGACTCGCTGTGGTTTCTCTCTCAAGTGACAATGTAATTCTAGAGGAGGAAGAGGACATAAACCACACCTTTTCTCCCTCTTTACTTGTTTGGTGTCCGCGGTGAAATGTTTGGTGAAGCTCGATTTAGAAATCCCCTGGTTCACGCTTTCCGCTAGTTTTGCTCGACTCGGACAGACACAGAGGGTCCATGCTGGACAGCTCGAGACTTGACGGTTGCATCTCGACTCTACTATTAATCTCTACTATTATAGAGAGTTGGCGAAGCCTCCCTCCCATGTATTCTTTGTTGTGGAGTTGCATATTTGATGAAGCCTTTTCTCTCATCTATTATTTGTTGCTTCCTATTTTTGGTTTTGTACAACCGACTTTTGGGGACTAATTATTTTCTCTAGGACCGCAACACGCGCCCCTCCAAGCAAATGATTCGTCCCCAGGTAGGGAGGAATGAATGGACGTTTTCGTTCGCTCAAAATAATCACTCCCAGTGAAAGTTTTTGAATTGCTATGTAAAAACTGGTAAAATTGCCGCAGTGTTCTGAAAGGTTTGTCATGTCCTAAAGTAAAATTTGTAACATCAAGACACCCCGAATGCTTCTCAAGCTCGACACCGCCCGTGCTCTAGACTTGGTGTCGTGGCCTTTCGTCCTCGAAACCCTCACTCACTTGGGTTTTGGCGTGCGTTGGCATGAGTGGATTTTTATCACCCTTGCATCTGCCTCCACACATGTCCTTGTTAACGGCATCCCCGGCTCACCATCTTCCATGCAGGGGGCCTTTGCCAGGGAGATCCTCTCTCCCCGATGCTCTTCGTTTTGGTCATCGACGTCCTGAACTCTTTCATCCAAATTGCGAGTCGAGTGGGCCTCTTGCAACGACTAATGACACGACATGTGGCCTATACTGTTTCGTTATACGCCGACGACATTATCGTTTTCTACCACCCGACGAGCACAAATCTTTAGTGATCAAAGAGTTGCTTACCCTCTTTGGCAATGTTAGCGTGATGCGCACCAACTACAACAAGTGCTCTACGACACCTATCAAATGTTAGCTGAACCCGTAAGTTGCCGTTGTGAACCCCAAGATCACCGTACAGTAAGAAGTGACTGTGATGCTCTCATGGTCTAAGGAGAAAAAACACACGTTAACACTCTATGTTATTACAATTGATTATAGACGATATTACTCAATTCACAACGTCATAATCTCAATGTTGTTTTAGGACTGTCGTTTAACATTTTAAATGATATTCTAAGATCCGGAGTGATCACCAACAACACTTGAGCTAGTCCTAAAGGCAAGACTAGGAATCTTTTATTTAACCATTTATTATTCCACACATGCATATGAGTTTTCCACTGAATCACGTATTCCAAGATCATAGCAGTTACAACATAGAGTATCAACTCTTTAATTATGAATATGGAAATATAATAATAAAAATATTATTGCCTCTAGGGAATGTTTCAGACAGTCTCCCACTTGCCCTAGAGTCAATAATCTAGTTGCATGCTATTCTAACACCCATGGATATCCGGTGTTGCTCATGCTTTGCTAGTGGTAGAGCCTTCATCACTGGATTTGATACTCTTCAAATCTTCATGTTATTTTTGTCGGTAATAACTGGTTTTACTCTATGTAATTCTAATGTTACATTAATGTTTACACTATATCTCTATATAGTCCATTTTATAGGAGAGCACATTTTGGAGGACGAGCTCCATGGAGCTCGTTTTTTTGAAAAAATATAAAATCATATTTTTAAGTTTCAAAAAATTCTGGAAACAAAATCATACGCATCCATATGGATGTGCTTTACATGTGTGTAAAGTCTCAGGATGAAATACACTACGGTGAGAGCTACACAAAAAAAGATAAATTCATGCACTTTTATAGTGAACAGTGCATATACTGTTCACCGTTTCAAAACCGTGATTTTGTCTTTTTTGTGTAGCTCTCACCGTAATGTATATCATCATCAAATTTCACACACATGTATTACACAACAGAAATGTGGAACTCCAGATTCCTGTAAAAAGCGAAGCTGGGTATTCCCTGCTCCACAAAATTGCCCTACGACCCATGACAGCTCCCGGAATTTAGCTTCTTGGAATGATTGCGTTCGGCTCGGTTTTGACTTCGGAGTTTGTGAAGTTTAGAGTGGGAGAGGTTCATAACATGCCCTTACTATATCTTCATATAGTTAATATCATTTGGAACTACTCTATACTTTATCAACAAACTTTGATTGATCTAGATTATATTCTATTGAGGACTTCTTATACCTCAATTTCTATCATCTATAACATCCACAAGTATGTTCGTTTAATATTATAGCCCAGTAGTTTATATGAACGCGTGCGGGCACATTGCTCGCCCTAGGCTATGATCCATATACTTGTGTGCCTAACAGATCACACTATTCTTTTTGTTTTTGTGGGTGGACATATAACGTTATTCACAATAAAGAATACTATTCCATTTATCCTAGTAGAGCAATGGCGGCAAGCGTCAGAAGAAGAATTGATGATGATCAGATGATCATTTATCCTAATTAATTATGCATGTAATAGTTTAATTTGGTGTCTGGAAATGTCATGTGTGTACTAGCCAGCTATGTAATTGGATGTTTGTCGCATATCACACACATCTTATTTACACAAAATGTTTCTGTTCTCCTCGCTCAACACAAATAGTTTATCAGAATGAACTGTATGCCCTCATTGCACACACCTTGATCTGGCTGAACCGTTTTTGTTGTTTTGCCTAATGGAAAACAGTTCATCCGACTGAACCGTATGCCGTATATCGCACACATCTTGATCTGGCTGACCGTTTCTATTGGGTTCCCTAATCGCAAATAGTTTATCCGAGTGAACTGTATGTTGTTTATCGCACACACCTTGATCTGGCTGACCGTTTCTGTTGTATTGCCACATCGCAAATAGTTCTTATGGATTAACCATATGACAGCATCACACACGCAACTATAATCTGAACCGTGTTTGATGTCTCCGCCATCGCAAACATTTTGTATCATTTTTTCTGATTTTATTACATCACCCTTTGCGATTAATTTTGGGGAACATAGTATTTCAAAACATTTCCTACGATCATGCAAGATCAATCTAGGAGAAGCATAGCAACGAGCGGGGAGAGTGTGTCCACATACCCTCGTAGATCGAAAGCGGAAACGTTTAGTAACGCGGTTGATGTAGCCGAACGTCTTCGCGATCCAACAGATCCAAGTACCGAACGCATGGCACCTCCACGATCTGCACACGTTCAGATCGGTGACATCCCTTGAACTCTTGATCTAGTTGAGGCTGAGGGAGAGTTTCGTCAGCACGACGGCGTGGTGACGATAATGATGAAGTTGCCGGCGCAGGGATTCGCCTAAGCACTACGACAATATGACCGAGGTGGAAATCTGTGGAGGGGGGCACCACACACGGCTAAGATCAACTTGTGTGTCTATGGGGTGCACCCCTCCCCCGTATATAAAGGAGGGGAGGAGTAGGGGGGTCGGCCGCAAGGGGCGCGCACATGGGGGGATTCCTACTCATAGTCGGCGAGGAAGTGGGGAGAAGGAAGGAGGGGGCGCCGCCCCTCCTAGTCCAATTCGGACCAGCCCATGGGGGGGTGCGCGGCCACGCCTTGAGGCCCTTCTCTCCTTTCCCGTATGTCCCATTAAGGCACACTACTTCCCCCGCAAATTCCGTAACTCTTCGGTACTCTGAAAAATACTCAAATCACTCGGAACCTTTCCGATGTTCAAATTGTTGGGGAACATAGTAATTTCAAAAAGTTCCTACGCACACGCATGATCATGGTGATGCATAGCAACGAGAGGGGAGAGTGTTGTCCACGTATCCTCGTAGACCGAAAGCGGAAGCGTTAGCAAAACGCGGTTGATGTAGTCGTACGTCTTCACGATCCGACCGATCAAGTACCGAACGCACGACATCTCCGAGTTCAGCACACGTTCAGCCCGATGACATCCCTCGAACTCCGATCTAGCTGAGTGTTGTGGGAGAGTTTCGTCAGCACGACGGCGTGGTGACGTTGATGATGTTCTACCGACGCGGGGCTTCGCCTAAGCACCGCTATAGTATTATCAAGGTGGACTATGGTGGAGGGGGGCACCGCACACGGCTAAGAGATCCAAGGGATCAATTGATGTGTCTATGGGGTGCCCCTTGGCCACATATATAAAGGAGTGGAGAGGGCCGGCCCCTATGGCATACTGAGGAGTCCTACTCCACCGGAGTAGGATTCCCTTTCAAGTAGTAGGAGTAGGAGTCAAGGCAAGGAGAGAGAAGAGAAGGAAGGAGGCGCAGCCCCTCCCCCTAGTCCAATTCGGACTAGGCCTGGGGGGGCGCCCAACCTCTCCTCTCTCTTTCCCCTAAAGCCCAATAAGGCCCATATACTCCCCGGCGAATTCCCGTAACTCTGCGGTACTCCGAAAAATACCCGGATCACTCGGAACCTTTCCGATGTCCGAATATAGTCGTCCAATATATCGATCTTTACGCCTCGACCATTTCGAGACTCCTCGTCATGTCGCCGATCTCATCCGGGACTCTGAACTACCTTCGGTACATCAATACACATAAACTCATAATATAACCGTTATCGAACTTTAAGCCTGCGGACCCTACGGGTTCGAGAACAATGTAGACATGACTGAGACATGTCTCCGGTCAATAACCAATAGCGGAACCTGGATGCTCATATTGGCTCCCATGTATTCTACGAAGATCTTTATCGGTCAAACTGCATAACAACATACGTTGTTCCCTTTGTCATCGGTATGTTACTTCCCGAGATTCAATCGTAGGTATCTCAATACCTAGTTTAATCTCGTTACCGGCAAGTCTCTTTACTCGTTCCGTAATACATCATCTCGCAACTAAATCATTAGTCACAATGCTTGCAAGGCTTATAGTGATGTGCATTATCGAGAGGGCCCAGAGATACCTCTCCGGCAATCGGAGTGATAAATCCTAATCTCGAAATACGCCAACCCAACAAGTACCTTCGGAGACACCTGTAGAGCACCTTTATAATCACCCGATGCCAGGACGCTTTGGTAGCACACAAAGTGTTCCTCCGGTAAACGGGAGTTGCATAATCTCATAGTCATAGGAACATGTATAAGTCATGAATAAAGCAATAGCAACATACTAAACATCAAGTGCTAAGCTAACGGAATGGGTCAAGTCAATCACATCATTCTCCTAATGATGTGATCCCGTTTATCAAATGACAACTCATGTCTATGGTTAGGAAACATAACCATCTTTGATTAACGACCTAGTCAAGTAGAGGCATACTAGTGACACTCTGTTTGTCTATGTATTCACACATGTATTATGTTTCCGGTTAATACAATTCTAGCATGAATAATAAACATTTATCATGAAATAAGGAAATAAATAATAACTTTATTATTGCCTCTAGGGCATATTTCCTTCAGTCTCCCACTTGCACTAGAGTCAATAATCTAGTTCACATCGCCATGTGATTTAACATCAATGGTTCACATCTTTATGTGGTTAACACCCATAGTTCACATCGTCATGTGACCAACACTCAAAGGATTTACTAGAGTCAGTAATCTAGTTCACATCGCTATGTGATTAACACCCAAAGAGTACTAAGGTGTGATCATTTTTTGCTTGTGAGAGAAGTTTAGTCAACGGGTCTGCCACATTCAGATCCGTATGTATTTTGCAAATTTCTATGTCAACAATGATCTGCACGGAGCTACTCTAGCTAATATCTACCACTTTCAATATGTATCCAGATTGAGACTTAGAGTCATCTCGGATCGGTGTCAAAATTTGCATCGACGTAACCCTTTACGCATTTAACCTTTTGTCACCTCCATAATTGAGAAACATATCCTTATTCCACTAAGGATAATTTTGACCGCTGTTCAGCGATCTACTCCTAGATCACTATTGTACTCCTTTGCCAAACTTAGCCTAGGGTATACAATAGATCTGGTAGATAGCATGGCATACTTTATAGAACCTATGGCCAAGGCATAGGGAATGACTTTCATTCTCTTTCTATCTTCTGTTGTGGTCGGGCTTTGAGTCTTAGTCAATTCCACACCTTGTAACACAGGCAAGAACTCTTTCTTTGACTGTTCCATTTTGAACTACTTCAAAAACTTGTCAAGGTATGTACTCATTAAAAAAACTTTCAAGCGTCTTGATCTATCTCTATAGATCTTGATGCTCAATATGTAAGCAGCTTCACCGAGGTCTTTCTTTGAAAAACTCCTCTCAAATACTCCTTTATGCTTTCCAGAAAATTCTACATTATTTTTTATCAACAATATGTCACTCACATATACTTATCAGAAATGTTGTAGTGCTCCCACTTACTTTCTTGTAAATACAGGCTTCACCGTAAGTCTGTATAAAACTATATGCTTTGATCAACTCATCAAAGCGTATATTCCAACTCCGAGATGCTTGCACCAGTCCATAGATGGATCATTTGGAGCTTGCATATTTTGTTAGCACCTTTAGGATTGACAAAACCTTCTAGTTGCATCATATACAACTCTTCTTTAATAAATCCATTAAGGAATGCAGTTTTGTTTATCCATTTGCCGATTTCATAAAATGCGGCAATTGCTAACATGATTCGGACAGACTTAAGCATAGATACGAGTGAGAAACTCTCATCGTAGTCAACACCTTGAACTTGTCAAAAACCTTTCGCGACAATTCTAGCTTTGTAGATAGTAACACTACTATCAGCATCCGTCTTCCTCTTGAAGATCCATTTATTTTCTATGGCTTGCCGGTCATCGGGCAAGTCAACCAAAGTCCATACATTGTTCTCATACATGGATCTCATCTCGGATTTCATGGCCTCAAGCCATTTTGCGGAATCTGGGCTCATCATCGCTTCCTCATAGTTCGTAGGTTCGTCATGGTCAAGTAACATGACCTCCAGAACAGGATTACCGTACCACTCTGGTGCGGATCTCACTATGGTTTACCTACGAGGTTCGGTAGTAACTTGATATGAAGTTACATGATCATCATCATTAGCTTCCTCACAAATTGGTGTAGTAGTCACAGGAACAGATTTCTGTGATGAACTACTTTCCAATAAGGGAGCAGGTATAGTTACCTCATCAAGTTCTACTTTCCTCCCACTCACTTCTTTTGAGAGAAACTCCTTCTCTAGAAAGATTCCAAATTTAGCAACAAAAGTCTTGCCTTCGGATCTGTGATAGAAGGTGTACCCAACTGTCTCCTTTGGGTATCCTATGAAGACACATTTCTCCGATTTGGGTTTGAGCTTATCAGGATGAAACTTTTTCTTATAAGCATCGCAACCCCAAACTTTAAGAAACGACAACTTTGGTTTCTTGCCAAACCACAGTTCATACGGTGTCGTCTCAACGGATCTAGATGGTGCCCTTTTTAACGTGAATGCAACTGTCTATAATGCATAACCCCAAAACTATAGTGGTAAATCGGTAAGAAACATCATAGATTGCACTATAGCTAATAAAGTACGGTTATGACGTCCGGACACACCCTTACGCTGTGGTGTTCCAGGTGGTGTGAGTTGCGAAACTATTCCACATTGTTTCAAATGAAGACCAAACTCGTAACTCAAATATTCTCCTCCACGATCAGATCGTAGAAACTTTATTTTCTTGTTACGATGATTTTCTACTTCACTATGAAATTATATGAACTTTTGAAATGTTTCAGACTTTATGTTTCATCAAGTAGATATACCCATATCTGCTCAAATCATCTGTGAAGGTCTGAAAATAACGATACCGCCATGAGCCTCAATATTCATCGGACCACATACATCAAGATGTATGATTTCCAACAAATTTGTTGTTCGCTCCATTGTTCCGGAGAACGGCGTTTTAGTCATCTTGCCCAAGAGGCATGGTTCGCAAGCATCAAGTGATTCGTAATCAAGTGATTCCAAAAGCTCATCAGCATAGAGTTTCTTCATGCGCTTTACACCAATATGACCTAAACGGCAATGCCACAAATAAGTTGCACTATCATTATTAACTTCGCATCTTTTGGCTTCAATATTATGAATATGTGTATCACTATGTTCGAGATCCAACGAACCATTTTCATTAGGTGTAACCATATAATGTTTTATTCATGTAAACAGAACAACAATTATTCTCTGACTTAAATGGATAATCGTATTGCAATAAACATGATCAAATCATATTCATGCTCAACGCAAACACCAAATAATACTTATTTAGGTTCAACACTAATCCCGAAAGTATAGGGAGTGTGCGATGATGATCATATCAATCTTGGAACTACTTCCAACACACATCGTTACCTCGCCCTTAACTAGTTTACATGCTCATTACGCAACTCCTGCTTTGAGTTACTACTCTTAGCAACTGAACCAGTATCAAATACCGAGGGGTTGCTATGAAAACTAGTAAAATACACATCAATAATCTATATATCAAATATACCTTTGTTCACTTTGTCATCCTTCTTATCCGCCAAATACTTGGGGCAGTTCCGCTTCCAGTGACTAGTCCTTTTGCAGTAGAAACACTTAGTCTCAGGCTTTGGACCAGACTTGGGCTTCTTCACTTGAGCAGCAACTTGCTTGCCATTCTTCTTGAAGTTCCCCTTCTTCCCTTTGCCCTTTTCTTGAAACTAGTGGTCTTGTCAACCATCAACACTTGATGTTTTTCTTGATTTCTACCTTCACGATTTCAGCATCACGAAGAGCTTGGGAATCGTTTCCGTTATCCCTTGCATATTATAGTTCATCACGAAGTTCTACTAACTTGGTGATGGTGACTAGAGAATTCTGTCAATCACTATTTTATCTGGAAGATTTACTCCCACTTGATTCAAGCGATTGTAGTACCCACACAATCTGAGCACATGCTCATTGCTTGAGCTATTCTCCTCCATCTTTTTAGCTATAGAACTTGTTGGAGACTTCATATCTCTCAACTCGGGTATTTGCTTGAAATATTAACTTTAACTCCTGGAACATCTCATATGGTCCATGACGTTCAAAACATCTTTGAAGTCCCGATTCTAAGTCGTTAAGCATGGCGCACTAAACTATCAAGTAGTCATCATATTGAGCTAGCCAAACGTTCATAACATCTGCATCTACTCCTGCAATAGGTCTGTCACCTAGCGGTGCATCAAGGACATAATTCTTCAGGCAAGAATGAGGATAAACCTCAGATCATGGATCCAATCTGCATCATTGCTACTAACATCTTTCAATTTAGTTTTCTCTAGGAACACATATAAAACATAGGGAAGCAACAACGCGAGCTATTGATCTACAGCATAGATATGCTAATACTACTAGGACTAAGTTCATGATAAATTAAAGTTCAATTAATCATATTACTTAAGAACTCCCACTTAGATAGACATCCCTCTAATCATCTAAGCGATCACGTGATCCAAATCAACTAAACCATAACCGATCATCACGTGAAATGGAGTAGTTTTCAATGGTGAACATCACTATGTTGATCATATCTACTATATGATTCATGCTCGACCTTTCGGTCTCAAAGTGTTCGAGACCATATACGCATATGCTAGGCTCGTCAAGTTTAACACGAGTATTCTGCGTGTGTGCAAAACTGGCTTGCACCCGTTGTAGATGGACGAGAGCTTATCACACCCGATCATCACGTGGTGTCCGGCACGCATTTAACTTTGGCAACGGTGCATACTCAGGAGAACACTTATATCTTGAAATTTAGTGAGAGATCATCTTATAATACTACCGTCAATCAAAGCAAAATAAGATGCATAAAAGATAAACATCACACGCAATCAAAATATGTGACCATATATGGCCATCATCATCTTGTGCCTTTGATCTCCATCTCCAAAGCATCGTCATGATTTCCATCGTCACCGGCATGACACCATGATCTCCATCATCTTGATCTATATCAATGTGTCGTCACATGGTTGTCTCGCCAATTATTGCTCTTGCAACTATTGCTATCGCATAGCGATAAAGTAAAGCAGTTATTTGGCGCTTGCATCTTATGCAATAAAGAGACAACCATAAGGCTTCTGCCAGTTTCCGATAACTTCAACAAAACATGATCATCTTATACAAAAACTTATAACTCACCACGTCTTGACCATATCACATCACAACATTCCCTGCAAAAACAAGTTAGACGTCCTCTACTTTGTTGTTGCAAGTTTTACGTGGCTGCTACGGGCTGAGCAAGAACCGTTCTTACCTACGCATCAAAACCACAACGATAGTTTGTCAAGTTGGTGATGTTTTAACCTTCGCAAGCACCGGGCGTAGCCACACTCGGTTCAACTAAAGTTGGAGAAACTGACACCCGCTAGTCACCTGTGTGCATAGCACGGCGGTAAAACCAGTCTCTCGTAAGCGTACGCGTAATGTCGGTCCGGGCCGCTTCATCCAACAATACCGCCGAACCAAAGTATGACATCTGGTAAGCAGTATGACTTATATCTCCCACAACTCACTTGTGTTCTACTCGTGCATATAACATCTACGCATAAAACTAGGCTCGACGCCACCGTTGGGGAACGTAGTAATGTCACAAAAATTGCTACGCACACGCAAGATCATGGTGATGCATAGCAACGAGAGGGGAGAGTGTTGTCCATGTACCCTCGTAGACCGAAAGCGGAAGTGTTAGCACAACACGGTTGATGTAGTCGTACGTCTTCACGATCCGACCGACCAAGTACCGAACGCACGGCACCTCTGAGTTCAGCACACGTTCAGCCCGATGACGTCCCTCGAACTCCGATCCAGCTGAGTGTTGAGGGAGAGTTTCGTTAGCACGACGGCGTGGTGACGATTATGATGTTCTACCGACGCAGGGCTTCGCCTAAGCACCGCTACAGTATTATCGAGGTGGACTATGGTGGAGGGGGGCACCGCACACGGCTAAGAGATCCAAGTGATCAATTGATGTGTCTATGGGGTGCCCCCTGGCCACGTATATAAAGGAGTGGAGGAGGGGGAGAGGGCCGGCCCCTATGGCGCGCCCTAGAGGAGTCCTACTCCCACCGGGAGTAGGATTCCCCCCTTCCAATTAGTAGGAGTAGGAGTCAAGGCAAGGGAAGAGAGAAGAGAAGGAAGGAGGGGGCGCAGCCCCTCCCCCTAGTCCAATTCGGACTAGGCCTTGGGGGGCGCCCAACCTCTCCTCTCTCTTTCCCCTAAAGCCCAATAAGGGCCATATACTCCTCGGCGAATTCCCGTAACTCTCCGGTACTCCGAAAAATACCCGAATCACTCGGAACCTTTCCGATGTCCGAATATAGTCGTCCAATATATCGATCTTTACGTCTCGACCATTTCAAGACTCCTCATCATGTCCCCGATCTCATCCGAGGCTCTGAACTACCTTAGGTACATCAATACACATAAACTCATAATATAACCGTCATCGAACTTTAAGCATGCGGACCCTACGGGTTCGAGAACAATGTAGACATGACTGAGACATGTCTCCGGTCAATAACCAATAGCGGAACCTAGATGCTCATATTGGCTCCCACATATTGCTGCATCTTGAGCTTGCGTTGGTTTTCCCCGAAGAGGAGAGGATGATGCAGCACAATAGCGTAAGTATTTCCCTCAGTTTTTTAGAACCAAGGTATCAATCCAGTAGGAGGCCACGCGCAAGTCCCTCGTACCTGCACAAAACGATAGCTACTCGCAACCAACGCGATTAGGGGTTGTCAATCCCTTCACGGTCACTTACGAGAGTGAGATCTGATAGAGATAATATTTTTGGTATTTTTTGTGTAAAGATGCAAAGTGAAAATTAAAAGCAAAGTAAAAACAAAGCAAGTAAATAAAGTGATAGAGATTGATATGATGAGAATAGACCCGGGGGCCATAGGTTTCACTAGTGGCTTCTCTCAAGAGCATAGATATTCTACGGTGGGTGAACAATTTACTATTGAGCAATTGATGTAATTGAGCATAGTTATGAGGTTATCTAGGTATGATCATGTATATAGGCATCACGTCTGAGACAAGTAGATCGAAACGATTACGCATCTACTACTATTACTCCACTCATCGACCGCTATCCGGCATGCATCTAGAGTATTAAGTTAAAAACAGAGTAACGCCTTAAGCAAGATGACATGATGTAGAGGAATAAATTCATGCAATATGATAAATACCCCATCTTGTTATCCTTGATGGCAACAATACAATACGTGCCTTGCAACCATTTCTGTCACTGGGTAAGGACACCGCAAGATTGAACCCAAAGCCACGCACTTCTCCCATTGCAAGAACTACCAATCTAGTTGGCCAAACCAAACGGATAATTCGAAGAGACTTGCAAAGATAACTCAATAATAAATAAAAGAATTCAGAGAAGATTCAAATATTATTCATAGATAAGCTGGATCATAAACCCACAATTCATCGGTCTCAACAAACACACCGCAAAAAGAAGATTACATCGAATAGATCTCCACGAGAGAGGGGAGAACATTGTATTGAGATCCAAAAAGAGAGAAGAAGCCATCTAGCTACTAGCTATGGACCCGAAGGTCTGAAGTAAACTACTCACACTTCATCGGAGGGGCTATAGTGTTGATGTAGAAGCCCTCCGTGGTGGATGCATCCTCCGGTGGAGCTCCGGAACAGGCCCCAAGATGGGATCTCGTGGATACAGGAAGGTACGGCGGTGGAATTAGGTTTTTGGCTCCTCTTCTGATCGTTTGGAGATACGTAGGTATATATAGGAGGAAGGAATACGTCGGTGGAGGCGTCGGGGGCACGAGGCGGGCGCCCTCCACCTCGTGACCGCCTCGCACTTCTTGGAGTAGGGTTCAAGTCTCGTGGATCACGCTCGTGAGAAGATCACGTTCGAAGGTTTCATTCCGTTTGGACTCCATTTGATATTTCGTTTCTTGAAACACTGAAATAGGCAAAAACATCAATGCAGGCTGGGCCTCCAGTTAATAGGTTAGTCCCAAAAGTAATATAAAAGTGGAAAATAAAGCCCAATATAGTCCAAAACAGTAGATAAAGTAGCATGGAGCAATCAAAAATTATAGATATGTTGGAGACGTATCAGGCATCCACAAGCTTAATTCTTGCTCGTCCTCGAGTAGGTAAATGATAAAAAGAGAATTTTTTATGCGGAGTGATACTTTGGCATAATTTCAATATAAATCTTCTTACTTGTGATATGAATATTCAGATCCGAAAGTTTTAACACAAAAAGTTCATATTGACACAGAAATAATAATACTTCAAGCATACTAATCAAAGCAATCATGTCTTCTCAAAATAACATGGCAAAAGAAAGTTCATCCCTACAAAATCATATAGTTAGGCTATGCTTCATTTTCACACACAAAGTTGTTCCCAACTTCTATACCCCGATGACAAGCCAAGCAATTGTTTCATACTCAAATAATCTCAAACTCTTTCAACCTTTACGCAATACATGAGCGCGAGCCATGGATATAGCACTATGGGTGGAATAGAATATGATGATGGGATTGTGTGGAGAAGACAAAAAAGGAGAAAGTCTCATATCGACGAGGATAATTAACGGGCTATGGAGATGCCCATCAATTGATGTCAACATGAGGAGTAGGGATTTCCATGCAACGGATGCACTAGAGCTATAAGTATATGAAAGCTCTACAAAAGAAACTAAGTGGGTGTGCATCCAACTTGCTTGCTCACGAAGACCTAGGGCACTTTGAGGAAGCCCATCATTGGAATATACAAGCCAAGTTCTATAATGAAAAATTCCCACTAGTATACAAAAGTGACAAAATGAGAGACTCTCTATCATGAAGATCTTAGTGCTACTTTGAAGCACAATATATGAGACTCACTACATGAAGAACAAGGTGCTACTTTGAATCACAAGTGTGGTAAAAGGATAGTAGCATTGTCCCTTCTCTCTTTTTCTCTCATTTTTTTGGCCTTTTTTTGGCCTTGCTCTCTTTTTTTCGTCCAGAGTCTCATCCCGACTTATGGGGGAATCATAGTCTCCATCATACTTTCATCACTTGGGACAATGCTCTAATAATGATGATAATCACACTTTTATTTCTCTTACAACTCAACAATTACAACTCGGAACTTAGAACAAAATATGACTCTATATGAATGCCTCCGACGATGTACCGGGATGGTGCAATGAATCAAGAGTGACATGTATGGAAAATAATGCATGGTGGCTTTGCCACAAATACGATGTCAACTACATGATCATGCAATGGCAATATGACAAAAGTAATGTATGTCATAGTGATGATGATGGAAGTTGCATGGCAATATATCTCGAAATGGCTATGGAAATGCCATGATAGGTAGGTATGGTGGCTGTTTTGAGGAAGATATAAGGAGGTTTATGTGTGAAAGAGCGTATCATATCACGGGTTTTGGATGCACCGCTAAGTTTGCACCAACTCTCAAGGTGAGAAAGGGCAATGCACGACATCAAGAGGCTAGCAAATGCGGAAAGGTAAAAGTGCGTATAATCCATGGACTCAACATTAGTCAAAAGAACTCATATACTTATTGCAAAAATTTAGAAGCCATCAAAAATCAAGTACTACGCGCAATGCTCCTATGGGGATAGATTGGTAGGAAAAGACCATCGCTCGTCCCCGACCGCCACTCATAAGGATGCACAAGCCAGGTACACTTCATGTTTCAAATTTGTTACACAACTTTAACCATACGTGCATGCCACGGGACTTGCAAACTTCAACACAAGTATTTCTCAAATTCACAATTATCAACTAGCACGACTTTGATATTATTACCTCCATATCTCAAAACAATTATGAAGCATTAAATTTATCTTAGTATTCAATTCACTCAAAAGAAAGTTTCACATATCTTGAATACCAAGTATATTAACATTAAGCAAATTACCATGCTATTAACGACTCTCAAAATAATCTAAGTGAAGCATGAGAGATCAAGTTTCTTTAAAACAAGTCCACCACCATGCTCTAAAAGATCTAAGTGAAGCACTAGAGCAAAAATTATCACGCTCAAAATATATAAGTGAAGCACTATGAGCAAAACTATCAAGCTCAAAAAATATAAGTGAAGCACATAGAGTATTCTAACAAATTCCAAATCATGTATGGCTCTCTCAAAAGGTGCGTACAGCAAGGATGATTGTGGTAAACTAACAAGCAAAGACGCAAATAATACAAGACGCTCCAAGCAAAACACATATCATGTTGATGAATAAAAATATAGCTCCAAGTAAATTACCGATGGAAGTGGACGAAAGAGGGGATGCCTTCCGGGGCATCCCCAAGCTTTGACTTTTTGGTGTCCTCGGATTATCTTGGGGGTGACATGGGCATCCCCAAGCTTAGGCTCTTGCCACTCCTTGTTACATAATCCATCAAAAGAATTCATCCAAAACTTGAAAACTTCACAACACAAAACTCAATAGAAATCTCGTGAGTTCCGTTAGAGAAAAAAAACAAAAGACTACTTTAAGGTACTGTAATTAACTCATTCTTTATTTATATTTGTGTTAAACCTACTGTATTCCTACTTCTCTATGGATTATAAACTATTTTACTAGCCATAGATTCATCAAAATAAGCAAACAACACACGCAAAACAGAATCTGTCAAAAACAGAATCTGTCAAAAACAGAACAGTCTGTAGAAATCTGTAACTAACGCAAACTTCTGGAACCCAAAAAATTCTACCAAAATTAGACGACCTGGAAAATTTGTTTATTGATCAGCAGCAATTGGAATCACTATTTTATCACGTTCTGGTGAGTTTTAACAATTCGGGCACTGAGCGCAAAGATTCTGAAAATTACAGCAAGATCAAATAACTAGCTCCCAAGAAGATCTAATAGGTTTAACTTGGCACAAACACTAATTAAAAGATAAAATCACATCTAAACAGAGGCTAGATGGATTATTTATTACTAAGCAGCAAGGAAAAATATTGGGTTGTCTCCCAACAAGCGCTTTTCTTTAAAGCCTTTTAGATAGGCATTGATATTTCAATGATGCTCACAAGAAAGACAAGAATTGAGGCACAAAGAGAGCATCATAAAACATGTGACAAACACACTTAAGTCTAACATACTTACTATGCATAGGCATATTATAGGAAAACAAATTATCGTAGCAAGCAAAAACTAGCATATGCAAGGAAGCGGAAAGGAACAATAGCAGTCTCAACATAACGAGAGGTAATTTAGTAACATGAAAATTTCTATAACCATATTTTCCTCTCTCATAATAATTACATGTAGGATCATAAGAAAATTCAACAATATAGCTATCACATAACATATTCTCAACACGATCCACATGCATGCGAAGTTGACACTCTTCAAAATAGTGGGATTAATATTAACTAAAGTCATGACCTCTCCAAACCCACTTTTATCAAAAACTTCATAAGATTGAACATTATCCAAATATGTGGGATCTAAAGTTGACACTCTTCCAAACCCACTTTCAATATTATTGCAAACACTATTATCAATCTCATATTCATCACGGGGATTAAATAAATTTTCAAGATCATAAGAGGAATCACCCCAATCATGATCATTGCAACAAGTAGTAGACATAGCAAAACTAGCATCCCCAAGCTTAGGGTTTTGCATATTATTAGCACAATTTACATCAAGAGAATTTATAGTAAAATCATTGCAATCATGTTTTTCATTGAAGGATCTACCAAGTATGGGTGCAATAGCAACGATCTCATGTTTAACATAAGGAACTATAGCAAATTCATCTTAATAAATATTGGCATCATGTCCACAAGAATAGCAAGCATCATGTTCATCAAGGAATATTTCAATCAAATCATCGGAATCATCATTATCTATAGATTCATGCATATCATTATTTTCTTCCAAAGCAATAGTCATTCTTTCAATAAATTCTTGGACATAGACATTCTGAGCAAGTTTTTCATTGCAATATTTAAGTATGACGGAATTTTCAGATTTGTTGAGAGTAAAATCATACTTTTCAATCAAAGAAGCAACTTCATGAGCACCCTTAAAACGCGACAAATTCTTCAATTTGTTCGATATCATAGTAACTATAAACACCCTTTGCATAAGAAGATAAGATTTCATTATCATTGAACTCACATAGGTAGGGAAGGTGTTTATTAGGGCTCTTAGCGCAACAAGTAAAATCACACATTTCACAAAGATTGAAAGCATAGCATAGCAAACTATTTATATGATACCGTAAGAGTCTCTCTTTTTCAGACAAACGGTGACACACAAAATGAGCATGCTCATCTAAAGATTTCCCGTCAACTAGGTTAGTTGGGGTTTCAAAGACGAAGCATAAGGATCAAGATGATCCAAGTAGAACACTTTAAGTGGATCCATAACAATAGACTTTTAGCAAGCAAAGATGCAAGCAAATATAAGGCACATGGTAACACAAGCGGACGAGGAAAAGGCAACGGGAAAAAGAGGAGGAGATTGGGAAAGAGAGGGCGAATAAAATGGCAAGGGTGAAGTGGGGGAGAGGAAAACGAGAGGCAAATGGCAAATAATGTAATGCGAGAGATAGGGATTGTGATGGGTACTTGGTATGTTGACTTTTGCGTAGACCTCCCCGGCAACGGCGCCAGAAATCCTTCTTGCTGCATCTTGAGCTTGCGTTGGTTTTCCCCGAAGAGGAGAGGATGATGCTGAAGGAAATATGCCCTAGAGGCAATAATAAAGTTATTATTTATTTCCTTATTTCATGATAAATTTTTATTATTCATGCTAGAATTGTATTAACCGGAAACATAATACATGTGTGAATACATAGACAAACAGAGTGTCACTAGTATGCCTCTACTTGACTAGCTCGTTAATCAAAGATGGTTATGTTTCCTAACCATAGACATGAGTTGTCATTTGATTAACAGGATCACATCATTAGAAGAATGATCGATTGACATGACCCATTCCGTTAGCCTAGCACTTGATCGTTTAGTATGTTGCTATTGCTTTCTTCATGACTTATACATGTTCCTATAACTATGAGATTATGCAACTCCTGCCACCGGAGGAACACTTTGGGTACTACCAAACGTCACAACGTAATCGGGTGATTATAAAGGAGTACTACAGGTGTCTCCAAAGGTACTTGTTGGGTTGGCGATTTCGAGATTAGGTTTTGTCACTCCGATTGCCGGAGAGGTATCTCTGGCCTTCTCGGTAATACACATCACATAAGCCTTGCAAGCATCACAACTAATGAGTTAGTTGTGAGATGATGTATTACGAACGAGTAAAGAGACTTGCCGGTAACGAGATTGAACTAGGTATTGGATACCGACGATCGAATCTCTGCAAGTAACATACCGATGACAAAAGGAACAACGTATGTTGTTATGCGGTCGACCGATAAAGATCTTCAGAGAATATGTAGGAACCAATATGGGCATCCAGGTCCCGCTATTGGTTATTGACCGGAGATGTGTCTCGGTCATGTCTACATTGTTCTCGAACCGTAGGGTCCGCACGCTTAAGGTTTCGATGGCGGTTATATTATGAGTTTGTGTATTTTGATGTACGAAGGTTGTTCGAGTCCGGATATGATCACGGACATGACGAGGAGTCTCGAAATGGTCGAGACATAAAGATTGATATATTGGACGGATATATTTGGACACCGGAAAGGTTCCGAGAAGTTTGGAGCTCCGGAGGTTACCGAAACCCCGGGAGGTATATGGGCCTTATTGGGCCCATGTAGGAAGAAGGGAGAAGGAGCAAGGAGGGGCGCCCCAAGCCCAATCCGACTGGGGAGGGGGCCGCCCCTTTCCTTTCTCCTTCCCTCTTCCTATTCCTACTACTAGTACTACTTCCTAACTACTAGTACTCTTTCCTTCCCTCCAAATAAGATAAGGAAAGAGAGGGAAACCTACTTGGAGTAGGTTTCCCCTCCTGGTCGCGCCTCCCCTTGGGCGGCCACACCTCCTCCCTCCCTCCTTTATATACGGGGAGGGGGCACCCTAGGACACACAAGTTGATCCTTGAGATCGTTCCTTAGCCGTGCGGTGCCCCTCCACCATATTCCACCTCGGTCATATTGTAGCGGTGCTTAGGCGAAGCCCTCGACGGTGAAACATCAAGATCGTCACCACGCCGTCAGGTCGACGGAACTCCCTCCCCGGAGCTTTGCTTTGGATCGAAGCCCGTGGAGCGTCATCAAGCTGAACGTGTGCCAAGAACTGGAGGCGCCGAGTAACGGCGCTGTGATCGGCCGGATCGTGAGGAGAACGACGACTACTTCCTCTACGTCATCATCGACTCGGAGGTGCCGGAGTAACGGCTACCGGGATCGGCAGGATCGCGAGGAGAAAGTACGACTACTTCCTCTACGTTGTGATCGCTTCCGCCACGGTCTCACGAGGGTACGTAGACAACATTCTCCCCTCTCGTTGCTATGCCATCACCATGGTCCTGTGTATGCGAGGAAAATTTTGAAATTACTACGTTCCCCAACGGTGGCATCCGAGCCAGGTTTTATGCGTTGATGTCATATGCACGAGTAGAACACAAGTGAGTTGTGGGCGATACAAGTCATACTACCTACCAAAGATGTCATACTTTGGTTCAGCGGTATTGTGAGATGAAGCGCCCGGACCGACATTACGCCAGACGCTTACGCGAGACCGGTTTCACCGCTACGAGCATTCGTGCTTAAAGGTGGCTGGCGGGTGTCTGTCTCTCTCACTTTAGTTGAACTGAAAAGCATACGCCTCGTCCTTGAGAAGGTTAAACGGAGTCTATTTGAAAGTATCGTTGTGGTTTTGATGCGTAGGTAAGAACGGTTCTTGCTCAGCCCGTAGCAGCCACGTAAAACTTGCAACAACAAAGTAGAGGACGTCTAACTTGTTTTTGCAGGGCATGTTGTGATGTGATATGGTCAAGACGTGATGCTATATTTTATTGTATGAGATGATCATGTTTTGTAACCGAGTTATCGGCAATCGGCAGGAGCCATATGGTTGTCGCTTATTGTATGAAATGCAACGCATACGTAATTGCTTTACTTTATCACTAAGCGGTAGCGATAGTCGAGAAGCAATAGATGGCGAAACGACAACGATGCTACGATGGAGATCAAGGTGTCACGCCGGTGACGATGGTGATCATGACGGTGCTTCGGAGATGGAGATCACAAGCGCAAGATGATGATGGCCATATCATATCACTTATATTGATTGCATGTGATGTTTATCCTTTATGCATCTTATTTTGCTTGATTGACGGTAGCATTTTAAGATGATCTCTCACTAAAATTATCAAGTAGTGTTCTCCACGAGTATGCACCGTTGCCAAAGTTCGTCGTGCGAGACACCACGTGATGATCGGGTGTGATAAGCTTCACGTCCATCTACAACGGGTGCAAGCCAGTTTGCACACGCAGAATACTCAGGTTATACTTGACGAGCCTAGCATATGCAGATATGGCCTCGGAACACGGAGACCGGAAGGTCGAGCGTGAATCATATAGTAGATATGATCAACATAAGATGTTCACCATTGAAAACTACTCCATCTCACGTGATGATCGGTTATGGTTTAGTTGATTTGGATCACGTGATCACTTAGATGACTAGAGAGATGTTTGTCTAAGTGGGAGTTCTTAAGTAATATGATTAATTGAACTTTAATTTATCATGAACTTAGTCCCGGTAGTATTTTGCAAATTATGTTGTAGATCAATAGCTCGCGTTGTTGCTTCCCTATGTTTTTATATGTGTTCCTAGAGAAAATTGTATTGAAAAATGTTAGTAGCAATGATGCGGATTGGATCCGTGATCCGAGGTTTATCCTCATTGCTGCACAGAAGAATTATGTCCTTGATGCACCGCTAGGTGACAGACCTATTGCAGGAGCAGATGCAGACGTTATGAACGTTTGGCTAGCTCAATATAATGACTACTTGATAGTTTAGTGCACCATGCTTAAACGGCTTAGAATCGGGACTTCAAAGACGTTTTGAACGTCATGGACCATATGAGATGTTCCAGGAATTGAAGTTAATATTTCAAGCAAATACCCGAGTTGAGAGATATGAAATCTCCAACAAGTTCTATAGCTAAAAGATGGAAGAGAATCGCTCAACTAGTGAGCATGTTCTCAGATTGTCCGGGTACTTCAATCGCTTGAATCAAGTGGGAGTTAATCTTCCGGATAAGATGTTGATTGATGTAATTCTCTAGTCACCATCACTAAGTTACTAGAACTTCGTGATGAACTATAGTATGCAAGGGATGACGAAAACGATTCCCGAGCTCTTCGTGATGTTGAAATTAACGAAGGTAGAAATCAAGAAAGAGCATCAAGTGTTGATGATTGACAAGACCACTAGTCTCAAGGAAAAGGGCAAAGGGAAGAAGGGGAACTTCAAGAAGAACGGCAAGCAAGTTGTTGCTCGAGTGAAGAAGCCCAAGTCCGGACTTAAGCCTGAGACTAAGTGCTTTTGCTGCAATGGAACCGTCACTAGAAGCGGAACTACCCCAAGTATTTGGCGGATAAGAAGGATGGCAAAGTGAACAAAGGTATATTTGATATACAGATTATTGATGTGTATTTTACTAGTGTTCGTAGCAACCCCTCAAGATTTGATCTTGGTTCAGTTGCTAAGAGTAGTAACTTGAAACGGGAGTTGCAGAGTGAACAGAAACTAGTTAAAGGGGAAGTGACGATGAGTGTTGGAAGTAGTTCCAAGATTGATATGATCATCATCGCACACTCCCTATACTTTCGGGATTAGTGTGGAACCTAAATAAGTGTTATTTGGTGTTGAGCATAAATATGATTTGATCATGTTTGTTGCAATACGGTTATTCATTTAAGTAAGAGAATAAATTGTTGTTCTGTTTACATGAATAAAACCTTATATGGTTACACACCCAATAAAAACGGTTCATTGGATCTCGATCATAGTGATACACATATTCATAATATTGAAACCAAAAGATGCAAAGTTAATAATGATAGTGCTACTTATTTGTGGCAATCGCCGTTTAGGTCATATTGGTGTAAAGCGCATGAAGAAACTCCATGATGATGGATTTTTGGAATCACTTGATTATGAATCATTTGATGCTTGCAAACCGTGCCTTTTGGGCAAGATGACTAAAACTCCGTTCTCCTAACAATGGAACAAGCTACCGACTTATTGGAAATAATACATACCGATGTATGCGATCCAATGAGTGTTGATGCTCGTGGCAAGTATCGTTATTTGCTGACCTTCACAAGATGATTTGAGCAGATATGGGTATATCTACTTGATGAAACACAAGTCTGAAATAGTTGAAAGGTTCAAAGAATTTCAGAGTGAAGTAGAAAAATCATCGTAACAAGAAAATAAAGTTTCTGCGATCTAATCGCAAAGACGAATAATTGAGTTACGAGTTTGGTCTTCAATTAAAATAATGTGGAATAGTTTCACAGCTCACGCCACCAGGAACACCACAATGTTATGGTTTGTCCGAACGTCAGAATCAAGCACTTTATTTGATATGGTGCGATCTATGATGTCTCTTACCAATTTACCACTATCGTTTTGGGGTTATGCATTAGAGACAGCTGCATTCATGTTTAATAGGGCACCATCTAAATCCGTTGAGATGACACCGTATGAACTATGGTTTAACATTAAACCTAAGCTGTCATTTCTTAAAAGTTTGGAGTTGTGATGCTTATGTGAAAAAGTTTTCACCTGATAAGCTCAAACCCAAATCGGAGAAGTGCGTCTTCATAGAATACCCAAAGGTAACTATTGGGTACACCTTCTATCATGCATCCGAAGGCAAGTTTTTCGTTGTTAAGGTGGATCCTTTCTAGAGAAGAAGTTTCTCTCGAAAGAAGTGAGTGGGAGGAAAGTAAGAGCTTGATAAGGTAATTTGTACCTTCTCCCGAATTGGAAAGTAGTTCATCACGTAAATCAGTTCCATGATTCCTACACCAATTAGTGAGGAAGCTAATGATGATGATCATGAAACTTCAGATCAAGTTACTACAAAACCTTGTAGGTCTTCCAAAGTACAGTCCGCACCAGAGTGGTACGGTAATCCTATTCTGGAAGTCATGTTACTGGACCATGATGAACCTACGAACTATGAGGAAGCGATGATGAGCCCAGATTCCGCGAAATGGTTTGGGACCATGAAATCTGAGATGGGATCCATGTATGAGAACAAAGTGTGGACTTTGATGGAGTTGTTCGATGATCGGCAAAGCCATATTATATAAATGGATCTTCAAGAGGAAGACAAATGCTGATAGTAGTATTACTATCTACAAAGCTCGACTTGTCGCAGTAAAGGTTTTCGACAAGTTCAAGGTGTTGACTACAATGAGATTTTCTCAAGCTGTAGCGATGCTTAAAGTCTGTCCGAATCATGTTAGCAATTGCCACATTTTATGAAATCGCAAATGGATGTCAAAACTACATTCTTTAATGGTTTTATTAAAGAAGAGTTGTATATGATGCAACCGTAAGGTTTTGTCAATCCTAAAGGAGCTAACAAAATGTGCGAGCTCCAAAGAATCCGTCTATGGACTGGTGCAAGCATCTCGAGTTGGAATAAACGCTTTGATAGTGTGATCAAAGCATATGAGTTTTATGCAGACTTTTGGAAAAGTCTGTATTTACAAGAAAGTGAGTGGGAGCACTACAAAGATTTCGATAAGTTTATGTGAATGACATATTGTTGATCGGAAATAATGGAGAATTATTCTGCTAAGCATTATTGTGTTTTTGAAAGGAGTTTTTCACAGAAGGACCTCGGTGAAGCTGCGTTCAAATTGAGCCTCAAGATCTATTGAGATAGACCAAAACGCTTGATGAGTTTTTTCAATAAGAACATACCTTGTCAAGTTTTTGAAGTAGTTCAAAATGGAACAGTCAAAGAAAAGTTCTTGCCTATGTTGCAAAGGTGTGAAATTGAGTAAGACTCAAATCCCGACCACAGCAGAAAATAGAAAAGAGAATGAAAGTCATTCCCTATGCCTCAGTCATAGGTTCTATAAAAGTATGCTATGCTATGTACTGCACCTATTGTATACCTTGCTCTGAATTTTGCAAGGAGTACAATAGTGATCTAGGAGTAGATCATCGGACATTGGTCAAGAACATCCTTAGTGAGGACTAAGGAAATATTTCTCGATTATGGAGGTGATAAAAGAGCCCGTCGTAAAGAGTTACATCGATGCAAGCTTTTACACTAATCTAGATGACTTTGAATCTCAACTGGATACATATTGAAAGTGGGAGCAATTAGCTAGAGTAGCTCTGCGCAGTAACATTGTAGACATAGAATATTTGCAAAATACATACGGCTCGAATGCCATGCACTGTTAATCCAAGCTTCTCTCACGAGCAAAACATGATCTTCCTTAGTACTCTTTGGGTGTTAATCACATAGCGATGTGAACTAGATTAATGACTCTAGTAAACCCTTTGGGTGTTGGTCACATGACGATGTGAACTATGGGTGTTAATCACATACAGATGTGAATATTGGTGTTAGATCACATGATGATGTGAACTAGATTATTGACTCTAGTGCAAGTGGGAGATCAAGGAAATATGCCCTAGAGGCAATAATAAAGTTATTATTTATTTCCTTATTTCATGATAAATGTTTATTATTCATGCTAGAATTGTATTAACCGGAAACATAATACATGTGTGAATACATAGACAAACAGAGTGTCACTAGTATGCCTCTACTTGACTAGCTCGTTAATCAAAGATGGTTATGTTTCCTAACCATAGACATGAGTTGTCATTTGATTAACAGGATCACATCATTAGAAGAATGATCTGATTGACATGACCCATTCCGTTAGCCTAGCACTTGATCGTTTAGTATGTTGCTATTGCTTACTTCATGACTTATACATGTTCCTATAACTATGAGATTATGCAACTCCGTTTACGGAGGAACACTTTGGGTACTACCAAACGTCACAACGTAATCGGGTGATTATAAAGGAGTACTACAGTGTGTCTCCAAAGGTACTTGTTGGGTTGGCGTATTTCGAGATTAGGTTTTGTCACTCCGATTGCTCGGAGAGGTATCTCTGGCCTTCTCGGTAATACACATCACATAAGTTTTGTAAGCATCACAACTAATGAGTTAGTTGTGAGATGATGTATTACGAACGAGTAAAGAGACTTGCCGGTAACGAGATTGAACTAGGTATTGGATACCGACGATCGAATCTCGGCAAGTAACATACCGATGACAAAAGGAACAACGATGTTGTTATGCGGTCTCGACCGATAAAGATCTTCGTAGAATATGTAGGAACCAATATGGGCATCCGTGTCCCGCTTATTGGTTATTGACCGGAGATGTATCTCGGTCATGTCTACATTGTTCTCGAACCGTAGGGTCCGCACGCTTAAGGTTTCGATGACGGTTATATTATGAGTTTGTGTATTTTGATGTACCAAGGTTGTTCGAGTCCGGATATGATCACGGACATGACGAGGAGTCTCGAAATGGTCGAGACATAAAGATTGATATATTGGACGGATATATTTGGACACCGGAAAGGTTCCGGAGAAGTTTGGAGCTCCGGAGGTTACCGGAACCCCGGGAGGTATATGGGCCTTATTGGGCCCATGTAGGAAGAAGGGAGAAGGAGCAAGGAGGGAGGCGCGCCTCAAGCCCAATCCGAATTGGGGAGGGGGCCGCCCCCTTCCTTTCTCCTTCCCCTCTTCCTATTCCTACTACTAGTACTACTTCCTAACTACTAGTACTCTTTCCTTCCCTCCAAATAAGATAAGGAAAGAGAGGGAAACCTACTTGGAGTAGGTTTCCCTCCTTGCGCGCCCCCTTGGGCCGGCCACCTCCTCCCTCCCTCCTTTATATACGGGAGGGGGGCACCCTAGGACACACAAGTTGATCCTTGAGATCGCTCCTTAGCCGTGTGCGGTGCCCCTCCACCATATTCCACCTCGGTCATATTGTAGCGGTGCTTAGGCGAAGCCTCGCGACGGTGAAACATCAAGATCGCTACCACGCCGTCAGGCCGACGAACTCCCTCCCCGAGCTTTGCTGGATCGAAGCCCGTGGAGCGCCATCAAGCTGAACGTGTGCCAAGAACTCGGAGGCGCCGAGTAACGGCGTTGTGATCGGCTGGATCGTGAGGAGAACGCACGACTACTTCCTCTACGCCATCATCGACTCGGAGGTGCCGGAGTAACGGGCGCTGGATCGGCAGGATCGCGAGGAGAAAGTACGACTACTTCCTCTACGTTGTGATCGCTTCCGCCACGGTCTCACGAGGGTACGTAGACAACACTCTCCCTCTCGTTGCTATGCCATCACCATGGTCCCGTAAAAGCGAGGAAAATTTTGAAATTACTACGCTCCCCAACAGATGCAGCACAAGAGCGTAAGTATTTCCCTCAGTTTTGAGAACCAAGGTATCAATCCAAGAGAGGCCACGTGCAAGTCCCTCGCACTGCACAAAACGATAGCTACTCGCAACCAACGCGATTAGGGGTTGTCAATCCCTTCACCGTCACTTACGAGAGTGAGATCCGATAGAGATAATATTTTGGTATTTTGGTATAAAGATGCAAAGTGAAAAGTAAATGCAAAATAAAAACAAAGCAAGTAAATAAAGTGATAGAGATTGATATGATGAGAATAGACCCGGGGGCCATAGGTTTCACTAGTGGCTTTTCTCTCAAGAGCATAGATATTCTACGGTGGGTGAACAAATTACTGTTGAGCAATTGACATAATTGAGCATAGTTATGAGGTTATCTAGGTATGATCATGTATATAGGCATCACATCCGAGACAAGTAGATCAAACGATTCTCGCATCTACTACTATTACTCCACTCATCGACCGCTATCCAAAGCATGCATCTAGAGTATTAAGTTAAAACAGAGTAACGCCTTAAGCAAGATGACATGATGTAGAGGAATAAATTCATGCAATATGATAAATACCCCATCTTGTTATCCTCGATGGCAACAATACAATATGTGCCTTGCAACCCTTTACATTTGGGTAAGGACACCGCAAGATTGAACCCAAAGCCATGCACTTCTCCCATTGCAAGAATTACCAATCTAGTTGGCCAAACCAAACGGATAATTCGAAGAGACTTGCAAAGATATCTCAATCATACATAAAAGAATTCAGAGAAGATTCAAATATTATTCATAGATAAGCTGGATCATAAACCCACAATTCTTGGTCTCAACAAACACACCGCAAAAAGAAGATTACATAGAATAGATCTCCACGAGAGAGGGGAGAACATTGTATTGAGATCCAAAAAGAGAGAAGAAGCCATCTAGCTACTAGCTATGGACCAAGGTCTGAAGTAAACTACTCACACTTCATCGGAGGGGCTATGGTGTTGATGTAGAAGCCCTCCGTGGTGGATGCCTCCTCCATGAGCTCGAACAGGCCCCAAGATGGGATCTCGTGGATACAGGAAGGTACGGCGGTGGAATTAGGTTTTGGCTCCTCTTACGATCGCTTGGGGATACGAGGTATATATAGGAGGAAGGAGTACGCCGGTGGAGCGTCGGGGGCCCATGAGGCGGGGCGCGCCTGTGGGGCGCCTCCACCTCGTGACCGCCTGCACTTCTTGGAGTAGGGTCCAAGTCTCCGGATCACGTTCGGTGAGAAGATCACGTTCCCGAAGGTTACATTCCGTTTGGACTCCGTTTGATATTCCGCTTTCTTCAAACACCGAAATAGGCAAAAAACAGCAATTCTGGGCTGGGCCTCCGGTTAATAGGTTAGTCCCAAAAGTAATATAAAAGTGGAAAATAAAGCCCAATATAGTCCAAAACAGTAGATAAAGTAGCATGGAGCAATCAAAAATTATAGATACGTTGGAGAAGTATCACATATTCTACGAAGATCTTTATCGGTCAAACCGCATAACAACATACGTTGTTCCCTTTGTCATCGGTATGTTACTTGCCCGAGATTCGATCATCGGTATCTCAATACCTAGTTCAATCTCACATCGGCAAGTCTCTTTACTCGCTCCGTAATACATCATCTCGCAACTAACTCATTAGTCACAATGCTTGCAAGGCTTATAGTGATGTGCATTACCGAGAGGGCCCAGAGATACCTCTCCGACAATCGGAGTGACAAATCCTAATCTCGAAATACGCCAACCCAACAAGTACATTCGGAGACACCTGTATAGCACCTTTATAATCACCCAGTTTCGTTGTGACGTTTGGTAGCACACAAAGTGTTCCTTTGGTAAACGGGAGTTGCATAATCTCATAGTCATAGGAACATGTATAAGTCATGAAGAAAGCAATAGCAACATACTAAACGATCAAGTGCTAAGCTAACGGAATGGGTCAAGTCAATCACATCATTCTCCTAATGATGTGATCCCGTTAATCAAATGACAACTCATGTCTATGGTGAGGAAACATAACCATCTTTGATTAACGAGCTAGTCAAGTAGAGGCATACTAGTGACACTATGTTTGTCCATGTATTCACACATGTATTATGTTTCTGGTTAATACAATTCTAGCATGAATAATAAACATTTATCATGAAATAAGGAAATAAATAATAACTTTACTATTGCCTATAGGGCATATTTCCTTCACGAATATAGCCTTCCAATATATCGATCTTTACCTCTCGACCATTTCGAGACTCCTCGTATTGTCCGCGATCTCATCCGGGACTCCGAACAACCTTCGGTACATAAAATCACATAAACTCATAATACCAATCGTCATCGAACGTTAAGCGTGCGGACGCTACGGGTTCGAGAACTATGTAGACATGACCGAGACACCTCTCCGGTCAATAACCAATAGCGGAACCTGGATGTTCATATTGGCTCCTACATATTCTACGAAGATCTATATCGGTCAAACCGCATAACAAAATACGTTGTTCCCTTTGTCATCGTTATGTTACTTGCCCGAGATTCGGTCGTCGGTATCACCATACCTAGTTCAATTTCGTTACCGGCAAGTCTCTTTACTCATTCCGTAATGCATCATCCCGCAACTAACTCATTATTCACATTGTTTGCAAGGCTTATTGTGATGTGCATTGCCGAGAGGGCCCAGAGATACCTCTCCGACAATCGGAGTGATAAATCCTAATCTCGATCTATGCCAACTCAACAAACACCATAGGAGACACCTGTAGAGCATCTTTATATTCACCCAATTATGTTGTGACGTTTGATAGCACACTAAGTGTTCCTCCGGTATTCGGGAGTTGCATAATCTCATAGTCAGAGGAATATGTATAAGTCATGAAGAAAGCAATAGCAATAAACTAAACAATCATAGTGCTAAGCGAACAAATGGGTCTTGTCCATCACATCATTCTCTAATGATGTGATCCCGTTCATCAAATGACAACACATGTCTATGGCTAGGAAACATAACCATCTTTGATAAACAAGCTAGTCAAGTAGAGGCATACTATGGACACTCTGTTTGTCTATGTATTCACATATGTACTAAGTTTCCGGTTAATACAATTCTAGCATGAATAATACACATTTATCATGATATAAGGAAATATAAATGACAACTTTATTATTGCCTCTAGGGCACATTTCCTTCAATTAATGCATCGCACATAGTTTCGTCGAAGGGTCTCTGATTGTAGTGTCGCGTTAGCGGCATCCTGCACTAGTGATTGAGAAGGTGAATTGAAAGTATGTTTTATTCTTTCATGCTACATCCGGGTTAATAAAAAATTTGAACGCATACCCACTACAAATGACCTGAAGCATTCAAATCGCCAACCCCATCACGCCCCCCCGGGATCACATGAGTAGAAGGAAAGCATGTTAACCGACCTGACAATCGACGGTTCAATAAGGAGTGCAACCAGTGAGCACGTCAAGCATACACACCAGTCGGCCAAGCAGCAGAGGTAAAAGGCTGGGAGAGATGGCAGAACAGGCCATCTGGTCAATCGCATCACCCAATCCTGCAACACAACACGTGATCTGGCTCCAAAAAGAAGGGCCTCAAGGTCCGGGCAAGTTTGACACCTCAACGAATCCCTCCACACTTTACTTAAAAAAACAACAGTTTGCCATCCGCAATAGAGGATGATTAACTGTCAGTGCAGTTGGGGCCACCTTGACTCAATAATATGTGGTGATAGAGAATTGGATTTAAAAGTCACGAAATGCCCCCTGCTGCAAGAAAAGATAAGGGGAAATTGGGTCTCCCTGCCGAATCCCTATTGTGGGCTTGAAGTCATATAGTCTCTCCCCATTAGACAAAACTGAAAATGAGATCAACTTGGTCATGTTCATAACAATATTGACCCAAGCAAGTGCAAACCCCAGCTTGTCCACGATAGCCTGAAGATAATCCCACTCAAGTCTGTCATAAGCCTTCATCATATCAATTTAAGAGCACAAAAGTTGTTAGTCTTGGACTAGCCACGCATCATAAAATGCATACACTCATAAGCACAAATTATATTATTTGTTATTTACTTGTGAGGAACAAAAGAAGACTATTCTTCAGAGATGATATCCACATAATATACTTTGAACAATTTGCAACTACCTTCGAGGCAATCTTGTATAGAACACTGTAGAGACTTATAGGTCTGAATTGTGCAAGGAGTGTATGGTTAATTACCTTTGGAATTAGGACTAGAAGTGTTCTGTTGATACAACATGCACTATCCTCCCCTCTAACAATGTGTAGAACTGCCTCTGTAACCTCGTCTCCACATATATCCATGTGTCACTAATAAAAATGAGCCGGAAAGCCATCTGGCCCTGACAATTTGGTTGGGAACATATGGAACAAAGCATTTTGTACCACCTCCCTTGAATATTGCTCACATAAAATAGCATTCATCTCTGGTGTCACCTTGTAGGTACATGTTTAGGACCGCTTCCGTCTCTATGACACCTTCCAAGGTGTACAGGTTTTGATAGAACCCTGACACTATTGCCTTGAGCTCACAGGGGTCATATGTCAAAATGCCAAGAGAGTTGGCCAAAGCCTTGATCATGTTTTTCTTTCTTTGAATACTAGCCCTTAAGTGGGGGGAAATTGTATCCCTATCTGCAGTGGTAAGCCACTCAATTCTAGACCGTTGGCACCACATGATCTCTTCACGATGATAGAGCTCTATGAGTTTCTCATTTATATTCAGTTCCACATGAGATGGATCCGTTCTAACCGGATTGCTCCTCAACCTTTCCAACTCCACTCTCGGTAATTAATTACTTGTATACTGACCCAAAGGTGTCCGAACTCCACCCTGAGAGATTCTTGGAGAGACTTGTGCGTTTCTATTTTAAGTCTTCCAACATGACCATCACCCCAGCTAGTTTGGATCGTGTCCTTCCATGTTTCGTGTGTTTCCGACATTAGCTCATAGATAAAGAGACACTTCGAGTTGTTGGATTCTCCTTGACTGTCATTCATCTCCAGCAAAAAAGGACTATGGTCTGAGGTGGCCGCTGTCAGGTGCTGGAGCGATGCAAAATAGACATCGAGCTCCACCGAGTAGATCCCAACAAACGGTCTAGATGAACCCTAGTAAAGTGCCTCTAGAAACTTTTTTCTCAAATGTCAAGAATCTCCCCTTGAAGCCAATGTCCATTAACATGCAAATATCAACCGTGTATCTGAAACCATGGATTTGAGCAATGCTACATTCTCCTACTCCCCATGTTCGTTCGGACATAAAACTTCATTAAAATCCTCAGAGAGAGCCAAGGAGATCACTCGAACCGCATATGTCTTTCATCATGTCTCAGGTTTGATGTCATAAGTGGGTCTGAGCTTCACCATGAACACACGTAAGCCTCCATGGGTCTTCCCGGTCTCCTTGATTGCGCGATCTACATGATACATTGAGTAACCGAAAAATTCAAGATTATTAATTTATTCCAGAAAAAACTCCTAAGCCACCACGTCTACCATTACTACTAATGGCATAACCATGATCATACCCTTGCATACTCGCTAAACCTTCAACACTTGCCCTCTCAATTTTAGTTTCAATAATACAAAGCACGCTAGGGGCAAATCTACTCACAAAATTGCGAAGCTCTCGAATTATCGCGGCTTTTCCCACACCGCGACAATTCCAAACGATCATACTCATTATGCCCGGCGACCTCCAAGTTATAGGACACCGTTTTTTGCATCTGAATTCTTATTAAGTGCAACACCCTTATGTGCAGGAAGCTTAGCATTCCCCGTGGTTATCTTCGCCCTTTTTGGATCCTGCTTTGAGCTCGGGCTGGGAGGAACCGTAGGTGGGGGTAGCAGCAGCAGCTTATTCCCTCCGATGGAACTCGTAGCGACCGCTTGTACAAGAGCTACTGAAAGATCTCCAACTGCAAATGTAAGACCGTTCTCTACCTAGTTGTGTTTTGTGCCACGTTCAATGTCTTCCATCTTAGCGCCGGGATCCTCGTAAACCTCTGCACAACCACTTCAACGACCCTATTTGGCGACGCATGGCCGATCCTATTTGGCGACGCATGGCGGAACCTATTTGGTGGTGATCCTTGAAGTAGAACCAACAGTGATCGTAAGCCTCCGCGGATCTTATTTGGCGACGCATGGCAGATCCTATTTGGCGCATAGGTCACCAAATAGCAACCAAACGCCCCCCCCCCCCCCCACTCCCCGCTACTTGCACGTAGCCGGCCCAACTAGTTCATTTCCAGTTTTAGGAAGGTTCTAGAACCTTCTCAAACTATTTTGCTTGTGTTTTTTCCATTTACATTCTTTCCTTTTTTCTATTTTCATTTTTTTCTTTCTTTCTTGATTTTCTTTTTTATGCTCTTTTTTAATTTCTTTATTTTGCAAACATCCTTCTAAATTTTAATTCATAAACATTTTTCAAAATTATCAACTTTTAAAAATTATGGACATTGTTTTATATTTCGGACATTTTTTTAAAATCGTGAACATTTTCAAATTTGTCAACAGTTTTAAAATTCGGGAACATTTTCTGAAATTGTGAAAAAATATCAAACTCTGAACATTTTCTGAACTCGGGAACATTTTCTGAAATTGTGAAAAAAATCAAACTCATGAATTTTTTTAATCAGTGAACACTTTTTGTATGGAAGATTTGTTTTTTGAAATTTTGGAACAATTTTTGAAATTCAGTTTTTTACGAGTATTTTTGGAGTTTATGAACATTTTTTTACTCAACGAACATTTCTTATCGATGATTTTGTTTGAAATTTCGTGTCAATTTTTGAATTTTACAAACAGTTTTTGAATTTCTTGAACATTTTCTGAAGTTGCAAATATTTGTTAAAATTAATGAAGAATATTTAAATATGCAACCTTTTTAAAAATGCTGAACTTTTTTGATTTCCTATACTTTATTTTAAATATCTTTAACATGTTTAGAATATTTGAATATATTTTCAAACCATGTACGTTTTCTGTATTCATGAACATTTTATGATTTCCCAAACTATTTTTGAATTCATGAACATTTTACGATTTATTGAACATTTGTTTTTCAAAATTCACATTTTTGAAAATCTAGAACTGTTTTGAAATCACGAATTATTTTAAAGAAGAAAAGGATGGAAACAGAAAAGAAACATCGAAATAGAATCACGGGCATCCCACCATGCACACGGGTCAGCCCAAAATGGTGTTCGGGCTGCACGTTTGGCGCTCTCACGGAATAGGAGATCCTACATATGTTCAGAACTAGGGTAGCCGCCGCCGCCAGGGAATTTTTTGTTCCCTCGTCTCTGGCTACTATTTTGGCGCTGAGAGGTGAGGGAGCCTCGCACCTTCAAGAGTTTTACGTTTTTCGTCATCATCTAGTGATTATTTTTTATGAGAATAAATTTATTCTCGCTCTTTTGGCGGTGCCATAAGATTAGAAAGTTTCTTGTCATAGCAGATCCGACTATTCGGATCTAATGAGTTTATGTTGGTGTGTCAAAAAAAATTTTGTTGGTTTGATTTTTTGTGAAACTGAAATCTTTCATCGACATCATGATAAAGACATTGTGATTCGACGTCCTGCACTTCTAGGGGATCATCCCGGGCTAAGTACGTTCATCGATCAAGACTTCCCATCTTTTTGGTTGGGCGACTCAAGTCAATTTTAAAAACCATTATTGGTAATGTTCGTGTGTGTGAAAGAGTGACAACATCGTTGCTCCAATTGAATTGCAGCCGCTTTACCAAAGTCTTTGGAGTATTTTCTCTAGCAAAGATTAATACCGTTAAAAGGTGTTTTCAAGAGATTTAATTGTAATTCTTAGTCATAGAAGTTACTTTGTATTTTCTTGAATTTTAGATCTAAATTAGCGTGTCTGTTATGAGTATGAATAAAATTACACATGTTTCTCAAAAAACATATGTTTAGAAAATGCAGAAAAAAATACAAAGACTTTGCTCCTGCATATGTTCAAAATCAGGATTTTCTTTACTTTTGTTGAATTTGCGAATTTTTTGTTGTTCTTTTTAATTCTACCATTGACAGGTCAATTGGTCAATCATGGACCGTTGAACCAGACGAACTATTAATGGTCAAATCTAGATCCCATGTTGATAGGTTTTGACGAACTTTTTGTTTCAAAGAAAATCGGACGAAAAGACCAGCCCGAGAGCACTTTGTTTCCTTTTCAAAAGCCGTTTCTGAGAGGCATGGTCGTGCCTTTCGTGGAAGCAAAATCATGCCTCTCGCAGAAGCAAAACCGTGCCTCTCATAAAAAAACATGTTTTCTCCGTTTCCGAAAGGCACGACCATGCCTCTCGCGGAAGTAAAACCATGCCTCTCGCGAAAGCAAAACCGTGTCTCTCGCGAAAGAAAATAAAAAGAGAAAACGAGTTTTTTTTCCTTTCAGTCTCGTGGAAGAAAAAAAATTCCTTTTTTCGTTTTCGAGAGACATGGCCGTGCTTCTCGCGGAAGCAAAACCATCTCTCTCACAGAAAAACGTGTTTTTTCGCGTAAAAATGTTTTAAAAAAATTAGTCCAAAAGCTAAGAAAGACCGGTGAAAAATCAAAAAGCTGGAAAAATAAAAAAATCATTTAAAAAGCCAAAAACGCGTCAAAAAAGTAAATAAAAAATTCAAGAAAGCGGCCACAGTGCGATACATGATGGTGACTGAGCGCAAGTGACACGCTCTCAACCCATCCCAAGTGAAAAGCTAGAAACGAGCGCACACTTGATGGGCTGGCCATTTATGCTTGTGCGTCGGAGATTTTGCAACTAGATTGTTTTTATAGGGAAGATTTTGCAACTAGATGGCTGGGCCCGACTCCTAAAAAGAATTACTCCCAGATGGCTGGGCCCTAGACTGGTCAACAACCCGGCCGACCCTACTACTTCAGGGCTACAATGAAGACTGTTGCAGGAAGTGTTGGCCTTTAAATTAGTTGGGGCTTAAATAACCTAAAAATATCCAAACAGAAAGGGTTAGAGTGGGTTAGTTTCATCTAATCCAACTATCTCGATGAAGAGGTGCTTATTTGAGTTAGAGTAGGTTAGAAAATAACTCTAACTCTAACTGTGTTAGAGTATTCAAACAGAGCCGTTAAATGCATATGTTCAGAAAATGCAGAAAAGAATGCGAGACTTGCAGTTGCAGCAGAAATCTAATTTCAACAGGCATCCACGGATCAAACAACAAATAATTACCCTTTTTCACCCAGAGGCCAGAAGGTAAGGTCGGGCAAAAAAGCGTGCAGCTAAATTGTTCAGAACAAATCCCGAAACGTGGGGAGCTTCATCTCCCCCTCGGTGCTGACCGGGATGGTGAAGGTGCCGATGACGGGGAGGTCGATGGTGATCCCGACCTCCAACACGTAGTCGATGTCCCAGTCCCCGCGCAGATCTTTCATCAGTGACATGACGAAGTCGTAGGGCACATTCACCGGCAGCTCCAGCTTGGTGGTGCTGCTCGCGCCGATCCACCTGGGGTCAGGCATCGTGCCTGATGCTATGACGCTAGAATCACGCGAGAAACCATGACATATAAGGCTGTGTGCATGTGCTCAAAGATGATTGATCGATGACCATGCAAGATGATCGAGCGTACGAACTTTCCGTCGCTCTTGAACGTGTAGGTGAGCTCGCAGATGGGGATGCGGTACGAGTAGGGTTGCTGACGTCGACGTGGCTGTGGAGCGCCACGCCCTCGCGGCTGATGCTCTTGAACGACACCCGCTCTAGCGAAGCCTCGGGTTTGGGCATCTGCGCGATCTTCTCCGTCACGAACCCCTTGGCCTTGCCCACCAGGCTCGCCATCACCCCTCCTCCTCCTCCTCCTCCTCCTGCGTCCCGCGTCTGCTCATCATCCTCTCCGCCTTGTTCTGCCGTCGTCGTGTCGTCGTCCTCTCCCGTGCCCATGCTTGGTGGCCGGATGGAATCAACGGCCGGTCCGTAGTACGTCGCACGCGCGTCCCGGAGGCTTGCAGGTGGACGGACGGAGAGGGGAATGAGCGGCGCGGAGAGGAACCGAGGAAGCCGCGCGCGTTTGCGCCTGCGCTTTGTCATGCGATGCCGAGAACGCGGGTGGCGTCCGCGCCGGGCGAGGTGACTCACCGAGATGTGGGGGCATGGGGCGCCACGGTCCCACGTGCAGTGAAGCGTGCAACGCCGACTTCACAGTGGTACCATGTGCAATGCGTTCGATTTGTCTAACTCCACTGGGGATCCATGGATCGGTCCATCGAATCTTTCGAATGATCTGATTCTTACAGCATCTACAGCCGCTGCAAATCCAATTCGGTTCCTCAAATGCACACGGACACATCCGGCTTCAGAACACTAACCGGGCACTTTACAAATCCTGTCCGTGTATCTTATATCCGGTATCCTATGTTCATATTCTTTTTGAGAGTACGTCAATGGCGTACCTGATTTTTATAGAAGGGAGCAAAACATATTTACAAGAATGTTTCCAATGATGCAAGCATCACGAAAACACACACAACACCCGTGAACAAATTAATCTACTCTCTCGCAAAGATTTGTAATCTACCCACACCCGCCATGTTCCAATCACTCAGCTCATCCCTGATTTGGGCAACAAGATCCACTGTACCCCTTTGCTCGTGTACTCTTCCAAACACACGCACGTTACGCTGCTTCCATAGTGACCAGGCGATGGCGATGACTGCCGTAACAAAAGCCCTTCTCGTCTTGCTCTGCACTCTAGCCCTTGCATCCAGCCACCATGCCGTGAAAGTGATGTCATGTGATGGTATGAGGATAGGTATGTGTACTAGTGCGAAGAAATGGTACCACACCTCTCGGGCGTAAGTGCATCAGACCAAAGATGTGGTCCACAAAGTGTCCTCCTCTTGCAAGCATGTAAAACATGGTGACGTGTTGTCCTCAGTAGCCCATGCCCTGCACGCCTATCGAGGTCCACACACCTGCATCGCACGGCCAACCACGCAAAGATTTTGCACTTAAGTAAGGCCCAACTCCTCCATATGCATTCGAATGTTGGTGTTCTTGTCAGACCCAAACACAACCTGAGGTAAGTGGAGCGGGCTGAGTAGACCCCAGAGACATCACCGGTCATCCGAATTGGTCCGCAATTGTGTATCCCTTGCCACCCTCGAAATTGCAAGTCTGAGATTCATGAGCTGCATCAGCGCCAAGAAAGGGGTGGGTGTACTGATGTCGCGCTCCCATCTCATATCCGTGAGCACTGCTCGATCGCGGCGATCGCTGATCGTATGGGTATTTACTAGAGACAGTATAGCCGGTGCTATATCTCGCACCGCCGATCCATTAATCCATCGGTCCCTCCAGAAGAGAACCCTGCTGTCGATGCCTACTGTGATCGCAACCAAATTGTTGAACACCTCTTTAGCCTCGTTGTCAACCAAGAACGGGATTCCTTGCCATGGTCGTTCAGATCATCGACGCCGCAACCACTCCCACTGCCCTCGAGCGCCAAAGCTTGTAACTCGAGGTTTTTATGCCCAAACCTCCATAGAAAGTTGGGCGGCATATAGTGTTCCACGCCACCAAGCACCGCCTCCATTAGACTTCTCCTTCCCAGCCCAAAAGAAGGATCGCATCCAGCCATTTATCTCTTCAAACACCCAAGCCGGCGCCTCGAGGAGCCTAAGCGGATGTATGGGTCTGGTGGAGACCACAGATTTAATGAGCACAAGCCGTCCAGGCCTATGAATGAGGCCCTTCTGCCAGGCCGGGATGAACTTTTTCACTTGATCAAGTAGGGGCTGCCAGTCATTTTTCGTAAGCTGGTTGATAGACAGAGGGATGCCCAAGTATTTGCATGGAAATTTGCCTATAGCACATTGGAGGATGGTAGCAATCTTGTTCTGGTCCTCCTCCGTTCCTCGAATGAGCACAGCCATCGACTTCCTGTAGTTAACCTGGAGCCCAGATGCTTCGCCAAAACTGTGTAGGGCTGCTCGCACAAACTGTAGATCCTGGTCGGAGGGTTTGATAAACAAAGCAACATCGTCCGCATAAATGGATAAACATTGTGTTGCCGAGACCCCTCTGATCGAGCTGATCACCCCCGCGACCTCTGCCTTTCTGAAAATGGCCGAGAGCGCCTCTAGTTTAAACTATATCCATATTGATCATGCAACATACAAGTAAACAACGTAGATCATCAAACATACATAAAAATCGAATATAGAAATACACAGTCGGATCATCAAAAGATCACCAACAGATCTCCAAAAAGATCGGCAAAGTTCACATAATTCACATAAACAACGTACAAGTTTAAACTAGATTACTAAAAACTTGGAATTAAAGACGGAGACGGCGGAGTTTTACCACTTCCTTGCTGGCCCTTTGCCCTTCCGGTCACCGGCGTAGCTGTAGGCATCGGCGGCTGGTGGAGGATCGTCCGAGTCGACGGACGAGGAGTTGTGGTCGTCGTCGTCGTCGGAGGTGCCGGAGAGGATGATGAGCCCTGTCAACCACCGGACGGCCCTGTCATGCTGCCTCTTGAGCTTCGCAAGCCAAGTCGCCTCCGCCGCCTCGCACTCGGACTGCTCAATGGCAATCTGGAGCGCCTTGGCGTTCTTCTGGCGGAGTCGCCGCACGTCCATCTCCGCGGTCATAAGCGACCAGTGGTAGACCCAATCGAGGCGCCATGCGTCCTCGTCCTTCCCGCCGCCTCTGATGGCGGCTGACACGCGCCTCTAATTTCGTTGTGCGCGTCCGGCCTGCGGGGCAAGCACAAGCATCCCCCGCTGCCCACGTGGGGGAGGACCAGCAGCCGGCATGGCAGGGGACGGTGTAGGGGAGGCTCGGATTGCACGGGCCTGGAGGGGCCATCGCCGGCGTCCGTGCCGCGCCGGCGGGGGAGCTGCGTCTGTGACGACACTGCAGATCCGGAGCTGCCCCCAGTCTCCACCTTAGGCCGCTCCAAGACAATGTAGAGGGTCAACTCAAAGTTGGGATCCAGCTCGGAGTCGGAGCGGCTGCCAGGGCTTGACATTGCGCCGGATTCGATCAGAATCAGTGCGGGGAAAGGAGAAGATGGAGCGAGAGAGGATAGTGTGAGTGAGCTAGGGTGAGTGAGCTAGGGTTGGGAGTGATGAGCCGTTTGGAATTTTTTGTGGAACAACCGTGGGGTCGATGGTGGGACTGGCTTGTCAGCCTCTTCATATCCGCCCTATATTTGGGTTGAATATGCAGGGTGCGAGTCAGCCCAGACGTTTGAGGCACTTGGCTAGATCAATTTACCGATCAATCCGCCGAGACGTTTGAGACGGAATTGGGGGTGCGCGGCTATAGATGCTCTTATATACTACACTCTCTCCATGTATAAAATAAGTGTCGTGGTTTAGTTTATTAGCATTTATTGGAATTTATTTTAGAAGAGAGGAAGTGCTTCCTCCGTGTGGAACAAATTGTCGAAAAATGGATGTATCTAAAATTAAAAGATATTTAAATGCATTCTTTCTATGACAAGTAATTCTAAACGGAGAAAGTGTTAGATTATTATTTTTCCTGTCTGGCGGGATCAACCTCGGAATCCTGGACATGAGATCCAAGCCTGTGCTGAATCGTTCGGTAACAGTACTTTTGTCACTGCACGCGCTGCATCATGAATCAAATTAACTGGCAATCTACATCGTTCAGGAATAAGATGAACTAGAAGTGTACGCGCGCTTTGCTGCGCCGTCTTATATAAAAAACATTTTGATCACATAGGTGTAGTTACTCTTATTCATATAGAAACACAAATCCAATTGACATAAATATTTAAAACTTGAAACACCAATATCATGTATACGAACCTTTTTTTGTTGCATGGCTCATGTATACGAACCTCACAAGTAAAGATTGTACTTCAAATGGAAGATTAAGACTTACAATACTAATAATACACCCTCTTACACGACATACTATTATACAATGGTTTTCACATATAGATCTTCCCTTTTGAAGGTCCAGGCATGACAAAAAGGAAGAGAGTCACAATAACATCTTCCAAGCTTTATCAATTTATGGAATCCAAAAGATTGAAGAACTCTGAAATGCTTGCATCAGTCCATAGATGGATAGCTCGAGCTTGCACAGTTTGCTAGCTCTTTCAGATCGACAAAACCTTCTGGTTGCATCATATACAACTCTTCTTTAAGAAATTCATTAAGAAATGCAGTTTTGATGTCCATTTGCCAAATTTCATAATCATAAAATATGACAATTGCTAACATGATTCAGAGTGACTTAAGCAACGCTACGGGTGAGAAGGTCTCATCGTAGTCAACCCCTTGAACTTGTCGAAAACCTTTCGCGACCAGTCGAGCTTTATAGACGGTGACATTACCATGAGCGTCAGTCTTCTTCTTGAAGATCCATATATTCTCAATGGCTTGTCGATCATCAGGCAAGTCCACAAAAGTCCACACTTTGTTCTGGTACATGGATCATATCTCAGATTTCATGGCCTCGAGCCATTTATCAGAATCTGGGCCCATGACAGCTTCTTCATAGTTCGTACGTTTGCCATGGTCTAGTAACATGACTTTCAGGACTGGATTACCATACTACTTTGGTGCGGAACGTGCTCTGTTCGACCTACGAGGTCTAGTAGTAACACTTGATCTGAAGTTTCATGATCATCATCATTAGCTTCCTTTCTAGTTGGTGTAGGCATCACGGGAACGGACTTCTCTGATGTGCTACTTTACAAATTGTGATAAGGTAAAATTACGTCATCAAGTTCTACTTTCCTTCCACTCACTTCTTTCGAGAGAAACTCCTTCTCTAGAAATGTTCCATTCTTGGCAACAAAGATCTTGCCTTCGGATCTATGGTAGAAGGAGTACCCAATTGATTCCTTACGGTATCCTATGAAGACGCACTTCTCAGATTTGGGTTCGAGCTTATCAGGCTGAAGCCTTTTGACATAAGTGTTGCAACCCCAAACTTTAAGAAATGACAACTTATATTTCTTGCCAAACCACAGTTCATACGGTGTCGTCTCAACGGATTTAGACAGTGCCCTATTTAACATGAATGCAGTTGTCTCTAATGCATAACCCCAAAACGATAGTAGTAAATCGGTAAGAGACATCATAGATCACACCATATCTAATAAAGTACGGTTACGACGTTCAGACACACCATTACGCTGTGGTGTTCCAGCTGGCGTGAGTTGTGAAACTATTCCACATGGTTTTAAATGAAGGCCAAACTCGTAACTGAAATATTCGCCTCTGCGATCAGATCATAGAAACTTTATTTTCTTGTTACGATGATTCTCCACTTTACTCTGAAATTCTTTGAACTTCTCAAATGTTTCAGACTTGTGTTTCATTAAGTAGATATACCCATATCTACTCAAATCATCTCATGAAGGTCAGAAAATAACGATACCTGCCAGGTGCCTCAACACTCATCGGACCGCACACATCGGTATGTATTATTTCCAATAAGTCATTGGCTCACTCCATTGTTCCGGAGAACGGAGTTTTAGTCATCTTGCCCATGAGGCATGGTTTGCAAGTATCAAATGATTCATAATCAAGTGATTCAAATAGCCCATCTGCATGGAGATTCTTCATGCGCTTTACACGAATATGACCTAAACGGAAGTGCCACAAATATATTGCACTATCATTATCAACATTGCATCTTTTGGCATCAATATTATGAATATGTGTATCACTACAATCGAGATTCAACAAAAATAGATCACTCTTCAAGGGTGCATGACCATAAAAGATATTACTCATATAAATAGAACAACCATTATTCTCTGATTTAAATGGATAACCGTCTCGCATGAAACAAGATCCAGATATAATGTTCATGCTCAACGCATGCACCAAATAATAATTATTCAGGTCTAAAACTAATACCGAAGGTAGATGTAGAGGTAGCGTGCCGACGGTGATCACATCGACCTTGGAACCATTCCCGACGTGCATTGTCACCTCGTCCTTAGCCAATCTTTGTTTAATTCGTAGCTCCTGTTTTGAGTTACAAATATGAGCAACCGAACCAGTATCAAATACCCAGACGCTACTATGAGCATTAGTAAGGTACACATCAATAACATGTATATCAAATATACCTTTGTTCACTTTGTCATCCTTCTTTCCAGTGACCAGTCCCTTTGAAGTAGAAGCACTAAGTTTCAGGCTTGGGTCCAGCTTTGGGCTTCTTCCCGGGAGTGGCAACTTGCTTGCCATTATTCTTGAAGTTCCCTTTCTTTCCCTTGCCCTTTTTCATGAAACTAGTGGTCTTGTTAACCATCAACACTTGATGCTCCTTCTTGATTTCTACCTTCGCGGCCTTAAGCATTGCGAAGAGCTCGAGAATTGCTTTGTTCATCCCTTGCATATTATAATTCATCAAGAAGCCTTTGTAGCTTGGTGGCAGTGATTGAAGAACTCTGTCAATGTAGCGACCCGACCCGAATGGATCAAGTCTCTGTGCTTTCGTGTCATCCCTGGATCGGTATGCTGACACACACAGTACTCGAAGGATTTATAACAGAGGTAAATCACATGTATAAAGTAACGTAAAAACTATTACCACAATCCAAAACATAGCGGAAGCAACAAGGTTGTGGATTCCCATCAACACCAACGGCAAAGTTGAGTATAGGAAATCGTAACCCTAACGTATCACTTACTCGTCGTTCGAGAAGTGCGCAACATGAAAAGTTGCAGCCAAACGGGTCAAGACATGGAATATGCCGCAATGTAACACATAGAGAGTAATGAAGGAATAAGCCTATACTACATGCATATATGGCTGGTGGAAAGCTCTATGGTTACAGTTTTTTCTAAAAGCCAATTTTGTCCCTACTTAATAGTATTAAGTTTATTTAGCTATCATGGTGGTTGTTGAACATTGTGAATGGTTGACATCTTCCTCTTTCTCTATTAAAAGTACTCATTAAAAACCCAACAATATTAATTAGAGTAACATGATGAGATCAACAGGATAATCCAAGAACTAGATACTCAAGATGTCCATAACCGGGGACACGGCTAATCATGATTAGTTTATACACTCTGCAGAGGTTTGCACACTTTTCCCCACAAGACTCGATCGCCTCCGCTGGATTCTCGCACTACATGGTGTTTGAGAAACGGATGACCGAGACATAGTCTTTCGTAAGCGTTTGCACCTTACGATGGGTAGACCGTACCACCTACAACCCCTACATCCGCTAGTCCGCCATCAGAAGAGTTCACACGACTTAGTCAACTATGCCAGAGCCCATAATGGCTTGTGGCTGCACACGGAAGTTTCTAGTTTGAATAATCTCATGATCCCTTTGAGCCCGGGTGGCGGTCCGAAGAAATACAGCAAGTCCTCGAAACCTGTGTGCCTAGAGGCAAGTCCTGGAGTAACCAGTGCCTCAATCCACCCAGATGTGTGTTTAAGTTGCCACCTTAAATAAACCATTAATTTAACAATCTCACATCTGCCATGGAATACAATCACCCAATCCACGTCTACTAGCATAGCATGGCATAATAAGCAAACGTAGAAGTAACACCCAAAGGTTTCATAAGTAAAACAGGTAATAGGTACTACCTCAATCTACTTCCGTCCCACAATTTAATTAGATCCTAATCATGCAATGTTTGAGGATTGATCTAATGCATAAAACCGGGTAGTAGAAAAGATATGATCAAGTGTTACTTGCCCGCAAAGTTGATGAAGATGATTCGTACTCAAAACTCTTGATAGCTCTACTCGTCACACTCGGTCAATCTATCGTAATCAAGCAATAGTAGCCACACATAAGCAATCACCAAAAGATCGGATCGAACGAAGAAAACGAGTCAGAAAACATCAAAACCAAGCAAATAACTCTTGCATCATAAAACAATTTCTAACAGTACCAAAATTATGTGAATTTGGCCTTATCAGAAAGTTTAGGTCAAGAGCTTCGATTTGCAAAAAGAATCAACTCAAACGGAGTTATAAAACTCAAGTTATGATCAAACGAAGTTTGAATACAAATCTGTTTGAATTCAAATTTTAAAACTTTCAAAAACATGTTTGAGTTGGATTACTGGATAGAGGGGATCGTAACGAAGAAGTGGGCGTTGGTTTCGTTGGATTCCGACTTACGAGAATAAAGTTATGAGCGTTTGAAGATTAGGGACTAAAAATAACACTACGGACAGGTCCCTGACGGAAATTAAAAATAAAAAGAAAAATCTATCGAGCGAACGCTCGCTAAACAAAACCGGAAAGAAAAACCGACGAGAAAACCGATCTAGGATTTCGGAAAGAAAACCGAAACGAAAAACCGATCTAGAAAACCGGAACGGAAACCAGAACGATTTACGAAAAACCGAACCGAGGAAAAGAAAAGGTGACGCGGCGCGGGGCTAGTACCTTGAAGAGGCGAGGGGCTCCGGCGGCGGCGGCGGCACTTGGCGGCGGCGGCGGTGTGGGGTGGCGGCGGCGCGGGTGTGGGGCTGCGCTGCTGCTGCTGTGGAGGAGAGGAGAGGAGAGGTGTTGGTTTGATGTGTTGGAGGGGGGGGGTGCTTGGGTATTTATATTGGGGAGGGAAGGTTTTGCTTGGAGTAGGGGACAAGAATTAGAGTAGGATTAGGAATCCTAGGAATAAAAACGGAATAACGAACGGGATCAAATCCTACTAGGATTTGTAAAGAATAGGAAACCGAAAGCTCCCTTGCTCTCGGTGCGCTGTGGCAGTGGTGGTGATGGCCTTGGCCTCGGCCGGCCGGCTGACTTGGCGGCTTGGGCCTTTGGCCCAAGGCGCTGTGGTCCTTTTTTTTAATAAACAGAGAGGAAAACAAAATGATAAAACAAAATAAAATGAAAATATTATATAGGCATATAATATATCAAAATTTTCAGAAAAAGATTTCCTACATGATGAACATTATTCTAGCATTAAATAAAATACACACAAATTTAAATAAAGCAAAGAGTGCTTCTGGTCCAATAAAATCCGACAAAAATATTTTTAAAATACCAAAATGACTTCAAATTAATTTCTCTCCAATTTTCTGATGTAGGGAATCATGTTACCCTATTTTCCATATATTTTGTTTTTGGAGAAAAATATTTTGAATAAAAACTCAAATAACTCCAAATTGGAAATAAACTCAAAAGAACTTTCGATTTAATTCTTTTAAAACTCCCAACTCATATTTCATTTAATTTGAAGAAGTCATTTTATCTTCTCTCGTGAAAATCATTGAGTTGCATAAAGTTTCGGAATTGGAAATATTTTCCAAATGAAATTCAAATATTTTCAACACCCCTTGTCATTTAAATAAATGGAAGAAGTCATGTCATCTTCTCTCCGTGGTTTTGTGATGAAAAGAATTTGAATTCTCAAGATCATAAAAAATGAAAGTTTGGGAAAGTCCTTTTATTCCCTCTCATCTAACTTCCAAAAAGTTTCGAATTCACTCACTTTCAGTCAATCAATCAAGCAATCAATCAAATCTATCTATTTGTTTATAACATTCCAGAATTTAGAATTTTGGGATGTTACAGACCTACCACCCTTAAAAGGAATCTCGTCCTCGAGATTCGGAGAGGTTAGCAAGAAATAGGTTACGGTTTGGGGTCTTCAAAATCCATTGATCATCTCCGGGGTCTCGGGTGCTACCACCCTTAAAAGCTTGGTTACGGTTCCATCAAAACTCATATACTCCATCCTTATGACTGACAGTGTCGGTCTTCTCAAATCGTAAGGATAATTCCATCTCTGGACTCTTCCGGTGGTGGCATAACCTTTTCCTCAATTCTTTTGTCCTTTTTCCTCTTGGTAAGGTTATTCTGAGACTGGGTCCTCTTAGCGGACGGGTCTGGCGCCAATACTAATCAACTATTGATATCTCATGGTGGTCATCAATTTATGGTTTCCTGCAGAAAACGGGTCTGGGTTGAACCTCACCGTATAACCTACGGTTGGCAACAACTGCCGTGTACAAGGGAAAAAATTCTTATACCATTCTAAGGTTCAACAAGGTTTAATATCGTCGCCTCTCTGCTATAGGTAAGTCACTCAGATTTACCATCCCATATAGCAAAGCGAATAATAAGAGTAAGTCGGTATGGTGATCAATCCATCCCGCACCCAAATCATTACCTTGTACATGGTTTAGCGAATCTCACATTCTAACACTCGGTCATCCTCACAAGCATTGCAGAATTTCACTTGTCGATTTAACCAAGTTCGGAAAATCCATTGATTACGCAAGCCAAACAAACATCTATCGTTCCTTAACAACTCTCAGGTTTTGCGTAAACTCCTATAAGATCGTCTGTTGATAAAGGCATATCCTCTTCCAGGGTTTTTCCTTCAGCAAGAATGTGCTTGCTTCTTGGCAGGTCCTGGGGCCTGTGGGTTATGGCCCATCTCATCACTTGCAATCCTTGAACACATCATCTGGGCAACTGGTCATTATTCCAACTTCCAACTTCCTAGTATACTTAAAATCCATCCAATTGTACTGTCTTCCTTCCTTCTATTGGCACCAAACTAGGACATGATTACTCAGACTCATCGTGGAATTTCCATTGATCCATATTTCCAACATCATACCTCCTTTATATCCAATAGTAATTCATCTCTTCATCCTCGTGGGATATCCCACATACCGAGATAAAAACTTATACTTATGAAGTCCATATCCACTTCGTGGAACATCATTATCCTTTCCAGGGTCAAGCGCCCCACAGAGGAATATCGGCCATCTCTGCATGGTACTACTTCAACTGGGAAATGTGAAACACATCATGAACTCCTAACTGTCCTTCGGGTGACTCCAACTTGTTAGCCAAATCTCCCATACGTTCCAAACTCGGTATGGTCCTACAAATCTTGGGGCTAACTTTCCTTTAACTCCAAATCGTTTAACTCCTCGCAGAGGGGGCACACGAAGACATGCTCTGTCTCCATTTTCATAGACTACCTCCTTGCGTTTTTGAGTGCAGATAACTCTTCCGCCTCGGACTGAGCTACCTTGATCTATCTCGAATCCACTTAACATTCTCTTGACTCCTTGATCACATTTAGTCCAAACAAGCGACGGTCTCCAACTTCATCCCATATCAATGGTGTCTGCTCCTTCTCCCATCTGAAGCTTAAAAGGGGCCATCTTTCAAACTGGCTGGGTAACTGTTGTTGTATGAGAACTCCGCGTAAGGTAGATTATCATCACTACTAGATCCATAATCTTGCGCACAAGCTCTCAACATGTCCTCCAGAATCTGATTTACTCTCTCAGTCTGTCCATCTGTCTGCGGATGAAAGGCTGTACTGAACTCTAGCCTAGTACCCAAAGTCCAGTGCATTGATTCCAAAACTTTGAGGTAAACTGTGTTCCTCTATGATGGTCCTCGGAACTCCATGTGATATACGATCCTTGTCAAATATATCTTGGCCAACTTCACACTTGTATAGGTGGTTTTCTGCGGGATAAAGTGAGCCACTTTGGTCAAGTTTAATCAACTACTACCCAGATAGAATCATATCCCAATCGGGTTACGGGGAATCCGGAAATGAAATCCATGCCAAGCTTATCCTACTTCCATTCGGTATCGGCATAGGCTGCAATAATCCTGGCTTCGATGCTCCGCTTTTACTTTCTCCGCATACATCACTTACGACTACATACTCCGAATATCCTTCTTCATACCAGTCCACCGTAAACACTCCTTCAAATCCAAATACATCTTGGTGTTTCGAGGCGAATCAAGTATGGTGAGTCATGAGCCTCCAAGTATTAACTTCACGATCTTTGCATTATTGGCACATATATACACTATCCTCAACCATAAGGTGTCGTGGTTCATCCTTATGAAAACCTTTGGCCTTTCCTTTTGCTCATCTTTTTCTTTTACCTCAGCAATATCTTTGTCATCCTTCTGAGCTTCACGAATCTTTCCCAGCAATGTAGACTGAACTTCCATTGCTGCAACAAAACCTTTGGGAACAATCTCCAAACGAAGTTCCCTGAGATCCTCGGCTAACTCCTTTGGTAATCCTCCGCTTATGAGGGTATTCGTCCTTGTTTTATTTATGGTTATATCCTATTTCTCCACAAAGCTTGTATGCACAAGGTTTCTTCATATCCTTTCCATAAGGCCTCAACTTCTGGGACACAAACCGAGACTTTGGCAAAGTCAACTTAAATTCCTTCCAAGTGGTTACTCCTTGCAATCCATTGATGGTTTGGTACATCCTCCACCAAGTAGCAACATCTCTTTCAAAGCACTGAAGGGCATGCTGGCCATATCCTTTCCGGCTATAGGATTATTCTCCATGTGATCCTCATGTTCTAAATCCATCGGTCCATCTCCAATTGACTCATCGGTCCAGAAAATCCAAGCTCATCTCCATTCGTCCTCTATTGGGTCCATGGGTTTTGGGGTGGGATAAGAGAGATCGAGAGGGATGCACACAATACAAACAATGGTTTTGAAAATACAGATTTTATTGTGGCTGTCAGAAAAACATCAAACAAATAACAGCTCACAAACGTTGCATCTAACGTAGGTATATAACAGGGGTTTGGTCTTTCTAAAGGTCAAATGAATCTTCAAAGACATCAAACTCTTCAAGTCTTGGTCATGTCTCCGATGGCTTCTTCTGATCATGCTTGTCCTTCTCAAGTTCTTTTGCAAGATCATCTCTATTGACGCAGAGTCTCTCGTGACGTCCTTTAATATTCCTGGAGTTGCATTCCAAACTTCGGTTTCAACTTCCTTGACAGAACCATGATCCTACTGTCCCTTCGCCTCGACAAATCTTTGATGTCTCAAGGTTTTGCTCCTCTAGCTTGGCTACTTTCAACCACGGTTCTTGAGTTCTTCACTAATTGCTTCCTTATCAAATCGCTTCTTGTGGGTCCATCTTAACTTCTTGATGTAACACTCCGGATCCCGGTGATACACCAAGAATGTTAAAGCTGCATCCTTCTTTGACAGATGCTCCTTCAGCCTTCTACCATCCAATCCTTCTGAGGAAATGCATGCTTAACTCCGCATAGTGGCAATAGCCTAAGCGGGTGATAACATCATGGATAGCCGTGTTTTTGCTCTTGTCATTTCCATGTGCTATCATTCCATAGTTGATATCTCCTGCATTGGGGTTTCCTTGACAAAACTTTGAGTTCTGATGCTCCATGTTCCGGTCTTTCTTCGATACACCTTGATCTCGGGTATTGACAACTTCCTTGGTCTGTCAAATTCCATAAGCGTAACCTTCCTAGGTCATAAAAATCTGGAAATTCTTCAGACCCTTCAAAATCTCATAGTCTTCAGAGTCTTCAGCTGTTGTAGTTTCCATTTACACGGTAATATCCTCTTCATTCCAAATGGTCTTAGTTGTCCGAGATCTTGTCTCCTTGGAGTGGTCTCGTCGGTCAAATCTTCGAGTGGTCAAAAGGGAAAAGGGGTATGGTCTCACTAAAAGGGGATATTTGAATAAGCTCAGAAGAGAAGAGAGGTAAAAGATCTTTTGAAAATGAAGTTGTAGAGAAAAATCTTTCCTATGGGCTTGCCATTTTCTAGGGTCACGTCCCACAGTCAACATGTGCTCGATACCATCTTGTAGCGACCCGACCCGAATGGATCAAGTCTCTCGTGCTTTCGTGTCATCCACGGATCGGTATCTTTGACACACACAAGATCGAAGGATTTATAACAGAGGTAAATCACATGTATAAAGTAACGTAAAAACTATTACCTCAATCCAAAACATAGCGGAAGCTTAACAAGGTTGTGGATTCCCATCAACACCAACGGCAAAGTTGAGTATAGGAAATCGTAACCCTAACGTATCACTTACTCGTCGTTCGAGAAGTACGCAACATGAAAAGTTGCAGCCCGAAAACGGTCAAGACATGGAATATGCCGCAATGTAACACATAGAGAGTAATGAAGGAATAAGCCTATACTACATGCATATATGGCTGGTGGAAAGCTCTATGGTTACAGCTTTTTGTAAAAGCCAATTTTTTCCCTACTTCAAAGGAATAAGTTTATTTAGCTATCATGGTGGTTGTTGAACATTGAGAATGGTTGACAAAGATCCTCAATCCCAATTAAAAGTACTCATTAAAAACCCAACAATATTAATTAGAGTAACATGATTAGATCAATAGGATAATCCAAGAACTAGATACTCAAGATGTCCATAACCGGGGACACGGCTAATCATGATTAGTTTATACACTCTGCAGAGGTTTGCGCACTTTTCCCCACAAGACTCGATCTCCTCCGTTTGATTTCTCGCACTACATGGTGTTTGAGAAAGCGGATGACCGAGACATAGTCTTTCGAAGCGTTTGCACCTTACGATGGGTAGACCGTACCACCTACAACCCCTACATCCGCTAGTCTACCACCGTAAGAGTTCACACGACTTAGTCAACTATGCGAGCCCACAATGGCTTGTGGCTGCACACGGAAGTTTCTAGTTTGAATAATCTCATGATCCCTTTGAGCCCGGGTGGCGGTCCAAGAAATACAGTAAGTCCTGAAACCCAGGTGCCTAGACAGGCAAGTCCTGGAGTAACCAGGTGCCTCAATCCACCCAGATGTGTGTTTAAGTTGCCACCTTAAATAAACCATTAATTTAACAATCTCACATCTGCCATGGAATACACTCACCCAATCCACGTCTACTAGCATAGCATGGCATAATAAGCAAACGTAGAAGTAACACCCAAAGGTTTCATAAGTAAAACAGGTAATAGGTACTACCTCAATCTACTTCCCATCCCACAATTTAATTAGATCCTAATCATGCAATGTTTGAGGATTGATCTAATGCATAAAAACTGGGTAGTAGAAAAGATATGATCAAATGTTACTTGCCTGCAAAGTTGATGAAGATGATTCGTACTCAAAACTCTTGATAGCTCTACTCGTCACACTCCGGTCAATCTATCGTAATCAAGCAATAGTAGCCACACATAAGCAATCACTCAAAAGATCGGACTGAACGAAGAAAACGAGTCGGAAAACATCAAAACCAAGCAAATAACTCTTGCATCATAAAACAATTTCTAACAGTACCAAAATTATGTGAATTTGGCCTTATCAGAAAGTTTAGGTCAAGAGCTTCGATTTGCAAAAAGAATCAACTCAAACGGAGTTATAAAACTCAAGTTATGATCAAACGAAGTTTGAATACAAATCTGTTTGAATTCAAAATTTAAAACTTTCAAAAACATGTTTGAGTTGGATTACTGGATAGAGGGGATCGTAACGAAGAAGTGGGCGTTGGTTTCGTTGGATTCCGACTTACGAGAATAAAGTTATGAGCGTTTGAAGATTAGGGACTAAAAATAACACTACGGACAGGTCCCTGACGGAAATTAAAAATAAAAAGAAAAATCTATCGAGCGAACGCTCGCTAAACAAAACCGGAAAGAAAAACCGGCGGGAAAACCGATCTAGGGTTTCGGAAAGAAAATCGAAACGAAAAACCGATCTAGAAAACCGGAACGGAAACCGGAACGATTTACGAAAAACCGAACCGAGGAAAAGAAAAGGTGACGCGGCGCGGGGCTAGTACCTCGAAGAGGCGAGGGGCTCCGGCGGCGGCGGCGGCACTTGGCGGCGGCGGCGGTGTGGGGCGGCGGCGGCGCGGTGTGGGGCGGCGGCGGCGCGGGTGTGGGGCTGCGCTGCTGCTGCTGCGGAGGAGAGGAGAGGAGAGGTGTTGGTTTGATGTGTTGGAGGGGGGTGCTTGGGTATTTATATTGGGGAGGGGAGGGGTTTTGCTTGGAGTAGGGGACAAGAATTAGAGTAGGATTAGGAATCCTAGGAATAAAAAACGGAATAACGAAACGGGATCAAATCCTACTAGGATTTGTAAAAGAATAGGAAACCGATCGGCTCCCTTGCTCCCTGGTGCGCGCGCGTGGTGGTGATGGCCTTGGCCTCGGCCGGCCTGCTGACTTGGCGGCTTGGGCCTTTGGCCCAAGGCGCTGTGGTCCTTTTTTTTAACAAACAGAGAGGAAAACAAAATGATAAAACAAAATAAAATGAAAATATTATATAGGCATATAATATATCAAAATTTTCAGAAAAAGATTGCCTACATGATGAACATTATTCTAGCATTAAATAAAATACACACAAATTTAAATAAAGCAAAGAGTGCTTCTGGTCCAATAAAATCCAACAAAAATCATTTTAAAATACCAAAATGACTTCAAATTAATTTCTCTCCAATTTTCTGATGTGGGGAATCATGTTACCCTATTTTCCATATATTTTGTTTTTGGAGAAAAATATTTTGAATAAAAACTCAAATAACTCCAAATTGGAAATAAACTCAAAAGAACTTTCGATTTAATTCTCTTAAAACTCCCAACTCATATTTCATTTAATTTGAAGAAGTCATTTTATCTTCTCTCGTGAAAATCATTGAGTTGCATAAAGTTTCAGAATTGGAAATATTTTCCAAATGAAATTCAAATATTTTCAACACCCTTGTCATTTAAATAAATGGAAGAAGTCATGTCATCTTCTCTCCGTGGTTTTGTGATGAAAAGAATTTGAATTCCGAAGATCATAAAAAATGAAAGTTTGGGAAAGTCCTTTTATTCCCTCTCATCTAACTTCCAAAAAGTTTCGAATTCACTCACTTTCAGTCAATCAATCAAGCAATCAATCAAATCTATCTATTTGTTTATAACATTCCAGAATTTAGAATTTTGGGATGTTACAGTCAATGACACAATCGACTGGAAGATCAACTCCCAGCTGAGTCAAGTGATTATAATACCCAAACGTTTTGAGTATGTGTTCACTGACAGAACTATTCTCCTCCATCTTGCAGCTATAGAACTTGTTGGAGACTTCATATCTCTCAACCTGGGCATTTGCTTGAAATATTAACTTCAAATCTTAGAACATCTCATATGCTCCATGATGTTTAAAACGTCTTTGAAGTCCCAGTTCTAAGCCATAAAGCATGGCGCACTAAACTATTAAGTAGTCATCATATCGAGCTTGCCAAATGTTCATAACGTCTGCATCTGCTCCTGCAATAGGTCTATGATAATCCCCAAGTGCAGGGAATCATCGGATCAATTCCCAAAGGTGGAAGTGATAAGTATGGAGTGTCGAACCCACAAGGAGCTAAAGGTAAGATCAATATTCTCTCAAGTCCTATTCGCCATCGACACGACTCTACATACACCGAACGTTTGCTTCCAACTAGAAACGAGAAATAAAACTACGTTGTGGGTATGAAGAGGATAACTTTGCATGATATCGGAGAGCTAAGATATAAAAATAGGTGCTGTTATCATAAAGTTAGAATATATTACTAAATATTATAAATAGCGAGTGTGGAATAATGATGGGTCGGTGTGCGGAATTGTCCTAGGCAATTGTTAACAAGACCAGTAGTCGTCATTGCAGTTTCATATGAGGGAGAGGCATAAGCTAACATACTTTCTCTTCTTGGATCATATGCACTTATGATTGGAACCCTAGCAAGCATCCGCAACTACTAAAGATCATTAAGGTAAAACCCAACCATAGCATTAAAGCATCAAGTCCCCTTTATCCCATACGCAACAACCCCCTTACTTGGGTTTAAGCTTCTGTCACTCTAGCAACCCATTATAAGCGAATCATGAACGTATTGCAACACCCTACAACAGGAATCCCTCACACTTGCGCGACATGGGGGGCACAATAGGACAGCACCAAAATAAAACATACAACTCGTACCAATTTAGATCATCAATCAACCCAAAGACAAAGGATATCTACTCAAAACATCATAGGATGGCAACACATCATTGGATCATAATATGTGGCATAAAGCACCATGTTGAAGTAGGGAGTACAACGGGATGCGGAAGAGTGGACCGCGTAAAAGAGATGAGGATGGTGATGTTGATGAAGACGATCACCGCGACGATGATTCCCCTCCCAATGGCACTCCGGCGCCACCGAGAGAGAGGAGGATAGGTTCTCCCCCTTGTGCTTCCTCCTCCATGGCCTCCCCCCTAGATGGGGAGAGGTTCTCCCTCTGGTCCTTGGCCCTCATGGCGATGATGGCCCCTCCGGGATCCTCCTCCATGGCCTCCGGTGATGATGGCCCCCCTCAGGAGTGCCGAGAGGGCCTAGATTGATTTCTCGTGGCTGCTGAGAGGCTTGCGGCGGCGAAACTTCTGATCTAGGTTATTTTCTGGGGGTTTCTGTATTTATAGGAATTTTTGGCGTTGGTTTCATGTCAGGGGGGTCTCCGAGTCGTCCACGAGGCAGGGGCCCATGCCCAGGGGGTGGGCGCGCCCCCCCTCCCTCGTGGACAGCCCGGGACTCCTCTGGCCCAACTCTTTTGATCCAGGGGCTTCTTTTGGTCCATAGAAAATCAAAAAAATGGCACGTCAATTGGACTCCGTTTGGTATTCCTTTTCTGTAGAACTCAAAAACAAGGAAAAAACAGAAACTGGCACTAGGCTCTAGGTTAATAGGTTAGTCCCAAAAATCATATAAAATAGCATATAAATGCATATAAAACATCTAAGATGGATAATATAATAGCATGAATACTTCATAAATTATAGATACGTTGGAGACGTATCAACATCCCCAAGCTTAATTCCTGCTCGTCCTCGAGCAGGTAAATGATAAAAGAAATAATCTATGAAGTGTGAATGCTAGCAGGTGCACAAGTTTGATCAATGATAATTTCAATCACCTTTTCTAGCATCATTATATTTCATAACAGTAGCTCATCTCATAAAACTTTTCATGGTCAAGTAACAAGCTATTCACATGTTAAAGTATAGATCATAAACTTTCTTGAAAACTAACAAACAGTGCTCTTAGTCATCAAACAATTGCAATTCATGTTATTTTCAGGAAGGGTCTATGTGAGAGCTTTGATTTAGCAAACTCCACATACTCAACTATCATTTAATCTTTCGCAATTGCTAACACTCATGTGATATTTATGGGTTCAAAGTTTTAATCGGACACAGAGAAAGATAGGGGCTTATAGATTCGCCTCCCAACCTTTTACCTCAAGGGTAATGTCAACAATAATAGTTCATGACAACTTACATCCAATTGGATATATATATATATATATATATATATATATATATATATATATATATATATATATCAGGATCTTTCCAACACAATGTGCTTGCCAAAGGATAAAAAGTAAAAAGAAAAGGTGAAGATCACCATGACTATTGCATAAGATAGAAGATAAAAGTAAGAGATAGGCCCTTCGCAGAGGGAAGCAGGGGTTGTCATGTGCTTTTTTTAAAGTTGGATGCACGAAATCTTAATGCAAAAGAACGTCACTTTATATTGCCTCTTGTCAAAGAGACCTTTATTATGCAGTCCGTCGCTTTTATTTCTTCCCTATCACAAGTTCGTATAAAGCTTATTTTCTTCGCACTAATAGATCATACATATTTAGAGAGCAATTTTTATTGCATGCACCGATGACAACTTACTTGAAGGATCTTACTTAATCCATAGGTAGGTATGGTGGACTCTCATGGCAAAACTAGTTTAAGGGATATTTGAAAGCACAAGTAGTATCTCTACTTGGTGCAAAGAATTTGGCTAGCATAAGGGGGAAAGGCAAGCTCAGCATGTTGGATGATCCATGACAATATACCTTATTTTGGATATAAGAAAAACTAACCCATTACGTTGTCTTCCTTGTCCAACATCAACCTTTTAGCATGTCATATTTTAATGAGTGCTCACAATTACAAAAGATGTCCAAGAAAGTATATTTATATGTGAAATCTCTCTTCCTTGAATATTCTTTCATGAATTGTTCAAGTGACCGATTCTGAGTTTGCTAACCTTCAATAAGTTTACTACCTATACTTATTATGTCTGAAGTCATTACTCCCCATGTTATAAGCATATGAAACATATATGAATTCAGATTTATGATATTCAATTCATTCAACCATTTACTCATAGGATATATGTGAAGCACGTGAGTAAATGACAAACTAGTCCAAAAAGATATAAGTGAAGAACACTGAGTAGTCAAATAATTAACTAGCCGTGGGAGGATTCTTTTTCATTCAAGATTTCAGATCCAATGATTTTATCCAAACAGCAAGTAAAATTGAAAATACGCTCCAAGCAAAACACATATCATGTGACGAATAAAAATATAGCTCCGAGTAAAGTATACCGATAGTTTTGAAGATGAAAGAGGGGATGCCTTCTGGGGCATCCCCAAGCTTAGGCGCTTGGGTCTTCCTTGAATATTACCTTCGGGTGCCTTGGGCATCCCCAAGCTTTGGGTCTCCACTCCTTATTCTCCTCATATCGATATCTCACTCAAAGCTTGAAAACTTCAATCACACAAAACTTAACGGAACTTCGTGAGATAGGTTAGTATGATAAAGAGTAAACCATTCACTTTGGTACTGTCAAAGACAAGGTTCATAATTGTTCTCACACAATGCTTACTGTACCATACCATTTCTACAATTTATATCGAGAAATATAAGCCATAGAAACTAGAAAACAAGCAAGCTATGCAATGAAAACAGAATCTGTCAAAAACAGAACAGTCTGTAATGATCTGAACAGCAACCATACTTATGCTACTCCAAAAATTATGAAATAAATTGGTGGAAGTGAGGAATTTGTCTATTAATCTTATGCAAAAATAATGAACTCAAAATCACTCTTCTGTAAAAAATGGCAGCTAATCTCGTGAGCGCAAAGTTTCTGTTTTTTACAGCAAGATCACATTAACTCTCACCCAAGTCTTCCCAAAGGTCTTACTTGGCACTTAATTGAAACAAAAGCTATAAAACATGATTACTACAGTAGCTTAATCATGTAAACACACAAAAAACATTAAGGGTAAATATTGGGTTGTCTCCCAACAAGCGCTTTTCTTTAATGCCTTTTAGCTAGGCATGATGATTTCAATGATGCTCACGTAAAATAAAAGAATTGAAACATAAAGAGAGCATCATGAAGAATATGACTAACACATTTGAATCTAGCCCACTTCCTATGCCTAGGGATTTTGTGAACACGTAATTTATAGGAACAAGAATCAACTAGCATAGGAAGGCAAAACAAGTATAACTTCAAAACTTTAAGCACATAGAGAGGAAACTTGATATTATTGCAACTCCTACAAGCATATATTCCTCCCTCATAATAACTTTCAGTAGCATCATGAATGAATTCAACAATATAACCATCACATAAAGCATTCTTTTCATGATCTACAAGCATAGAAATTTTTCTACTCTTCACATAAGCAAAATTCTTCTCATTCGGAATAGTGGGATCACTAATTCCTAAAGTTGACACTCTTCCAAACCCACTTTAGATGATTGTATTATTCATACTCCAAAAGATATAAGTGAAGTTCATGGAGCATTCTACGATTAATATAGACTAACCAATATCTGTAGCGACCAGACCCGAATGGATCTAGCGCTCTGTGCTCAGTGTCATCCCTGGATCAGTAATGCTGACACCACACAGTCCTTCGAAGGATTTATAGCAGAGTAGCAATCACACACTTATTACATCGTTGTCCACAAGGGAACTTAATACAATAATATGGCTTAAGGCCATCTAATAATAACAATGGAAGGCTTGGAAGACAAGTGAGTCCATCAACTCCATCGGCATCACCGAGTATAGAACCACGACCTAACACCTTACTCGACGCCCGAAAAGTCTGAACGTGAAAAGTTGCAGCCCGAAAACGGGTCAAAGACATGGAATATGCGGCAATGTAACACATAGAGAACAATGAAGCAACAAGCCTATACTACATGCATATATGGCTGGTGGTAAGGCTCTACTGATTACATTTTTTGCATAAAGCTGATTTTTCCCTACATCAAAGGAATAATTTTATTTAACTATCATGGTGGTTGTTAAACACTGAGAATGGTTGACAGCATCCTCAATCCCAATTAAAAAGTACTCATTAAAACGCAATAACTTTATTATTAGAGTAACATGTTGAGATTCACATGATATTCAAGTACTAGATACTCAAGATGTCCATAACCGGGGACACGGCTAATCATGATTAGTTTATACACTCTGCAGAGGTTTGCGACTTTTCCCCACAAGACTCGATCGCCTCCGCTTGGTTCTCGCACTACATGGTGTTTGAGAGACGGATGACCGAGACATAGTCTTCGTAAGCGCTTAGCACCTTACATGTGGGTAGACCGTACCAACCTACATCCCCTACATCAGCTAGCCTACCCGTAAGAGTTCAAGCACAACTTAGTCAACTACGCCAGAGCCCATAATTGGCTTGTGGCTGCACACGGAAGTTTCCAGCTTGAATAATCTTATGATCCCTTAGAGCCCGGGTGGCGGTCCGAAGAAATACAGCAAGTCCTGATAGAAACCAGGTGCCTCAATCCACCCAGATGTGTGTTTAGGTTGCCACCTTAGATAAACCATTAATTAACAATCTCACATCTGTCATGGATATTCACTCACCCAATCCACGACTACTAGCATAGCATGGCATAATCAAGCAAACGTAGAAGTAACTCCCAAGGTTTCATAAGTAAAACAGGTAATAGGTACTACCTCAATCTACTTCCCATCCCACAATTTAATTAGATCCTAAACATGCAAGTGTTTGAGGGTTTGATCTAATGCATAAAAACTGGGTAGTAGAAAAGGCATGATCAAAGTGTTACTTGCCTTGCTGATGATCCGCGAGTCCTAGAGATTCGAAGTAACAAGCGGCGCACCGGTGATCTAACGCAGACAAACAACAAGCATACAGTAAGTACTCATCTAATGCACAGTGGAAATCTCGAATAAAAGATCTAACCAGATAGTTCAATTTAAGAACCCCAAGTTGCAAAAGAATCGAATCAAGTAAAGCATCGAAAGTCGGAACTCGAGAGAGAACGACTCGGTTTAGCAAATCTGAAATTAGGTCAACATTTCATAGTAGCAAAACTCTGTGTAAGTAGGGTAGTCGGAACGGCGGTTTCGTAACGAAACTCCAGGCGCTTGAATCACCTGATTCCGATAAACGAGCAAGAAATAAAACAGATTTGAAAATCGGATCGTAAATCGAATCGAAAAATAATGGATTAAATCCGATTTAAAAGAAAATGACAAACGGATTAAATAACGGACGTTCATAATGTAACTAATCCAACGACGCGTTCATTGAAACGAACGGGTCGGTGAACGCTCACTAAATAAGAAAACCGAAAAAATAAATCAATCTAGGTTTTTGAAAAAACCGAACATCGCAAAAAAAACCGGATCGGTCTTTAACAAAACCGGATCGGATCGGATCGAATCGGATCGGGCGGCTACCTCCGTGATCGCTGGCGGGCTCCGGCGGCGGGCGTAGGGGCGGCGGGTCCTGGAGGGGCGGCGAGGGCGGCGGGGCTCCTGGCTGGGACGGCGGCGGCGTTCGGGCGGGCAAGTGACTCACTTAGGGGCGGCAAGGGGTGAGAGAGAGGGGGGGCGGTATTTAAGGGAGAAGGCGGCGGGGTGGCTTGGGGAGGGGCAAGCCGGGGAGGCGGGCGGAGCGACTCACGGGCGGCGGCTGCCCCCGAAGGGACTTCAGCGTGCAAGGCGGCGAGGGAGAGGAGGAGGCGGCGGCGCTGGCCGGGCCCGGCTGAGCCGGGCCGGGCCTTGGCCTGTGGGGGCGCGATTTTTTTTAAATTAAAACAAAACGAATTAAAAAATACCAAATGAACTCCGATTTAAATAAAACAAATTTTCCCCGACTCCTAAAAATGAGTCGAACAAAATGAACTTTTAAAAACGGCAAACATGCAATAATTTTTAAAATGCTCATTTTTGCCCAAGCAAAATAAATCTTTGAAAAACCAAATTTGATTTATTTATAAAATCTTCGTTTTTCCTAAATGTTGGGAAAGTCATATTATTCCCTCTCAAAATATTTTTATAGGAAAAACTTTATGAAGATAATTTAAATAAATCCAATGATCCTATTTCCAAAATTTGAGAAATCCCAAATATGAAAATAATGAAACTTCCAACTCTCTCCGAGGGTCCTTGAGTTGCGTGAAATTTTCTAGGATCGGAAAAATGCGAGAAAAATATGATATGCATGATGACCTAATGTATAACATTCCAAATTGAAAATTTGGGATGTTACAAACCTACCTCTTAAGATGAATCTCGCCCTCGAGATTCGGGTTGGCTAGAAAATAGGTGAGGGTGGTCCTTGAGCAAAACTTCCTCTCTTTCCTGTGTGGCTTCATCCTCGGTGTGGTGGCTCCAATGAACTTTGCAAAACTTGATAACCTTGTCATGGGTAACTCTGCTTTGGCATAATCGAGAATCTTAACCGGTTTTTCCTCATATGTCAAATCATCCTTCAACTGAATTGCTTCGGTGCACCGGGTCTCTTAACGGTACCTCTGCTATCTCGGGTGACATTTCTTCAATCGAGAAACATGGAATACATCATGAACTCGACAGTCCTTCCGGCAATTCCAACTTATACTTAACTTCTCCCATGCGTTGCAAAATCTTATACGGTCCAACGAAACGTGGTGCTAACTTTCCTTTAACTCCAAAACGCTTAACTCCTCGAAGTGGGGATACTCTAAGATATACTCTGTCTCCAACTTCATACTCAATCGCTTTGCGCTTTGAATCGGCATAGCTCTTTTGTCTGGACTGGGCTACCTTAAGCCTGTCTCGAATCAACTTAACTTTCGCTCAGACTCCTTAATCAAATCTGGTCCAAACAACCGACGATCTCCGCCATTCCCCATAACAATGGTGTCCTCGCACCTTCTTCCATACAAAGCCTCGAAGGTGCCATCTTCAAGCTGGTTTGGTAACTGTTATTGTAGGAAAATTCTGCATACGGCAAATTGTCATCCCAGCTAGATCCATAATCTAGGGCACAAGCTCTCAAAGCATGTCCTCCAAAAATCTGATTGACTCTCTCGGTCATCCATCGGTCTGTGGGTGGAAAGTCTTTGAATTCCAATCGGGTTCCCAATGTTTCAGTGTAACCGGTTCCAAAATTTCGAGGTAAACCGGGTTCCTCTATCTCGATACGATGCTCCTCGGAACTCCGTGTAAGCACACAATTCTGGTCATGTATATCTTTGCCAACTTAGCAATCGCTATAGGTGGTCTTGATCGGAATAAAATGAGCTACCTTTGTTAAACGGTCGACTATAACCCAAATCGAGTCATATCCTCGAACGAGTCTTTGGTAATCCTGTGATAAAATCCATGCCTAGTTTATCCCACTTCCATTCGGTATCGGCAATGGTTGTAACAATCGGCCGGCTTCCGATGTTCGCCTTTTACTTTATGACATACATCGCAAATCGCTACATATTCCGCAATATCCTTCTTCATTCCGGTCCACCGTAAAGTATTCTTCAAATCCAAGTACATCTTGGTATTTCCTGGGTGAATCGAATAGGGTGAATCATGAGCTTCTTGTAAAATCAACTTCCGATTTACGGGTCATTGGGCACATAAACACGGTCTTCAAACCATAGGGTATCGTGCTCATCCTCACGAAATCCTTTAGCTTTTCCTTTGCTCATTTTCTCCTTTATAGAGGCAACTTCCTTATCTCGCCTTTTTGGGCTTCTCGATTTTGTCCATCGGTGTCGATTGAATCTCCAATGCTGCTACATAGCCTCTCGGAACTATTTCCAATCATAGCTCTCGAAGGTCCTCGGCTAACTCATTGGGTATTAATCCCATTATTAGGGTATTCACGTGGCTCTTACGGCTCAATGCGTCTGCTATTTACATTAGCCTTCCCGGGTGATAATGCAATCTCATGTCATAATCCTTGATAAGCTCTAACCATCTCCTTTGTCTCGAGATTCAATTCCTTACGTGTGAAGATGTACTTCAAACTCTTGTGATCCGTATATACTTCACAATGATTTCCAATGAGAAAATGTCTCCATGTCTTCGTGGCATGCACAACGGCTGCTAACTCCAAATCATGAGTGGCATAATTCAACTCATGGGGCTTAAGTTGTCGTGAAGCATACAAAACAACTCTTCCTTCCTGCATAAGCACTGCTCCAAGTCCTCGACGTGAAGCGTCGCAATACACCTCATAATCCTTAGTCTGATCTGGCAATATCAAACCGTGAGGTAACCAATCTTTTCTTCAACTCCTGAAAACTTGCCTCACGGTCCTCGGTCCATATGAATTTGTTTTCCTTCTTCAACAATTCTGTCATAGGCTTAGCAATCCTTGAGAAATTCTCAATGAACCTTCGGTAGTATCCTGCGAGTCCAAGGAAACTCCGAATCTCTCCAACTGTCGTTGGTGCTTCCCATTTGGTTACGGTCTCAACTTTTGTGGGGTCAACTGCTATTCCTTCTCCGGATATAACATGTCCGAGAAATCCAACTTCCTTTAGCCAAAACTCACATTTGCTGAACTTGGCATACAATTGGTGTTCCCTCAGTTTCTCCAAAACCAATCGCAAATGTTCCTTGTGTTCCTCTTCATTCTTCGAGAAAATCAAAATGTCATCAATGAACACCACGCATTTAACTTATCCAAAAACTCCATAAACACTTTGTTCATCGTGTTCATGAAATAGGCTGGTGCGTTAGTCAGTCCAAATGACATAACGGTATACTCGTGATAGTCCATATCTCGTGGTAAATGCTGTCTTGGGTATGTCCTGCTCCCGAATCTTCAATCGATGGTACCACGATCGCAAGTCGATCTTGGAAAACACCTTGGCTCCTTGCAAGCGATCAAACAGATCATTTATCATAGGTAGTGGGTACTTGTTCTTGATTGTTACTTCATTCAATCCACGATAATCAACAACCATTCTTAACGATCCGTCCTTCTTCTCCACTAGCAAAACGGGTGATCCCCAAGGTGAAGAACTTGGGCGATAAAACCTTTATACAAAAGCTCCTTAATCGCTTCTTGATTTCCGCCAAATCCTGTGGCCGGCATCCTATACTTGCCGCTTCGATATCGGGCCTGTTCCTCGGCAACAGCTCGATCAAAACTCAATGTCTCTATCCGGTGGCATTCTGGCAACTCTTCCGAAATACATCAGAAAATCCTTCACCATCGGTACTTCTTCCGCACCACTCCGATAAGCAATTAACTTGCGCTCTTCTCTACCGATGCCGTGATACATACTTAATCCTTCTTCCTTCTGGTGTGGTGAGCAAAATTGACTTTGTGGTGCAATCTATGTTTCCTCCATACCTTGATAACCAATCCATACCAAATATCACATCAAATCCTTGGGATTCCGTAACTATTAGGTCCGAGGGAAAACATAGTGTCCAATCCTTAATGGCAAATGATCACACCATTTACTAGCCATGTACTCGCCTCCGGGTGAGGTTACTAGCATGGGTGACCTAAGGGCTTGGGTTGGTAACTTGTACTTATCCACAAATCCCCTTGATATGTATGAATGCGATGCACCAAGATTTAAAAAGAACAACCGCAGAAATGACTTAACCAAAAACTTACCGACATCGCATCGGGCTGATCTTCAACCTCCTCCACATCAATGTGGTTCACCCGTCCCCTATTGAAAGGGTTGGGCTTCTTTCCAGTAGCTTCCATTGCCATTTCCATTCTGGCCTTCGGACAGTCATTTGCATAATGCCCAGTCTTGCGGCACTTAAAGCAAGTAATATGACTCAGTCTACTTTGGATGGTGTTGACGGTTGGTGCGATTCTGTCCATTACTTCCTCCATTCCCTGCTCCCATTCTTGGTGCTATTGTGGTTATGCGAATTACCTCCTCCATGGGTATGTCAAACTGAATTCTGACTTAGGGGTATAACGAGGTTTCGCTGAGCTCCAGAGTTATACTTCCCTTGCCCATACTTCCGCTTACGGTTCTCAATTTCTTCGCTTTCCTTCAATCATGAGGGCTCGGTCTACTAACTCCTGGTAGTTATTGAACCGGCTACCATCAACGGCATCTTGAACTCATCATTCGGTCCTTCTAGAAACTTCTCCTGCTTAGTGCATCAAGAGTAACGTCATCCGGGGCATAACGTGCTAGTTTACTAAAGTCATCCACGCATCGCCAACAGTCCCTTCCTCCTTGGCGTAAGTTGCGAAACTCACGCTTCTTCATGGCCATAGCTCCTGCTTTGAAACATGGGCAAGGCTGAAAAGCTTGTTGAAATTGATCCCATGTGATGGTGTCTACAGTGGTAAGTGGCTGTGAAATTCTCCCACCATGCGCCTTCTGGGTCCTTGGTCGATGCGCAGCAAACTTCACTCTTTCTCCATCCGTGCATCCTGCAGTGGTCAGCTCCCTTCCTATCTTGCGGAGCCAGTCATCTGCTACAATTGGCTCGGTGCTACTGGAATACACCGGCGGGTTTAGTCTAAGGAAACGAGTCAGATGATCCGCAGGTGGTGGTGGCGGTGGGTTGTTGTTGTTGTTGTTGTTGCTCGGTTACGCACCAATGTTTGAATCAGGGTATTCTCTTTGGATCAATTGGGTGATCTCTGGCGGGAAAACGAATCCGGTCGCGTCTCGGAGGCATCCGATGGGTTTAGAAAAGATGAGAATTTAGAATAGAATGAGGTCTAAGGGGAATCACTACCCAAATGCACATGAGCAAATACACACAAAATCACTTCATTCAATCAAACAAAGGCTTACAACGATCTAACTATCGCAAAAGTGCGTGTACTATAAGGTTTACATGGAGGAATACTACTAATATGTGGGGACTTCTACTAATTTGAACCGTGGAAGACTCCATAATGTCCGCTTCCAAATTCGTCTTCAAAGTCGGGTTCACTTGGATCCGAATCGGTGTCGTCGATGTTGATGTAGTCGCTTGGGCAATCGACATACCGGTCTTCATTCCTAAGCGCCAACTTCTTCTTCAGTTCTTCAATCTCGTACTTAAGATCGTTATTGTGTCTTGCTAGAGCTACGATCTCGGCCCATATAGTCCTTATGAGTTGTCTTTAGTTCTTCTTCAAGTTCGATGATCCTTCCTTTTGCATTCTCGCAACTCCAACATATCATTGCACATTTGGTTCTCCGGCGCCGAATGTGCTGGTTTAACTCTGGATGAATGCTGCAATGGATCTATCCTTCTTGGTGCCGACGACGTCCCATTTGTCATCTCGGCGTCCGCAAATCTGGTAGATTGTGTCCTTAAGATCTTCTTGATAAACTTCTCCAATGCGTCCCATGGTGATGTGAGCTGCCATGCTCTTTCCTGCACTCCAAGTTGGTGCAATCGAAAACACTATCTATAGGCTTGGTGATTGGGGCGAATGTCCTTCCCGAACGTGAGCGTGAATCTTCCAGCCTCTTCGTGCAGAGTGGCGTTGAAAGTCCCGTGAAGCTTGGTAATCCAATGTTCGTACTTGGTAACTTCCTTCAAGTGAAATCCAAAGGTGTGCCTTCATCCGGTTGGGTGTACTTGATCTTCGCGTCTGGTCATCCTAAAGAGAGTAGAAAAGATGAGGAGTTAGAAATGAGAAGAGAGTAGTGATCTATGGCTTTATCTTAGTGGTCGTGGTCTCCACAACGCGGTGCTCGATACCATTCTCCCTGGCGACCGGACGAATGGATCTAGCGCTCGTGCTCGATGTCATCCTGGATCAAGAATGTCGACACCACAAAGTACTTCAAGGATTTATAGCAGAGTAGCAATCACACACTTATTACATCGTTGTCCACAAGGGAACTTAATACAATAATATGGCTTAAGGCCATCTAATAATAACAATGGAAGGCTTGGAAGACAAGTGAGTCCATCAACTCCATCGGCATCACCGAGTATAGAACCACGACCTAACACCTTACTCGACGTCTGAAAAGTCTCATAGAACGTGAAAAGTTGCAGCCAAAACGGGTCAAGACATGGAATATGCCGGCACTGTAACACATAGAGAACAATGAAGCAACAAGCCTATACTACATGCATATATGGCTGGTGGTAAGGCTCTACGGTTACATTTTTGCATAAAGCTGATTTTTCCCTACATCAAAGGAATAATTTTATTTAACTATCATGGTGGTTGTTAAACATTGAGAATGGTTGACGATCCTCAATCCCAATTAAAAAGTACTCATTAAAACCCAATAACTTTATTATTAGAGTAACATGTTGAGATTCACATGATATTCAAGTACTAGATACTCAAGATGTCCATAACCGGGGACACGGCTAATCATGATTAGTTTATACACTCGCAGAGGTTTCATGACTTTTCCCCACAAGACTCGATCGCCTCCGTTTGGTTCTCGCACTACATGGTGTTTGAGAGACGGATGACCGAGACATAGTCTTCGTAAGCGCTTAGCACCTTACATGTGGGTAGACCGTACCAACCTACATCCCCTACATCAGCTAGCCTACCCGTAAGAGTTCGCACAACTTAGTCAACTACGCCAGAGCCCATAATTGGCTTGTGGCTGCGCACGGAAGTTTCCAGTTTGAATAATCTTATGATCCCTTAGAGCCTGGGTGGCGGTCCAAGAAATACAGGCAAGTCCTCGATAGAAACCAGGTGCCTCAATCCACCCAGATGTGTGTTTAGGTTGCCACCTTAGATAAACCATTAATTAACAATCTCACATCTGTCATGGATATTCACTCACCCAATCCACGCCTACTAGCATAGCATGGCATAATCAAGCAAACGAGAAGTAACTCCCAAGGTTTCATAAGTAAAACAGTAATAGGTACTACCTCAATCTACTTCCCATCCCACAATTTAATTAGATCCTAAACATGCAAGTGTTTGAGGGTTTGATCTAATGCATAAAAACTGGGTAGTAGAAAAGGCATGATCAAAGTGTTACTTGCCTTTGTCGATGATCCATGAGTCCTAGAGATTCAAGTAACAAGCGGCGCACTCGGTGATCTAACGCAGACAAACAACAAGCATACAGTAAGTACTCATCTAATGCACAGGAAATCTCGAATAAAAGATCTAACCAGATAGTTCAATTTAAGAACCACAGTTGCAAAAGAATCGAATCAAGTAAAGCATCGAAAGTCGGAACTCGAGAGAACGACTCGGTTTAGCAAATCTGAAATTAGGTCAAAATTTCATAGTAGCAAAACTCTGTGTAAGTAGGGTAGTTTGAACGGCGGTTTCAGAACGAAACTCCAGCGCTTGAATCACCGATTCGATAAACGAGCAAGAAATAAAACAGATTTGAAAATCGGATCAGAAATCGAATCTGAAAAATAATGGATTAAATCCAATTTAAAAGAAAATGACGAACGGATTAAATAACGGACGTTCGTTAACAGAACTAATCCAACGAACGCGTTCATTGAAACGAACGGGTCGGTGAACGTTCACTAAATAAGAAAACCGAAAAAAATAAAATCAATCTAGGTTTTTTGAAAAAAAACCGAACATCGCAAAAAATAAAATAAAACCGGATCGGTCTTTTAACAAAACCGGATCGGATCGGATCGGATCGGATCGGGGCGGCGGCTACCTCCGGTGATCGCCGGCGGGGCTCCGGGCAGCGGGCGAGGGGCGGCGGGGTCGGGAGGGGCGGCGAGGGGCGGCGGGGGCTCCCGGCGTCAGTGGGACGGCGGCGGCGTTCCACAAGGGCGTGGACTCATTAGGGGCGGCAAGGGTGAGAGAGAGGGGGGGCGGTATTTAAGGGGAGAGGGCGGCGGCGGGTGGCTTGGGGAGGCAAGCCTGTGGGAGGCGGGCGAGCCGACTACGGGCAAGGCTGCCCCCGAAGCTAGACTTTGGCGCACAAGGCATGAGGGAGAGGAGGAGGCGGCGGCTGGGCCGGGCCTGGGCTGGGCCGGGCTGGGCCTTGGCCTGTGGGCGCGATTTTTTTAAATTAAAACAAAACGAATTAAAAAATACCAAATGAACTCCGATTTAAATAAAACAAATTTTCCCGACTCCTAAAAATGAGTCGAACAAAATGAACTTTTAAAACGGCAAACATGCAATAATTTTTAAAATGCTCATTTTGCCTAAGCAAAATAAATCTTTCAAAACCAAATTTGATTTATTTATAAAATCTTCGCTTTTCCTAAATGTTGGGAAAGTCATATTATTCCCTCTCAAAATATTTTTATAGGAAAAACTTTATGAAGATAATTTAAATAAATCCAATGATCCTATTTCCAAAATTTGAGAAATCCCAAATATGAAAATAATGAAACTTCCAACTCTCTCCGAGGGTCCTTGAGTTGCGTGAAATTTTCTAGGATCGGAAAAATGCGAGAAAAATATGATATGCATGATGACCTAATGTATAACATTCCAAATTGAAAATTTGGGATGTTACAATATCCAAGCTCAAAATGTATAAGTGAAGCACACGAAGCATTCTATAAAACCATACTCAAAAGATTTAAGTGAAGCACAAAGAGCAATTCTATAAGATCATACTTAAAAGATATTAGTGAAGCACATGAAGTATTCTATAAATCAATGAAGGGCTATCTCATACTAGCATGGTTCTTAAAGGAAAAACAAAAACATAAAGGACACAAATCATGTGAACAAAACGAAAACCGAGGTATACCGATATTTGTTGAAGAAGAAAGATGGGATGCCAACCGGGGCATCCCCAAGCTTAGATGCTTGAGTATCCTTGGAATATTTACTTGGTGTTCCTTGGGCATCCCCAAGCTTAGATGCTTGAGTATCCTTGGAATATTTACTTGGTGTTCCTTGGGCATCCCCAAGCTTGAACTATTTTCTCTCTTTATTCTTCTAACATCGGTAACTCCTCGTTCTTCGAACACTTCATCCACAAAAACTTAACAAAAACTTTGCGAGATCCGTTAGTATACTAAAGCAAATCATTAACTTTAGGTACTGTAATGAACTAATTCTTTATTTATATTGGTGTTAAACCTACTGTATTCCAACTTCTCTATGGTTCATACCCCACGATACTAGCCATAGATTCATCAAAATAAGCAAACAACACGCGAAAAACAGAATCAGTCAAAAAAAGGACAGTCTGTAGTAATCTGGAAGTTTAGTAAATTTATGTAACTCCCAAAATTATGAAATAAATTTAAAATTTGAAAAATTTGTACATAAGTAATGTGCAAAAAGTTTCAGACCCATTTGACCTTCCAGTAAAAAATGTAAAATCACGCACTACAACCAAAGTTTCTGTTTTTGTTCTGCACATAGTAAACAAGCAATCTAATCATCCTAAAACCAAAGCTTGGAACATTATTTTTATAATACAATGAATATATAAAAGGGGATAATTATTTACATAGAAAATTCCATGAAAAATTCTACATTGTTTCCGTGAGCATGAACACAAGTCCCCAAGGTCGACCCTCACTTCTTCAATGCATAACTTTCCAATCACTTCTCTTTTTGAAAAACTTTTTAGGCATGATAGGCAAGTATTTTTTTGTATTTTCATTCTTTATTTTTTTTATGTTTCACCCACAACTAAACAGAAACAAAAAGGAAAAACAAAATCTACTTAGTGAAGAAAGCAAACAAGCACACACGAGAATATGAACCCCACGCTATTGCTCGCAAGAACGGCGCTTTAAAAGAGCTTGATAATCCCCAAGTGCAGGGAATCATCATAGCAATTCCCAAAGGTGGAAGTGATAAGTATGGAGTGTCGAACCCACAAGGAGCTAAAGGTAATATCAATATTCTCTCAAGTCCTATCTGCCACTGATACGACTCTACGTACACCGAACGTTTGCTTCCAACTAGAAACGAAAAATAAAACTACGTTGTGGGTATGAAGAGGATAACTTTGCATGATATCACAGAGCTAAAATATAAAAGTAGGTGATGTTATCGTAAAGTTAGAATATATTACTAAATATTATAAATAGCGAGTGTGGAATAATGATGGGTCGGTGTGCGGAATTGTCCTAGGCAATTGTTAACAAGACCGGTAGTCGTCATTGCAATTTCATATGAGGGAGAGGCATAAGCTAACATACTTTCTCTTCTTGGATCATATGCACTTATGATTGGAACTCTAGCAAGCATCCGCAACTACTAAAGATCATTAAGGTAAAACCCAACCATAGCATTAAAGCATCAAGTCCCCTTTATCCCATACGTAACAACCCCCTTACTCGGGTTTAAGCTTCTGTCACTCTAGCAACCCATTATAAGCGAATCATGAACGCATTGCAACACCCTACAACAGGAATCCCCCACGCTTGCGTGACACGTAGGGCACAATAGGACAGCACCAAAATAAGACATACAACTCGTACCAATCTAGATCATCAATCAACCCAAAGACAAAGGATATCTACTCAAAACATCATAGGATGGCAACACATCATTGGATCATAATATGTGGTATAAAGCACCATGTTCAAGTAGGGATTACAGCGGGGTGCGGGAGAGTGGACCGCGTAAAAGAGATGAGGATGGTGATGATGATAGTGATGTTGATGAAGATGGTCACCGCGGCGATGATTCCCCTCCCGATGGCACTCCGGCGCCATCGAGAGAGAGGAGGATAGGTTCTCCCCCTTGTGCTTCCTCCTCCATGGCCTCCCCCCTAGATGGGGAGAGGTTCTCCCTCTGGTCCTTGGCCCTCATGGCGATGATGGCCCCTCCGGGATCCTCCTCCATGGCCTCTGGTGATGATGGCCCCCTCCAGCAGGGTGCCAGAGAGGGCCTAGATTGATTTCTCGTGGCTAGAGAGGCTTGCGGCGGCGGAACTTCTGATCTAGGTTATTTTCTGGGGGTATCTGTACTTATAGGAATTTTTGGCGTTGGTTTCACGTCAGGGGGTCTCTGAGTCATCCACGAGGCAGGGGCCCACGCCCAGGGGGGTGGCGCGCCCCCACCCTCGTGGACAGCCCGAGACTCTTCTGGCCCAACTCTTTTGCTCCAGTGGCTTCTTTTGGTCCATAAAAAATCAACAAAAATTGGCACGTCAATTGGACTCCGTTTGGTATTCCTTTTCTGTAGAACTCAAAAACAAGGAAAAAACAGAAACTGGCACTGGGCTCTAGGTTAATAGGTTAGTCCCAAAAATCATATAAAATAGCATATAAATGCATATAGAACATCTAAGATGGATAATATAATAGCATGAATACTTCATAAATTATAGATACGTTGGAGACGTATCAGTCTGTCACCTAGCGGTGCATCAAGGACATAATTCTTCTAGACATGTGTGGATACATAAACAAATACCGTGTCCGTAGTAAGCCTCTACTAGATTAGCTTGTTGATCAAAGATGGTTAAGGTTTCCTAACCATAGACATGTGTTGTCATTTGATAACGGGATCACATGTGATGGACAAGGCCCATCCGTTAGCTTAGCATATTGATCATTCAGTTTATTGCTATTGCTTTCTTAATGTAAAATACATATTCCTCCGACTATGAGATTATGCAACCCCCGGATACCGGAGGAATACCTTGTGTGCTATCAAACGTCACAACGTAACTGGGTGATCATAAAGATGCTCCACAGGTATCTCCAAAGGTGTTTGTTGAGTTGGCATAGATCGAGATTAGGATTTGTCACTTCGAGTACCGGAGAGGTATCTCTAGGCCCTCTCGGTAATACGCATCATAAGAAGCCTTGCAAGCAAAGTGACTAATGAGTTAGTTGCAGGATGATGTATTACGGAACGAGTAAAGAGACTTGCCGGTAACGAGATTGAACTAGGTATGAAGATACCGATGATCGAATCTCGGGCAAGTAACATATCGATGGACAAAGGGAATTACATATGTTGTCATAACGGTTCGACCGATAAAGATCTTCGTAGAATATGCATGAGTCAATATGGGCATGCAGGTTCTGCTATTGGTTATTGACCGGAGAGGTGTCTCGGTCATGTCTACACAGTTCTCGAACCCGTAGGGTCCTCACGCTTAACGTTCGTTAACGATATAGTGTTATATGATTTGGTGACCGAATGTTGTTTGTAGTCCCGGATGAGATCACAGACATGACGAGGATTCTCGAAATGGTCGAGAGGTAAAGATTGATATATAGGACGATGGTATTCAGACACCGGAATAGTTTAGGAGTGCACCGGGTACTCATCGGGTCACCGGAAGGGGTTCTGGGCACCCCCGGCAAGTGTATGGGCCTTATGGGCCAAAGGGGGGACATACCAGCCCACAAGGGGGCCAGTGCGCTCCTTCCCTTGGCTGGCCGGCCCTAGGGGAAGGAAAGGGGAGGGGGTGGCCCCTCCTGCCTTTCCCTCCTCAGGAGAGAAATGAAGGGGGGGAGGGCACCTCCTTCCTTCCTTCCTTCCTCCCGCACTCCAAATACAGAAGGGGGGGACCACTTTGGGGAAGACCCCAAGTAGAATTCAGCCTACTTGGGGGCGCCTCCTGGCTGCTCCCTCCACCCCAACCTATATATATGTGGGAGGGGGGCGCCTCCTGGCTGCTCCCTCCACCCCACCTATATATATGTGGGAGGGGGGCGCCTAGCACACCAGAACATTATCTTAGCCGTGTGTGGCACCCCCCTCCACCATTTACACCCCTGGTCATATTTTCCTAGTTCTTAGGCGAAGCCCTGCGGAGATAGCTTCACCATCACCGTCACCATGCCGTCGTGCTGCCGGAACTCATCTACTACCTCACCGTCTTGCTGGATCAAGAAGGCGGAGGACGTCACCGAGCTGAATGTGTGCAGAACGCGGATGTGCCGTACGTTCGGTACTTGATAGGTTGGAGCGCGAAGAAGTTCGACTACATCAATCGCGTTGTTAAACTCTTCCGCTTACAGTCTATGAGGATACATGGACACACTCTCCCCTCTCGTTGCTATGCATCTCCGTGGATAGATCTTGCGTGTGCGTAGAATTTTTTTTGTTTTCCATGCAACATTTCCCAACATATGTACGATCACTGCAGGCCGGACAGGGAGGCCCCCATCTTTTCTAGGGTGTTGGTGAAGATAATATTGAGGCCACTACCTCCGTCCATCAGGACACGTGAGAGGCGGTGATGTCTACTACGCAACTTTATTCTTGTAGACATGTGTTGGGCCTCCAAGCGCAGAGTTTTGTAGGACAGTAGCAATTTTCCGTCAAGTGGATGACCTAAGGTTTATCAATCCGTGAGAGGTGTAGGATGAAGATGGTCTCTCTCAAACGACCCTGCAACCAAATACAAGAAATCTCTTGTGTCCCCAACACACCCAATACAATGACAAATTGTATAGGTGCACTAGTTCGGCGAAGAGATGGTGATAAAAGTGTAATATGGATGGTAGAAATATGTTTTTATAATCTGAATAAATAAAAACAGCAAGGTAGAAAATAGTAAACAGGCACAAAAACGGTATTGCAATGCTTAAAAACAAGGCCTAGGGTCCGTACTTTCACTAGTGCAACCTCTCAACAATGCTAACATAGTTGGATCATATGATTATCCCTCAAAGTGTAACGAAGAATCACTCTCGAGTTCCTATTAGCGGAGAACAAAAGATAGGAATTGTTTGTAGGGTACTAAACCACCTCAAAGCTATTCTTTCCGTTCGATCTATTCAAGAGTCCGTACTAAAATAACACAAAGCTATTTTTTCCGTTCGATCTATCCTAGAGTCCGTACTAAGATACTCCCTCCGTTCGGAACTATTTGTCTCGGAAATGAATGTATCTAGAACTAAAATATGTCTAGATACATTCATTTCTGCGACAAGTAATTCCGAACGGAGGGAGTAACAACAAAGCAAGTTCATATTCATAATACTAAATCCACACAAAGAACTATAAAGAGACGCCAAAGTTTCCGTCGGAGAAAAGATAATAAAAAAGTGCATCAACCCCTATGCATAGATTACCCCAATATCACCGCGGGAATCCACGAGTTGAATGCCATAACATATATCAAGTGAACCAATAAGATACCCCAATTGTCACCTCAAGTATTCATATCGCAAGACATATATCATGTGTTCTCATCTCTGAATATTCAATCCGACATGACAAAACTTCAAAGGGTAAAGATTCAATTCACCACAACAGAGTATAGAGGGGAGAAACATCATATGATCCGACCATTAACAAAGCCCATGATATAGATCATGAGAGAGAGAGAGATTAAACACATAGCTACTGGTACAAACCCTCAGCCCCGAGGGTGGACTACTCCCTCCTCATCATGGTGGCCGCCAGGATGATGAAGATGGCCACCAGTGATGATTCGCCACTCCGGAAGGGTGCCGAAACGGGTCTAGATTGGTTTTCGGTGGCTACAGAGCCCTGCGGCGGCAGAACTTCTGATCTAGGTTAACCCCGAAGGGTTTCAGAATATTTGGGAATTTATAGTGTAAAGAGGGGGTGCGGGAGGCCACCGAGGTGGGCATAACACACCTGGGTGCGCCAGGGGGGCCTGGCCCACCCTGGTGGGTTGTGCCCCCCTCGGGGCACCCCCCAGGTGCAGCTGTGGCCCAATGGGTTCCTTCTGGTCCAAAAAAAATCCCCGTAAAGTTTCGTTGCGTTTGGACTCCGTTTGATATTGATTTCCTGCAATGTAAACAAGTAAAAAACAGCAACTGGCACTAGGCACTGGATCAATAGGTTAGTCCCAAAAAATGATATAAAGTTGCCATAAAATGATTGTAATACACCCAAGAATGATAAAATAACAGCATGAATACTTCATATATTATAGATACGTTGGAGACATATCAGGCGGCAGCCCCCAATGATTGAATCTACCACCAGGGCATGCTTGCCATGGTGAATGATGTTTCCCGGGTGATCGCTGACGTTGAAGGTCACAATTTCCTTGGACCACAGAAGGGGCTCGCTGGTCGCCTTTTCTGTCATGTAGATCGCGCGACATGTGAGTTTCTGGTAGCGACGTGTGTCCGCCGCCATGAATATTATATTCACGGAGGTCTCGTAGGAGGGCTGGTGGACCAAACGAGCCTTCTTCCGTCGTGCAGTGGTCCGCTCATATTCCCACGTGATATCGTTCGAGTCGGGGAAGGTTCCCACGTCCCTTATTCGTCAAAAACGAACTCAATCATCATGAAACGTATGAAGTCGATGAAGGGAGGGGGAGAGACGTCAAAAGGTCACCCCCAAATTGCCGACGACTAGCTCAAAAGAGCCGAACACAAAGGTTTGGCCCGACGAGAATTCGTCGGCTCCTTTTGGTTCTTCGTGCCGGGTTAGGTCTCTGAGAAACCTCGCCCATGCCTGGCGCGCCAACTGATGGTGCAAAATACCGTCAAATCCCCCGGTGGGGTTCATGACGAGGTCAGAAGTATCGGGATGAAGCCTGCACGCATAGTTTACCCAGGTTCGGGCCTCCGTAGAGTAATACCCTACGTCTTGTTTCTTCTTGTTATTCACGGTGGAGAGATACCTCGTCTAAGAGATTACAATGATACTTGTGATCGCTACCGAGAGTTTGCCTATCTGAGATTAGATGCCCCAGATGTTGGAAATATGCCCTAGAGGCAATAATATTTTATTAATATATTTCCATCTTCATAAATAAGATTTTATATTTCATGCTATAACTGCTATGATTCTAGAATACGCAATTCAGTGGAAAACTCATATGCATGTGTGAGATGATAAACGGTAAAATAAAGGTTCTCGGTCTTGCCTCTAAGACTAGCTCAAGTGTTATTGGTGATCATGTTTTCCGGATCTCAGGATATCATTAAGTGTAACGGTAATCCCGAAACAACATTGATAGTATGACGTTAGAAGAACAATCATATTGAATCAACCCAATCTTGTTTGTTATACTTTGAGATAATATCGTCTGTAATCAATTATTATAACATGGAGTGTTAGCATGTGTTTTAGTTCCTCAGACCATGAGAGTATCTTAGTCACTTCCTACCATACGATGGACTTTGGCGTTCCTCAAACGTCATCTGTAACTAGGTGATCATAACAACAACTTACGGGTTCATCGGAAAGTTTAACAAGGGACTGGATAGCTCGAGAGTGGGATTTGCTCCTCTGATGATGGAGATATATTCGTAGGGCCCTATCAGTGTGACGGCATCCATCATCGTCTGGCCAGACACAGGTGACTATGTCACGGGAATGCCGGGACATTTCAGCGACAAAGAAGAACAAATCGGTAATAGGATCTACGATATAGTGAGCATGTATATGACTCATGAGGATACCGATGCACCCCGGGTATTCTAAAGTATCGTGAAGCAAAGGGAATATCACATGATAACCAAATGTTCACTCGAATATCATTCATGTGCTCATAGGGATCGATATGGATGTCCACGGTTCCACTATCGGTCATTGAACGAAGGATTTTGTTCATGTCTATGAGTTACCGAACCTACGGGGTCACAAGTTTGAGGCTATCATGATCTGTTGAGTATTAGTAGGATGGGAGTAATGAGAATATATTTGCGGAATTGTTTCATAAATATTCAGAATAGTTTCGAGTGGATCCGAAAGTGTTTCAGGGTCACCGAAAGGGCTTCGGAGAGTATCGGGTAATACCAGGTACTACCGATAAATAATATATAGGTGGGAAATGTTTTCGGTGATGTTAAATATATATATATATATATATAAGGGTCTAGGTATTATTAGAAGGCTTTTGTATTAAATTAAATATCAACGATCCTTAAAGGGCCAAGAGGAGGAAGGCAACCTGGGCCACAAGGCGATGCAAAAAAAATCCTTCTGTGTGTGTTGGGGGGGGGGGCGAATCCTAGTGGGTGAGGAGTCCAATTGCTCCCCTGGCTGTCGCACCAAGGAGGGGCTTTCCCTCCCTGATGACAGCCCCTCCTCTCCCCTCGAACCTATATATACATGAGGTGTTGGCCCTTTTCTACATAGAAGTTTTTGGAGCCTCCTCTCGTTCATCTAGCCCTAGTTCTAGTTGTCCTGGTTGAATAATGAGAGCTTGGTCTAGTTCCTCTAATCGTCATAATTAGAAGCCCAATGTGGTCCTAATCTCCTTCCTCTAATTCTTTGATGATGATTAGCTCTAGACGGCGAAGTGCTGCCGCATCATGAATGTTGCATGCTTGCAACCAAGTAGAGAGGTCGTGCTTTCGGTCTTAGGTTCAAGGGACTGTTCGTGGGCGGTTTGAGGGATCATTCATCGACAGTTCCAGGGACTCCAAGTATGATCCACACTGACACGTTCTTCTTCCGCTGCAATTCGGTGACGGTATCGACCGTGGTCCCAACCCGCTAAGCATGTTCATCTTGATCTTGGGTGTTCGCAGGTGCGATTTTTTGTTTATTTTCCGTTGGGGAATGCAGTAATTTAAAAAATTTAGGGCTGGCCGTGCCCCCCCCCCCCCTTGAGGAGTCCGAATTGGACAAGGAGGCGGGGCGGTGCCCCCTCTTTCCCTCCCTCTCTCCCTATCCTTCCTTTCCCCTTCCCCCTCCTAGTAGGACTAGGAAAGGGGGAGTCCTACTCCTACTAGGAGGAGGACTCCTCCCCTCCTTGGCGCGCCCAAGGGCCGGCCGGCCTCCCCCCTTGCTCCTTTATATACGGGGGCAGGGGGCACCCTAGAACACAACAACAGACATTGTCTTAGCCGTGTGCGGTGCCCCCCTCCACCATAATCCACCTCGGTCATATCGTTGTAGTGCTTATGTGAAGCCTTGCGCCGGTAGCTTCATCATCACCGTCATCATGCCGTCGTGCTGACGAAGCTCTCCCTCGACACTCAATTGGATCGAGAGTTCGTGGGACGTCACCCAGCCGAATGTGTGCAGATCGCGGAGGTGCCGTACTTTCGGTACTAGGATCGGTCGGATCATGAAGACGTATGACTACATCAACCGCGTTGTCATAAAACTTACGCTTATGGTCTAAGGGTACGTGGACTACACTCTCCCCTCTTGTTGCTATGCATCACCATGATCTTGCGTGTGCGTAGGATTTTTTTTGAAATTACTGCGTTCCCCAACAGTGGTATCAGAGCCAGGTTTATGCATAGATGTTATATGCACGAGTAGAACACAAAGAGTTGTGGGCGATAATAGTCATACTGCTTACCAGCATGTCATACTTTGATTTGGCGGTATTGTTGGATGAAGTGACCCAGACCGACATTATATGACCGTGTTCATGATATTGGTTCTACAGATGTGCTTCGCACAAAGGTGGCTAGTGGGTGTCTGTTTCTCCAGCTTTAGTTGAATCGAGTGTGACTACGCCCAGTCCTTGTTGAAGGTTAAAACAGCAAACTTGACAAAAAATCGTTGTAGTTTTGATGCGTAGGTAAGAACGGTTCTTGCTAAGCCCGTAGCAGCCACGTAAAACTTGCAACAACAAAGTAGAGGACGTCTAACTTTTTTTTTGCATGGCATGTTGTGATGTCATATGGTCAATACGTGATTATTTAAATTGTTGTATGAGATGATCATGTTTTGTAACACAGTTATTGGCAACTGGCAGGAGCCATATGGTTGTCGCTTTATTGTATGAAATGCAATCGCCATGTAATTGCTTCACTTTATCACTAAGCGGTAGCGATAGTCGTAGACGCAACAATTGGCAAGGCAACAACGATGCTTCGATGGAGATCAAGGTGTCAAGCCGGTGACGATGGTGATCATGACGGTGCTTTGGAGATGGAGATCAAAGGCACAAGATGATGATGGCCATATCATATCACTTATATTGATTGCATGTCATGTTTATCCTTTATGCATCTTATTTTTCTTAGTATGGCGGTAGCATTATAAGATGATCTCTCACTAAATTTCAAGGTATAAGTGTTCTCCCTGAGTATGCACCGTTGCTACAGTTTGTCGTGCCGAGACACCATGTGATGACCAGGTGTGATAAGCTCTATGTTCACATACAATGGGTGCAAGCCATCTTTGCAAAAGCAGAATACTCGGGTTAAACTTGACGAGCCTAGCATATGCAGATATGGCCTCGGAACACTGAGACCGAAAGGTCGAGCGTGAATCATATAGTAGACATGATCAACATAGTGATGTTCACCATTGAAAACAACTCCATCTCACGTGATGATCGGACATGGTTTAGTTGATATGGATCACGTGATCACTTAGATGATTAGAGGGATGTCTATCTAAGTGGGAGTTCTTTAGTAATAGAAAAAAGTCCATTTTACTACCCTGAATAAAGTGGGTGGTTCACTTTAACCCCTGATCTATTTTTGGCTCCTTCTACCCCCCAAACAAACCAAAACCGGACAAAACACCCCCCTGGCTGGTTTGTCTCCACTCGTTGCTGATGTGGCACTAGTCAACGGTGGTTTTGACCTCAGTGGGCCCCCTTGTCAGGTCGGGCGTGGGCATCCCCACCGCTCCCTCGCGCTTTGTTCCGGCTCCAGCGCGACCCCGCTGACGAGCCGCGTCGCCACCTGCTCCACCCCGTGCTAGCCCGCCTCCTATCGCGGCTACGCCGCCCCGCCATTCGAAGTGGCGCTCTCGGTGAGCACCCCGCTCGGCCTCGCCTCGCTCCTCCGCGGCATTGGCTCCGGCGCCGTCCGCCCCGTCGCCGCTCCGGCCAAGGCTGCGCCGCCCCGCCTCCTCCCCGAGCTTACGCTGTGGACCCCAGCCGCCCTCGCGCGCTGCTCACGCCGTCGTCCCTGGTGATAACCCACAAGTATAGGGGATCGCAACAGTTTTCGAGGGTAGAGTGTTCAACCCAAATTTATTGATTCGACACAAGGGGAGCCAAAAAATATTCTCAAGTATTAGCAGTTGAATTGTCAATTCAACCACACCTGGATAACTTAATATCTGCAGCAAAGTATTTAGTAGCAAAGTAATATGATAGTAGTGGCAACGGGAACAAAAGTAACGGTAGCAAAAGTAATATTTTTGGTGTTTTGTAGTGATTGTAACAATAGCAACGGGAAAGTAAATAAGCGAAGAACAATATGTAAAAAATTCGTAGGCATTGGATCGGTGGTGGAGAATTATGCCAGATGCGGTTCATCATGTAACAGTCCTAACATAGGGTGACACAGAACTAGCTCCAATTCATCAATGTAATGTAGGCATGTATTCCGAATATAGTCATACGTGCTTATGGAAAAGAACTTGCATGGCATCTTTTGTCCTACCCTCCCGTGGCAGCGGGGTCCTAATGGAAACTAAGGGATATTAAGGCCTCCTTTTAATAGAGTACCGGAACAAAGCATTAACACATAGTGAATACATGAACTCCTCAAACTATGGACATCACCGGGAGTGGTCCCGATTATTGTCACTTCGGGTTGCCGGATCATAACACATAGTAGGTGACTATAGACTTGCAAGATAGGATCAAGACCTCACATATATTCATGAAAACATAATAGGTTCAGATCTGAAATCATGGCACTCGGGCCCTAATGACAAGCATTAAGCATAGCAAAGTCATAGCAACATCAATCTCACAATATAGTGGATACTAGGGATCAAACCCTAACAAAACTAACTCGATTACATGATAGATCTCATCCAAGCCATCACCGTCCAGCAAGCCTACGATGGAATTACTCACGCACGGCGGTGAGCATCATGAAATTGGTGATGGAGGATGGTTGATGATGACGACAACGACGAATCCCCCTCTCCGGAGCCCCGAACGGACTCCAGATCAGCCCTCCCGAGAGGTTTTAGGGCTTGGCGGTGGCTCCCTATTGTAAAACGCGATGAACTCTTCTCTCTGATTTTTTTATCCCCGAAAGCAAATATATAGAGTTGGAGTTGAGGTCGGAGGAGCTCCAGGGGGGCCACGAGGTAGGGGGGCACGCCCTAGGGGGGAGGGCGCGCCCTCCACCCTCATGGCCAGGGTGTGGGCCCCCTGGTCTTCATCTTTTGCAAGGATTTTTTATTATTTCCAAATAGGCGTTCCGTGGAGTTTCAGGTCATTCCGAGAACTTTTGTTTCGCACATAAATAACACCATGGAAAGTCTGCTTTGAAAACATCGTCATCCGGGTTAGTTCCATTCAAATCATGCAAGTTAGAGTCCAAAACAAGGGCAAAAGTGTTTGGAAAAGTAGATCTGACGGAGACGTATCAACTCCCCAAGCTTAAACCTTTGCTTGTCCTCAAGCAATTCAGTTGACAAACTAAAAGTGATAAAGAAAAACTTTTACAAACTCTGTTTGCTCTTGTTGTTGTAAATATGTAAAGCCAACATTCAAGTTTTCAGCAAAGATTATGACTAACCACATTTGCAGTAACTCTTAGGTCTCATGTTTACTCATATCAGTGGCATAATCAACTAGCGAGCGATAATAATAAATCTCGGATGACAACACTTTCTCAAAACCATATTGATATGATATAACAAGATGGTATCTCGCTAGCCCTTTCTGAGACCGCAAAACATAAATGCAGAGCACCTTTAAAGATCAAGGACTGACTAGACATTGTAATTCACGGTAAAAGAGATCCAGTCATAGTCATACCCAATATAAATTAATAGTAATGAATGCAAATGACAGCTGCGCTCTCCAGCTAGTGCTTTTTAATAAGAGGGTGATGACTCAACATAAAAGTGAATAGATAGGCCCTTCGCAGAGGGAAGTAGAGATTTGTAGAGGTGCCAGAGCTTGGTTTTGAAATAGAGATAAATAATATTTTGAGCGGCATACTTTCATTGTCAACATAACAACCAAGAGATGGCGATATCTTCCATGCTACACACATTATAGGCGGTTCCCAAACAGAATGGTAAAGTTTATACTCCCCCTCCACCAACAAGCATCAATCTATGACTTTCTCGAAACAACGAGTGTCTCCAACTAGCAACAGTCCCAAGGGGAGTTTTGTTTGCAATTATTTTAATTTAGTTTGCATAAAGCATGGGACTGGGCATCCCGGTGACCAGCCATTTTCTCGTGAGTGAGGAGCGGAGTCCACTCCTCCTGAGAATAACCCGCCTAACATGGAAGTTAAGGGCAGACCTAGTTGATGCATGAGCTATTCGAGCATACAAAATAGAATGTTTATTTGAAGGTTTAGAGTTTGGCACATACAAATTTACTTGGAACGGCAGGTAAATACCGCATATAGGAAGGTATGGTGGACTCATATGGAATAACTTTGGGGTTTAAGGGATTGGATGCACAAGCAGTATTCCCGCTTAGTACAAGTGAAGGCTAGCAAAATAATGGGAAGCGACCAACTAGAGAGCGACAACAGTCATGAACATGCATTAAAATTAATAAACATTGAGTGCAAGCATGAGTAGGATATAATCCACCATGAACGTAAATATCGTGAAGGCTATTTTGATTTGTTTCAACTACATGCTTGCACTACATGCTTGGTTGAGTCAAGTCACTTAAATCATTCAAAGGAGGATACCACCCCATCATACCACATCACAACCATTTTAATAGCATGTTGGCATGCAAGGTAAACCATTATAACTCATAGCTAATCAAGCATGGCATAAGCAACTATGATCTCTAATTGTCATTGCAAACATGTTTATTCATAGTAAGCTGAATCAGGAACGATGAACTAATCATATTTACAAAAACAAGAGAGGTCAAGTTCATACCAGCTTTTCTCATCTCAGTCAGTCCATCATATATCGTCATAATTGCCTTTCACTTGCACCTAATTTAACGATGTGAATATAATAAGAGTGCCCGTGCATTGGACTAAGCTGGAATCTGCGAGCATTCAATAAACAGGAGAAGACAAGGAAATATGGGCTCTTGGTTAAATCAACAATAATGCATATAAGAGCCACTTCAACAATTTAATCACGGTCTTCTCCTATCGACCCCCAAAGAAAAGAAAAGAAATAAAAACTATTTACACGGGAAAGCTCCCAACAAGCAAAAGAAGAACGGGAAATCTTTTTGGGTTTAGCAAGAAAAGTAAACTAACTAAAAACTACACTATTTTTTTTTGTTTTTCTTAAAGGTTATTAAACACACAAAAAGAAAGCAATAAAGGAAAATAAACTAGCATGGATAATACAATGAAAGAGTATGAGCACCGACATCTAGCAATGAGTGTGTGAACATGAATGTAATGTCGGTGAGAAATACGTACTCCCCCAAGCTTAGGCTTTTGGCCCAAGTTGGTTCATTGCCAAGGATGGCCTGGCGGATACCCGTAGGTGTAGATGGGGTCGTACTAAGATGCAACAGTTATCGCTTCCTGAGCTGCAGCGTGGCGGCGAGCTGCCTCCGCCCTCCTCTCGTACTCATCTTCCTCCCCTCTGGTGATAAAATGTCTTCCTTTTGCGTGAAGATGAAAATTCAAACCTCCTCACAAATTACTAGTGTGATAGTGGTACTGGCGGCATTTGTCTGCCTCAAAGCTCACAAGATCGGCATTACGCAAATATGAGCTAAATTCTTCCTTGATTCCCGCTCTATCCATAGAATTTTCTGAAAGCCATTCACAGGGCCGCATTGGAGCGTCCCTTGGTGGCTCCTCGTCAGCATCACGCATTGCAAGCCTGGGTCCTTGCTTCCTTGAAGAACCACCTTGAAACATTTTCCTAAGCATATTTCTTCCTCTGAAAAATTTCAGAAATTTTTAGTAACTTGAAACAAAAGTAAACCAAACTCAACAAAATTGATAGCAACTGCTCCTACAAGTGCCTAGAGCCTATATCATGCATTAGAACTACTTGGAACCATATAAATTTGACATGCAAGCTCAAGAACATGGTCACCTAGGAAGCACAAATTTGCAATGAATAAAGCACTAGAACAAAAACTAATTGGACCAATGGAGGAGTCACATACCAAGGAACAATCTCCCCAAGCAGTTTTGTGAGAGGTGCTTTGAGCAACGAGATCAAAAATCGCAGCAAAATGAGCTAGAACTCGTGCTTGAGCTGGATATTGGTGTTTGTGGGAGGAATAAGGAGTGTATGGGTGCAGGAATAAGTGGAGGGGGGCCACCGTGGGCCCACGAGGCAGGGGGCGCGCCCTCCACCCTCGTGGCCAGGTGCTTGTCCCTCCTGATGTGTTCTCAGTGCCAAATATTCTCAAAAATTCTAGAAAAAATCATATTCCATTTTCAGGGCATTTGGAGAACTTTTATTTTCGGGGTATTTTCATATTGCACGGAGAAATCAGAAAACAGACAGAAAAATACTATTTTTACTTTATTTCAACTAAATGACAGAAAGTAGAAAGAGGGTACAGAAGGTTGTGCCTTCTAGTTTCATCCATCTCATGCTCATCAAAAGGAATCCACTAACAAGGTTGATCAGGTCTTGTTAACAAACTCATTCCGAATAACATGGAACCGGAGAAATTTGAATAACACTATAGTTACCTCAACGGGATATGCACATCCCCTATAATAAGAATATCATATTTCTTCTTGACAAGAGGAAGAGGAAATTCAAAACCTCCAAATATAATTGATGGAATTTTTCCAATAGAGTTGATACTATGAACTTGAGGTTGTTTCCTCGGAAAGTGTACCGTATGCTCGTTACCATTAACATGAAAAGTGACATTGCCTTTGTTGCAGTCAATAACAGCTCCTGCAGTATTCACAAAAGGTCTTCCAAGAATAATAGACTGCCGCCGCTGTGGCCGGCTGCTACTGCAGTAGGGGGCCACCCCTTTTTTCTTTTTTCTATTTGTTTGTTTTTAAAAAAACTGACGAGTGGGGCCCACCGGCAGGTCAAATACCACCTTTGACTGTGTCCACGTCATCATCTGGTCTGGGTAAACCACCTAGGGTGCTTTTTTGTCCGGTATGAGATTGTTTAGGGGGGTATAGGAACCGAGAAATAGATCAGGGGGTAAAGCGAACCACCCACTTTATTTAGGGTAGTAAAATGGACTTTTTTCTTAGTAATATGATAAATTGAACTTTAATTTATCATGAACTTAGTATCTGATAGTATTTTGCAATTGTATGTTGTTGTAGATAAATGGCCCGTGCTATTGTTCCGTTGAATTTTAATGCGTTCCTAGAGAAAGCTAAGTTGAGAGATGATGGTAGCAATTACACGGACTGGGTCCGTAACTTGAGGATTATCCTCATTGCTGCATAGAAGAATTAGATCTTGGAAGCACCGCTAGGTGCCAAACCCGCTCCAGGAGCAACGCCAGATGTTATGAACGTCTGGCAGAGCAAAGCTGATGACTACTCGATAGTTCAGTGTTCCATGCTTTACGGCTTAGAACCAGGACTTCAACGACGTTTTGAACGTCATGGAGCATATGAGATGTTCCAAGAGTTGAAGTAAATATTTCAAGCAAATGCTCGGATTGAGATATATGAAGTAAGTTCTATAGCTGCAAAATGGAGGAGAATATTTCTGTCAGTGAGCATATACTCAGAATGTCTGGGTACCACAATCACTTGACTCAGCTGGGAGTTAATCTTCTAGTTGATATTGTCATTGACAGAGTTCTTCAAGCACTGGCACCAAGCTACAAGAGCTTTGTGATGAACTATAATATGCAAGGGATGGATAAGACAATTCCTGAGCTCTTCGAAGTGCTAAAGGCCGCGGAGGTAGAAATCAAGAAGGAGCATCAAGTGTTGATGGTCAATAAGACCACTAGTTTCAAGAAGAAGGGCAAAGGGAAGAAGGGGAATGTGACGCCCCCGATTCAATCGTACACTAATCATACACGCAAATGTGTACGATCAAGCTCAGGGACTCACGGGAAGATATCACAACACAACTCTAAAAGTGAAATAAGTCATACAAGCATCATAATACAAGCCAGGGGCCTCAAGGGCTCGAATACAAGTGCTCGATCATAGAAGAGTCAGCGGAAGCAACAATATCTGAGTACAAACATAAGTTAAACAAGTTTGCCTTAAGAAGGCTAGCACAAACTGGGATACAGATCGAATGAGGCGCAAGCCTCCTGCCTGGGATCCTCCTAAACTACTCCTGGTCATCGTCAGTGGCCTGCACGTAGTAGTAGGCACCTCCAGTGTAGTAGGAGTCGTCGTCGACGGTGGCGTCAAGCTCCTGGGCTCCAGCATATGGTTGCGACAACCAGGTAGAATGGAAAGGGGGGAAAGAGGGAGAAAAGCAACCGTGAGTACTCATCCAAAGTACTCGCAAGCAAGGATATACACTACATATGCATGGGTATTAGTGTAAAGGGGTAATATCGGTGGACTGAACTGCAGAATGCCAGAATAAGAGGGGGATAGCTAGTCCTGTCAAAGACTACGCTTCTAGCAGCCTCCATCTTGCAGCATGTAGAAGAGAGTAGATGTAAGTTCACCAAGTATCATCGCATAGCATAATCCTACCCGGCGATCCTCCCCACGTCGCCCTGTGTGAGAACGATCACCGGGTTATATCTGGCACTTGGAAGGGTGTGTTTTATTAAGTATCCGGTTCTAGTTGTCATAAGGTCAAGGTACAACTCCAAGTCGTCCTATTATCGAAGATCATGACTATTCAAATAGATAAACTTCCCTGCAGGGGTGCACCACATAACCCAACACGCTCGATCCCATTTGGCCAGACACACTTTCCTGGGTCATGCCCGGCCTCGGAAGATCAACACGTCGCAACCCTACCTAGGCACAACAGAGAGGTCAGCACGCCGGTCTAACCCTAAGCGTGCAGGGGTCTGGGCCCATCGCCTATTGCACACCTGCATGTTGCACGGGCGGCCGGAAGCAGAACTAGCCCCCTTAATACAAGAGCAGGCTTACGTTCCAATCCGGCGCGCACCGCTCAGTCGCTGACGTCAAGAAGGCTTCGGCTGATACCACGACGTCGAGTGCCCATAACTGTTTCCATGTAGTTGGTTAGTGCGTATAGGCGGTGGCGGAACTCAGATCAAATACCAAGATCTCGTTAAGCGTGTTAAGTATCCGCGAACGCCGAACGGGGCCAGGCCCACCTCTCTCCTAGGTGGTCTCAACCTGCCCTGTCGCTCCGCCACAAAGTAACAGTCGGGGGCCGTCGGGAACCCAGGCCCACCTCTACCGGGATGGAGCCACCTGCCCCTTCAGCCCCCACATCGGAATCACATGCGGGTACTCAACGAGCCGACCCGACTTTAGTCACCACCTGTATAGTATGTATGTATATATGTATATACCCGTGATCACCTCCTGAGTGATCACGACCCGATAGTATAGCATGGCAGATGGACAAGAATGTAGGGCCACTGATGGATACTAGCATCCTATACTAAGCATTTAGGATTGCAGGTAAGGGTAACAACTGTAGCAACAATGACAGGCTATGCAGCAGAATAGGATTAACCGAAAGCAGTAACATGCTACACTACTCTAATGCAAGTAGTAGAGAGAAGGAATAGGCGATATCTGGTGATCAAGGGGGGCTTGCCTGGAAGCTCAGCCGAGAAGGAGGGGTCGTCAACACCGTAGTCGTACTGGGTAGCAGCGGCGTCGGTCTCGGTGTCTAGCGAGAGAAGAGGGGGAAGAAACAATAAATATAAAGCAAACATATGCATGACGATGCATGACATGATAACGAGCGGTGTTAGGTGTGCCCTAACACGGTAGGAGGTGATACCAACGAAGGGGGGAAACATCCGGGAAAGTAACCCCGGTGTTTCGCGTTTTCGGACAGATGAACCGGAGGGGGAAAGTTGTGTGTTCGCTATGCTAGGTATGTGTGGCGGACGAACGGGCTACGTATTCTGATTCATCTCGTCGTTCTGAGCAACTTTAATGTACAAAGTTTTTTCATCCGACCTACGGATTATTTTATATTATTTTTCAAAGTTTTATTCATTTTCTGAATTTAAATTAATTTGAAATAAATGTAAATTGCTAGGTGCACCCAGCTCTGGGTACACATAAGTGTACCAGAGGGGCTGACATGTGGGTCCAAGGGGTCCTAGTTGACCAGTCAAACTTTGACTGGTCAAGAGGGGTTGGGTCCCCCTTGTCATATACTATCTTACTAACCTAACATATTAAATAGACTAATTAGGTTATCAGTTTAACTAACACAGTTTAATTAAGTTAATTAACTCTTTAATTAATTAATTAATTAATTAACTATTATTATTATTTAATCTCTTTTTTATAAATGTTTCAGGGGCGTGGGGCCCCTTTGTCATAGGCCCCTGGGGGCTTAACGGGCGGAGTTAAGGCGCGAGGCTGCCCGTTAGGCGCCTGCATCGATGGAGGTGCCGGAGGCGTCAGAGCGGGCGAGGTGCGTGGGCGAAGGCCGGCGTGGTGCGAGGTGCAGGGAGCGTGCCAAGGTAGTAGGCGGTGACCAGCGACACGATGCGCGGCAACGACTAGGACAAAAGCGCAAGTGACGTATAGCGTGAGGGCACGACCAGTTCATGCGCGGAGCAGGGCACTGGGCGAGGCAACAGGAGGATGCGGACGGCGGTTACGACAACGAGATTGAGGGGGAAGGTGGGGGTCGTCGGAGAGGCTCACAGCAGAGCTTGTGGAGGGCTCGGTGAAGTCGGGGGAGGTCGAGACCGTCCGACGAGGTGGGGATGAGGACGATGGTTCCAGGCGACGGCGATTGGCGTCGGTGCGACGATCACGACGTCCTGGGGAGCTCGGGGAAGACGGACGCGGTGCCGGAGGGTGAGGAAGAAGGCCGGGAGGGGGACGGCGAGGACGAGGCGTTCGACGAGGTTCGGCGACGGGGCCGGGGCGGCACCGGGCGGCGGCGTCGGGTGCGAGTTCGATGGCGTCGGGGACGCGTTGGGGGCGGGCGTCACACTCGATCCAGATCAAGCGAGAGGGCGAGGGGGTCGTGGGGATCGTGGGGGTGGGATTAGGGTTCGGTGGGAGGGGGGCCTAAGTAGGCCAGTAGGTGGGCCGGCCTGGCTAGCCCAGTGGCCAGCTGGGCCGGTTGGCCCCAGGGAGGGTTTGGTCTTTCTCTTCTTTTTTTGTTTGTTTTAGTTTTACTTTTTGTTATTTTTCTTTTCTGTTTTATTTTAGTTACATATTAATTTTAGTTTAATAAAATATGACTATAGCCCCTAAAATAACGTTTCAGAACAATCCACTACTGTAAAAAGTTTTGGCCCGATATAAAATAGTTTAGTATTTTATAAAATACCGAAGGCGTTTAAATAGTTGTTTTTGCTACAGTTTGAATCATTTTAGCGCATTTAATCCTTTTACAAAAATGTGGTTCCTCCACCATAATGACTTAGGATTTATTTGTCACATTTTGAACATTTTAGTTTTAACATTTGAAAACTTTTGATGTTTGCCTTTATTTTTAATTTAAATTCGAACCGGTTTCGAACTAACACGAGATTAGCAATAGTAATCGAGGTGACATGGCATCATTAGCAGAGGTTCACTGTAGCCTAATTATCCAGGCGTCACAATTCTCCTCCACTACAAGAAATGTCGTCCCTAGATTTAAGGGGTAGAGAAGGGGGGGAAAGGTCTACTTACGAAATTCTAACAGATCTTCTCGGCCTTGGTTGCTCTTCACGAAGAGGTCGATCCCGCACATTGACATCTTCATTTTTCTGCTTCAAGTCATCAAGATGAAGTCGGCATGCTTTCTTCAGGGGTTCCATCGTACTTAAGAGAGAATAAGGGGGGTATTCCGGGAGAACGAACTTCTACAAGGTTGACTATCTGGTCGATAACATCGGGGAAGGTGGCAGAAAGTAACTCTTGAATTGAAACTTAAGAAAATATCGAGAGCAAAGTAATGAGGTTTACTATCTGATACCGGAATGGATCACTAGGAAGTTGTCTCGCGACAAGGTTGACTATCTTATACCGGAATGGATCACTAGGAAGTTGGCTCACGAATTAGAAATAACTTTAGCAACAGGGGTGTACAGGAGAGTCAGTTTTCGATCCTGTGGAACTGTGGGTTATGGGCCCACTACGTGGGTTATGGGCCCACTACGTGGGTTAAAAAAATTAGGGAGGGCGTTGTGATCATGCACGATCATGATAGCAATGCAGGTCAGAGGAAAGCCTGTCAGTTATGTCGATGTCGACGCCGGTACCAGGGCGAGGGACGAAGAGAACCATTTTCACCTTTCGTTGAACGAGGCGGACCAATAGGCAAAGTTCTCCTCCATCGGTGGTTACCGGAATGCTATCAACAAATGCAACAGGGTCTTACTGACACGGTTGTACACCAAGGTGTTTACATAAGCAGAAGAATATACTGCTTAGTTCATATGGATCACAAGGAAGGTTAAACAAATCAATGGAAAGGAAAATGTGATCCTCAGATCAAACAGAACAATGGATAGGAAAATCTGTTTGACACATGTACCAGGGGTATACCCTTCCCAGGGACAAGCAGAGCAAGATATCCACTACAGGAGGTAATGTAGAAAACCCTTTAGGTAGGGCGAGAGAAATTTCATGACATTACCCATACAACGGTGTTTGGATAATTGAGCAAGAAACATTTAGCATTGGCTTCAAATGTTCTTGTTGAAAATCGGAGTACCATAGACATGCTTCGAGACAGCATTGACATGGTCTTCGAGCAAAGGTCGGACTTTGGATACTCAATGGATTCATCAGGAACAACGTATAGAATAAGTCTTTCGATTTCCTCATGGAAGGATGGTTAACATTGCTAAAAGGAAGAACTATAACAATAGACCCTCTAGCGAGGTGCGCTAGGCATGACATCACCTTACCGGGTCATATAAAGACCAAGGCTATAACTCTTGGAAAATGCGTCCCAACCATCATATTTGACCGGGATTCATATCTGATTGGTGTTAGGATATCTCAGACTCAGGATGCCTGAGAAGAAAAGGTGCAACACAATTGACGAGATGACATTATATGATTCTCGGGAAATGAACTATGGAAGCGAGTTCCGAACAAGGGTTCATCATTAAGCCAGGGAGAGGATGAGGAGGTGGCCGATGGACTCAGCGATTCAATAAGGTATCCAAAAAGATGGATCTCCACAATTATGTGGATAGGGAGATAACATTTGTCAGATCAAATGATATAATGAAATATTCTCAAGGAAAATATACACAATTAAACATTGGTTGAAAGGTGCGCCCAAAATATGGGTTGGGTCGACCAATGTCAGAATGGTGATTCAATAATCAATAGTCCAAGAATGAACGGCCGACCATTAACTTCAAAGCAATAGGGTTGCTAGAAGGGCAGAATCCAAACAGCATTGTTCACTTGTTGGTATTCCGGTTAGAATCAACATGGGGACCAAGAAGGAATGATGATGGTGAGAAGTATCACTTGTATTAAGAGTTCTCAAGAGGTGGTGAAATTTCCCATGACATCTTGTCATAAAAGGTGGTAATAATCCAAGGTAAAGAAGAACAAATGCTGGATAGCAAGGAACTCAAGGTATAACACAAAACACAATCAAGTTTGTGTTGGAAGGAAGGCAATAAAGTGGCTGATGATAACACAAATCATCGAGGGCAAGGACGGTATTTCTCATCATGAATTCGATTGATATCCTGGAAGAGCTCATAAGGTTGATGATGACCACGACACATTTGTTGAGAGATTTCATGAAGATGTAATCAACCAGCGATGACATCAAGTCAAAGGAATGATGAAGCGAAAGGTTATTGGTACCATGGGTACGACACAACTCGAAATCAAGCTTGTTGTTCAAGGCAAAATGATATGATGAGGAAAATCCACATAAGCTTAGCTCATCGTAAAAAATTGTGCTCCGGGAAGAAGGACCAGGTAGCACAGTTAAAATTAGCACGATAATGATGTAGCCGATCAGGCTAGGAATGACGTGATGGGGTATTAAAATTCTCGACAACAAAGTAATCGAGTAATCTTGAATCTCAGTGTTGATTTGATTCACAACCCGGTGTTTTCGGTTGACGACAACCCATAACCCGTGGAGTGACTATGACGGGGAAATGTATTACTTCATCAGAAATTCACAAGAGGAAGTGCAATGGGTTGATATCCTTGAGATACCAGGGGTAATACTCGAAGGTAGAACAAAATAAAGGTTGGGAAGGCGTACTGATCTGCAGAAGGCAAGTACTTTAACTTGTCCGAGAAATAGAATCAAAGGAGAACAATCATGGTCAGAATCACGGTTGCAAAGGATCAATTCACATATACCAGATGATATTTATCAAGGAAATAGTTATTATTACAAGAAGCTTCCATGATAGGATACATCGTGTCCATGGGCATGAACACAAAGTTCAAGGTCGACTCCCACTTCTCTAATGCATAACCTTTCATTCACTTCTCTTTTCGAAGAAGTTGTAATGCTGAAATTTTATCTAGCAAAATACCAGAAGAGTATGACTCGTGAAAACTTTCGAGGTCACACATATTAAGGAAGGCCTAGGTTCAACCCATCGGGGCATCGTGGAAACATATATCACAAACTTCAGGGGTAAATAAATCAAGCTCGAAAGTAGAGCATGGTTGGCCAAATCAGAGAATAGGACTTACCAACGACATTATATATCAGGGAAAGAACTTCTTGAGGTTTTTGTATACAAAGGACACTGTCAGATGATAATTCAACAAAAGGATCTGACGTTCCATAACAGAGCTGATGTGAGCATCGACACACAACAGAGGAAGAAAACAATGCAAGGACATTGGATTATAGAAACAACTGAATAATTCAAAACTCAAATGCGCATGAATTATCATTTCCAAATTAAGGGATCAGAAGCCAACGGTCTGATTAAGAATGGATAAGTTGAATAGACTTGGGGGTACAATCGACGACAATTTGATTAGTCGATAACCAGCTTATGTTCAAAATGACATCTGAGCTGGAAAGATAATTAATAAGGATCAACCGATGATTGTGGGCACTCGCAATCATGTTGAATCAATAGGATCAAAAAGATGGCGTCAACGGAGACTAATGAATATAGCCAGACATATGGGAAGCATCCATAATGCAAGCAGACAAGTATTTGCAGAGCAATAAGCTGCTAAGGATTTTCGGAGGATCGAATAGTATTTCAAAGACTTTTGTGAAACACCTAAACAACTTGGGATGAGCGGTTACTCGATAGGTGCAAGAATTAATCCGTAGGGGTATTTAGGCGACTTAGAACTGCAAGGCAGTAGGCACCAAGTATCCTCGGAACAATAGCGAGAATTTCGGGGTATCTTGCAATAACAAGATCAACGGGGAATGATTGTATCAATGGCAAGTGCACGTGGTTATCCATAGGGGTTTATCGATGGAAGGGAATTGCAAAAGCGATGGCACAAAGTCTCGAGAGAACATCATAGAGTAACCTCGGAATCTTCTGGTGGAGTAGACAATCATCGGTAATAACATGCTCTCCGGGTTAAAGTGATCACGAGATCCTAATGTTATATTTAGTAAAATTCATTTAACCCGAATAGAAGAGAGATCAGAGTCCCAGAGTATAGGTCAAGGAATAAAAGATCCTAATACCACCCAACGGCGACGTGGGCCCGTAAGGCACACAACCATGTTAGTAAAAGTTTTGCAATGACTAGACTCGACTTCGACCAAGGAGTGTGGAAGGGGGATTCCTACAGGCAGTCGGCTCTAATACCAATTTGTGACGCCCCCAATTCAATCATACACGCAAATGTGTACGATCAAGATCAGGGACTCACGGGAAGATATCACAACACAACTCTAAAAGTAAAATAAGTCATACAAGCATCATAATACAAGCCAGGGCCCTCGAGGGCTCGAATACAAGTGCTAGATCATAGACGAGTCGGTCAGAAGCAACAATATCTGAGTACGGACATAAGTTAAACAATTTTGCCTTAAGAAGGCTAGCACAAACCGGGATACATATCGAAGAGGCGCAGCCTCCCGCTCGGGATCCTCCTAAACTACTCACAGTGGTAAATCGTGACACCCGCACGTAGTAGTAGGCGCCTCTAATGAAGTAGGAGTCGTCGTCGACGGTGGCGTCAAGCTCCTAGGCTCCAACATCTGGTTGCGACAACCAGGTAGAATTGAAAGGGGGAAAAGAGGGAGAAAAGCAACCGTGAGTACTCATCCAAAGTAATTGCAAGCAAGGATCTACACTACATATGCATGGGTATCAATGTAAAGGGGTAATATCGGTGGACTGAACTGCAGAATGCCAGAATAAGAGGGGGATAGCTAGTCCTATCCAAGACTACGCTTCTGGCAGCCTCCATCTTGCAGCATGTAGAAGAGAGTAGATGGTAAGTTCACCAAGTATCATCGCATAGCATAATCCTACCCGGCGATCCTCCCCACGTCACCCTGTGAGAGAGCGATTGCCGGATTATATCTGGCACTTGGAAGGGTGTTTTTTATTAAGTATCCGGTTCTAGTTGTCATAAGGTCAAGGTAAAACTCCAAGTCGCCACCGCATCAAGATCACGGCTATTGAATAGATAAACTTCCTGCAGGGTGCACCACATAACCCAACACGCTCGCTCCCATTTGGCGGACACACTTTCCTCGGTCATGCCCGCCTCGAAGATCAACACGCCGCAGCCCTACCTAGGCACAACAGAGAGGTCAGCACGCCGGTCTAACCCTAAGCACGCAGGGGTCTGGGCCCATCGCCCATTGCACACCTGCATGTTGCGTGGGCGGCCGGAAGCAGAACTAGTCCCCTTAATACAAGAGCATGCTTACGTTCCAATCCGGTGCGCGCCGCTCAGTCGCTGACGTCAAGAAAGCTTCGGCTGATACCACGACGTCGAGTGCCCATAACTGTTCTCGCGTAGTTGGTTAGTGCGTATTGGCGATGGCGGACTACGATCAAATACCAAGATCTCGTTAAGCGTGTTAAGTATCCGCGAACGCCGACCAGGGCCAGGCCCACCTCTCTCCTAGGTGGTCTCAACCTGCCCTGTCGCTCTGCCACAAAGTAACAGTCGGGGGCCGTCGGGAACCCAGGCCCACCTCTACCGGGATGGAGCCACCTGCCCCTTCAACCCCCACATCGGAATCACATGCGGGTACTCAACGAGCCGACCCAAATTTAGTCACCACCTGTATAGTATGTACTTATATATGTATATACCTGTGATCACCTCCCGAGTGATCACGGCCCGATAGTATAGCATGGAAGACGGACAAGAATGTAGGGCCACTGATGGATACTAGCATCCTATACCAAGCATTTAGGATTGCACGTAAGGGTAAAAACTGTAGCAACAATGACAGGCTATGCAGCAGGATAGGATTAACCGAAAGCAGTAATATGCTACACTACTCTAATGCAAGTAGTAGAAAGAAGGAATAGGCGATATCTGGTGATCAAGGGGGGGCTTGCCTGGATGCTCAGCCGAGAAGGAGGGGTCGTCAACACCGTAGTCGTACTGGGTAGTAGCGGCGTCGGTCTCGGTGTCTAGCGAGAGAAGAGGGGCAAGAAACAATAAATATAAAGCAAACATATGCATGACGATGCATGACATGACAACGAGCGGTGTTAGGTGTGCCCTAACGCGGTAGGAGGTGATACCGACGAAGGGGGGAAACATCCGAGAAAGTATCCCCGGTGTTTCGCGTTTTCGGACAGATGAACCAGAGGGGGAAAGTTGTACGTTCGCTATGCTAGGGATGTGTGGCGGACAAACGGGCTACGTATTCGGATTCGTCTCGTCGTTCTGAGCAACTTTCATGTACAAAGTATTTTCATCCGAGCTACGGGTTATTTTATATTATTTTTCAAAGTTTTATTCATTTTCTAAATTTAATTTAATTCGAAATAAATGTGAATTGCTAGGTGCACCCAGCTCTGGGTACACATAAGTGTATCAGAGGGGCTGACATGTGGGTCCAAGGGGTCCCAATTGACCAGTCAAACTTTGACTGATCAACTGGGGGTGGGTCCCCCTTGTCATATACTATCTTACTAACCTAACAGATTAAATAGACTAATTAGGTTATCAGTTTAACTGACACAGGTTAATTAAGTTAATTAACTTTTTAATTAATTAATTAATTAATTATTATCTAATCTCTTTTTTTATTAATGTTTCAGGGGTGTGGGGCCCCTGGGGGCTTAACGGCACGGGTTAACGGACGCTGGCAGGTCGCTGCTTGAGCGCCCGCCTGCACAGTGGAGGCGCTGGGCGTCGTAGCCGGGTGACTAGGTGCGCCGGGGCGGTAGGTCGGTGTGCGATGCGCGCGCAGGGGAGCGGCCAAGGTAGTAGGCAGGTGAGCAGCGACATGGTGCGGCAACGACAGCTAGGGGCAGGCGCGCCGGGCGGACGCAGCGTCTTGTAGGGCACGGCTGTCGTCGCACGGAGCGGGGCACCGGGCGCGGCAACCGGAGGACACGGATGGCGGTTACGACAACGAGATTGAGGGGGAAGGTGGGGGTCGTCGGAGAGGCTCACAGCGGACCTCGTGGAGGGCTCAATGAAGCCGGGGGAGGTCGAGGCCGTCCGACGAGGTGGGGATGAGGACGACGGTTCCAGGCTGCGGCGGTTGGCGTCGGTGCGACGAGCACGACGTCCTACGGAGCTCGGGGAAGACGGACGCGGTGCCGGAGGTGAGGAAGAAGGCCGGGAGGGGGACAACGAGGACGAGGCGTTCGACGAGGTTCAGTGACGGGGCCGGGGCTGCACCGGGTGGCGGCGTCGGGTTTGAGTGCGATGGCGCCGGGGACGCGTCGGGGGCGGGCATCACGCTCGATCCAGATCGAGCGAGAGGGCGAGGGGTCGTGGGGATCGTGGGGGTGGGATTCGGGTTCGGTGGGTGGGGGGCCTAAGTAGGCCAGTAGGTGGGCCGGCCTGGCTAGCCCAATGGCCAGCTGGGCCGGTTGGCCCCGGGGGAGGGTTTGGTCTTTTTCTTCTTATTTTTTTTGTTTGTTTTAGTTTTACTTTTTGTTATTTTTCTTTTCTGTTATATTTTAGTTACATTTTAGTTTAATAAAATATGACTATAGCCCCTAAAATAACGTTTCAGAACAATCCACTACTGTAAAAAGTTTTGGCCCGATATAAAATAGTTTAGTATTTTATAAAATACCAAAGGCGTTTAAATAGTTGTTTTTGCTACTATTTGAATCATTTTAGCGCATTTAATCCTTTTACAAGAATGTGGTTCCTCCACCATAATGACTTAGGATTATTTGTCGCATTTTGAACATTTTAGTTTCAACGTTTGAAAACTTTTGATGCTTGCCTTTATTTTTAATTTAAATTAGAACCGATTTCGAACTAATGCGAGATTAGCAATAGTAGTCGAGGTGACGTCGCATCATTAGCAGAGGTTCACTGTAGCCTATTATCCGGGCGTCACAGGGAACTTCAAGAAGAACGGCAAACAAGTTGCTGCTCAAGTGAAGAAACCCAAGTCTGGACCTAAGACTGAGACTGAGTGCTTCTACTGCAAAGGGACTAGTCACTGGAGGCGGAGCTGCCCCAAGTATTTGGCGGTGAAGAAGGATGGCAAAGTGAAAGGTATATTTGATATACATGTTATTGATGTGTACCTTACTAGTGTTCATAGTAGCCCATGGGTATTTGATACTGGTTCAGTTGCTATGATTAGTAACTCGAAACAGGAGTTACAAAATGAACAAAGACTAGTTGAGGGCAAGGTGACGATGTGTGTTGGAAGTGATTCCATGGTTGATAAGATCACCATCGCACTCCCTTTACCTTCCGGATTAGTGTTGAACCTAAAATAAATGTTATTTGGTGTTTGCTTTGAGCATAATATGATTGGATCATGTTTATTGCAATATGATTATTCATTTAAGTCAAAGAATATTTGTTATTCTATTTACATGAATAAAACCTTCTGTGGTCATACACCCAGGGTGAATGGTTTATTGAATCTCGATCGTAGTAATACACATATTCATAATATTGATGCCAAAATATGCAAAGTTGATAATCATAGTGCAACATATTTGTGGCACTGCTGTTTAGGTCATATTGGTGTAAAGCGCATGAAGAAACTCCATGCTGATGGGCCTTTGGAACCACCTGATGCTTGCGAACCATGCCTCATGGGCAAGATGACTAAGACTCCGTTCCAGAACAATGGAGCGATCAAATGACTTATTGGAAATAATACCTACTGATGTATGCGATCCTATGAGTGTTGAGGCTCGCGACGGGTATCATTATTTTCTGACCTTCACACATGATTTGAGCAGATATGGGTATATCTACTTGATGAAACATAAGTCTGAAACATTTGAAAAGTTCAAAGAATTTCAGAGTGAAGTGGAAAATCAACATAACAAGAAAATAAAGTTTCTACGATCCGATCATGAGACGAATATTTGAGTTACAAGTTTGGTCTTCATTTGAAACAATGTGGAATAGTTTCACAACTCACGCCACCTGGAACACCACAGCGTAATGGTGTGTCCGAACGTCATAACCATACTTTATAAGATATAGTGCGATCTACGATGTCTCTTACCGATTTATCACTATCGTTTTGGGGTTATGCATTAGAGACAGCTGCATTCACGTTAAATAGGGCACCATCTAAATCCGTTGAGACGACACCATATGAACTGTGGTTTGGCAAGAAACCCAAGTTGTCGTTTCTTAAAGTTTGGTGTTGCGATGGTTATGTGAAAAACTTCAACCTGATAAGCTCGAACCAGAATCGGAGAAATGTGTCTTCATAGGATACCCAAAAGAAATTGTTGGGTACACCTTCTATCACAGATCCAAAGGCAAGATCTTTGTTGCTAAGAATGGATCCTTTCTAGAGAAGGAGTTTTCTCTCAAAAGAAGTGAGTGGGAGGAAAGTAGAACTTAATGAGGTTGTTCTACCTTCTCCCGACTTGGAAAGTAGTTCATCACAGAAATCAGTTACAGTGATTCCTACACCAATTAGTGAGGAAGCTAATGATGATGATCATGAAACTTCGGAGCAAGTTACTACCAAACCTCGTAGGTCAACTAGAGTATAGTCTGCACCAGAGTGGTACGGTAATCCTTTCTGGAAGTCCTTGGAGTTGTAGTTGTGCCTTGTGAAGTAGAACTTGACGTAGTCTTGGGAACCCACTTGACCAAGGCCTTAGGAGCTTCTTCAAATGCATCTATCTCCTCTTGAAGCTTGTCCTTGCCTTTGTTCTTGTGGTCTTGTGGTGGAATATCATCTTGAGCTTGTGTTCCCTTGAAGGAAGTAGGATCATACTTCTCTTGTTGAGGAACAAACTTCGCCTTGGGATATTGATCTTCTTCCCACTCAACTCCATTGGCATTGAACTTTCGTTCAAAACCAACACCTTGATTCTTCTGGTGCCTTCCTTGCTTGCGTACAATTTCCTCAAATTGCTTACTCCCGGCAAGGCTCTTGTATACACCTTTCTCTATAATTCCCTTCAATAAGATATTTTCTTGCTCAAGTGTAACTTGGCTAAGAGAATCATTAGTGGACTCAAGAGAACTACTAGAAGCAACAATATTAGATTTAACATGATTATTGTTACTACTAGAGGAAGAATCTTTCTTCTTCTTGTTAATGGACTTGACTTGAGGCATGTAAGTAGATAAGAGTAAACGCTTGGCAATGTAAGAAGAACTTTTCTTACGGAGATCATCATTGATTACCTTTAAGAACTCATGCTCTTGCTCAAGACTGAGCTTTTCAAAGCGTAACTTCTCATGAGCCCTTAAAAGTTCTCGATGATCTTCGAAGATAGTTTCATGAGCTAACTTAAGAGTGTTTAGTTCTTTAAATAGAAGCTCGATCTTCTCCTTATCATTGTCATTCATTTTATCTTGATTAGCATGATTGATTGACGTTTCATCATAGTATTCATCACTAGAGTTGTCTACAAGTAAATCATCATCACCTAACAAGTCATCTTCGTCACTATTGAAATCAACATACTCGGGGTGTGTTACCTTAGGACCTTTGGCCAATTAAGCGTCTTCCAATTCCTTCATTTGGTGAATCAAATATGGAGTTGGTTGACACAAGTGCTAGACCGGCAACACCTTCATCTTGAGTATATTCGGAGTCAGAGTGATAGCTTCTCTCGGAGTGATTGTCGGAGTCGGAGCCGGATACCCATTCACCAACATGAGCTTGATGTCTTCGCTTTGTGTAGCTCCTTGATGACTTGTCCTTCCTTTCCGAATCCTTGCTTCTCCGTGAGGGTCTTCGCTCATAACGATCATCTCTATTCCTTCTCTCTCTTGGTGGTGATTCTTCTCTTCTACTTCTTCTTTTGGAGAATCTTCTCTTCTTTTGTAGGGTGCCGTACACTCATTGGAATAGTGTCCGGGTCTCCCACAATTGTAGCAATTGCGCTCTCTACTAGAAGATCTTTTTTCATTGTAGGACCTTGACTTGGAGCTTCTCTCTTTACTTCTACTCTTGTAGAATTTGTTGAAGTTCTTCACCATTAAGCTCAATTCTTCGTTGAAGGTTTGTTTCTCGCTTGATGATGTGGGGGCTCCACATGAGGCTTTGTAAGCACCACTTGACTTGTTGTGAAGTTCCTCCTTATCCTTGAGTGACATCTCATGAGCAACAATTCTTCCAATGACTTCCGTTGGCTTGAGATCTTTGTAATTGGGCATCATTTGGATCAATGTGCACACGGTATCATATTTTCCATCCAATGCTCTTAGGATCTTCTTGATGATGAATCTGTCGGTCATCTCTTCACTTCCTAAGCTGGCAATCTCATTTGTGATAAGAGCAAGCCTAGAGTACATTTCAGCGACACCTTCACCATCCTTCATTTTGAACTTGTCAAGCTGACTTTGGAGCACATCCAACTTGGATTCCTTGACGGAGTCGGTACCTTCATGCATATCAATCAAAGTATCCCAAATTTCCTTTGCATTCTCAAGACGGCTGATTTTGTTGAATTCTTCGGGGCACAATCCGTTGAAGAGGATATCACAAGCTTGACCATTGTATTGCAGCATCTTCAACTCATCCGCACTAGCTTCACGGTTCGGTTCTCTCCCATCAAAGAATTGACCTTGCAAGCCAAAACACACAATAGCCCAAACAGCAGGGTTATGTCCGAGAATATGCATTTTCATCTTCGGCTTCCAACTAGACAATTTAGTGCCATCAAAGTAAGGACCTCTACGGTGATAGTTTCCCTTGCTAGACACCATACTCTCCTAGGCTGTGAAACCAAGGCTATGACCACCAAAAGCTATGGAAATCAAAGCAAATGGAGACCAAAGCTCTGATACCACTTGTAGGACCTTGAAGTATGTCTAGAGGGGGGGTGATTAGACTACTTGACCAATTAAAAACTTAACCTTTTCCCAATTTTAGTCTTTGGTAGATTTAAACTATTTTAGCACAAGTCAAGCAATCCTCACACAATTCAAGCAAGCATGCAAAGAGTATATGAGCAGCGGAAAGTAAAGCATGCAACTTGCTAGAAAGTGAAGGGAAGGGTATGGAGAATTCAAACGCAATTGGAGACACGGATGTTTTTGTCGTGGTTCCGATAGGTGGTGCTATCGTACATCCACGTTGATGGAGACTTCAACCCACGAAGGGTAACGGCTGCCTTGAGAGTCCACGGAGGGCTCCACCCACGAAGGGTCCACGAAGAAGCAACCTTGTCTATCCCACCATGGCCGACGCCCACGAAGGACTTGCCTCACTAGCGGTAGATATTCACGAAGTAGGCGATCTCCTTGCCCTTACAAACTCCTTGGTTCAACTCCACAATCTTGTTGGAGGCTCCCAAGTGACACCTAGCCAATCTAGGAGACACCACTCTCCAATAAGTAACAAATGGTGTGTCGATGATGAACTCCTTGCTCTTGTGCTTCAAATGATAGTCTCCCCAACACTCAACTCTCTCTCACAGGATATGGATTTGGTGGAAAGAAGATTTGAGTGGAAAGCAACTTGGGGAAGGCTAGAGATCAAGATTCATATGGTAGGAATGGAATATCTTGGCCTCAACACATGAGTAGGTGGTTCTCTCTTAGAACTGGTAAGTTGGAAGTGTAGGTTTGTTCTGATGGCTCTCTCCACGAATGAAGAGGAGGTGGAGGGGTATATATAGCCTCCACACAAAATCTAACCGTTACACACAATTTACCAATTTTGGTGGGACCGAATAAATAAACTCGGTCTGACCGATTCAGTAAACCTAGTGACCGTTAGTGATTTCGATGGGACCGACATGCAACTCGGTAGGACCGATATGGTTAGGGTTAGGGCATAACGTAATCTCGGTGAGACCGATTACACAAACTCGGTGAGACCGATTTTGGTAATTAGCTAACCAGAGAGTTGGTCAGGTAAGCTCGGTGGGACCGATTCACTCTTTTCGGTGAGAGCGAAATGTTATGAAAAGGAAACAGAGAGTTTACATTGCAATCTTGGTGGGGCCGATCGCTCACTTCGGTTAGACCGAAACGTTACGAAGGGAAACATAGAGATTACAATCCCATCTCGGTGAGACCGAGATCCCTATCGGTGAGACCGATTTGCCTAGGGTTTGTGGCAGTGGCTATGACATCTGAACTCGGTGGCGCCGGATAGAAAGAATCGGTGGGGCCGAGTTTGACCTTGGGTTTAGGTCATATGTGGATGTGAGAAAGTAGTTGAGGGTTTTTTTAGCATATCACTAAGCATCATGGAGCAAGAAACTCATTAAGCAACACCTCATCCCTCCTTGATAGTATTGGCTTTTCCTATAGACTCAATGTGATCTTGGATCACTAAATGTAAAATGCAGAGTCTTGAGATTTTGAGCTTGAGCCAATCCTTTTATCCTTGATACTTTGAGGGATCCACTTTCATCATCCATGCCATGCCATTCATTGAGCTTTCCTGAAATATTTGTCTTGGAATAGTATTAGCTCAATGAGCTATATATTGTTATGAATTACCAAAACCACCTAGGGATAGTTGCACTTTCAGATGTGAACTAGATTATTGACTCTAGTAAAACCCTTTGGGTATTAGTCACATGGCGATGTGAACTAATCACATGGTGATGTGAACTATTGGTGTTAAATCACATGGCGATATGAACTAGATTATTGACTCTAGTGCAAGTGGGAGACTGAAGGAAATATGCCCTAGAGGCAATAATAAAGTTGTTATTTATATTTCCTTATATCATGGTAAATGTTTATTATTCATGCTAGAATTGTATTAAACAGAAACTTAGTACATGTATGAATACATAGACAAAACAAAGTGTCCCTAGTATGCCTCTACTTGACTAGCTCGTTAATCAAAGATGGTTATGTTTCCTGACCATAGACATGTGTTGTCATTTGATGAACGGGATCACATCATTAGAGAATGATGTGATGGACAAGACCCATCCGTTAGCTTTGCATTATGATCGTTGAGTTTTATTGCTATTGCTTTCTTCATGACTTATACATGTTCCTCTGACTATAAGAATATGCAACTCCCGAATACCGGAGGAACACCTTGTGTGCTATCAAACATCACAACATAACTGGGTGATTATAAAGATGCTCTACAGTTGTCTCCGATGGTACTTGTTGAGTTGGCATAGATCGAGATTAGGATTTGCCACTCCGATTGTCGGAGAGGTATCTTTGGGCCCTCTCGGTAATGCACACACTACAAAAAAATACACTTCCGTGATGATACGTGTTTGTCACAGTAGGTCACGTTTTCTGTCATGCATGTACATCCATGCCAAATTTATGACAGAATCAAGATAGTCATACATGTGCTATTGTCGAAGTGTTCCATGACATTACCAAAATTATCATCACGGAAGTGTCCACTTCCATGACGATAAATCGCGCGTCATAGAAGTGCTTTCGTCAAGGGTGACCGACATGTGGCATCCATCGTAATCTTAACGTCGTTAAGCTATCGGGTCCGGGTTTGGATCCGATAACCCGTTAACAGCCCCGACCAATGGGGATTTTCCACGTGTAAAATCATCATTGGCTGGAGACAACACGTGTCAGCTCACCGTTGGGACAGACGTCATCCCCTCATTGGACCCAAAGCGTGTATGATACGTCGACACGTGGCACGGCCCAACAGAGGCCCATTCCTGTGAAAAGGCCGGCCCGTTTGACTTGGTCAGCAGGCGGCCGGCCCATGGCAAGCCTGTTAACGGCCTGTTCGCATATAGCCCATTTACAGCCCGCTAACCGAGGGCCCGTTTACGGCCTATCTGAATTAGGCCCAGTAGCGTCATTTGGGCCGCCCAATATAATTCCAGCCCGTTTTAACTTCCGGCCCATGTATGGCCCATGATGTCTTTTGGCCCATATGAGGCCCTTAGTAACCCTCGGCCCATTAACGACCCATGGTAAAACTGGACCGTAATGAATAGTGTATCACCTTATACCCATTAACGGCCCATTATTCTGCTGGGCCGTTTCCAGCCCATGTTATCTTTCGGCCTTCTTATGGCCCATTTATTCTTGGGCTCATTTCCAACATTCGTTTACTTTTGACCCGTTACTGTCATTTTCTGCTTGTGGGCCAAATACAGCCCGTGGTTATAGTCGGCCCGTTTGTGGCCCGTTAATACGTTGCGTCGTTTTCATAGCATCATCAAATACGACCTATTAACGACGGCCCGTTATGGTCGGCCCATGAATGGACAATTTCAACTCTAGCCCATTTACGGCCATAATGTGGTCTGTTATTGGCCCATGTTTGGCCAACCGATCATACGGCCCGTAGAAGGCACGTTGATGATACAGCCCATAGAAGGCCCATTTTGTCTATGCCCCGTAGAAGGCCCATTGTTTCTATGGCCCTTAGAAGGCCCATTGTTTCTACGGCCCGTAGGAGGCCCATGTTAACTACAGTAAATATGTAGCCCATTGTTAATGTGGCCTAGTTTTAAAAAATAGGTTATTCCGGCCACTAGCAAACCACGGAAAAAGAACTGCACTGACTACAAGAAAACAAATAAACAAGACAACTGAAATAAATAAGCAAGCAACTTACGCTAGGCTATCACGGCTATTACACATATTACATCCACTGGGCATCAAAGTTCGCCACAAGTGCAAATATAGGGAACAAACCAGCATATAAATGCCGCACCAAAACAAGTCCGTAATCAAACCACTTGAAGAGCTCAAGAAACAATATCACTGGTAGCCATAATGCCGGCAAGATGCTTAGCAAGCTTATTAACTTTCTCTTGTTTGGCGCTTAAATCCTCCAAAGACATTGCACAAGAAAGTATGCATCTGAATTTTGCGAGGACTTATTCAGTCCTTGGCTTCTGTCGCATGACATCTCGATCGATGTCTTTCAACTTGAAGTTGAGACTCAAGAAGTTTAACCGATTCAGCAAATGAGTACGAAGAGCTGGTGCCAGCAGAGTAGCCAAGAACTTCGAACACTACATCAAGACATGACTTTGGGGTTGTCTCGGTGTCTTCAATATAGTTTTATCAGCTTTCTTGGAGAACAGCAGGGATGTCTCACTATCTTGAACCTGATCTGCATTACTTCCTTTACCATTGCATAACGGGGTACTCTTCTCCAATATTTTATCCGTGTTCTAAAGGAGAAACAAACAAACACATCACAGGTTTACAATGTAATGTATGAAACTCATTTTGGTAAACCAGTTCAGTAGTAAGGTGGACAGGATAACAGCATGAAACAAACATATATCTATGTAGTATGGTCACTGTATGGTCTATATCATTCTAGTTTATGTTGCCAAATCAATATAGAGACAGTTCAAATCTTATCTATTTATGACAAAGCAGCATAGACAGAATATAAGTGTGGGAAACTACACAAAGAATAACAACACTTGTAATGTGCATGGCATGAGAACATAACTGTTTATTCAATTGAAACTGAAATCAACACAGAGCAAGTTACAAGAGCAAACACGTTAAAGAAACAGGTTTAAAACATACCTGCTATGCCATTGGAGTTTCAGTTGCATCCTTCAAATTTGAAATTAGTTGGTATGAGTAAATACTGATGATGCAAGAGCAAAGTAGTATGAACCATAGCTATGGAACTTGACCTGAGAACAATTCTTCTTCAGCTTTAAGCGTTGACTTGGGGTTCGGAGTGGTGGTCCTCGTGCTTTGGGCACTGCAGTTGCCTTACTAACTGCTCGTGTTTGGGTGCTCTGTGGTGGAGACGGTGATGTGTCAACGGGAACTGGGTTACTATCTGCTAGGGTTGGGGTTAGAAGGGATGTAGCTGGTTCTCTGTCCAACTGGGTAGGGGTACAATCCGCGTGAGTCTGGGTTATGTGTGGTGGGGCTGGTTCTTGGGCAAGTACAACCGTGGTTCTATCTCCATCGACAGGTAGCACGATCTTTTCTGAAGACCGTGTTTTTACTCCCACAGATACTTCCATCACCCCCTCCAATTGAAATGGCTGATAAACAAGAAAAGTAATTGAATGTACAGACATTGCAAGATAGATAGGTGCAATGGATAGTAGGGAAGAAAACAGGGCATGAAATAATTCACATTTATGTTGTCTAACCAAACAGAATAGCAGGACATAATTTCAAATATATGATGGCTAATTAAACAGGATAGCATGACACAATTTCACATGTATGATGGCTAACTAAACAGGATATAATGACAAAATATGATGACTATGTAAACAGGATGACATGATATGACTATACGATGTGTCTATTAAAGTGGTTGGCATGCCATAAATCACAAACATGCCGTCGATGGAAACATGATGGCATGATATAATTCACGGATAGGATGACATAATTCAAAATATGATGACTATGTGAACAGGATGAGATGATGTAACTATATTATGTTTTTAGAAAATGAGTTGGCATGCCATAATTCAGATACATGTTGTCTATGTAAACATCATGGCATGATATAATTCAAATATATGATTTATATACTAAGGAAGTGAGCAGAGGGAAATCGCATATATGATGTGTCAACTAAGGATATGGCATTCAATATCGTTTATATGATGTAAAAACTAAGCATTGCAATACAACATATGCATGATATGAGTAATATAACCTTGCCAAGTTTGAGCATACACCTCAGGGGGATAATAGGACTGGTCATCTGCCTCTGAATCCTCCTCTGAAGAGCTATTCAGAATCAGAAAGATATCTCGCTTCACTGTGTAGCATTATGCGCTCTGAAGACCTTGTTTTCACTCTAGATTTCTCCATCACCAATTCAAATGGATGATGCACAGGACGAGCAGTTAAATATACAAACCTTGTCGACAAATGCAATGAGAAATACAAAAAAGGTCGGCATGATATAATTCACATATATGACGCTGGGCTAAACAACATGGCATTGCATAATTCACATATATAATGCCTTGCAACAAGATAGCATTGCATAATTCACATATAAAATGTCTTGCAAAAAGATGGCATTGCATAATTCACATATATGGTAATTAGACACTAAACAGGTGGCATTCACACAAATCATGTCTGAACTAAGCAAATGACATAGCAATGCAAGATACCATACGCATGATATGAGCAACATAACCCTGCCAAGTTAGAGCATGCACCTCGGGGGGGGGGATAGGACTGGTCATCTGTCTCTGGATCCTCCTCTGAGGAGCTATCCGTAACCAGCGAGATATGCGCTTCGTCAGATAGCATAGTCTGCTCTGAAGACCTTGTTATCAATCCAGAATTTGCCATCGCCGTGTCAAATGGCTGATGCACACGAAGAGTAGTTGAATGTACTAACATTGTTGACAAATGTAATATGTAACAGAAAAAAGGATGGCCTGATATAATTCACATATAAGATGACTGGCTAAGAAGGATGGCATTGCAAAATTCACATATATGATGCCTGGATAAACAAGATGGCATTGCATAATTCACATAAACGATGAATAAACTAAACAGATGGCATTCACACAAAGCATGTCTAAACTAAGCAGTTGACATATTTGATGTATAAAGTATGCAATTCAAGGCACCATATGCATGATATAACCAACATCAAGATGCCAAGTTAGAGCGAAGACCTCATGGGGTAAATAGGAGTGGTCTTACATCGAATTCCCCTCAGAATAGTTATCTTCCTCTTGATTACGATCCGAAATGGGTGGAGGGGGGCTGCCTTTGCGCCCACCATGGAGGGACGTCTGCATGAAATTTTATTGCCACGCAAGGCTCGTCTCTTTTGCTCTACATGTTCAGTTCCCTTGTGTACAATAACTGACATGCATAGGAATAAAACATAGTGAGATTATGTAAGGAGTGCATGCACAAATCTAGAGTGAAGGTAGCAAACTGTGGATAGACCCAAAACAAATGATAGCAGGCAGATAATAGCTTTAGTTAAAAAATACAGATAAAGGCTCCTTTAATGTTTGTTTGCACCCAACTTGAAACTCATAGTAGACACCCGAGATTAACCAAATAGTAGACAGATAGTACTGATTGCTGCCCCAATATGTACCCAACAACCATTTAGAAACTCAAGTTTCAGCATAAGTTTGGACCTGAGTCGGAGTCTAATAGGTGAACACGACGATAAAGTAGCATGTCATCATATGAAGCGATGCATAAAGTAAGGAGACACGGAAGAGTGCGACCTCTCTTGCGGATCCGTGTAGTCCTCAAGGTCATCTGCTCAGTTGATGATGGTAATGCTGAAGGAAATATGCCCTAGAGGCAATAATAAAGTTATTATTTATTTCCTCATATCATGATAAATTTTTATTATTCATGCTAGAATTGTATTAACCGAAACATGATACATGTGTGAATACATAGACAAACATATAGTCACTAGTATGCCTCTACTTGACTAGCTCATTAATCAAAGATGGTTATGTTTCCTAACCATAGACATGTGTTGTTATTTGATTAATGGGATCACATCATTAGGAGAATGATGTGATTGACATGACCCATTCCGTTAGCCTAGCACTTGATCATTTAGTATATTGCTATTGCTTTCTTCATGACTTATACATGTTCCTGTAACTATGAGATTATGCAACTCCGTTTACTGAGGAACACTTTGGGTGCTAACAAACGTCACAACGTAACTGGGTGATTATAAAGGAGTACTACAGGTGTCTCCAAAGGTACATGTTGCGTTGGCGTATTTCGAGATTAGGATTTGTCACTCCGATTGTCGGAGAGGTATCTCTGGGCCCTCTCGGTAATGCACATCACATAAGCCTTGCAAGCATTGCAACTAATAAGTTAGTTGCGAGATGATGTATTACGGAACGAGTAAAGAGACTTCTTTGGTAACGAGATTGAACTAGGTATTGGATACTGACGATCGAATCTCGGGCAAGTAACATACCGATGACAAAGGGAACAACGTATGTCGTTATGCGGTTTGACCGATAAAGATCTTCGTAGAATATGTAGGAACCAATATGGGCATCCAGGTTCCGCTATTGGTTATTGACCGAGAATAGTTCTAGGTCATGTCTACATAGTTCTTGAACCCGTAGGGTCCGCACGCTTAACGTTACGATGACAGTTTTAATATGAGTTTATAAGTTTTGATGTACCGAAGTTTGTTCGGAGTCCCGGATGTGATCACGGACATGACGAGGAGTCTTGAAATGGTCGATACATGAAGATTGATATATTGGAAGCCTATGTTTGGACATCGGAGGTGTTCCGGGTGAAATCGGCATTTTACCGGAGTACCGGGAGGTTACCGGAACCCCCGGTGACCTAATGGGCCTTAGTGGGCCTAGTGGAGGAAGAGGAGAAGGGGACAAGGGGCAGCCGCGCGCCCCTTCCCCCAAGTCCGAATAGGACAAGGAGGGGGCGGCGCCCCCCCTTTCCTTTCCCCCCTCTCCTCCTTCCCTCCAAGTCCTAGTCCAACTAGGAAAAGGGGGGGAGTCCTACTCCCGGTGGGAGTAGGACTCCTCCGCGCCTCCTCCTAGGGCCGGCCCCCCCCTTGCTCATTTATATCTGAGGCGGGGGCACCCCAGAGACACACAAGTTGATCTACGGATCGTTCCTTAGCCGTGTGCGGTGCCCCCCTCCACCATATTCCACCTCGGTCATATCATCGCGGAGTTTAGGCGAAGCCCTGCGCCGGTAGAGCATCATCATCGTCACCACACCGCCGTGGTGACAGAACTCATCCCCGACGCTTTGCTGGATCGGAGCCCGGGGATCGTCATCGAGCTGAACGTGTCTTTGAACTCGGAGGTGCCATACGTTCGGTACTTGGATCGGTCGGATCGTGAAGACGTGCGACTACATCAACCGCGTTGTCATAACACTTCCGCTTCACGGTCTCACGAGTGCGTGGACAATACTCTCCTCTCGTTGCTATGCCATCACCATGATCTTGCGTGTGCGTAGGAAATTTTTGAAATTACTACGTTCCCCAACAAGTGGTATCGAGCCTGGTTTTATGCATAGATGTCATATGCACGAGTAGAACACAAGTGAGTTGTGGGCGATACAAGTCATCTTGCTTATCAAGCATGTCATACTTTGGTTCGGCGGTATTGTGAGATGAAGCGGCCCGGACCGACATTACGCCAGACGCTTACGCGAGACTGGTTTCACCGCGCGAGCACTCGTGCTTAAAGGTGATGGCGGGTGTCTGTCTCTCTCACTTTAGTTGAACTGAGTGTGGCTACGGGGTCCTTGCGAAGGTTAAAACAGCACCAACTTGACAAACTATCGTTGTGGTTTTGGTGCGTAGGTAAGAACGGATCTTGCTCAGCCCGTAGCAGCCACGTAAAATTTGCAACAACAAAGTAGAGGACGTCTAACTTGTTTTTGCAGGGCATGTTGTGATGTGATATGGTCAAGACGTGAAGCTATATTTTATTGTATGATATGATCATGTTTTATAACCGAAGTTATCGGCAACTGGCAGGAGCCATATGGTTGTCGCTTTATTGTATGAAATGCAAACGCCCTGTAATGCTTTACTTTATCACTAAGCGGTAGCGATAGTCGTAGAAGCATAAGATTGGCGAGACGACAATGATGCTACGATGGAGATCAAGGTGTCGCGCCGGTGACGATGGTGATCACGACGGTGCTTCAGAGATGGAGATCACAAGCACGAGATGATGATGGCCATATCATATCACTTATATTGATTGCATGTGATGTTTATCCTTTATGCATCTTATCTTGCTTTGATTGATGGTAGCATTTTAAGATGATATCTCACTAAAATTATCAAGAAGTGTTCTCCCTGAGTATGCACCGTTGCGAAAGTTCTTCGTGCTGAGACACCACGTGATGATCGGGTGTGATAGGCTCTACGTTCAAATACAACGGGTGCAAAACAGTTGCACACGCCGAATACTCGAGTTAAACTTGACGAGCCTAGCATATACAGATATGGCCTCGGAACACGGAGATCGAAAGGTCGAACATGAATCATATAGTAGATATGATCCAACATAGTGATGTCCACCATTGAAACTACTCCATCTCACGCCGATGATCGGACATGGTTTAGTTGATTTGGATCACGTAATCACTTAGATGACTAGAGAGATGTCTGTCTAAGTGGGAGTTCTTAAGTAATATGATTAATTGAACTTAAATTTATCATGAACTTAGTACTGATAGTATTTTGCTTGTCTATGTTTACTGTAGATAGATGACTCGTCTTTGTTGTTCCGTTGAATTTTAATGCGTTCGTTGAGAAAGCAAAGTTGAAAGATGATGGTAGCAATTACACGGACTGGGTCCGTAACCTGAGGATTATCCTCATTGTTGCACTGAAGAACTACGTCCTGGAAGCACCGCTGGGTGTCGTGCCCGCTGGCCGATGTAACCGACGACGTTAAGAACGTCTGGCGAGCAAAGGCGATGACTACTCGATAGTTCGATTGTGCCATGCTTTACGGCTTAGAACCGGGCCTTCAACGACGTTTTGAACGTCATGGAGCATATGAGATGTTCCAGGACTTGAAGTTAATATTTCAAGCAAATGCCCGGATTGAGAGATATGAAGTCTCCAATAAGTTCTATAGCTGCAAGATGGAGGAGAATAGTTCTGTCAGTGAACACATACTCAAAATGTCCGGGTATAATAATCACTTGATTCAACCGGGAGATAATCTTCACGGTGATAGTGTCATTGATGTAATTCTTCAATCATCGCCACCAAGCTACAAGAGCTTCGTGATGAACTATAATATGCAAGGGATGGACAAGACTATTCCCGAGCTCTTACAATGCTAAAATCCATGGAGGTAGAAATCAAAAGGAGCATCAAGTGTTGATGGTCAACAAGACCACCGACTTCAAGAAAAAGGGCAAAGGGAAGAAGAAGGGAACTTCAAGAAGAAAAGCAAACAAGTTGCTTCTCAAGAGAAGAAACCCAAGTCTGGACCTAAGCACGAGGCGAAAGTGCTTCTACTACAAGCATTTGGACATTGAAGCGGAACTGCCCCAAGTATTTGGCGGATAAGAAGGATGGCAAAGTGAACAAAGGTATATGTGATATACATGTTATTGATGTATACCTTACTAATGCTCGCGATAGTACACGGGTATTTGATCTTTGGTTACATTGCTAATATTTGCAACTCGAAATAGGGACTACGGATTAAGCGAAGATTGGCTAAGGACGAGGTGACGATGCGCGTGGAAAATGGTTCCAAAGTCGATGTGATCGCGGTCGGCACGCTACCTCTACATCTACCATCGGGATTAGTTTTAGACCTAAATAATTGTTATTTGGTGCCGCGTTAAGCATGAACATTATATCTGGATCTTGTTTGATGTGAGACGGTTATTCATTTAAGTCGAGAATAATGGTTGTTCTATTTATATGAATAATATCTTTTATGGTCATGCACCCTTGAAGAGTGGTCTATTTTTATTGAATCTCGATAGTAGTAATACACATATTCATAGTGTTGAAACCAAAAGATCTGAGCTGATAATGATAGTGCAACTTATTTGTGGCACTGCCGTTTGGGTCATATCGGTGTAAAACGCATGAAGAAACTCCATACTGATGGGCTTTTGGAATCACTTGATTATGAATCACTTGATACTTACGAACCGTGCCTCATGGGCAAGATGACTAGAACGCCGTTCTTCGGAACTATGGAGCGAGCAACTGATTTGTTGGAAATCATACATACTGATGTTTGTGGTCCAATGAATGTTGAGGCACGCGGCGGGTATCGTTATTTTCTCACCTTCACAGATGATTTGAGCAGATATGGGTATATCTACTTAATGAAACACAAATCTGAAACATTTGAAAAATTCAAAGAATTTCAGTGAAGTGGAAAATCATCGTAACAAGAAAATAAAATTTCTACGATCTGATCGTGGAGGAGAATATTTGAGTTACGAGTTTGGTTTACATTTGAAACAATGCGGAATAGTTTCGCAACTCACGCCACCCGGAACACCACAACAAAATGGTGTGTCCAAACGTCGTAATCGTACTTTACTAGATATGGTGCGATCTATGATGTCTCTTACTGATTTACCGCTATCGTTTTGGGGTTATGCTTTAGAGACGGTCGCATTCACGTTGAATAGGGCACCATCAAAATCCGTTGAAACGACGCCTTATGAACTATGGTTTGGCAAGAAACCAAAGTTGTCGTATCTTAAAGTTTGGGGCTGTGATGATTATGTGAAGAAACTTCAACCAGATAAGCTCGAACATAAATCGGAGTAATGTGTCTTCATAGGATACCCAAAAGAGACTATTGGGTACACCTTCTATCACAGATCTGAGGGCAAGATTTTGGTTGCTAAATTCGGATCCTTTCTAGAAAAAGAGTTTCTCTCGAAAGAAGTGAGTGGGAGGAAAGTAGAACTTGATGAGATAACTGTATCTGCTCCCTTATTGGAAAGTAGTTCATCACAAGAACCGGTTCTGTGACAACTACACCAATTAGTGAGGAAGCTAATGATATTGATCATGAAACTTCAAATCAAGTTTCTCTTGAACTACGAGGTCAATCAGAGTAAGATCCGCACTGCAGTGGTACGGTAATCCTATTCGGAAGTCATGTTACTTGACCATGGCGAACCTACGAACTATGAAGAAGCGATGGTGAGCCCAGATTCGTAAAATGGCTGGAAGCCATGAAATCTGAGATGGGATCCATGTATGAGAACAAAGTATGGACTTTGGTTGACTTGCCCGATGATCGGCAAGCCATTGAAAATAAATGGATCTTTAAGAAGAAGACTGACGCTGATGGTAATGTAACTGTCTATAAAGCTCGACTTATTGCGAAAGGTTTTCGACAAGTTCAAGGGGTTGACTACGATGAGACTTTCTCACCCGTAGCGATGCTTAAGTCTGTCCGAATCATGTTAGCAATTGCTGCATTTTATGATTATGAAATTTGGCAAATGGATGTCAAAACTGCATTCTTGAATGGATTTCTAGAAGAAGAGTTGTATATGATGCAACCGGAAGGTTTTGTTGATCCAAAAGGTGCTAACAAAGTGTGCAAGCTCCAGCGATCAATTTATGGTCCAGTGCAAGCCTCTCGGAGTTGGAATAAACGCTTTGATAGTGTGATCAAAGCATATGGTTTTATATGAGACTTTTGGAGAAGCTCGTATTTACAAGAAAGTGAGTGGGAGCTCTGTAGCATTTACGATATTATATGTGGACGACATATTATTGATTGGAAATGATATAGAATTTCTGGATAGCATAAAAGGATACTTGAATAAAAGTTTTTCAATGAAAGACCTCGGTGAAGCTGCTTACATATTGGGCATCAAGATCTATAGAGATAGATCAAGACGCTTGATTGGACTTTCACAAAGCACATACCTTGATAAAGTTTTGAAAAAGTTCAAAATTGATCGTGCAAAGAAAGGATTTTTACTGTATTACAAGGTGTGAAATTGAGTCGGACTCAATGCCCGACCACAATGTAAGATAGAGAGAAAATGAAAGATGTTCCCTATGCTTCAGCCGTAGGCTCTATCATGTATGCAATGCTGTGTACCAGACTGACGTATGCTTAGCAATAAGCTTGGCGGTAGGTACCAAAGTAATCCAGAGTGGATCATCGGACAGCGGTCAAGAACATCTGAAATACGAAAAGGACTAAGGATATGTTTCTCGTATATGGAGGTGACAAAGAGCTAGTCGTAAATGGTTATGTCGATGCAAGCTTTGACATCGATCCGGACGATTCTAAATCGCAAACCGGATACGTATTTTTATTAAACGGTGGAGCTGTTAGTTGGTGCAGTTCTAAACAAAGCGCCGTGGCGGGATCTACATGTGAAGCGGAGTACATAGCTGCTTGAGCAGCAAATGAAGGAGTCTGGATGAAAGAGTTCATTTCCGATCTAGGTGTCATACCTAGTGCATCGGGACCAATGAAGATCTTCTCGTGACAATATCGGTGCAATTGCCTTGGCAAAGGAATCCAGATTTCACAAGAGGACCAAGCACATCAAGAGACGCCTTCAATTCCATCCGGGACCAAGTCCGTGGGAGACATAGAGATTTGCAAGATACATACGGATCTGAATGTTGCAGACCCATTGACTAAGCCTCTTCCACGAGCAAAACATGATCAGCACCAAGACTCCATGGGTGTTAGAATCATTCTTGTGTAATCTAGATTATTGACTCTAGTGCAAGTGGGAGACTGAAGGAAATATGCCCTAGAGGCAATAATGAAGTTATTATTTATTTCCTCATATCATGATAAATGTTTATTTTTCATGCTAGAATTGTATTAACCGGAAACATGATACATGTGTGAATACATAGACAAACATATAGTCACTAGTATGCCTCTACTTGACTAGCTCATTAATCAAAGATGGTTATGTTTCCTAACCATAGACATGTGTTGTTATTTGATTAATGGGATCACATCATTAGGAGAATGATGTGATTGACATGACCCATTCCGTTAGCCTAGCACTTGATCGTTTAGTATATTACTATTGCTTTCTTCATGAACTATACATGTTCCTGTAACTATGAGATTATGCAACTCCCGGTTACCAGAGGAACACTTTGGGTGCTACCAAACGTCACAACGTAACTGGGTGATTATAAAGGAGTACTACAGGTGTCTCCAAAGGTACATGTTGGGTTGGCGTATTTCGAGATTAGGATTTGTCACTCCGATTGTCGGAGAGGTATCTCTGGGCCCTCTCGGTAATGCACATCACATAAGCCTTGCAAGCATTGCAACTAATAAGTTAGTTGCGAGATGATGTATTATGGAGCGAGTAAAGAGACTTGCGATAGCAGATTGAACTAGGTATTGGATACCGACGATCGAATCTCGGGCAAGTAACATACCGATGACAAAGGGAACAACGTATGTCGTTATGCGGTTTGACCGATAAAGATCTTCAGAGAATATGTAGGAACCAATATGGGCATCCAGGTTCCGCTATTGGTTATTGACCGAGAATAGTTCTAGGTCATGTCTACATAGTTCTCGAACCCGTAGGGTCCGCACGATTAACGTTACGATGACAGTTTTATTATGAGTTTATAAGTTTTGATGTACCGAAGTTTGTTCGGAGTCCCGGATGTGATCACGGACATAACGAGGAGTCTCGAAATGGTCGAGACATGAAGATTGATATATTGGAAGCCTATGTTTGGACATCGGAAGTGTTCCGGGTGAAATCGGCATTTTACCGGAGTACCGGGAGGTTACCGGAACCCCCCGGTGAACTAATGGGCCTTAGTGGGCCTAGTGGAGGAAGAGGAGAAGGGGACAAGGGGCAGCCGCACGCCCCTCCCCCCCCCCCAAAGTCCGAATAGGACAAGGAGGGGGGCGGCGCCCCCCCCCCCCCTTTCCTTTCCCCCCCTCTCCTCCTTCCCCCCAAGTCCTAGTCCAACTAGGAAAGGGGGAGTCCTACTCCCGGTGGGAGTAGGACTCCTCCGGCGCGCCTCCTCCTAGGGCCGGCCGCACCCCCCTTGCTCCTTTATATCTGAGGCAGGGGCACCCGAGACACACAAGTTGATCTACGGATCGTTCCTTAGCCGTGTGCGGTGCCCCTCCACCATATTCCACCTCGGTCATATCGTCATGAGTTTAGGCGAAGCCTGCGCTTGATAGAGCATCATCATCGTCACCACGCCGTCGTCTTGTGGAACTCATCCCCGACGCTTTCTTGGATCGGAGCCCGGGGATCGTCATCGAGCTGAACGTGTCTTGAACTCGGAGGCGCCGTACGTTCGGTACTTGGATCGGTCGGATCGTGAAGACATACGACTACATCAACCGCGTTGTCATAACGCTTCCGCTTACGGTCTACGAGGGTACGTGGACAATACTCTCCCCTCTCGTTGCTATGCCATCACCATGATCTTGCGTGTGCGTAGGAAAATTTTGAAATTACTAAGTTCCACAACAAATGCAGTTGTCGTGGCTGCCGGCGGCGGGGAAGAAGATCTGAGGCGGCGAAAGATAGTCTGGAGAGCGGATCCCTGCTTTGGTGAACCCTTCCGTCGTTGGAGCGGTGAAATGGGTGGAACACAAAGACCTGGCAGAGCAGGACAAACCACACAAGGTTTTATTTGACACATATCTGTAACAAAAGTAATTGTGTAAGGGCTTGTTTGAATTTGAGGATTCTAACAATGCAGGATAGGAAATAGACAGAATAGGATAGGAATGCACGTGCAAAACAGAGAATTTAAAACACGGGATTTACGCCAACTGGGTGTTTGGTTCACAAGAATTGGAAGATCACGGGATGCAAAGAAGCATGGTGAGATGAAGTCAAACCACAAGAAGTGTACAACCTCTTTGGCGAAGCCATGTCGATCTCAGCGTGATTGGGTTGGCCGGTGAGGATGCTCTGGCTGACTTGGCTGTTGGAGGAGGGGAAGAAGATCTTAGGCGTCTGGAGATGGAGCCCGAGGTACTGCTCCGCTGTGATGGAGGGTTTCGTCATTGTAGCAGCTCCGGTGAGTTGTACGACGTCGAACCTGAAGCAGGACAAGAGAGACAATGTTAACCTGAGTGGAATTCTAATAGCATCTCCAATAGACAACGTAAAATAAATAACCACAAAGTGCTAGATGTATACATCAGCCGCTCATCTCTGAACTTAACTGTCGAAACTGAATTTAAGCGTCAAACTGAACTTAAGCGTCGAAACTGAATTTTCTTTGTCAAAACTAAATTTTCTTGTCGTCGAACGCACTAGAGGTGAGGCTACACGTCAGTTGACTGACTTTTTCATATCTGGTCAGTCGATTTTGCAGATGTTGGACACGAAATCAAGGGCCTCGGTTCATCTTCAACCTCCACCCCCTGAGCCGCCAGCCACCACCGGCCAAACAGCCCCCCGCCGCCAAGGCCGGTGGCGCCGCCACTACCAAAACACTCCCCACCGCCGGTCCACCGCCGCCCGACCATCCTCTAGCCCCCTCAAGACCGAGCTTTTTCTCCGGCGATCCCCATGCCACCACCCCACCACCACCAGCGACCACCGCCCCCACCCTGAACCCTAAGATAGATAGTGGGGTACTTCTCCGGCGAGCCCCCTCCACGCTTGTAGCTAAATCGGAGCAGCATCACAAGCAAGAGCAAGAGCGAGAGCAGCAGCACGAGCAAGAGCAAGAGCAAGAGCAGACTAGGCAGGGGAACGAGAGCAAGAGCAGAGCAGCAGCGTGAGCGAGAGCTAAAGCAGTAGCAGCTCCTACTGATGTGGACGTCGCCGCCGAGGGAGCGACGCCATGGAGGAAGTGGCCGGCGACGCCGCGGTGGATGGAGCCGCGCCGTGTCGGCTCGGGACCGAGCGCCGGTAGCACCGTGAGATCGAATCAAGAAGAAAATGCGGCGATTAGTGTACAACCTCTTTGGTGGCGCCGATTAGGCCGCAGCTTCATCCGAGGAAACGGTGATGCTGATGCTCTTCCGGTGGTGCAGGTGAAGACGGCAGTGTGGGAATGGAGGTGGCGCGAAAGACGAGGGGAACATCAGGGCAGCTCCTTGGAGGTGGAGGATGGGGTGGTTGAACCGGCGGGACGACCAGATCAACGGCGGATCCTCATCTGGTACGGTGGATGAGGGACGTCGAGGTGTTGCTGTGGACGATGTCGTCGGGGAAGAGGCTCTGGCTGGGTAGCGGACGGAGGAGGGTGTGGGGCTTCGCCGGTTTTCCCGGCCTCGGCGTATGAATGGGTGGGCGGATGGGATGGGAGTGGGGAACCATGGCTTAGGGACGCGCTTGTCCTAAATGTGGGGTAAGTTACAAAAGTACCCCCACCGATTTGAGGCGGTTCTTTCGGTTCAGGGGTATCACGGGCATTTTGGGTGTCGGGATTTCACAGGAGGTGGGAGTTTTCGCGTGCGTTGTAATTTTGGAATAGCAAGGCGCGGGTTGAGATGGAGGGAGTTGTCGGAGCACAACGAGACAAGATATATCTTAAATATTTCGGGCTAACAAGGCACAGGCTGAAATTTCCGGACAAGCCTAACGTGTACTGTACCAAATCAATTCGCACTACAAATGTCATTCAAAACTTTGAATTCATGTTATGTTCAATTAAAATATTTCGCTAAGTGTATAATGCATGCAACCTAGTACTCAAATGAACGTTTTAGTGCATTCCAAACGTAGATACTACCGCTTCAATATTAACTAAATTTGAATTCGTTTCTCTATTTGAATAAGATCTACAATAATGATTGTTGTGAAGTCAAAGCGTTTGAATTCGTTTCTCTGTTTTAAGAAGATCTACAATCGTCATTATTGTCAAGTTAAACCATCGTTTGTGTATTATATTCACAGCACACCACATGATTAGTCTCGAGTTACATATGAACTATGTGTACTATATGAACTCGAACTCGATTTTTTGAATCCACTTTATGTTGATTTGAAACCATAGTACATTTCAAGCTCTAGCTAGATCTTCACAAACTAAACCATGTCTCATATGTATAATGTGTTTATCACATTATGTATGGTGCCCCCCCCCCCCTACGCCTACAAGTATTTAGATGTGAGTTGCAAACACCACACATTACCACAAATTCAAATAAAATGTGAGAATGTTCGATATATAGTATTGTTTAGATTGTTCGATATTTAGTTGTAAGCTGCAAGCATACACATTATCACAAATTCAAATAAAATGTGAGATTGTTAGATGTATAGTATGGTTTAGATTGTTCGACATTTAGTTGTGAGTTGCAAACGCCATGCATTATCACATTATGGTATAACATGTGCAAAACCACAACATGCGTATCACCGCTATATTCATGCATGCATATGTTTAAAACGCTATGATCTCCTATTCAAATATATGAATCCACTTTCATATCGAATTATGATCTTTGTTAGTCTCTTACACCCACACAATCCTCTAACCTTTGTAGCTACCACTAACTTTCTCTCGTGCATGCACACGCCCTCCTCGCCCTCCCCCTCCCTCAGCATTCTATCCATCGCGCACATTCATTTTTTTCTTGTTTAGGTCGTTCTCCCACGGTCTCCACAACTCCTTTCAGACACACACCGATCGATAAACCTCTCCAGTGATGTCTTCCTACAACATACACACGCACCTTCAATCTCCTCCTTTATTTGTCCTTGCCTCGTGTCTCTCACACGGTCCGACACACGTGTAAACTCTCGCCCCTCTTTTCATCGATCTCACAACCGCACACTCCTCCCCCTATCTAGCTAGTAGCTGGGCCTCTTGCACCACCTCCTAGCTCCATTCTCTCCGTCTATCCGTCTCGCCGGGCCTTATTTGCCTCTAACAAATGGACGTACACCGACCGATCTCCCGCTATACATATAGCTAGCTAGGTCCTTATAACTCGTTTTTTCCCATGCATCGATCGATCTACCTCATTACTTATGTCTCTCCCTTCCTCTGACAAACAACAATTGATCTACCGATCTAGTTAGGTTACCTCATTACTTATGTCTCTCCCTTCCTCTGACAAACAACAATTGATCTACCGATCTAGTTAGGTTTGCTTACCAAACACATGGTTCCCCTTCATCATCCATGGACGTGTCCCGACAGATCTATCACGCACAGACACACACAGAAACACATCCCCACTCTTATTGATAATATTGTAGTTCCACCCTCAGTTTGTCTAGTAGGCCTCTCCCACCATCTTCGAGAAGCAACTCCATCACCCATCCAGCACTCTACCCCTCTCCATCCCTCTATCTCTCCTCTCTCTCTGTCCCATCCTATTTCCCGTCCTTCAGTTATGTATGGATGTCGACCGATCTCCCTCAAGACATAGTTGGGTCTCTCCTTCTCAACACATATACGAGTCATTCTACCTCTATAGTTAGGCCTCTGCCTACCCCTCCCCCACCTCCTCGCACACACACACACACACCGATACATCGGCGCTCTAGTCATGTCTCCCTGCCACACACAAACTTGACCTGTGCCCTCGATGTTCGGTAGCTAGGTCGATCGCCCTATATCTTTGACTTGCACACACACACAATTTCAATGGCTCTCTTCATCGATCTCGCACTCCACCCACTTGATCCTCTCTTGACTCTATCGATATCTATGACCCATCCCTCTCTTCTCGTGGATCGCCAGACCCTCTATATATGATATGGATAGTACTCCATTTCACACACATTGCATGCAAAATTTTGTTTGAGATGTCATTGACACATATTCCCACAAATACATTCACAAAATCAACCTCCCCCCCCAAAACAAAAAACACTCACGAACGCACAAGCCATTTGTCTAGGTTTGTATCTCTCACACACCCACGTAGGTGGGGGCGTGCATGAAGAGAAGAGGTGCACTTGCAGTATACGTACTCCCGTCTCTTTCCCAACCACACCCGCGCGGGTACACGGTGGAGCTCATTTCTGTACGAAAAGGCAGCCCACGTGGTAACTTGACACGTGTACTGGTTGTCCACTAGATGGAGGGAGGACCGTCTACAACGGGTGAACAAACAAATTGCGACTTGACGCGTTATGTTAAAAAAGAGGCAAACCATGTGGGGACTACCTTAGAGGCAAGGCTCTATACACTGGAGTACTTTTGATGTGTCCCGTCAACTCGCAGAACAAGGAGAAGCTTGCTTAGTACGCCATCTCCCCCACCCACGGGCGCGGTGTCTCGCAGGATGAGGTGAAGCTTGCTTACTACGCCTTACACCCGCTCCCTCGCCCACGTGCACGATGGCTCACAGGACAAGGAGAAAGTTTTACTAGTACTCCCTCTGTTTACTCCTCGTCCCTACCTTGGTTAGAGAGATTATCATATTGTTTGGAATATATGTCCTTTAGTAGATTTCAATATGAACTACTAGTACATACAAACGCTGATGTATATAGACGTATTTTAGAGTGTAGATTCACTCATTTTGCTCTGTATGTAGTCCATATTGAAACGGGCGTAATAGTACGCACTCTCCCTCGCCCCTCGACCCTCACCACGTGGTGGACGTGCAGAAATTCATTCGGTCTCATATAGCCGTAGCGATATATACCGCGGTACCATTATTGCTCGACTTCAAGAGGCGAAGAGCCAATCGCAAGGTTAATAGTTTGGAGATGCCAAGCGCAAGGTTTATAGGAGAACGAGTAGTAGGTGCCGCGTCATTTATAAAAAAGTTTTTGTTTCTTCCGTGCACGTCGCATAATATAAATAGGTTCATATGGAGAGAAAAGGAAACCGCTCCAGTATATACATAGGCAGGACGAGCCTACACGCTTGCTTGCTGGGGTTGCTCTTTTCAGTTTTCACACTCTCTCGCACAAAATCACTGTGGCCACATCTCTAACATCCCGTCGGATCACGTCCGCCGGGGGAAGGGGTGGATGCTTAGTGTAGATGCGGTCGCCGTCGCCGACGGCGAAAACCCACTGTTGGCACGTCCCGATCAGGGGTCCCCGCCATTCTCTCTCACAAAGCCGGTGAGGTTGCCTTCGTCCATTGCTCACTGCCGCGACATGGGTAGTTGCCTCCTCCCGCCGCCCTCCTCTAGGTTGAGCTACGTCCCGACATCCCTCAGGTACAAATCCCTTTACAACCGGCTTGCACCACTACTCCAGCTGCCCACATCACTCCATGTGGATATTTCTCTACTTCTCTACCCCACACATACCTCTCACGGCTTCTACGCATCAGTATTTGTGATGAGTTTATGTCTCATCAACTAGTCCCAGTAATCTTATTCTAATCACGCTTCTTCAATTTCGTTGCCACAGGCATGCTCATCTCGATTTTGGTGAAACTGCACAAAATGATCCGATGGTCGAAGGGTTGCAAACTTCATTTCTTAGGAAGCACCGACGTTACCAGCAAATTAAAGCCTGGTTAGGGTTTACGGTTCAAGGGCTAGGAACTGCATGGATCGTTTTTTTCTTTAGATTTCTCTGTTTCAATGGCTAGGGACTGCATGAGTAGTAGTAATCTTGACGCCTCACGCCCGGCCTCCTCGCCCACGCGCGTGGTGGCTCGCAGGACGAGGAGAAAATTTTACTACTCCCTCTGTTTACTCCTCGTCCCTACTACCTTGGTTAGAGAGATTATCATATTGTTTGGAATATATATGTCTTTTAGTAGATTTCAATATGAACTACTAGTACATACTCCAAACACTGATGTATATAGATGTATTTTAGAGTGTAGATTCACTCATTTTGCTCCGTATGTAGCATAAAGTTGAGACACTTATTTTGGAACGGAGGGAGTACATATTTGCTATGATCTGTCAATCATTGAGATGCAATAGCATGCATGTTAGTCTCCTTTGTATTTGATGAAATGTTGCAACGGGCAACCTTGAGCATAAGATACATGTAATGTAAATTTGGAAGCTTCATAGCATTGTACTATCTCGCTGATAAATTACAGTACGTACTATACAAGTACTTCCTCCGTTCCTAAATATAAGTCTTTGTAGAGATTTCACCATGAACCACATACGGATGTATATAGATGCATTTTAAGTGTAGATTCATTCATTTTGTTCCGTATGTAGTCCACCTAGTGGAATCTCTACAAAGACTTATATTTAGGAACGGAGGGAGTACTATGTAAAGAGTTAGGTGTCGCACGATGTCCAGAAAATATGGTGATAGTGTGAGGTGGGCCATGTAATCACCGAGCCTACGTGTTTTCACTGCTCTTGCACTCCTCTGCCGTAAGAATGGAGAAAATTGTAATCTAGTAGTACCTCCTTTCGTCAAAAGCTTGGGACATCCAGCAGTCCTACCACCTCAGTAATAATGACCAATGAGCCGTCAAATCACATAGACCCAGCAGTAAGTTGGACGGACGAAGCAACCATCACTCTTGAATCCGCTTCTCCCTTCAACACAAGCGCGAGTGAGAGGTCGCATCCGCTCTGCCTGGGCATGAATGCGGCACCGATTCTTTGGAGCGGCGCTGACCGTTTCATGCGGGAAGCGCGCGCGGGCGATGGAGGGGCTTTGGGTGGGCCAGGCTGGTCAGGAGCGGGCGTGGCAGCTGTCCGCCTGTCCCTACAGGATGCCCGGAAACGAGAGGATGCACCGACTCTCGCGGCTAAAATCGTAACTACACACCATCTCTCTGTAGGAGTAGGTCGATCTATCGCTCTCTCTAACACACACATGTTGTTAAACACACACACGCACACGCACACACAGGTTCATAGAATAGGAAAATCGTGCGAGTGTGAAGCCACAGGAAGTGAGAAACAAATGGAGTACGTACAAGAAGAGAAGAGGTGACGAATATTCCATCAAACCTGGACTGAGGAGTAGTACTCCCTCCGTCTAGGTGTTAATTCATCCTACAGAAATCAGATATTCCCAAAATGTTTAGGCGTCGTCCATTAACTTCGCATCTCAATCCCCTCCTGGCCTCGTTGCTAGCGAGCGTTGTTACTTAGGGATCGTTTGGATCCTTAGCAAGAACAGCTTATAGAATAGCCGAGCAAGGTTAGGCATTTGGAACTATTAAAATATGTTAGATTTTGTGTGCCAGCTAGCTTGGGTGGGCTAGAAAAACCTTGCTAGCTATTGGCTCGCTTTCGATGGCAAACTTCGCGTAGTAGTAACATAGACTAGTAACATATGCATGTTGTACTAGTCCAAGTTACTCGCCACTATGACCAGCCTAAGCAATGTAACCAAACGCTCCTTAATTACTTTGCCTTGTTATCTCCCCCGGAAACCCAATGCATGGAGCGCAACTATGCGTTGATCAGTCAAGAAATCAAAGTCGGCTTGCATGCGAGTTAATACGTGGTCCTGCATGGTAGCTAAAACGGCATCTCTTAGTTGTTTGGATTAATTGTTGCGTTTAGAGACAGAAATCAGGGCTTTGATTGGAGGAATGACCGGTCAAGTTTCTCCTTCTCCTCCAATCTGCTTGCACCTTGGTCTCGCTGCACCTTCTAACGTGACCTATTACACCTAGACGGAGGGAGTCGTACGAGATATGGTGGCACACTGACTTAAGTCGAATACAAGTGCCCAAAATTGTGTGCATGTTATAATAAGGATTCACTTAAAATAGTATGTGAGCGAACAGAGGGATCAATTGGACAGTGAGATGTGTGAGGTAAGATACACCGCTGGCGCTTTTAATTTTTCTTATTAATTTGTTTGTTTCACCCTCCGATCGGTGGGACCCAATGTACTACGTGGAGAGAGGTAAGGTGACTAAGGCTGCATTATTTCTGCACCACTGTGGATAGTCTTACCACCAAAGCCACATGACACGATTATGGTTTAAATCCCAATGACTCCCATAAAAAAACACGGCATGCTTGTCACACGAATGCTGGAATGTATAAAAGGTTATTTTCCTCTCGTTGAACATAACGGGAGGGTTGTGTAGCTGGTTAGCATGTTCGCTCATCAAACTTGAGGTCTCGGGTTCGATAACTACACTTGAGCATAATTCGTGCCAGGAGCATTCTTTGACTGGTCAAAATGGATGGATATGGAGCTATACGATCTCGTAGTGACCGTATAATCACCTCATCACGTATAAGCTGCAGCCTTGGCGCTTGTTTTCTATGGTTTTCACTCTTCACACTCTCTCAAGTATATATATACACGCTGGAGCCTTAGCGCTTGTAGTTGCTCTCTTCACACTCTCTCACCCTCTCCAGATCTAAACAAGATTTCGTTGGCCTCTCTCTCTCCCCTCACTGTTGGTCTGCTTGTAGTTTCTCTCTTCACACTCTCTCACCCTCTCCAGATCTAAACAAGACTTCGCTGGCCTCTCTCTCTCCCCTCACTGCTGGTCAAAGAGCCGGTAGGATCCGTCCGCCGGGAAGGGAAGTAGGCTTAACGTTGTCGCTGTCGGCGAGGGAGGGAATCCACTACCGGAGCAGTTGTTCACTTTCAACCAGCGGCGGCGCGGGAGGGCCTCCGACCCCTTCTTATTCATCGCCGTACATAGTGTGGGTCGAATGGCCTCCGGTCGCCCACCAAACCACACCCCAAGAACCTTAAGGTATAATTTACTTATGCCACATGCATTGCTCTAGCTGCATGTGGGTTTTTCCGCTTCTGCACTCGAATCTAGGTGTTGGATCAAACAGGAAAGTAGTGGGGAAAGTTGTATACCATGAATCTAGGACGTGGTTCAAAGAGGAAAGGAATGGGGGGAAGTAGTGGGAAAAGTTGTATAGCATGAATCTAGGACGTGGTTCAAATAGGAAAGGAAGGTGGAAAGTAGTGGGGAAAGTTGTATCGCATGAATCTAAGACGTGGTTCAAAGAGGACAGGAATGGGGGAAAGTAGTGGGGAAAGTTGTATAGCATAAATCTAGGACGTGGTTCACAGAGGAAAGGAAGTGGGAAAAGTACTAGTACAGACTGGCTATCCAGCACCTACGTTGGTCGAAAAGGGAAAACAATGACAAACGCAGTACGCACATCTCAGAATTTAATCGATCTTTTGTTTTGGGGGACAAGGCTGTAGAGTTTGAGCAGGACTAGATTTGTTGCGCTCACATAGGGAAAGGTGTCTAAAGATAACAAAGCTGGGACCAACACAAATATGCTCCTTGGTTGTTTGTTCTTTATTGCAACAGATTTGTGCATCACCTCAAAGACATCGGTAGATGCACATGGTGTCAAAAGGCCCACTGTCCCGTGAAACTCTAGTTGTTGTTAATCTAAGGCCCTGTTTGGTTAAAAACTCCCTAGTCCCTACCTGCTTGGTTCCAGGGACTAAACATGGACTAGAGGTTATTAAATGACATGCTAAAAGACCATGTTACCCCTAGTATTGAACTAATAGAGACAAGGAGCGATGTGTGGCAGGGGCAACTATTGGAAAAAGTCCCAGAAAGACTCTCCCTCGGGGTCTTCTTTCTTTAGTCCCAAATGCCCACTTTTAGTCCCTGAGAAGTGCTTCATCTGTGCTGTTTTAAATATTTCCTTTCCTTTTTTCGAGCAAACAGGGATGCTAGCATTTAGTTATCCTCTTGTCTTTGCACAACAGGATCATCCTCCTCTGAAGAAGAATATGGAGTACGTGAAGTGACTAGTTCCGATTATGCCAGGATGAAGAAGCCCTGTCTATCTTCTCATCAGAAGGAGCAATTGAAGGATGGTTACATTACCCCCGCACAAAACCAAACTAACTTCAGCTCAGAAGGACTGACAAATCTCCATTTTCTTGCTGTGATGTGCGAGTACAATGTTGTTCTAGATTCTTTCCGGTGAGTTCCATTTTTGTAAAAGTGTGCTCTACATGGACCATGTAGGTGCCTATTTAAACTGTCAATTCATAGTACAGTTTGCTTTATACTAATCACTTTTTTGTATTTGTGCAAATAGGGGTGCTCAACTTGATTTCAATGGGAACTGCACAAAATGTTCATGAATACATCGAATCATTCATTTCCACCACAAGAAAGGAGGTGCCGATAAGTTCAAGGCGTTGCAACATATAAGGGCTTAAATCATACAAGCTACGCGCGAATTTGGTTGATTTTGGTGGAACTGCACAAAAAGAACAGCTGGTTTATTTAGCACGAGGTGACATGTCAATGTCCGAACTGATGGCAAACCCTCCCCATTCCACAATCATAGGCATTTGATATTTTGGAATGGGAAAACCTTGTCAAATTTTGCTCATTGATTTTAGCAAGAAGACATGTGTTTGATATTTTCGAATGGGACGCCCTTTGCTGTCAGCAGCATCGATCCATTTTTTTCTTTATTCTTTAGTTGTGAAGTAAATATTGGCTCTGACATGTGAATCGTTGAGATGCATAATCATCGATTGTTTTGAATGTTCTCTATGACATGTGAATCGATGTGATTGCAATGTACAGGAACGCTAAAAGGCTGCTCAAACTCTTTGTACTCCTTCTGTTCCTTTTTACTTTGCATATTGTGAAAGTGCATACCTTTTTCTATAAGATTGGTCAAAGTAGAGATACTTTGACTGCAGACAAAACTTGTATGCAGACTAGAAAGGACCGGAGGGAGTACATGTGAAACTGCTGCGAACGAGGTGATCACCCTGGGAATAATGCTAGTACGTATTGTTTTGCATGTTCATCCAATGCCAGTGATACAAGAATTCGAACTAATCGAAATAAATTCATTCATACACGGTCGGATTTCATATAAACATGCCAGATTTCATTACATTTCATACATTCTTCAACTAAAAAGGGGTGCGTTGGAGGTATAATTAATTAACCGAAGCTACCCACCTGTGTCCGGCTGAGCCGAATAGAAGCTTCAGTGACTTAACTACAGGTGCAGTTGCGTAACTGACATGTGGCCCAGATGCCTGTTGGGCCCACGTGTCAGTTAGCCAACTGCACCAGCAGTTAAGTACAAGCAGCGTCCTTCTCCAACATAGCTCTCCGACTCCACGTCGCTGCCAAGAAGCTAATCGGCCGTCAGTGGTCAACCCGCCTAGCTTGTCATAGCGATTAGGGTAACTAGGAGCCCAATGATCGGGATTCCCACATGACAAACACCTTTCTTCTTGTCATTCTTCTTCTTGAAGTTCGTGTGTTGCACAGCCTTGGTCTTCCCATCAAACTTTGCTTTACCATCAAACTTGCCCTTGTTCTTGAACTTGTGGGGCTGGAAGTTCTTCTGTACCAGATTGGCACTAGATCCTCCCTCAATTCCTCGAGCATGTGTGTCCTTTGCTCTCGCCTTTTCTTCCACATAAAGAGTGCCAATGAGATCCACGAAGGAGGAAGCTTGGTGATGATACCCCCGGCAACAAACTTGTCAGGTAGCACACAACTGAAGTGCTCAAGTTCTCTAGAAAATGATTGTATCTCATGAGCTTGCTCAACTACGGAGCACTCTTCAATCATCCTGTAATCATAGAATTGCACCATGATGTACAACTCAGTGCCAGCAACCGGAGGGTAGCAGCGGTGGCCTTACTTGGACCCGAGCGGCGGCGACCTACCATGTTCTACTCTTCCTCGTTTTCATGTGACGGCCTCGCTGGGGCCGGGCGGGCCTCGGCGGAGCCGGCGTTGTCCTCTGTCACGTTGCCGGCGGGCGGCTCCTCGGCGGAGCGGGGGAAAATCCTCCCCCTCGTTGCCAGCAGGGTGGGGCCTCGGTGGAGCCGGCGGTGTCCTCTTCCTCGTTGTTGGTGCCGCGGGGCCTCGGCGGAGCAAGGCCTCGTCGACGCCAGCGGAGCGGAGACTTGTCGGAGCCGGCATTGTCCTCTGCCTCGTCCTCGGTCTCGCCAAACAGCGCCTCGGCTGCTTCATCGCCCTCTTTGTAGGCGGCCACAGCCTTCGCCACCCGCATGCGGTACCGCCAGCGCTCGAGGCGGCCCTCGCGGGTGGAGAGGTACGAGTCGAGCAGCGCCTCCTGCTCCGCCCGCTCCACGGTGATCTTCTCTGCCTGCAGGTGCTCCTGGAGGAGATGGTGGTTGTAGGCGGCGTCGGCCTGCGCCTCCCGGAACTGCTCCTCACGCTTCTGCCTCACCGTGTCCATATATTGGGCATGGGCCTCGCCGATGGTCATGGTGCAATGCACCGGCGAGGATGGCGCGGAGGAGGGGGTTGGCGCCGGATCGTCGACTACCATGTTCTCCATTGGGACGTCGTTGGCCTCCAGCTGCTGCCGCCGCCATCGGCCGGCAGCAATGGATGCCATCTCCTTGTGGTCCGTCGTCCGCCCGTCCCGAAGAGCGCTGGAGCATGAGGAAGCCATGGTGGGCAGTAGTGGTGTGGACAGGAGAATAGGAACGGATGCGGATGACTGCGGCTATGGCCGGCGTAGCAGTTTATATAGCGATGGTGGGCAGCGGAGGGACGGACGTGTGGCGTCGGAGTAGCCGCCTTGGCAACCGCGTATCATTAATGTGGGCGGCAGAAGGACGGACGGACGACACTTGTGTAGTTTGAAGGCGGAGGAATCGCATGCACCGGAAGCGGGCGGCGTGACCATTTCGGGCGGAAGCGGCAGGCGAGGGAGGCGATGCAGGTGGGCCACGGCGGTCGGACTTGTGCTTGGCGGTGGGTCGGTCGATGGCGGACATGCTGGCTCGCCACTACCTCGCCGAGCTGACGGCGACAATCGAACGATGGACGTAAGCTTCCGATCAGAGCGGCGCCCTTGTCCAAGCCGGTTCATGCCGTGTTCACCATAGAGCAGGTGCGGCCGCACTTCAACGCCCTAATGGCAGAAGAGCTACCTGCGCAGGAGGACCTGTGCTGTAACCTCCGTCTCCTCAGCGAGCACCGGTGAACAAGCGAACGACAATGCCGTCATGGACATGTGGCCTTATGATCCGGGCTTCCCGAATGAGCAGCGGGCGCTGTATCAGACCATCCATAGGGCCCGCGAGGCCCTCTCCGTCGTCCTTCGAGTTGTTGCGCTCGCCGTGGCGCCGCCGTCTCGCGTTGTCAACATGGTCAACGGACATGAGGATGAGGAGATGACTTTACTTGGAGAGGATGACAGCAAGTGCCTCCTTATTAGTATATAAAACTATAATTTTTTTGCTTCCTCCTGGTTTCCTGACATCACGGTCCCACACCATTGTCAACCTATATAGTCAATAAAAGAGAGAATTGCACAAGAAGCGGACGACAGCTGGGACCAAGCAGCTCGAGCAGTATTTGTGTTTTTGAGGTGTGAGCACTGCAGAGTTTTTCTTGAGCGATTTTTAGCCCAGATATTAATTTTTCTCCTTTGAACAACAACGAAAACATCGCTACAACTATTAACTGGGCGGGCTGTGGCCCGTCTAGCCCAGGCCAGATATCCAGCCCAGATATTAATTTTTTTCAAGCCGAAAATGGCTAGCCCAGCTATACTTTTTTTTAGGAATACCAGGCAAGGTCAAGTTGTTATTCTCCGCCCCGCTGGGCTGCAAATCTTTCCTAGGAGTCATGCATTAGGCTTAACAAGAAAATGGGCTTTAAGAAATAATAAATGGGATGTAATTATAAAAACTGGGCAGTAACTATAAAAAATGCACCAAACACGTAATTACTTTATAAAATATTGTTTTTGGATATTGAAAATTTTAATTTCGTTAATTGTTACGAGCGCAATGTTTCATTGGATTTTTACGTAATATAAATTTATATTGAAATTGTATTTAATATGACTAGAAATTTCGGGATATCAAATCCCATCAAAATGTGGGAAATTTTATTGAATTCTGTTTTGAACGGTTGGTTGAAATGGGCTGTACTTTTAACAAACTGTAAATGGGTTGTAGTAAATTCCATTAGAATTCAAAAATTGGCTGCACATTCTTACAAATCACAAATGGGCTATAAGTTCTCTGCCAAACACTTGTGGCCTTACTAAGTTGGCGCGTCCCCTCAAAAAAAAAGAGTTGACGCGTATGCAAGGCTTTGTCAACTTATAGTCAACACAAGGTTCTAGCAGCAGTGACCGTTGGATGTCCATCCAACGGATGCCGTGCATCTTCTTCAATCTCGGATATTCTAGCTTCACCCGCCCAAAAAATGATTCCTCCCCCTGACATCTGGGGCGCACCGTTTCGGAAGCTGACCTGTGGGCCTACTAAGTTGACGCGTACCAAGGGCTTTGTCAACTTAGTCAATATAAACGATTCTAGCTGCAGTGACCGTACGATGTCCATCCAATGGCCGTAGTGCTTCTTCAACCTCTGGTCTTGTTGCTCCAGCCGCCCAAAGCAGCGCCGGTCGTGCCGCATGCTCCTGCCTCCCGTGGCCGGTTGTGCTGCCACAGAGGCCTCACCGCCCCTACTATTCCCACTGCTGGCCAGGCCCTGCGGCAACGACGGCCTCACACCACAGCCGAACCAGTGAACCCTCGTACTCCTCTCCGCGCGGGCTTCCACTTCCGCGTCTTCCCCGGCTCCACGTCGTCCCCTTCCTAGGCCTCGCCATCGTCCACCGCCCTGGTGCTCTCGGCGCGGCGTGGTCAACATGGTCAAGGAACGGCTTCCATCGGACGTGGATCAGATGCGTGGAGAGGCCGATACCGGGTCCACGACGGCAAAGAAGGAAGTGCCTCCTTATTAAACGGAAAATAATGATTCCTCCACCAGACAGCAGGGACCCATCGGACGGGCCACCGTATTTCGCAAAATAAAACGTTTCCCCCCTGACTGCTGGGACCCACCGTACTGGCCACCATATTGCGTGAAAAAACGCTCCCCCCGCTGTCAGCTCGGACCCACCGGAAGTGCCTCCTTATTACGCATAAAAAAATGAATACTCCCCCTGCTGTTTGGGACCCACCTTGGTGGGAGGCTGACTTGTGGGCCTACTAAGTTGACGGGGACGGAGTGCTTTGTGAACTTAGTCAATATGAAGGATTCTAGCTCCAGAGATCGTACAATGTCCATCCAACGGCCGTAGTGCTTCTTCAACCTCTGGTCTTGTTGCTCCAGCCGCCCAAAGCAGCGCCGGTCGTGCCGCATGCTCCTGCCTCCCGTGGCCGGCTATGCTTCCGCGGAGGCCTCACCGCCCCCTACTATTCCCACTGGCCGTGTGCCTCGCGGGCAACGGGCAAATTTCACACCGTAGATTTAACCAATGAACCCTCGTACTCCTCGCCATGTGGGCTTCCACTGCCGCGTCTTTCCCGGCTCCGCGTCGTCCCCTTCCTAGGCCTCGCCGTCGTCCACCGCCCTGGTGCTCTCGGCGCGGCGTGGTCAACGTGATCAAGGAACGGCTTCCATCGGACATGGACTGTACGTGGAGAGGCTGACAGCTGGGTCCACGGCCGCAGCAAGGAAGTGCCTCCTTATTACGCGCAAAACAATTATTCCTCCGCCTAACAGCGGAGACCCACCGGACGGGCCATCGTATTTCACGAAAAAAAACATTCCCCCCTGACTGCTGGGACCCACCAGCTACATCTTCGCACGCAAGGAAGTGCGTCCGGGCAAAAAAAACGATTCACCCCCTGACTGCTGGAACCCACCAGCTACATCTTTGCACGCAAGGAAGTGCCTAACAGTCGGGACCCACCTGGTCGAAGCGTACGTAGCGTTGTCATTCTGGTCGTGAATGTGTACGTACATACTGGTCGATGTAGAGGCGCGCATGTAGCATGTACACGTACGTACAACGGCCAGTGTGCAAGAAAGAAAATACGGCCACGTACATACATACGGGCAGGGTCTCGAACACCTACTCGCGCATACGTACGGCCAGGTCTCGTGTGCATGATTGGGTCAGAACGGAGAAACAACGTCATCGTCGTGTTCATGGGGAGCCAACCGGCTGGGTCGGAACGGAATGCGTCGTCGTGTTCATCGGGAGGGCTTGGACGGAACATCCAATGGAAACGAGGCCTGGCGTACCGCGGAACGAAGGAAACGGCCTTGTGTTCGACCAGCCACGTTCGAAACGGGATCATGTTCATCGGGAGGGGTCTCGCGTACCGCAAAACGGAGGAAACGGACCTCCTACGGTCGAAACGGGGGTCCTGTTGATCGGGAGGGGTGTGGCGTACCGCAAAACAGAGGAAACGGTCTTATGTTGGAGGGCTACGGTCGAAACGGGGGTCCTATTCATCGGGAGGGGTGTGGCGTACCGCAAAACGGGACTCCACGGGATACTGTTCATCTCCACCGTCGACTCCCTCCAGCCTCCACGGGCTATTGTTCATCCACCGTCGACCTCCTCCAGCCTCCACCTGCGACTGTTCATCCACGGGCTCCTATTCATCCAGCCTCCACCGCGCGCTACTCCACCGGCTACTGTTCAACCAGCCCTCTCCACGGGCTCCTGTTCAACCACCCCTCCACAGGCTACTCTTCATCCAGCCCTCGACCGTCTACTGTTCATCCTGCCCTCCACGGGGTGGTCATGTTCATCCTGCCCTCCACGGGGTCCTGTTCATCCAGCCCCAACCTACTCGATCGATCGGGGTCCTGTTCATCCAGAGGCAACACCACGGGGTCCTGTTCATCCACCCCCACCGGGAACTGTTCATCCAAACCGCCAAAGAACGCTCAATCGCTCATCCAGAGGCAGTATCGATCGGCTTCAGTTAGCAGCAGTAGCGAAGGAATCGCTCGATCGGGTTCAGTTAACAGCCATCGATCAATCGCTCGGGTTCAGTAACGCGTAGCGTGCAGTGCAATCGTTCGGGTTCATTTAGAGCCCAACGCCTCGCTCGGATTCAGTTAGAGCCCAACGCCTCTCACCCACGCGTGTGCGTGTATGAGAGAAATGCGCATCGCTCGGCCCTGACCACCCACCGTAACCGGGAACACCCCGATATTTTCCGCGCCCTCTCTTCTACCACGGTTTTTTTCATCGTGGACGGCCCAAAGAATGTCATGCAGCTGCGTCTCCGGCCCGCCCAGGACGAAAAACCCATTTTCTGTCATGATTTTTTGTCATAGAAGTAGGACCCCACCACATCTATGATGATACCGGGTTTTGTCACAATTATCGTCATAGAAGTGTCATAAGTATGACAGAAATTTTTTTCGTTCGGCCCAAAATGTCACGAATGTGTCTTTTTTTGTAGTGACATCACTATAAGCCTTGCAAGCAATGTGACTAATGAGTTAGTTGCGGGATGATGCATTACGAAACGAGTAAAGAGACTTGCCGGTAACGAGATTGAACTAGGTATTGAGATACCGACGATCGAATCTCGGGCAAGTAACATACCGATGACAAAGGGAACAACGTATGTTGTTATGCGGTTTGATCGATAAAGATCTTACGTAGAATATGTGGGAGCCAATATGAACATCCAGGTTCCGCTATTGGTTATTGACCAGAGACGTGTCTCGGTCATGTCTACATAGTTCTCGAACCCGTAGGGTCCGCACGCTTAATGTTCGGTGACGATCGGTATTATGAGTTTATGTGTTTTGATGTACCGAAGGTAGTTTAGTGTCCCAGATGTGATCACGGTCATGACGAGGAGTCTCGAAATGGTCGAGTGATATATTGGATGACTATATTCGGACACCGGATGAGTTCCGGGGGGTCACCGAATAATTATCGGAGTGCCGGGGGGTTATCGGAACCCTCGGGGGAACTAATGGGCCAACATGGGCCTTGTGAGAGAGAGAGGAGGGAGCCTTAGAGCTGCCCCCCTTGAGGAGTCCGAACTGGACAAGGAGGCGGGCGTCGCCCCCTCTTTCCCTCCCTCTCTCCCTCTCCTTCCTTTCCACTTCCCCCTCCTAGTAGGACTAGGAAAGGGGGAGTCCTACTCCTACTAGGAGGAGGACTCCTCCCCTCCTGGGCGCACCCGAGGCCCGACCGGCCTCCCCCCTAGCTCCTTTATGTACGGGGGCATGGGGGCACCCTAGAACACAACAACAGACATTGTCTTAGTCGTGTGCGGTGCCCCCCTCCACCATAATCCACCTCGGTCATATCGTTGCAGTGCTTAGGCGAAGCCCTATGCCGGTAGCTTCATCATCACCATCATCACGCCGTCGTGCTGACAAAGCTCTCCCTTGACACTCAACTGGATCGAGAGTTCGTGGGACGTCACCGAGCCGAACGTGTGCAGATCACGGAGGTGCCGTACTTTCGGTACTAGGATCGTTCGGATCGCGAAGACGTATGACTACATCAACCGCGTTGTCATAACGCTTCCACTTACGGTCTACGAGGGTACGTGGACTACACTCTCCCCTCTCGTTGCTATGCATCACCATGATCTTGCGTGTGCGTAGGAATTTTTTCGAAATTACTGCGTTCCCCAACAGACCGAGGTGGATTATGGTGGAGGGGGGCACCGCACACGGCTAAGACAATGTCTGTTGTTGTGTTCTAGGGTGCCCCCTGCCTGTGATATAAAGGAGTAAGGGGAGGCGGCTGCCCTCGGGCGCGCCTCAAGTAGGATTCCTACTAGGAATACTATTCCTAGTAGGTTTCCAACAAGGGAGAAAGAGGGGGAAGGAAGGAGAGGGAGAGGGAGAAGGAAAGGGGTGTGCCGCCCCTTCCCTTATCCTATTCGGACTCCAAGGAGGGGCGCGGCCTGCCCTGGCCTCCCTCCTCTCTCTCCACTGAGGCCCATGGTGGCCCATTAATTCCCCCCGGGGGGGTCCGGTAACCCCTCTGGCACTCCGGTTTTTTCCGAAATCACTTGGAACACTTCCGTTGTCCGAATATAGTTGTCCAATATATCAATCTTTACGTCTCAACCATTTAGGGACTCCTCGTCATGTCCGTGATCACATCCGGGACTCCGAACTACCTTTGGTACATCAAAATATATAAACTCGTAATACTGATCGTCACCGAACGTTAAGCATGCGGACCCTACGGGTTCGAGAACTATGTAGACATGACCAAGACACGTCTCCGGTCAATAACCAATAGCGGAACTTGGATGTTCATATTGGCTCCCACATATTCTATAAAGATCTTTGTCGGTCAAACCGCATAACAACATATGTTGTTCCCTTTGTCATCGGTATGTTACTTGCCCGAGATTCGATCGTCGGTATCTTAATACGTAGTTCAATCTCATTACCAGCAAGTCTCTTTACTCGCTCCGTAATGCATCGTCCTGCAACTAACTCATTAGTCACATTGCTTGCAAGGCTTATAATGGTATGCATTACCGAGAGGGCCCAGAGATACCTCTCCGACAATCGGAGTGACAAATCCTAATCTCGATCTATGCCAACTCAACAAGTACCATCGGAGACACCTGTAGAGCCCCTTAATAATCACCCAGTTACGTTGTGAATTTTGGTAGCACACTAGGTGTTCCTCCGGTATTCGGGAGTTGCATAATCTCATAGTCATAGGAACATGTATAAGTCATGAAGGAAGCAATAGCAACATACTAAACGATCAAGTGCTAAGCTAACGGAATGGGTCAAGTCAATCACACCATTCTCTAATGATGTGATCCCGTTAATCAAATGACAACTCATGTCTATGGCTAGGAAACTTAACCATCTTTGATTCAACAAGTTAGTCAAGTAGAGGCATACTAGTGACACTCTGTTTGTATATGTATTCACACATGTACTAAGTTTCCGATTAATACAATTCTAGCATGAGTAATAAACATTTATCATGATATAAGAAATATAAATAACAACTTTATTATTGTCTCTAGGGCATATTTCCTTCAGTCTCCCACTTGCACTAGAGTCAATAATCTAGATTACACAGTAATGATTCTAACACCCATGGAGTCTTGGTGTTGATCATGTTTTGCTCGTGAGAGAGGTTAGTCAACGGGTCTGCAACATTCAGATCCGTATGTATCTTGCAAATCTCTATATCTCCCTCCTTGACTTGATCGCGGATGGAATTGAAGCGTCTCTTGATGTGCTTGGTTCTCTTGTGAAATCTGGATTCCTTTGCCAAGGCAATTGCACCAGTATTGTCACAAAAGATTTTCATTGGACCCGATGCACTAGGTATGACACCTAGATTGGATATGAACTCCTTCATCCAGGTTCCTTCACACGTAGATCCCGCCACGACGCTTTGCTTAGAACTGCACCAACTTACAGCTCCACCGTTCAATATAAATATGTATCCGGTCTATGACTTAGAGTCATCCGGATCAGTGTCAAAGTTTGCATCGACGTAACCATTTACGACGAGCTCTTTGTCACCTCCATAAATGATAAACATATCCTTAGTCCTTTTCAGGTATTTCAGGATGTTCTGACCGCTGTCCAGTGATCCACTCCTGGATTACTTTGGTACCTCCCTGCTAAACTAATAGCAAGGCACACATTAGGTCTGGTACACAACATTGTATACATGATAGAACCTATGGCTGAAGCATAGGGAATGACATCCATTTTCTCTCTATCTTCTGCAGTGGTAGGGCATTGAGTCTGACTCAACTTCACACCTTGTAACATAGGCAAGAACCCTTTCTTAGCTTGATCCATTTTGAACTTCTTCAAAACTTTGTCAAGTTATGTGCTCTGTGAAAGTCCAATTAAGCGTCTTGATCTATCTCTATAGATCTTAATGCCCAATATATAAGCAGCTTCACCAAGGTCTTTCATTGAAAAACTCTTATTCAAGTATCCTTTTATGCTATCCATAAATTCTATATCATTTCCAATCAACAATATGTCATCCACATATAATATTAGAAATGATACAAAGTTCCCACTCACTTTCTTGTAAATACAGGCTTCTCCAAAAGCCTGTATAAAACCATATGCTTTGATCACACTATCAAAACGTTTATTCCAACTCCGGGATGCTTGCACCAGTCCATAAATGGATCGCTAGAGCTTGCACACTTTGTTAGCATCCTTTGGATCGATAAAACCTTCAGGTTGCATCATATACAACTCTTCTTCCAGAAATCCATTCAGGAATGCAGTCTTTACATCCATTTGCCAAATTTCATAATCATAAAATGCAGCAATTGCTAACATGATTCAGATGGACTTAAGCATCGCTACGGGTGAGAATGTGTCATCATAGTCAACTCCTTGAACTTGTCGAAAACCATTACATAGCAGGTCAAGCTTTGTAGATGATAATATTACCGTCAACGTCAGTCTTCTTCTTGAAGATCCATTTATTCTCGATGGCTTGCCGATCATCGGGCAAGTCAACCAAAGTCCACACTTTGTTCTCATACATGGATCCCATCTTAGATTTCATGGCCTCAAGCCATTTCGCGGAATCTGGGCTCATCATCGCTTCCTCATAGTTCGTAGGTTCGTCATGGTCAAGTAACATGACCTCCAGAACTGGATTACTGTACCACTCTGGTGCGGATCTTACTCTGGTTGACCTACGAGGTTCCGTAGTAACTTGATCTAAAGTTCCATGATCATCATCATTAGCTTCCTCACTAATTGGTAGAGGAGTCACAGGAACAGATTTCTGTGATGAACTACTTTCCAATAAGGGAGCAGGTACAGTTACCTCATCAAGTTCTACTTTCCTCCCACTCACTTCTTTCGAGAGAAACTCCTTCTCTAGAAAGGATCCATTCTTAGCAACGAATGTCTTGCCTTCGGATTTATGATAGAAAGTGTACCCAACAGCCTCCTTTGGGTATCCTATGAAGACACATTTCTCTGATTTGGGTTCGAGCTTATCAGGTTGAAGCTTTTTCACATAAGCATCGCACCCCAAACTTTAAGAAACGACAACTTGGTTTCTTGCCAAACCACAGTTCACAAGGCGTCATCTCAACGGATTTAGATGGTGCCCTATTTAATGTGAATGCACCCGTCTCTAAAGCATAACCCCAAAACGATAGCGGTAAATCAGTAAGAGACATCATAGATCGCACCATATCCAAAGAAAGTATGATTACGACGTTCGGACACACCATTACGTTGTGGTGTTTCGGTGGCGTGAGTTGTGAAACTATTCCGCATTGTTTCAAATGAAGACCAAACTCGTAACTCAAATATTCTCCTCCACGATCAGATCATAGAAACTTTATTTTCTTGTTACGATGATTTTCCACTTCACTCTGAAATTCTTTGAACTTTTCAAATGTTTCAGACTTATGTTTCATCAAGTAGATATACCCATATCTGATCAAATCATCTATGAAGGTGAGAAAATAACGATACCCACCGCGAGCCTCGATATTCATTGGACCACACACATCAGTATGTATGATTTCTAACAAATCTGTTGCTTGCTCCATTGTTCCGGAGAACGGCGTTTTAGTCACCTTGCCCATGAGGAATGGTCCGCAAGTACCAAGTGATTCATAATCAAGTGATTCCAAAAGTCCATCAGAATGGAGTTTCTTCATGCGCTTTACACCAATATGACCCAAATGGCAGTACCACAAATAAGTTGCACTATCATTATCAACTCTGCATCTTTTGGCTTCAATATTATGAATATGTGTGTCACTACTATCGAGATTCAACAAAAATAGACCACTCTTCAAGGGTGCATGACCATAAAAGATATTACTCATATAAATAGAACAACCATTATTCTCTGATTTAAATGAATAACCATCTCGCATCAAACAAGACCAGATATAATGTTCATGCTTAACGCTGGCACCAAATAACAATTATTCATGTATAAAACTAATCCCGAAGGTAGATGTAGAGGTAGCGTGCTGACAGCGATCACATCGACTTTGGAACCATTTCCCATGTGCATCGTCACCTCGTCCTTAGCCAATCTTCGCTTAATCCGTAGTCCCTGTTTGGAGTTGCAAATATTAGCAACAGAACCAATATCAAATACCCAGGCACTACTGCGAGCATTAGTAAGGTACACATCTTTAATAACATGTATATCACATACCTTTGTTCACCTTGCCATCCTTCTTATCCGCCAAATACTTGGGGCGGTTCCGCTTCTAGTGATTAGTCCCTTTGAAGTAGAAGCACTCAGTCTCAGGCTTAGGTCCAGACTTGGGCTTCTTCACTTGAGCAGCAACTTGCTTGTCGTTCTTCTTGAAGTTCCCCTTCTTCCCTTTACCTTTTTTCTTGAAACTGGTGGTCTTGTTGACCATCAACACTTGATGCTCTTTCTTGATTTCTACCTCCGCAGCCTTTAGCATTGCGAAGAGCTCGGGAATTGTTTTATCCATCTCTTGCATATTCTAGTTCATCACGAAGCTCTTGTAGCTTGGTGGCAGTGATTGAAGAATTCTGTCAGTGACACTATCATCGGGAAGATTAACTCCCAGTTGAATCAAGTGATTGTTATACCCAGACATTTTGAGTATATGCTCACTGACAGAACTATTCTCCTCCATCTCGCACCGTAACCGGCAACTCCCCGAAATTTTCCTCCCCCTTGCTTCTACCACGGTTTTTTCCGTCATGGACGGCCCAAAGAATGTCATGCAGCTGCGTCTCCGGCCCGCCTGTGACGAAAAGCCCATTTTCTGTCATGATTTTTTGTCATAGAAGTAGGAGCCCACCACATCTATGATGATACCGGGTTTTGTCACAATTATTGTCATAGAAGTGTCATATGTATGACAGGAAAAAATTCGTTCGGCCCAAAATGTCATGGATGTGTCTTTTTTTGTAGTGAATACTAATCCCGAAGGTAGATGTAGAGGTAGCGTGCCGACCGCGATCACATCGACTTTGGAACCATTTCCCACGCACATCGTCACCTCGTCCTTAGCCAATCTTAGCCCCTGTTTCGAGTTGCAAATATTAGCAACAGAACCAGTATCAAATACCCAGGTGCTACTGCGAGAATTAGTAAGGTACACATCAATAACATGTATATCACATATACCTTTGTTCACCTTGCCATCCTTCTTATCCAATAAATACTTGGGGCAGTTCTGCTTCCAGTGACTACCGCTTGGCAGAGAAGCACTTTCGATCTCGTGCTTAGGTCCAGACTTGGGTTTCTTCTCTTGAGCAGCAACTTGCTTGATGTTCTTCTTTAAGTTCCCCTTCTTATTCCATTTGCCCTTTTTCTTGAAACTAGTGGTCTTATTGACCATCAACGCTTGATGCTCCTTCTTGATTTCTACCTCTGCAGCTTTTAGCATTGCGAAGATCTCGGGAATGGTCTTATCCATCCCTTGCATATTATAGTTCATCACGAAGCTCTTGTAGCTTGGTGGCAGTGATTGGAGAATTCTGTCAATGACGCTATCATCCGGAAGATTAACTCCCAGTTGAATCAAGTGATTACAGCATGCCGGACATCTTGAGTATATGCTCACCGATGTAACTATTCTCCTCCATCTTGCAGCTATAGAACTTATTGGAGACTTCATATCTCTCAATCCGGGCATTTTCTTGAAATATCAACTTCAACTCCTGGAACATCTCATATGCTCCATGACGTTCAAAATGTCGTTGAAGTCGCGGTTCTAAGCCGTAAAGCATGGCACACTGAACTATCGAGTAGTCATCAGCTTTGCTCTGCCAGACGTTCATAACATCTGGCGTTGCTCCTGCAGCGGGTTTGGCACCAAGCGGTGCTTCCAGGATGTAATTGGTCTGTCCAGCAATGAGGATAATCCTCAAGTTACGGACCCAGTCCATGTAGTTTCTACCATCATATTTCAACTTAGCTTTCTCTAGGAACGCATTAAAATTCAACGGAACAACAGCACGGGCCATCTATCTACAACAACATAGACATGCAAAATACTATCAGGTACTAAGTTCATGATAAATTAAAGTTCAATTAATCAAATTACTTAATAACTCCCACATAGACATGCAAAATACTATCAGGTACTAAGTTCACATGATCCAAATCAACTAAACCATGTCCGATCATCACGTGAGATGGAGTAGTTTTCAATGGTGAACATCACTATGTTGATCATATCTACTATATGATTCACGCTCGACCTTTCAGTCTTAGTGTTCCGAGGCCATATTTGCATATGCTAGGCTCGTCAAGTTTAACCCGAGTATTCTGTGTGTGCAAAACTGGCTTGCACCCGTTGTATGTGAACGTAGAGCTTATCACACCCGATCATCACATGGTGTCTCCGCACAACGAACTTTCGCAATGGTGCATACTCAGGGAGAACACTTGTACCTTGAAATCTAGTGAGAGATCATCTTATAATGCTACCGCCGAACTAAGCAAAATAAGATGCATAAAGGATAAACATCACATGCAATCAATATAAGTGATATGATATGGTCATCATCATCTTGTGCCTTTGATCTCCATCTCCAAAGCACCGTCATGATCACCATCGTCACCGGCTTGACACCTTGATCTACATAGAAGCATCGTTGTCGTCTCGCCAACTATTGCTTCTATGACTATCGCTACCGTTTAGTGATAAAGTAAAGCAATTACATGGTGATTGCATTTCATACAATAAAGCGACAACCATATGGCTCCTGCCAGTTGTCGATAACTCCGTTACAAAGCATGATCATCTCATACAATAAAATTTAGCATCATGTCTTGACCATATCACATCACAACATGCCCTGCAGAAACAAGTTAGACGTCCTCTACTTTGTTGTTACAAGTTTTACGTGGCTGCTACTGGCTGAGAAGAACCGTCTAACCTACGCATCAAAACCACGACGATTTTTGTCAAGTATGTGCTGTTTTAACCTTCAACAAGGACCGGGCGTAGCCACACTTGATTCAACTAAAGTTGGAGAAACTGACACCCGCCAGCCACCTGTGTGCAAAGCACGTAGGTAGAACCAGTCTCGCGTAAGCGTACGCGTAATGTCGGTCCGGGCCGCTTCATCCCACAATACCACCGAATCAAAGTATGACATGCTAGTAAGCAGTATGACTATTATCACCCACAACTCACTTGTGTTCTACTCGTGCATATAACATCTACGCATAAACTTGGCTCGGACGCCACTGTTGGGGAATGCAGTAATTTCAAAAAAAAATCCTACGCACACGCAAGATCATGGTGATGCATAGCAACGAGAGGGGAGAGTGTAGTCCATGTACCCTCGTAGACCATAAGCGGAAGCGTTATGACAGCACGGTTGATGTAGTCATACGTGTTCACGATCCGACCGATCCTAGTACTGAAAGTACGGCACCTCCGCGATCTGCACACGTTCGGCTCAATGACGTCCCACGAACTCTCGATCCAGCTGAGTGTCGAAGGGCTTCGTCAGCACAACGGTGTGATGACGGTGATGATGAAGCTACCGGCGCAGGGCTTCACCTAAGCACTTCAAAGATATGACCGAGGTGGATTATGGTGGAGGGGGGCACCGCACACGGCTAAGACAATGTCTGTTGTTGTGTTCTACGGTGCCCCCTGCCCCCGTATATAAAGGAGCAAGGGGGAGGCCGGCCGGCCCCTGGGGCGCGCCCCCAAGTAGGATTCCTACTAGGAATCCTATTCCTAGTAGGTTTCTGACAAGGGGAAAAGAGGGGGAAGGAAGGAGAGGGAGAGGGAGAAGGAAAGGGGGGCGCCGCCCCCTTCCCTTGTCCTATTCGGACTCCAAGGGGGGCGCGGCCTGCCCTGGCCTCCCTCCTCTCTCTCCACTAAGGCCCATGGTGGCCCATTAATTCCCCCGGGGGGGGGGGGTTCCGGTAACCCCTATGTCACTCCGGTTTTCTCCGAAATCACCCGGAACACTTCCGGTGTCTGAATATAGTCGTCCAATATATCAATATTTATGTCTCAACCATTTCGAGACTCCTCGTGATGTATGTGATCACATCCGGGACTCCGAACTACCTTGGGCACATCAAAATACATAAACTCATAATACCGATCGTGACCGAACGTTAAGCGTGCGGACCCTATGGGTTCGAGAACTATGTAGACATGACCGAGACATGTCTCCGGTCAATAACCAATAGCAGAACCTGGATGTTCATATTGGCTCCCACATATTCTACGAAGATCTTTATCGGTCAAACCGCATAACAACATATGTTGTTTCCTTTGTCATCGGTATGTTACTTGCCCGAGATTCAATCGTCGGTATCTCAATACCTAGTTCAATCTCAAGCGCAAGTCTATTTACTCATTCCGTAATGCATCATCCTGCAACTAACTCATTAGTCACATTGCTTGCAAGGCTTATAGTGATATGCATTACCGAGAGGGCCCAGAGATACCTCTCCGACAATCGGGGTGACAAATCATAATCTCGATCTATGCCAACTCAACAAGTACCATCGGAGACACCTAGAGCACCCTTATAATCACCTAGTTACGTTGTGACGTTTTGTAGCACACTAAGTGTTCCTCCGGTATTCGGGAGTTGCATAATCTCATAGTCATAGGAACATGTATAAGTCATGAAGAAAGCAATAGCATCATACTAAATGATCAAGTGCTAAGCTAACGGAATGGGTCAAGTAAATCACATCATTCTCTAATGATGTGATCTCGTTAATCAAATGAAAACTCATGTCTATGGCTAGGAAACTTATCCATCTTTGATTCAACGAGCTAGTCAAGTAGAGGCATACTAGTGACACTGTTTGTCTATGTATTCACACATGTACTACGTTTCCGGTTAATACAATTCTAGCATGAATAATAAACATTTATCATGACATAAGAAATTTAAATAACAACTTTATTATTGCCTCGAGGGCATATTTCCTTCATTTTCCACTATGTTTCCCAACACCAGATGGGTTACCCGACCTCCCTTTATATAGACAGGGAGGTCTAGGGTTTACACAATTGTAGATGTGATCCTGGCCGCCTCCCTCCTTGTCTTGGGGAATAAGTCACAACAAGGTCGGGTCCGCCCTTTGTTGGGCCTTGGGCGTCGGCCCATCTCCATACTTGACTGGTCCGGGTTAGCCACCCTCGGGTCGTGGCCCCGTCAGTGACCTTACTACACATTACACTGCATATGCAATACGAAATAAAACCTTTTCACTCCTAGCTAGTAAGGAAATGACAGTTCATCCTAAATACTAACAAATTGTAGTACAACTTAACAGTCTTATGGATCAACAGGGAAAAGTTCATCAATGCCGAACTAGGGGGAAATGCATCGTCATCTTTTTTGTTGGAAATATGCCCTAGAGGCAATAAAAAATTAGTTATTATTATTATATTTCCTTGTTCATGATAATCGTTTATTATCCATGCTATAATTGTATTGATAGGAAACTCAGATACATGTGTGGGTACATAGACAACACCATGTCCCTAGTAAGCCTCTAATTGACTAGCTCATTGATCAATAGATGGTTACGGTTTCCTGACCATGGACATTGGATGTCGTTGATAACGGGATCACATCATTAGGAGAATGATGTGATGGACAAGACCCAATCCTAAGCCTAGCACAAAGATCGTAGTTCGTATGCTAAAGCTTTTCTAATGTCAAGTATCATTTCCTTAGACCATGAGATTGTGCAACTCCGGACACCGTGAGGAATGCTTTGGGTGTACCAAACGTCACAACGTAACTGGGTGGCTATAAAGGTGCACTACAGGTATCTCCGAAAGTGTCTCATGGGTTGGCACGAATCGAGATCGGATTTGTCACTCCGTGTGACGGAGAGGTATCTCCGGCCCACTCGGTAGGACATCATCATAATGTGCACAATGTGACCAAGGGGTTGATCACGGGATGATGTGTTACGGAACGAGTAAAGAGACTTGCCGTAACGAGATTGAACAAGGTATCGACATACCGACGATCGAACAGTGCAAGTACAATACCGCTAGACAAAGGGAATTGCATACGGATTGCTTGAATCCTTGACATCGTGGGTTCATCCGATGAGATCATCGTGGAACATGTGGGAGCCAACATGGGTATCCAGATCCCGCTGTTGGTTATTGACCGGAGAACGTCTCGGTCATGTCTGCATGGTTCCCAAACCCGTAGGGTCTACACACTTAAGGTTCGGTGACGCTAGAGTTGTTATGGGAAATAGTATGTGGTTACCGAAGGTTGTTCGGAGTCCCGGATGAGATCCCGGACATGACGAGGAGCTTCGGAATGGTCCGGAGGTGAAGATCGGTATATTGGACGAAGGGTATTGGAGTCCGGAATTGTTCCGGGGGTACCAGGTGATGACCAGCGTGTCCGAAAGGGGTTTGGAGGCCCCTGCAAGCTTTGGGGGCCTTATGAGCCAAGGGAGAGGGCACATCAGCCCACTAAGGGGCTGAGCGCCTCCCACCCCATCTCACGTAACCTGGAGAGGTGGGGGCGCCACCCCTAGGGCAGCCGCCCCTCCCTGCTTGGGGGGCAAGTTTCCTAGGGGGTGGGGGCGCCAAAACCCATCTAGGGAACCCTAGGGCGCCTCCCCTCCTCCCTTCCACCTATATATAGTGTGAGAGAGAGAGAGGGCAGCCGCACCCTTCCCCTTGCGCAGCCCTCTCCCTCCTCCAACACCTCCTCCTCCTCCGTAGTGCTTGGCGAAGCCCTGCCGGAGAACCACGAACTCCATCACCACCATGCCGTCGTGCTGTTGGAGTTCTCCCTCAACTTCTCCTCTCCCCTTGCTGGATCAAGAAGGAGGAGATGTCCCCGGGCTGTACGTGTGTTGAAAGCAGAGGCACCGTTGTTCGGTGCTTAGATCAGAATCAACCGCGATCTGAATCGCTGCGAGTACGACTCCTTCATCCGTGTTCTTGTAACGCTTCCGCTTAGCGATCTACAAGGTTATGTAGATGCACTCTCCTTCCCCTCGTTGCTAGATTACTCCATAGATTGATCTTGGTGTTGCGTAGAAAATTTTGAATTTCTGCCATGTTCCCCAACAGTGGCATCATGAGCTAGGTCTATTGCTTAGATTCCATGCACGAGTAGAACACAAGTTGTTGTGGGCGTTGATTTTGTTCAATATGCTTACCCTTACTAGTCCAATCTTGTTTCGACGGTATTGTGGGATGAAGCGGCCCGGACCGACCTTACACGTACACTTACGTGAGACAGGTTCCACTGACTGACATGCACTTGTTGCATAAGGTGGCTAGCGGGTGCCAGTCTCTCCCACTTTAGTCGGATCGTATTCAATGAAAAGGGTCCTTGTGAAGGGTAAATAGTAATTGACATATCACGTTGTGGTTTTGCGTAGGTAAGAAACGTTCTTGCTAGAAACCCATAGCAGCCACGTAAAACCTGCAAACAACAATTAGAGGACATCTAACTTGTTTTTGCAGGGTATGCTATGTGATGTGATATGGCCAAAAAGAATGTGATGAATGATATGTGATGTATGAGATTGATCATGTTCTAGTAATAGGAATCACGACTTGCATGTCGATGAGTATGACAACCGGCAGGAGCCATAGGAGTTGTTTTTATTTATTGTATGACCTGCGTGTCACTGAAAAACGCCATGTAATTCCTTTACTTCATAGCTAAACAGTAAGCCATAGTAGTAGAAGTAATAGTTGGCGAGACAACTTCATGGAGACACGATGATGGAGATCATGGTGTCATGCGGTGACGATGATGATCATGGAGCCCCGAAGATGGAGATCAAAAGGAGCAAAATGATATTGGCCATATCATGTCACTTTTTGATTACATGTGATGTTTATCATGTTTATGCATCGTATTTGCTTAGAACGACGGTAGTAAATAAGATGACCCCTCATTAAAATTTCAAGAAAGTGTTCCCCTAATCGTGCACCGCTATGAAAGTTCGTTGTTTCAAGCACCACGTGATGGTCGAGTGTGATAGATTCTAACGCTCACATACAACGGGTGTAAGCCAGATTTACACACGCGAAACACTTAGGTTGACTTGACGAGCCTAGCATGTACGGACATGGCCTCGAACACAAGAGACCGAAAGGTCGAGCATGAGTCGTATGGTAGATACGATCAACATGAAGATGTTCACCGATGATGACTAGTCCGTCTCACGTGATGATCGGACACGACCTAGTTGACTCGGATCATGTAATCACTTAGATGACTAGAGGGATGTCCATCTGAGTGGGAGTTCATAAGATGAACTTAATTATCCTGAACATAGTCAAAAGGTCTTTGCAAATTATGTCGTAAGCTCGCGCTTTAGTTCTATTGTTTTAAATATGTTCCTAGAGAAAAATTTAGTTGAAAGTTGATAGTAGCAATTATGCGGACTAGGTCCGTAAACTGAGGATTGTCCTCGTTGCTTCGTAGAAGGCTTATGTCCTTAATGCACCGCTCAGTGTCTTTGAACCTCGAACGCCGCTGCATGGATGTTGCAAACATCCGACATACACGCTTTTCATAACTACGTGATAGTTTAGTTAAACGGTTTAGAGTTGAGGCACCAAAGACGATTTCAAACGTCATGGAACATATGAGATGTTTCGAGGGCTGAAATTGGGATTTCGGGCTCGTGCCCACGCCAAGAGGTATAAGACCTCCGATGATTTTCTTAGCCTGCAAACTAAGGGAGAAAAGCTCAATCGTTGAGCTTGTGCTCAGATTGTCCGAGTACAACAATCACTTGAATCGAGTGGGAGTTGATCTTCCGGATGAGATAGTGATGTTTCTCCAAAGTCATTGCCACCAAGTCGCTAGAGCTTCGTGATGAACTGTAACATATCAGGGATAGATATGATGATCCTTGAGATATTCACGATGTTTGACACCGCGAAAGTAGAAATCAAGAAGGAGCATCAAATTGTTGATGGTTGGTGAAACCACTAGTTTCAAGAAGGGCAAGGGCAAGAAGGGATACTTCATGAAACGGCAAATCAGCCGCTGCTCTAGTGAAGAAACCCAAGGTTGAACCCAAACCCGAGACTAAGTGCTTCTGTAATAAGGGGAACAGCCACTGGAGCATAATTACCCTAGATACTTGGTAGATGAGAAGGCTGGCAAGGTCGATAGAAGTATATTGGATATACATTATGTTAATGTGTACTTTACTAGTACTCCTAGTAGCACCAGGGTATTAGATATCGGTTCAGTTGCTAAGTGTTAGTAACTCAAAATAAAAGGCTGCGAAGTAAACGGAGACTAGCTAAAGGTGAGCTGGCGATATGTGTTGGAAGTTTTCCAAACTTGATGTGATCAAGCATCGCACGCTCCCTCTACCATCGAGATTGGTGTTAAACCTAAATAATTGTTATTTGGTGTTTGCGTTGAGCATAGACATGATTGGATTATGTCTATCGCAATACGGTTATTCATTTAAGGAGAATAATGGTTACTCTGTTTATTTGAATAATACCTTCAATGGTCTTGCACCTATAATGAATGGTTTCTTGAATCTTGATCGTAGTGATACACATGTTCATGCCAAAAGATATAAGATAGTAATGATAGTACCACCTACTTGTGGCACTGCCATGTAAGTCATATTGGTGAAAACGCATGAAGAAGCTCCATGTTGATGGATCTTTGGACTCACTCGTTTTTGAAAAGTTTGAGACATGTGGACCATGTCTATTGGTGTATATGCATGAAGAAACTCCATGCAAATGGACCGTTTGGACTCACTTGATTTTGAATCACTTGAGACATGCAAATCATACCACATGGGCAATATATTTGAAAGCCTCGTTTTGATAAAATGGAACAAGAAAGCAACTTGTTGGAAGTAATACATTTTGATGTGTGCAGTCCAATGAGTGCTTTGAGGCACGTGATGGATATCGTTATGTTCCTACTTCACAGATGATTTGAGTAGATACTGAGTATATTTACTTGATGAAACACAAGTCTGAATTATTGAATGGTTCAAGTAATTTCAGAGTGAAGTTGAAGACCTTCGTGACAAGAGGATAAAATGTCTATGATATGATAATAGAGAAGAATATTTGGGTTACGTGTTTGGCACACAATTAAGACCTTGTGGAAATTGTTTCACTACTAATACCGCCTGGAACACTATAGTGTGATGGTGTGTCCGAACATCATAGCTGCACCATATTGGATATGGTGCATACCATGATGTCTCTTATCGAATTACCACTATCGTTCATGGGTTAGGCATTAGAGACAACCGCACTCACTTTAAATAGGGCACCACGTAATTCCATTGAGACGACACCGTATGAACTATGGTTTGGAGAAACCTAAGTTTTCGTTTCTTAAAAGTTTGGGGCTGCGACGCTTATGTGAAAAGTTTCAGGTTGATAAGCTCGAACCCAAAGCGGATAAATGCATCTTCATAGGACACCCCAAACAGTTGGGTATACCTCCTGTCTCAGATCCTAAAGCAATAGGGATTGTTTCTTGAATCGGGTCCTTTCTCGAGGAAAAGTTTGTCTCGAAAGAATTGAGTGGGAGGATGGTGGAGACTTGATGAGGTTATTGAACCATCACTTCAACTAGTTTGTAGCAGGGCACAGGGAGTTGTTCCTGTGGCACCTACACCAATTGAAGTGGAAGCTTGTGATAGTGATCATGAAACTTCGGATCAAGTCACTACCAAACCTCGTAGGACGACAAGGATGCGTACTACTTCAGAGTGGTACGTAATCCTGTCTTGGAAATCATGTTGCTGGACAACAATGAACCTACGAGCTATGGAGAAGCGATGGTGGGCCCGGATTCCGACAAATGACTCGAGGCCATAAAATCCGAGAGAGGATCCATGTATGAAAACAAAGTGTAGACTTTGGCAGAACTACCCGATGGTCGTAAAATTTGTTGAGTATAGATGGATTTTAAAAGAAAGACGGACAATGATGGTAAGTATCACCATTAAGAAAGCTCGACTTGTCGTTAAGATGTTTTCCGACAAGTTCAAGGAGTTGACTGCGGTGAGGCTTTCTCACTCGTAGCGATGCTAAGAGTCTGTTGGAATTGGATTAGCAGTTACTGCATTATTTATGAAATCTTGCAGATAGGATGTCCAAACATTGTTTCCTCGACAATTTTCTTGAGGAAAGGTTGTATGTGATACAACCTGAAGGTTTTGTCAATCCTGAAAGATGCTAACAAGCATGCAAGGCTCCATCAATCCTTCTAAAGACTGGAGTAAGCATCTCGGAGTTGGAATGTACGCTTTGATGAGATGATCAAAGATTTCGGGTTTATACAAAGTTTATGAGAAACTTGTATTTCCAAAGAAGTGAGTGGGAGCACTATAGAATTTCTGATGAGTATATGTTGTTGACATATTGTTGATCAGAAATGATGTAGAATTTCTAGAAAGCATATAGGGTTATTTGAAAAGTGTTTTTCAATGGAAAACCTGGATTAAGCTGCTTGAACATTGAGCATCAAGATCTATGAGGATAGATCAAAAGCCGCAAAATGGTACTTTCAAATGAGCACATACCTTGACATGATCTTGAAGGTGTTCAAGATGGATCTACCAAAGAAGGAGTTCTTGCACGAGTTGTAAGGTATGAAGTTAAGAGTTAAAGCTCGACCACGGCGGAAGAGAGAGAAAGGACGAAGGTCGTCCCCTATGCTTCGAACATAGGCTCTATGGTATGCTATGTGTACCGCGGAAGTGTGCCTTGCCATGAGTCAGTCGAGGGTACAAGAATGATCCAGGAATGGATCATTGGACAGCGGTTAAAATTGTCCTTGGAGTAAATAAGGACACGTTTCTCGATTATGGAGGTGATAAAGAGTTCGGCGTAAAGGGTTACGTCGATGCAAGCTTTAACACCTATCCGAATGACTCTGAGTAGCAAACCGGATACGTATAGTGGAGCAACCATTTGGAATAACTCCAAATGGAGCGTGGAAGCAGCATTTACAATATGACCTAGAGATTTGCGAAATACATACGGATCTGAATGTTGCAGACCCGTTGACTAAAACCTCTCTCACAAGAAAAACATGATCAAACCCCAGAACTCATTGAGTCTTAATCACATGGTGATTTGAACTAGTTTAGTGACACTAGTAAACTCTTTGGATGTTGGTCACATGGCGATGTGACCTATCAGTGTTAATCACATGGCGATGTGAACTAGATTATTGACTCTATTGCAAGTGGGAGACTGTTGGAAATATGCCCTAGAGGCAATAAAAAATTAGTTATTATTATTATATTTCCTTGTTCATGATAATCGTTTATTATCCATGCTATAATTGTATTGATAGGAAACTCAGATACATGTGTGGGTACATACACAACACCATGTCCCTAGTAAGCCTCTAATTGACTAGCTCGTTGATCAATAGATGGTTACGGTTTCACGACCATGGACATTGGATGTCGTTGATAACGGGATCACATCATTAGGAGAATGATGTGATGGACAAGACCCAATCCTAAGCCTAGCATAAAGATCGTGTAGTTCGTATGCTAAAGCTTTTCTAATGTCAAGTATCATTTCCTTAGACCATGAGATTGTGCAACTCCCGGATACCGTAGGAATGCTTTGGGTGTACCAAACGTCACAACGTAACTGGGTGGCTATAAAGGTGCACTACAAGTATCTCCGAAAGTGTCTGTTGGGTTGGCACGAATCGAGACTGTGATTTGTCACTCCGTGTGACGGAGAGGTATCTCTGGGCCCACTCGGTAGGACATCATCATAATGTGCACAATGTGACCAAGGGGTTGATCACGGGATGATGTGTTACGGAACGAGTAAAGAGACTTGCCGGTAATGAGATTGAACAAGGTATCGGCATACCGACGATCGAACAGGCAAGTACAATACCGCTAGACAAAGGGAATTGCATACGGGATTGCTTGAATCCTTGACATCGTGGTTCATCCGATGAGATCATCGTGGAACATGTGGGAGCCAACATGGGTATCCAGATCCCTCTGTTGGTTATTGACGGAGAACGTCTCGGTCATGTTCGCATGGTTCCCGAACCCGTAGGGTCTACACATAAGGTTCGGTGGACGCTAGAGTTGTTATGGGAAATAGTATGTGGTTACCGAAGGTTGTTTGGAGTCGGATGAGATCCGGACATGATGAGGAGCTCCGGAATGGTCTGGAGGTGAAGATCGGTATATTGGACGAAGGGTATTGGAGTCGAGAATTGTTCCGGGGTACGGTGATGATCAGTGATGTCCGAAAGGGGTTTGGAGGCCTCGGCAAGCTTTGGGGGCCTTATGGGCCAAGGGAGAGGGCACATCAGCCCACTAAGGGGCTGAGCGCCCCTCCCACCCCATCTCACGTAACCTGGAGAGGTGGGGGCGCCACCCCTAGGGCAGCCGCCCCTCCCGGCTTGGGGGGCAAGTTTCCTAAGGGGTGGGGGCGCCAAAACCCATCTAGGGAACCCTAGGGCGCCTCCCCCTCCTCCCTTCCCCCTATATATAGTGTCAGAGAGAGAGGGCAGCCACACCCTTCCCCTGGCGCAGCCCTCTCCCTCCTCCAACACCTCCTCCTCCTCCGTAGTGCTTGGCGAAGCCTGCTTGGGAGAACCACGAACTCCATCACCACCATGCCGTCGTGTTGTCGGAGTTCTCCCTCAACTTCTCCTCTCCCCTTGCTGGATCAAGAAGGAGGAGACGTCCCCGGGCTGTACATGTGTTGAACGCGGAGGCACCGTTGTTAGGTGCTTAGATCGGAATCAACCGCGATCTGAATCGCTGCGAGGACGACTCCTTCATCCGCGTTCTTGTAACTCTTCCGCTTAGCGATCTACAAGGTTATGTAGATGCACTCTCCTTCCCCTCGTTGCTAGATTACTCCATAGATTGATCTTGGTGTTGCGTAGAAAATTTTGAATTTCTGCTACGTTCCCCAACATTTTTTTTCTCTTGTCGTTTCTTCCTCTGGTACTGCTTCTTTCTCTTCGAATACTTGTGTTACCTCTATTTGCCCACATTGACTCAACCCGATCCAAACTTTTGCTCTTCTAAGTTCATTGTCATGTGCCTCCACCATGGCCCGAGTCATCGGCATAAGCATCTCCCTGTGTCACTTACCTCTTTAGAATCCCACCGCTAGGATCGATGGCGGTAGGGTATAACTCTATACCGCATAGGAGCCTGTCGGTAGCCACTTATCCACATCATCCTAGCCAGACGGTGTTGCCTACGTTGACCGGGTCCCTACTGATACGTCTCCAATGCATCTATAATTTTTATTGTTCCATGCGGTTATATTATCAATCTTGGATGTTTTATAATCATTTCATATCATTTTTTGGTACTAACCTATTGACATAGTGCCAAGTGCCAGTTGCTGTTTTCTGCATGTTTTTTACATCGCAAGAAATCAATATCAAACGGAGTCTAAATGCAACGGAACTTTACGGAGACTTTTTATGGACCAGAAGACACTTAATGGGCCAAGGCTGCGCTTGGGGGGGTACTCGATGAGATCACAACCCACCGGGCGCTGCCAGAGGCCGAGACGCGGTGGGTTGTGCCCACCTCGGGTGCCCGGACCGCCTCTTTGCTCTATAAATACCCCGATATTTCAGAAACCCTAAAAGCATAGACGAAAATCAATTCCAGCCGCCACAGAGTCCAGAACCACCAGATCCAATCTAGACTCCATCTCAGATGGGGTTCACCACCTCCATTGGTGCCTCTTCGATGATGTGTGAGTAGTTCTTTGTAGACCTTCAGGTCCGTAGTTAATAGCTAGATGGCTTCCCCCCTCTCTCTCGCTAAATTCTCAATACAATGGTCTCTTGGAGATCCATATGATGTAACTCTTTTTGCGTTGTGTTTGTTGGGATCGATGAACTTTGAGTTTATGATCAGATCTATCTTTTTATATCCATGAAAGTATTTGAGTTTCTTTGATATCTTTTATGCATGATTGCTTATAGCCTCATATTTCTTCTCCGATATTTGGGTTTTGTTTGGCCAAGTTGATCTATTTATCTTGCAATGGAAAGAGGTCTATGTAGTGGGTTCGATCTTACGGTGCTTGATCCCAGTGACAAAAGGGGAACCGACACGTATGTATCGTTGCTACTAAGGATAAAACGACGGGGTCTATCTCTACATAGATAGATCTTGTCTACATCATGTCATCTTTCTTATGTCATTACTCCGTTTCTTCATGAACTTAATACACTAGATGCATGTTGGATAGCGGTCGATGTGTGGAGTAATAGTAGTAGATGCACGCAGAAGTCGGTCTACTAATCTTGGATTGGATGCCTATGTAATGATCATTGCCTGGATATCATAATGATTATTTGAAGTTCTATCAATTGCCCAACAATAATTTGTTCACCCACCATTTGCTATTTTTCTCGAGAGAAGCTACTAGTGAAACCTACGCCCCCCGGGTCTTTTTCTCATATTATTTGCCTTTGCGATCTATTTTCCTTTGCTTTTATTTTCAGATCCATTAAACCAAAAATACAAAAATGCCTTGCTGCATTTTATTCTTATTTTTTTTGGTGTTTGATCTATCAATCTACTACAATTTTATAGATAACCATTTGCCCATCTTGGGGCGCCGCTACCCGAAAGGGATTGACAACCCCTTTTACACGTCGGGTTGCGAGAAGTAGTTATTTGTGTGCAGGTGATGTTTACGTTGTGTTGCTTGGTTCTCCTACTGGTTCGATAACCTTGGTTTCACGCCTGAGGGAAATACCTACCGCTGTTGTGCTGCATCATCCCTTCCTCTTTAGGGAAATACGACGTAGCTTCAAGCCGCATCAAAAAGAATTTTTGGCGCCGTTGCCGGGGAGGATCTTCGACATATACCAGGTTCCTAATCACAAATCTCATCTCCTTGCAATTTAAATTATTTGCCATTTGCCTCTCGTTTTCCTCTCCCCCACTTAACAAAAAATTGCCGTTTTATTCGCCCCTCTTTTTTGTTCGCCATTTTCTTGCCGGATCTGTTTTTGAGTGCAATCTTGTTGCGTAGTCATCATGACTCAAGAGAACACCAAGTTATGTGATTTCTCAAATACCAACAACAATTATTTTATGGGCACTCCGGTTGCTCCTTCCGCCACTAGTGCGGAGTCTTGTGATATTAATACTGCTTTGCTGAATCTTGTTATGAAAGATCAATTTTCTGGTACTCCTAATGAGGCTGCCGCATCCCATCTTAATACCTTCGTGGAGTTATGCGATATGCAAAAGAAAAAAGATGTGGACAATGATGTTGTGAAGATGAAATTATTTCTGTTTTCTTTGCGTGATTCTGCAAAAAAATGGTTTTCCTCTTTGCCTCGCAAGAGTATCGATTCTTGGAATAAGGGCAAAGATGCTTTTATCACTAAGTATTTTCCGCCCGTAAAATTTATTTTCCCTTAGAACCCAGATCATGATACTCAAGCAACTTGAACATGAGCATGTTGCACAATCTTGGGAAAGGATGAAAACGATGCTAAGGAATTGCCCAACTCATGGGTTAAATCTTTGGATGATCATACAAAAAATTTATGCGGGGTTGAATCTTGTTTCTCGTAATCTTTTAGATTCCGCCGCGGATGGGACTTCTATGGAAATTACTTTGGTTGAAGCCACCAAATTGCTTGATAATATTATGGCAAATTATTCACAATCGGATACTGAAAGAGCTCCTACTAGTAAAAAAATTAATTCGGTTGAAGAGATTTCTTCTTTGAGTGAAAAAGTTGATGCTCTTATGAAATTGGTTGCTAGTAAAAGTGCTCCAATTGATCTTAATGATATGCCTTTGTCTACTTTGATTGAGCAAAATAGTGATGCCATAGATGTGAATTTTATCTCTCGAAATAATTTCAATAACAATGCTTATAGAGGCAATTTTAATCCTAGGCCTTTTCCTAGTAATTACTCTAATAATTATGGTAATTCCTATGGAAATCCTTCTTATAATAATAATAGGAACACCTCTGATCTTGATAATAATATTAAATAATTTATCAACACGCAAAAAGTTTTCAACACTTTCATAGAAGAAAAGTTGAATAAGATTGATGCTTTGTCTATAAGTATTGATAGAATTTCTTATGATGTGGAAAATCTCAAGATGAAATTTTTTGTGCCTAAGGTTGATGAATCAATTAAAGCTCTTTATGTTTCTATGGATGAAAGTAAGAAAAGAACCGCTATGCTTAGAGCTAAAAGAGAATTTTTAGAAAAAGCGTTTTCTAGTGATTTATTTCGTAAAAGTGATGAAGATCTTAAAATGATTGGTGTTTCTTCTATTGGTTCCTTGTTTAGTAAAATTAAAATTGATGAAAAAGGGGCTGGAGAAGAGTCAACTTTAGCTAGAAGGCATCCCAATATTTCGGAGGGTGGAAATCTTGGTGAGAAAATTGATGAAAGTGGGTTTGAAGAGGTCAAAACTTTAACTAGTGATGTGCCCACTCTTTTGGATTACAAAGACTTTAATTATGATAGTTGCTCTTTGATTGATTGTATTACTTTGTTGCAATCTATGATAAATTCACCCCATGCTTACGAACGGAATAAAGCTTTTACTAAACATATTGTTGATGCTATGATGAAAGCTTTTGAAGAAAAATTGGAATTAGAAGTTTCAATTCCTAGAAAATTGCATGATTTATGAGAACCTACTATCAATGTCAAGATTAAAAATTATGAGTGTTTTGCTTTGTGTGACTTGGGTGCTAGTGTTTCTACAATTCCGAAATCTTTATGTGATGTGCTTGGTCTTACCGATCTTGAAGAATGTTCTTTAAATTTGCACTTGGTGGATTCTACTATTAGAAAGGCTATGGGAAGAATTAATGATGTTCTTATTCTTGCAAATAGGAATTATGTGCCCAAAGATTTTATTGTTCTTGATATTGATTGCAATCCGTCTTGTCCAATTATTCTTGGTAGATCATTTTTACGCACTATCGGTGTCGTGATTGATATGAAAGAAGGCAATATTAAGTTCCAATTTCCTTTGAGAAAAGGTATGGAACACTTTCCTAGAACAAGAATTAGGCCACCATATGAATCAATCATGAGGGCATCTTATGGATCTCGAAACAAACATGACAAAACTTAGATCCTTGCTTTATGCCTAGCTAAGGGCGTAAAACTATAGCGCTTGTTGGGAGGCAACTCAGTGAAAAAAATTTATTTTCGCTTTTTGATTTCTGTTCTTGAGTGTTAGCACAATTATGCTATTGTTATGATTGTGTTTTTTGTGTTTTAATTAGTGTTTGTGCCAAGTAAAGCCTTTAGGATCATCTTGGGTGATAGTTGTTTGATCTTGCTGAAAAACAGAAACTTTTGCTCTCACAAAAACAATTCTCATTTTTACCAGAGCGTGCTAAAATGCCAATTATTTTTGCAGTAGATTAATATACAAATTTCTCAGGTTTTCCTAATTTTTTAGAATTTTTGGAGTTTCATAAGTATTCGAAATAGTCAGATTACTGCTGCATTACTGTTTGATGATTCTGTTTTCTTTGCGTTGTGTGCTTGTTTTGATGGCTCTATGGTTTCTTTGATGAGTTTTTGCCATAGGAAAGTTGGAATAGAGTAGATATAATGCAAAAACAAAATATGAATTGGTTTGGTACAGTACTTATAGTAGTGATTTCCTTTCTTTTACTAACGGATCTCACGAAGGTTTTGTTGAGTTTTGTGTGATTGAAGTTTTCAAGTTTTGGGTTATCTTATGATGAATGAAGGAATAAGAAGTAAGAAGAGCCTAAGCTTGGGGATGCCCCGGCATCCCAAGCTATTATCCAAAAGAGAGCAAGCAACTAAGCTTGGGGATGCCCCGAGTGGCATCCCCTCTTTCTTCAGACGGCCATCGGTATTTTACTCGAAGCTATATTTGTAATCGTCACATACTATGTGTTTTGCTTGGAGCGTCTTGTATGATATGAGTCTTTGCTTGTTTCATTTTGTGTTTTAAGTCTTGATTCCTTGCTGGACGCACCTATTTGAGAGAGCCAAAATTATGTCATGACTTGTTAGAATTGCTCTCTATGCTTCACTTAAATTTTTTATGAGCTATGGACTTGCTCTAGTGCTTGACTTATATCTTTTTGAGCACGGTGTGCTTTAGTATTTTTGAAGAAACGCTCTCTTGATTCACTTAGATTTATTTGAGAGTTATTAAAATTTTCAAGAAATTTTCTCTTGCTTCACTTAAATTAATTTGAGAGAAAGAAATATTATGCTCATGATCTTCGCTTATATTTGTTTGAGCTTATCAAAAGCAACATATGAAAATTAGTCCCAAAGTGATAGATATCCAAGAAGGATATAATAAAAACTTTCATGAAGATCATTGGACAAAATAAACTTGATTCTTAGTAATAGTTTTGAGATATGATGATGTGATATGTGAGTCATGTTGATGAGTAATTATGCTTTAGTAAGAATATTGATGTTAAGGTTTGTGATTCCCTATGCAAGCACGAAAGTCAATAATTATGCAATGAAATTATATCCTACTTGTGGTGCATTATTCGGTGTTAATTATTCTTAATGCTCGCTTATGAGATTATTCGTTTCTTGGTTGGTCGCTTCTCAATCTTTGCTAGCCTTCATTTTGCACTAAGTATGATCACTACTTGTGCATCCAAAAATCTTTAAACCGGTTTTGCCACATGAGTCCACTATATCTACCTATATGCGGTATTATTTTGCCGTTCTAAGCAAATTTGTATGTGCCATCTCTAATTTTCAAAATAAACTTCTCTTTTGTGTGTTGGTTTCGCTAATGGAGCGGCGAGGGGTGGCTAATATTTTCCATGCTAAATGTGTTATTCTCAATGATTTAGTGCTTATTCACTTGTCATTACTGCGAGAGTAAGGCAAAGGTATTAGAGAAGCCCAGTCCCGAAATGAAAAATGAATTTACTTTATGTTGTCAAATAATAAATTCCTTGGAAACTGTTGGTATGGAAGGCAACCGTGGATACGGCTAGCCATGGAAAGTGAAAGTATGGTTGAAAAGGACTTTATTTTCTGTTTGGGAACCGCCTATGATATATCTAGAAGGGTAGTGTTGGGAACTCTAAGTCGTTTTCATTGGTGGGAAGGATACACCTCCCAAAATGTTTTTATCTCTAAGGTTTTCGCTTTGAGCTTTGGCACCTCTACAGATCCCTACTTCCCTCTGCGAAGGGACTTTTTTTACTTTATGCAGTTTTTATTTCTGAATTTGAGTCTCCATCTTCTCTTATAAAAGCATCAACTAGGAGGCAATATGATCGTACTTGAGTATTGGGTGTAGCTAATATGCGAGTGTGTTTCATGAATGGATCAATGGTTGAGCATAATGGGCTAGGGATAACTTATTTTAGCATTGATATTTTGAAAGACATGGTTGCTTGTTGATATGCTTGAGCATTTAAGTTATCATGTCAAAACTAGACTATTGCTTTGAACAATATAAAAGTCCAAATGTCCATGCTATGAAGAAAAGAAATATGGTATGACATGTTAGGCAGCATTCCACATCAAAAATTCTGTTTTTATCACTTACCTACTCGAGGACGGGTAGGAGTTAAGCTTGGGGGTGCTGATACGTCTCCAACGTATCTATAATTTTTTATTGTTCCATGCTGTGATATTATCAATCTTGGACGTTTTATAACCATTTTATAGTCATTTTATATCATTTTTTGGTACTAACATATTGACATAGTGCCAAGTGCCAGTTGCTGTTTTCTGCATGTTTTTTACATCGCATGAAATCAATATCAAACGGAGTTCAAATGCAACAAAATTTTACGGAGATTTTTTATGGACCAGAAGACACCTAATGGGCCAAGACTGCGCTTGGGGGGTGCTCCGATGAGAGCACAACCCACCAGAAGCGCCAGAGGCCCAGCGCTACGGTGGGTTGTGCCCACCTCGGGTGCCCCCCGGACTGCCTCTTTGCTCTATAAATACCCCAACATTTCAGAAACCCTAAAAGCGTCGACGAAAATCAATTCCAGCCGCCATAGAGTCCAGAACCACCAGATCCAATCTAGACTCCATCTCAGAAGGGGTTCACCACCTCCATTGGTGCCTCTTCGATGATGCGTGAGTAGTTCTTTGTAGACCTTCAGGTCCATAGTTAATAGCTAGATGGCTTCCTCTCTCTCTCTCTCTCGCTAAATTCTCAATACAATGGTCTCTTGGAGATCCATGTGATGTAACTCTTTTTGCGTTGTGTTTGTTGGGATCGATGAACTTTGAGTTTATGATCAGATCTATCTTTTTATATCCATGAAAGTATTTGAGTTTCTTTGATCTTTTTTATGCATGATTGCTTATAGCCTCGTATTTCTTCTTCTATATTTGAGTTTTGTTTGGCCAACTTGATCTATTTATCTTGCAATGGAAAGAGGTGCTTTGTAGTGGGTTCGATCTTACGGTGCTTGATCCCAGTGACAGAAGGGGAACTGACACGTATGTATCATTGCTACTAAGGATAAAACGATGGGGTCTATCTCTACATAGATAGATCTTGTCTACATCATGTCATCGTTCTTACTGTATTACTCCGTTTCTCCATGAACTTAATACACTAGATGCATGCTGGATAGCGGTTGATGTGTGAAGTAATAGTACTAGATGCAGGCAGGAGTCGGCAATTAATCTTGGACATGATGCCTATGTAATGATCATTACCTGGATATCGTCATGATTATTTGAAGTTCTATCAATTGCCCAACAGTAACTTGTTCACTCACCGTTTGCTATTTTTCTCGAGAGAAGCCACTAGTGAAACCTAGGGCCTCCGGATCTCTTTCTCATATTATTTGCCTTTGCGATCTATTTTTCTTTGCTTTTATTTTCAGATATATTAAACCAAAAATACAAAAAATATCTTATTGCGTTTTATTCTTATTTATTTTATTTGGCGTTCGATTTATCAATCTACTACAATTTTATTCACGTCTGTTTGCCCATCTTGGGGCCCCCGCTACTCGAAAGGGATTGACAACCCCTTTTACACGTCGGGTTGCGAGAAGTTGTTATTTGTGTGCAGGTGTTGTTTACGTTGTGTTGCTTGGTTCTCCTATTGGTTCGATAACCTTGGTTTCACATCCGAGGGAAATACCTACCATTCTTGTCTTGCATCATCCCTTCCTCTTTGGGGAAATACCGACGTAGCTTCAAATCGCATCACCCATCGCCACCAAGGACCGTGGCGGTAGGTAGTTACTATGACGATAGAAAAAAGGCGGATCATGATTTTTTGGAACTAGGGTCGATTGTGCTAAACGTTGTCAAAAGGGTCGAATAATGATTTCGCCCAATGCCTAATCTACATCCAAAGGACGTGGGCTAGCGATATTCTAGACCCGATGTTCTCGCAGCAAGTAACGAGTGGTGATAGCCGTCTCGATAATGTGGGCCATTTGAAGTAGCCGGAATAAGTATACTCATGACGAGATCAAGTTTGACCGATTCGTTTGATGGTGCTTATTCAAGAGATGATCCATGCACTTGATATTCCAACAAGTGCGATTAAGGCAAAAACCAAGAGAAGGTTGGAACCCACAATATGTAGGCTGGGTGAAAATTAACACCGGTGGAGCGGTGGATGCAGATGAAGTTGTGTTCGGGAGCGGAGTTGTTGCCGGGAACCACACTGGGCAGTTTTAGTTGGAAGAATGTGCAAATTTCAAAGTGTGACGGTCCCTGCCTCAGTGAACTGCTAGCACTTAGAGAGGCAGCCTCTCTGGCGATACAAAAGGGATGGCAGAAAGCAGTGGCGGAGGTAGAGGGTGGCCAGGGTGGGCCATGGCCCACCCTGAGATTTTAAAACAACATTTGTATCATAGGAGAAAAGCTAAAAAGTAAAAGAAACAAAAAAATGTATATGTACAGTATACTGCTGGCCCATCCTGGCCCAGTGGGCTAGGTCCGCCACTGGCAGAAAGTCCTCACTAAAATGGATTGTTTGATAATCCGGGATGAATGGAAGGATGGTCCGTTTAGGTCCAATGAAGACCATATACTTAAGAGAGATTCGGTTAATTCTCTCAAACTTGCAAGAATTCGATATTACCTATGCTTGAAGAGGCGCCAACAAGGTAGCTCATACATGCGCTAAGAAAGCTTTAGTCAGTGGATTGACTGTAGAACCTGTTGATGTTTTTTGACTGCCGTTGTGCAGTCTGATGTTGTCCGCAAAACTTTGAATAAATTGCCTTGAATGGTGATTCTAAAAAAAATCGGCCCAGCTGTACATGTGGCCGTACCCAGGCGTCTTTGTCTTGTCCAGACCTGCCTACCAAACGGACCCAATTCATGAGACCATAAACCCGTACAAGACACCCATTAATGCCTCCTAGTCCCGAACTCCGGCTTCATTTAGTAGAGCATTCTATCGTCTGCCAAACGATGGGATGGACCATATGAGTCAGATCTACTACCTACCAGATCTGCCAGACGATGACAACTACAGATCGACGGATACGGCATGTTGCAAGAGCTTGAGGTGTGGCCATCTACCAGCTTCCATGCAAATTTCTTCAACAATAAATTCAGGTGTGAACCGCCACACCGCCTGTAAAACCCGCCCAGTCTTCACGCGAAAAAGCGCAAAGCCGGTGGCCGGAGCCGCACTTTCCTTCAGGTCAGGCCTCCCCCACCATAGTATAGTACTCCGAGTACCCCACCACGCATCCACCGGCCCCTTTCCGAGCCGTGGCTTGGACGCCACACCCTGTCCGTCGCCGTCTTCGCCACTCCGCCCCTGTCTCCACTGCCTCCTCCTCCTACTCATTCCCGCCTGTCTCCCTCAACGCTCCTCAGATTTGATTGACAGCGCCTTGCCTTGGTGCTACTAGTATTAGTAAACTCCTCTTATCCAGTGAAGTGCGACCACAAGGCACCCTACCCTGCTCTTGGAGTTCCCAATCGATCGCGTCGCGTCTCGTCTGCGCTTGGCGTGGGTTTAATAAATAAACGGCGACGGAGGCGACCAGCCAGCGCAGCAGCAGCAGCAACTGAGGCCGCCGGGGTTCCCACTTCCCAGTTGAGATTCGCCATTCGCATGGTGAGTTCGCTTGCTCGGCCCTCCTCCCCCTTCCTTCCAGCCAGGTCGCGTCGCTTGTTCGTTTCTTTTTGTCTGCCGACGTGTGACTAATTGCACGCGATTCGCTGGATCAGGCCATTAAATTGCGTAATTGTGCCAGGGTTTGAGTCTAATCAGTGCGGATTTGGGGTTGATTCTGTGCTCCGGTTGGGTTGGGTTGTGATTTTGTCTTGGCGTTGTATCCTACCAGTGCCCCAGACTGTCACACTGAAAGTGTTGCTTGTTTGGTGAGAGAGTGGCCGCAACCCGTGTCGCTTTGCTGCGGCTTTGCTTGTGGGATTTGGCTTAGTTTGGACGTTACAGGGGGTTGCTTGTCTTGTGAGAGACGCGGCCTTGACGTGCGGCCGCGTTGGTAGGCAATCCCCATTTCATGGATTTAATAGGGTGCGTCGTCGACCTGGTGATTTTGAAGCAAGTTTAAATGGTGTAATTATCCTACGATCTGCCCTACTATATGTGTGCCATGCTCTTGTAGCTTCTGCCGTGACAATGTCGAGGAATCCATATGTCAGTCAACATAAGTTTCTTCATGCTCAATAGGTCTCGCCTGCTCATAATGTGTTCATGTAAAGGAACACAGTGAAATTGTGTTGCCACTGTTTATTTATTTTATTAGAAGCCCTTCTTGGACAGTTTACACCATTTCCCTTGCATCATTATGATAGAATGTTCGGCTATTTTGTAATAGGCTCTCTTCTCTTTTGCAGTGTACGGTTAATCTGTTCTTCTCTGGAGATTTTGGACTTGCATGAGTTGATCAACAACTCCATTCCCTGGTTCCTGATGGAGGCATCATCTTTCTTGCGCTATCAAGTCCGTGGTTTTGGTTCGTTCAGGATATGGCTATGTCTTCTTTTACTTCTTGTCCTTCAGAATTGCAGCCCGGTGCTCTCCGACTCTGCATATTTGGTCGGCATGGGGAGCTATGACATAACAGGGCCCGCAGCAGATGTTAACATGATGGGATATGCAAATACTGAGCAGATTGCATCAGGGATTCACTTCAGGCTAAAGTCACGCGCGTTTATTGTTGCTGAGCCTAATGGAAAGCGTGTTGTCTTTGTGAATCTGGATGCTTGCATGGCATCACAGCTTGTGAATATAAAGGTGCTCGAAAGGCTAAAAGCAAGGTAAGAGCTCACTTCTATTGATTTTTTACTTATCAGAAAATCCTGCAATGTAGGTTTCAACTCTCTGTGTGATGTCTCTTCCTAGAGTGTGCTTAAGGTTGCCTGGTTACATCATCCTTGGCCCATTTATCTCTCTTGAAATATTAGTTCATTATGAAGTTATCTTCTTACTTGTACCCGATTTATTTTCTTGATTATGTTAAGCCACCATTAACTGCTGATATTGTTCTGCACATTATTTAGATTATTGAACTGAGGCAGTGCCACTTTAGCCATTTCACATTTCACATACATACTGTACAAAGGCACTCGGTGACTTTATTTGAGGTCTTATACTGTAATCTGCTTGGTCTACTTCTCAATAAAACTGTAGATTCTGCCTTGCATGCTCATAAAGTTGGGTTGACTTGGCAAACCTCAATCTGGCAGGTATGGTGATCTTTATAATGAGAATAACGTGGCTATCAGTGGGATCCATACCCATGCTGGTCCTGGAGGTTATCTGCAGTATGTAGTCTATATTGTCACTTCTCTTGGGTTTGTTCGTCAGTCATTTGATGTAATTGTCGATGGGATTGAGAAAAGCATTGTTGAAGCTCATAACAACCTCCATCCTGGGAAGATCTATGTGAATAAAGGTATGAAACTATTTGCACTGTCTTGGACTAATGTGTTACCAAACTACCATTTATCTTGATCTCACACATCTAATTAAAATACATTCGTTGGGTAGTATTTGGAGTGTCATACACTTCACTCTATAATGTCATTTAGTTTCAGTTTGGTCTTTAAATGTTCCTTGAAGTCTGGCTACAATCTTATTTCTCGCTACTGCAGCTATATAATACTCCCTCCGTCCCAAAATAAGTGTCTCAAACTTAGTACAACTTTGTACTCAACCAAGTACAAAGTTGAGACATTTATTTTGGGACGGAGGGAGTAATAAATGCCCCAGAGTATAATTTTGCATGTTCTATTCCCTGTATGCTGCCTGCGTTTTTCTCTCTGTGTGGTCTTGTGATGCTGGCTAATCTTAGATTTAGCTGTTGCAAAGATTTCGTTATCAATCTCTGAAGCTTGATTTTCAGGTGACCTTCTTGATGCTGGTGTGAATCGCAGCCCGAGCGCGTACCTGAATAACCCTGCTGAAGAGAGAAGCAAATACAAATACAATGTTGATAAAGAAATGACCCTTGTTAAGTTTGTAGATGATGAATCGGGTCCAGTTGGAAGTTTTAATTGGTTTGCGACTCACGGAACATCAATGAGTCGCACAAATTCTTTGATAAGTGGTGATAACAAAGGAGCAGCTGCACGTTTCATGGAAGACTGGGCTGAAAAGAATGGCCTTCCAAAGCAGACAGGTGTTGCAAGTTCTGATGATCTTGGATATTTGCACATGACATCTGTACTTCCTAGAAGAGTCTCTACAATAATACCAGAACCGGATGAGATAAGTATGTTACATGCTACATGATTCTTGCATTGTTTAGATAGTGTATTGGAATGAAACATATTAGGTTGTGCATAAACCTGATTATTTTCTCCATTGCTTTTGTTCAGCTGACGACTTAATGCAATTGGCATCATCCTACGAGGCATCGGGTGGAAGACGGTTGGCAGGTTCAAATATCACTAGACGCATTAGAAGTTCTCAAGAAAACAATGCGAAATTTGTTTCCGCGTTTTGCCAGTCAAACTGTGGAGATGTTAGTCCAAATGTCCTGGGGACGTTTTGCATAGATACCCATCTTCCTTGTGACTTCAATCACAGCACATGTAATGGGAAGAACGAACTTTGCTATGGACGAGGCCCAGGGTATTCATCATGCATAACAATTTATTAACCTTCCGTACACATAAGCCACTATTAGGTATAAATGAAATTTTGCTGTCTTGCAGATATCCTAATGAGTTTGAAAGTACCCGCATAATTGGGAATAGGCAATTTCTGAAGGCTGTAGATCTCTTTAATTCAGCTTCTGAAGAAATACAAGGAAAAATTGACTATCGACACACCTACTTAGATTTCTCTCAACTCAAAGTTAGTGTTTCTACAAGTACGGGCGGTCCGCAGGTGGTGAAAACATGCCCAGCAGCCATGGGATTTGCATTTGCTGCTGGAACCACAGATGGCCCTGGAGCTTTTGATTTCAAACAAGGAGATGACAAGGTTCAGTATATCAATTAAATATATTCTTCAGAATTTGATGATGTGCTATTCATTGACTGTGAAGCTCGTCTTATCAGGGAAACCCTTTCTGGAGATTAGTGAGGAACTTGCTAAAGACACCAGGGAAAGAGCAAGTTGAGTGCCAAGCTCCAAAACCAATATTGCTGGACACTGGTGAAATGAAGGAACCATATGATTGGGCGGTATGACTTGCTTTTTTCAGTAATCATAAGCAGGCTTGTTGCTTTGCTTCCTCTGGAACGTCTTAATTGTTATTTCACTTGATAGTTGAAACTAACGCCGCCATGATAAGGACCTATATTGCTGGTACATCGAACCAGCACTGTATAGGCTGATATATAAGATATAGTTCCGTGTAATATATGCGAATGCCACATTCCTTACTTTTCTTTAACCAAATTGATTTATTTATTTTCTCATGGGAGTTACTTAGTTCAAGAGCTTAAAGTGTAGCCATCATATATCTTCATGTTCAGTCTTCATTTGTTAACTGCAAAGCACCTGTTGTTCCTAAGCTTCACAATATTCAAATCAGAACCATGATTTCTAACTAGATTTTCCCCTGATCAGTTAACTTTGCAGCTCGCCTGCTAACTTCCAAAAAAGATGATCTCTTACTAGAAACAACTTACTGAATTAACACAATTTTTATTTGCTGGTCTTGTATTGATTTTTGTAATCTTTTGCAGCCTGCGATACTTCCCATCCAGATCATAAGAATTGGTCAGCTGGTTATCTTGTGTGTTCCTGGAGGTATACTACAATTCGTCAATCCTAGGATGTCTGTCAAGTTAGAAGTGCATGTGGTTCTTTGATCTATTGAGATATGCTATGATAATGCCATGCTCATGCTGTAAAATGTTTGTGTTACCGTTTTTTTTTCTCAACAGCAGCTGCAACATGCATGTCTGCATCATTTTCCCATTTTGCTTTGCTAGGCAATGAAAAGATGGCCCACTTAATGTGTATTTTGTGTCTTAATATTACTTTACTGAAAATAGTATATAGTAATTATTAGGAACTACTTAGTGGACCACAAGTCCACAACATAAAAAATGAAGAACTTGCCCATATAGCGAGCTTGCTTTACATAGCAAAGTTTTTTAGCTGTGCCAAACGCATAGCCTTGTGGGGCAAGAGTTAGGTGGGCAATTGCTTGGGATATAGAGCTAGCAAGGCAAATACTCAGCAACAATGCGCGCCAGCACTCCTAATTCTTTTGTTATGTTTTGGTACAGAATTCACGACAATGGCGGCAGGCTGACTCTGCGATGCTGTAAAAATGTACTGATAAGTGGCAGCAATGGTGAATTTGGTACAAATACTCATGTTGTTCTTGCGGGGCTGACAAACACATATTCTCAGTATGTCACAACATTTGAAGAATACCAGATCCAAAGATACGAGGTATATCCAACAAAACAGATGTTGCATAATTTTTTTTCTTTTCATAGGTATTCTTTTCTGGCATATTCTTACAGAGTTACTGGGTTTTATGGGATTAACTGATATGGCTAAGTGTTAGAATGCTGATTATTCCTCTTTGATTTGCTTGCAAGGCTGCACTAGAATCAAGTGTCATGATTTGAAGATGTCCTGCAATGTCAGAACTTGTTTCAGCCCCATCCATTTTTTGAGTGCAAACTAAAGAAAAATTATATCCGGTTTTTTGCTGGAAACTCCACATTTATACCAGTTGGCTTTCATTGATGCTTCGTTGCTGAAGATCTGATGCATCTTTAACCTGAACCCATCAAACACATAAAATAGACCCACTCAGCATATGTATAATTCATTGGCATAAACATGTGTTTGCAGGGTGCGTCAACATTGTACGGTCCCCACACCTTGAGTGCATACATTCAAGAGTTTCAGAAACTTGCCACAGCTATGGTTGAAAACAAAGAGGTCCCCACAAACATCCAACCTCCTGACATGTTGGAGAAGCAAATTGGACTATTGCCAGGTGTTATGTATGACTCTACTCCTCCTGGTGTTCACTTTGGGGATGTTAGCTCGGACGTTGCAGCAAACTCAAACTTCAGGAAGGGCGCTACTGTGAATGCTACATTCTATTCAGCCTGTCCAAGGAATGACCTTCTAACTGAGGGCACCTTCACACTTGTTGAGAAGCTAAATGGTAACGACTGGATTCCTGTCTATGATGATGATGATTGGTCATTGCAATTCAAGTGGTCTAGGCCTTCAAAATTCAGTCCAAGAAGTTTCGCGACGCTGGAGTGGACCATTCCTGAGGATGCTGCCTCTGGTGTTTATAGGTTGAGGCATTCTGGTGCCTCTAAGCCATTGATAGGGTCAATCAAGCATTTTACAGGTACTTCTCGGGCATTTGCAGTGCGTTAAGCAATACACAATGCTTTTGATGGTATACCTGCCAGAGTTTACTTCTTGGAATGTAATTCGTTATTCTACATGATTCCCCCCTTGTATTTACGTCCCGGAGGTGTAAATTTGTAAGTGTCCGATCATACAAAACTGCTGCTCTATATGCTTAAGTAGTTAAGTTTAAGGAAATATATAGCTTGTTTTTTTCCAATAGATGACGCTTTTTATTGATGCGTAATGTAGCATCGATAGATATAATCATAATGAGCACATAACTAGGATGCACACAATCAACAATACACGCATACAAAGAATCACGAAGCTATGTCTAGGTGGAGAGAGGGAAAAAAACCAAAGCGATAAATACAGTGATTGATGGTATGATGGTGTAGTACGACAGTGACCATCAGCTCCACCCGTCTCATACAACACAAGTACGATGAGATTATTTTTCTGAAAGTGACACCTCAAAAAGGGAATGACACCTCCAAAAAGGGAATGACAACAAGCATCGTCGTTGACCGTCAAAGAGTTGATCATGGGTTTCCCCCTGAAAAACAAGTTCGAGTAAACTTCAAGCAATGCCTTCATGAGGGTAATGACACAAAGAATGTCACTATATACATGTATTTTTTCGATAAAGGGCGCTTTTATTATCTCGAAATGTAGCATCAAGCGGATACAAAACATTATGAGTAACATCAGGCCTCTGCATAACTAGGATGCACACAGCCTAACACGGAAAGTCTGATAAAATGAATGAAAAAAAACGATCAATCGGCGACAGTAGAGTCCTATAGACCGACACTATGCCTATTCGCAAGGGATGGTGGACCGATCCGGAGATTATGCTGCCACCCATGTTGGGTAAAAACCACCGTAGCCACCTGCTCCAACCGCGTACACACCGCTTTGAACAGCGGTTGGTACTCCACTTGTTGTAGCGTAGACCACGTACGAAGCGAGTGCGTACAATGTAAAATAACCTACAAAGGAGAAGCATTTTTATCATTGAAAACCAAATCATTTCTACATAGCCAAAGCGACCATAGTAAGGCGTATACTCCCACCCGTATTAGCGTTTTGAATCTATTTGAATACTGGCCCAACCAAAGTGACCAAAAATATTGGCGACACTTGTGGCGGATACAAATTTGACGCTATTTGGATGATTGACCATGTAGTACGTGCAAACTTGCATTGGAAAAAGAGGTGTTTGATTGTCTCTTCATGAGTACAAAACAACACTTCTTACTCCCGACGATTGCGTCGATGCGAGGTTGTCTTTGGTTAGAACAACTCCTCTCTGAAGATACCACATGAAGATTTAACTTTTAGTGGAATCTTCGACTTCCAGATTTTCTTATTGTTACTCACGGTACCTCGTAATGCATGAGTGCACGGTACATAGAGTCTACGTGAATGACCACGATGTAGTAAGGTTCGTGAAACACATCCCGGCCTTGTCTAATATTATCGAATCCAGACGGGATAAAAGATTGTGCCATGACATAGGTCGGGGCCAATCAAATCCGCCTAAACGAAATATTGGGTGGGGATGAACTGAGCACTTGCGCAATAGTATTATTCTTTTCGCGAGCAATGTTATGCAGGCTGGATATTGTTCTCGCAGACTGGCATTGCCTAGCCAGATGTCTTCCCAGAAACGAACCTCCGACCCGTCCCTTATCGCGAAAGACCCAAAGCGAAAGTGATGTTTCTTTGCCGCCATTAGGCCAGCCCAAAAGTGCGAGTCGCGAGGTGTCCAATATACCTGAGACACTGCCTTTTGGCCTAGATACTTGTTATGCAAAGCATGGTTTGCCAAACACCATCCTCAGTAAGAAGTTTGAACAACCATTTACTAAGTAGGGCCTCATTCTTGATTTGCAAGTCATGAATTCCAAGGCCACCTTGGTCTTTCAGCCTACAAACCATACTCCATTTGGCCAGTATATATTTTTTTCACCATCTCCTTGTCAAAAGAATCTGGATCTAAAATAGTCTAGTCTTTGCAGGACTCCTTTTGGGAGTTGGAAGAAAGAAAGCATATAGAGAACCATATTTGTGAGGACAGAGTTAATCAAAACCAGCCGTCCTCCAACTGAGAGCAATTTTCCTTTCCAACTGCTCAATCGTTTCTCTAACCGCTCCTCTACATGCTTCCACTCCATAATGGTGAGACGCCGATAATGAATCGGTATTCCCAAATATTTAATCGAATTGGCCATGTGCACAACCAAACAGTCGCATATTCGCCGTCGCCTCGATGGCTTCTCCAAAGCGAAAAGTTCATTTTATGGAAGTTTATTTTAAGACCCGACATTTGCTCAAGCGGCCGACAACAAGAGTTTAAGGTTTGAGCCTTGTCCAGGTCATGTTCCATAAAGAGAATCATGTCATCGGCATATTGCAGAATAGAGAGACCACCATCCACAAGGTGTGGCACTACTCCCGCAATCTGGCCGCCCCGCTGGCGCTCAATCGTAATAGCCAACATGTCGTGACAATGTTAAATAACATTGGAGACATGGAGTCACCATGTCGTAATCCTTTTTTGTTTGAAAATAATGGCCTACATCATCATTGATTTTGATGGCCACACTACCTCGATTACAAAATTATGGATCCACTCGCGCCATTTATCGGAGAAACCTTTCATCCTTAGGGCCTGTTGGAGGAAAGACCATTTGACCTTGTCATAGGCTTTTTCAAAGTCGATCTTGAATACTACTCCACTCATGTTTTTTCGGTGCATCTCATGGACGGTCTCATGCAGGATTACTACGCCATCAAGTATATTTCTTCCTTGCATGAAAGCCGTTTGAGATGGCCGGACAATATGGTCAGCTACTGAGTTTAACCTATTCGTAGCCACTTTGGTAAAAAAATTTGAAGCTGACATTAAGGAGGCATATGGGTCTGAACTGTTGGATCCGTTCAGCCTCCTTAACCTTCGGCAACAAGACAATCTCACCAAAATTAAGTCTGAATAGGTCAAGGTTGTCGGCATGAAGGCAATTAAACAACTCCAGTAGGTCGACTTGATTATATCCCGTAAATTTCGATAGAATTCATGGAAAACCATCTGGACCTGGAGCTTTGTTATGTTCCATTTGGAACACCGCATCTCTCACCTCTTCTTCAGAGAATGGTGATGTAAGGATATCGTTTTCTTCAGCCGTGACTTGTGGGATATCATCTGTTCGGGTCTCATCAAGGGTGAAGTTCCCTTCGACGGTCGCCCCGAACAGAGATTTGTTGTAGTTAGTGATATACTTTTTGAGCTCCTCGACCTTCGATCCGCCTCATCTTGTTGGAGATCAGTAAATACATTTCTTCCTATGCCGCCCATTGGCGACCAATTGGAAGTATCTTGTATTACTATCACCCATCGTAATGAAATCAGCTTTGGATCTTTGGTAGTATTTGATCTCTTCTTTCAAAAAGACGTGCAACCTTCTCATTAGATTGATTTTTCAATTCAATCTCTTGTTGAGATAAGGTGCGCGTCTCAGCAATTTTGTCGAGGTAATCAATGATGGTACAAAGTCGTTGTTTTTCTTTTTTATATATCCCGTTGGTATGTTTCGCCCATCCAGTGAGATGTTGCCTCATGGCCCTCATTTTAAAGTTCCATCTGTGAATAGGTGTACGACCAACAACAGGCCTCTCCCAAACATTCTTGATTATGTCTACAAATCCTTCCTGGTGCATCCATCCCAATTCAAATTTGAAAGGACGACGTGCAGCTAGGTTCGTAGATTTAGAATCTAGAATGATGGGTGCATGATCCGATAACGCCTCGATACGCTCTAAGGATCGTACGGTTACCAGAGGGAATTTTAGTTCCCATTCGGTATCCATGAGTATCCTATCAAGCTTCTCATATGTCGGCACACATCGGTTATTAGCCCATGTGAATTGACGCCCCGACATACTCGCCTCCCGAAGATCCAAACTATCTATCACAGCGTTGAATAGGAAGGGCCAATGAGTGTCGAAACGGTCATTATTTTTCTCTTCCTGGTATCTAAGGATATTGAAGTCCCCTCCAATAAGCATTGGGTACGGGTTATCCTTCGCCAGGTTTACCAATTGGAAGGAAAGCCAGTTTATGCTCATCTTGGGCAGCCCCATAGATCATGCGACTAGAGTCCATGTAAAATTGTCAGCTCTGTTTCTTAGGTGATATTTTATATGAAATTCACCGGTTGAAAAGGCCAACAAGTCCATGAATGTTGTCAGAATACCAAGAAGAATTCCTCCAGACCTTCCACGAGCTGGTAGACTATGCCATGCATAGTCAAAACCACCTGATAGGTGATCGAGGACATGCGGGCGAAAATCACACTTACCAGCCTTGGAAATTGCCACAAAATCCAACCCATGTTCCCTTACACAATCACCTACGTGTTTATGTTTAGCCAAGTCTGAGAGACCTCTGCTATTCCAAAACATACCTTTCATGGGGAAACTCGGATTGGTGTGGAACTCTTCGCCTTCTTGGGCGGTTTTTGTTTCTTTTTAGAGGAGTGTGATTTAGATTTCCGCGAGGACGCTGTGAAGTCACAAAATATGGACCCAGGTCTTGCGTCATCCAATCCAACCTCCGTAACCTCACCAACAAGTGGGATATAAGCGGACCATCATATTTGGCATCTGCTTCATCCTCCTCCTCGGTTTCGGGGTTAGGTATGGAGGCATTACACTTTGGAGAAACCTTTAATCGGTCAATCTCCATATGTTTAAGCACCCCAACCGATAAATTAATTTCATTATCATTCTTTCCAATAGAGCATCCAACATTCTTTAAGCTAGAAGAAATACGTGAATCTGAAAAGGAAAGAAAAGATTTTGCGGATAAGTTACCTGGAACGGTGTCCAAATTACGTGCAGCCTGACGTCGCATTGCCTTGTCCATAGCATGTTCATCGGTCGGAGAAGAACCGTCAATGGAGACGGGGTGACGGTTACTACGCCGAAGGGGAGAGCTTCCCTCAGACATAAGAGCCACCGGTGTCATCAGGCGATCCGTCGACAATGATGAAGCAATAGCGAACATGGTAGGTGTTGAAGACGAAGTCGGTGCAGAGAGACAAACACATGGCGCCATCTGTGTACCATCGTGAGACGGCTTGGAAGACTGCAGACCAGCCTGCGTGGGTGGGCTGACCACGCAATTACCGGCTGCTGAACCGCACGCCCATTGGCTGGAGGAGGTCTCAGCAGCCTCATGCATATCAGCTGGACATGGAGATGAGTGACGGTCTCCGCTAGGCCAGCAGCTGGTGGACCAAATTCCCCATTAATCGATGCATGGCGTTGACTCGGTGGGAAGGTCCACGCTGCGTGTGCATTGCCATGGTCAGCAATGCTTGCGTCAATTTATCTGCATGCATCGCATCAATGGATGGAATGGTACTTGTACGTGACTCTTCAATGGTGCTCATGGGTGTGTGCAAGCAAACTCTCTGCATCCGAAAACGATCATCCGTGTTCATTGGGGCGGTCCCACTCCCATCGACCGAGATTCGGACAAAGCTGCACCGGAGACTCCAGAATTTTTTGCCTTTTTATTCGCATCACGATCAGGCAAGTCATCCTCGCGGTCAGCCCCATGGTCGGGACCATCATCATGGTGTTCCCAAATACGAGGGATAAAATCATCATCGGGCTTGAAATCATCGTCCTCGAGAACAAACCGGAAGTCATAACCATTTAATTTGATTTACACCCCAGCCGACACTGAGGCACTCCCTGCATTATCCTCTTTCTTGAATATATTTAGATTTAGGACAGCCACCTGAATACACACGATGCCACGACGTCGTAAGCAAATCAAGTCAACATTTTGTGTTGCACCGATGACGGATCCCACTGCCCACAAACCAAGAAAGTGGCGAAGTGGCGGTGGAACTCGATGACATGCACCCAAACCGGCTTCAATGGATTATATGCAGGCTTGACATCATTTTCTCGATTTCCATTCACTAATAGCAATCATGACATTGTGAGACTTGACTTTGAACTCGAAAGCGGACACTCGACGCAAAAACCTCCATAGATGGAAAGGCAACCAAGAAGGCATCATCACCATGAGGAACGGCCTCCCACTTCCATGAAGTTTGAATCGAGGCGATTTTAGCAATCTCGGCCTCCACAATTGCCGCCACCGAACCTCCGGATATCATAACCAGACCGGTTGGTGAACATGATGGTGCAAGGTGCTCCTTAAAAACCGAGTCGGGCAGATGCACGAACATGGCCTCGTTTAGACCCACACCACCTAAGGCTGCCATAGGTCTCTACCGCTTCAAAGACGTAACAACGATGAAGAGGATGCTTATGATTATTGCAAGTGTAACAGAAGTGAGTCACGTTGCAATCCTTAGAAAGATGATCATCTGTCCTACACTTGTAGCACCAAAGACTAGTCTTCTTCCCTCCAATCTGCGTGTCATCCGAAACAGCGGAAAGCCCGGTCAAGACGGGCCTGTGCAACACCGGAGCAGCAGGAGTGGCTCGAGGAATCGGAACAAAGAGCGGCGGTCCCGAGGCGCCGAGGCAGAACCCGCACACTTCCGCTTTTTTCTTGTTGTTGTTGCTTTGGGACGGCTAGACGTGGGAACACCAGCCGGCGCCGTGGGAACCCCGAAAACCATAGGTTGTTGGAGAGGAGCAACAGCCGGCGCTGCCTGGCCGGCCAGTGGGATCCTTGGCGGTCCGGCCGTGGGGCCAAACCCGGCGAAGCGGGACTGGGATGGCATGGCAGGGCCATCCTCAACTGAAGATGCCACGATTCTCGCTTTGCCGGCCGATCCGCCTTTGACGAGGAAGGTAGACGCATACGACATGTCATGAGGCTCGCATACCTAACGGCGGCAGCATAGGAGAACTTCAGCGGCGGCGGCGGTGGCGAACGAGATGGTGATGGGAGCGATTCGCATAACCAATTAGGGTCGAACCTATAATTCTCAACCCGAAGCTGAAGACCGGGCATTCGAGAAGCATCACCTAATGAAAGTCTTCCTATTACGTCTCATCCACTTGCGAGATCACATCAGTTGCATACGTGCACGGTCCTAACGGCGAGAGATGGCCATGCCCGCATGATCAGGCCGATGAGCCAAGCCGCTCACCAACATGGCGAAGTCTTTGATCGGAACAAAATGGTCACCACCGAAATCCTGAGTTTGGGAGGAAGGACAAATGGCAGTTGATGGCTAGTCTGCGTTAGATGACACCATCACGTGCCGCCACCAGATCCGCCGTCCTCGCCTATGGCAGCAAATCATAACGAGGGGAAGAACATGACCGCCACCATGCATTGCTTGTAGCAACGCATACCATGAACCATCCTACGCGGGAAGGCGCACAACACCACTATCCCACAAAGGAATTATCGATAGCTCTGCACCGCCAACTGCAGGTCTTGAATAGTCAGACTAGTCAAGAACAATATCACCATTGGCGCTGGATCGGAAGGTCAAAATCCTCCAGTGACCGCCATTCGGCCAAAGCCACTGCCATGGGAGCAATGCCAGCCAGCCACGATCGTCACGGCACGATGCTAGCCAACCCCGATCGCCATCATGTTGTTCGCCTTCCGAGTCTCACAGGCGAACGACACGATGGCGGTTTCGGAAACAGTGTATTGGGGAAAATACATCTCTCTATTCGGTGTAATTATACTCGCACTTCATATGCTATGATGTGCATAAGGCATCTCATTTTACCTTGTGCTATGATTCATCCCAATCCAGCCATGCTCCATATTATTGCACTATTACTTCCTTGAAGATTAACGATTCTATTCTGAGATAAGGATGATCACTAAAGCCTTGCTTTGTGCATGCATATACTTATACCGTTGTTATATCTAAATCATGTTGATAAATTTCTGCATCTTGGTTAAGCAAGTGTTCATAAAAGTTTTCTTTTGTTGTTTCACTTAGTCGAGTGAGCTTCTTCTGATATGTCATGAGGGTATTTGTGTTTTTTAACACTTTTGCATAGTTTATCCCCTCAAAACTTGCTCTAAAACTAAAAATATATAGACTAACGATGTTTTCAACAGATTTTATATGGTGTTATCTTTTATGCTGAAAAGCTAAGTTGAAAAAATAAAACAAAAATATGATAGGAGGTTTAGGACCAAAAGAAAGTTAGAGGAAAAGGGGCCAAGCCTAGGCGGTCCTAGGTAGCCGAGACACCCCACCCCCTAGGTGTATCTTCGATGCCTTGCCCTTTATATATCTAAAAAATTGCCATCATTTTATTGTGTAATTTTCATCGGGGTAGAGATAATTACTGATCTTCATCCCATAGGGCCGTTGGAGACAAAATCGTGCCTCCAGAAATGAGAAACTCCACCGTCAACTCCGTAAAACCCCTTCATCATCCCCAGTATGCTCTTCCCAACCATGTGTGAGTAATCTGTTGTAGGCACATAGGATGGATGGAAATTAGGTAGTATGTAATAGCCTTAAGCCTGATGAAGGTTTGATCCCTAGTATGATGATTGTTTGAGAATTGATATTGCTATGACTTTGCTATGCCCGATGCTTATTACTGGGAACCGAGTAATATGATTTCATATCTGAACAATTTATGTTTAAAGTGTATCTGTAAGTTGTATGCACATGTTGTAGTATGGAACCGGACACGTCGAGGGTGACATGTTGCAATATCAATGAGAATAGCTATAAGTTTAGGATCAGATGTATTCATGAAGTGTGAGTACGTTGCTCCCATTTTCTAGGAATGACACCTTAATTATCTTTAATTTCTAATAGGAATCGCATGACATGGGTGGGTTGGACAATAGATGTTGGACAAGTTCTTAGAAATAAGCACGTTCAACTATACACGGAAGACCCGCCTATAATAATTCAAGACCATGAGCTAGAGGATGCACCTTTTGAATTAATTTATTACATAATTGATATTATTATGTAACATCTCAGTATGCACACTCACGCCTACGTTTTTTGTTAGTGCTTTCTTTCTTTAAGATATTTGATACTTGGCAACTCTTGAGTATTTCTGCTTTGTGTTACTTTACTGCAACATACACCACTCAATTCACTCCATTGTCATTACTACTAATAAATTGTTTGAGAAAATACTTGCTTTAAGGTGTGGATGATTGACAAAAAAACGTTTGGTTCAAGTTAGATCGGTTTTCTTCAGTAGATCGAGCCGGTTGCCAGTTTTTGTTTTATTTCTAGCTGCCACAATTAGGTCTTCCTACGGATCCGCCGCCCGCTAGCAGCAAACATGCGCAGCCAATCATGCAGCACCACGTGGCACCTCAATCACGGTCGGCCGAAATTTAATACTTGTTTTACTTTTTTTTAGATTCTTTTCCAATCTTCTTTCTAGTATATCTTTTAATCTATTGATCTGATTTAGTTGATTATTTTTCCTACGGTTTCATAAAAATCCTCTCTATCCAGAGAACCAAACTAAAAATGTTTTTGAAAGTTTTAAATTTTGAATTCGAACAGATTTGTATTCGAACTTCATTAGGCTATAACTTGAGTTTCGTAACTCCGTTTTAGGTGATTCTTGTTGCAAATCGAAGCTTGTGGCGTGTACTTTATGTTAAAACCCAAACCATATATTTACTACTGTTAAAATTACGTTCTGTACAGAAATTTTAGTTGGTTGATTTTGGAGTTTGCCGAAGTCTTTTCTTCGTTTTCTTTTTGATTCTTTGCTTGTATGCTTATGTATATTATTGCTTGCTTACGCTAGATCGTCCGAAGTGCGAGGCGGAGTACTACAAATCTTTAGAGTTTAATGAACATCAGCAATGCAAGTTCACACTTTGATCATACTTTTCTATACCCAGTTTTTACTATGCATTAGTCTCACCCTTACAAATTTGCATGAGTAGGAGTGGGAATTGTAGCATTGCTTTGTAGTTCATGAGGTAGGAACCTATGACCTTTGATCACCCCAGAAATATTCGTTATGTCATATATTGCTTAGCCATGCTTGTAGATGGGGATTGGTATGTGTGATTCATGCAAGTTGTGAGAGAGAAATTGTGACGCCCGGATAATTAAGCTACATTAACCTCACCCTAATGTGCCTTGTCATCATGTTTTGAAGCCATTTTGCCACTTAATGAAAACCGAGTCAAATTCAAATTTGAACTAACAAGTCAAATTATTATTTCTTCAACCTGTAAAATAAAAATGTTCGCATTACTCCATAAATTCCCCTGATAATTTATCATGAAGAAACCAACTTAATTTGGTTAAACAAATCAACCCCAGTAACCTTTAAACAGGTCCGATAGCATCTAGTTTGGCCATTTTAAATCCTAAAAGTAAATGCGATTTCCAAATAATGCAAGACTTGTTGTGTGGCCTCAAAATATTACCTAGTATTTGTGTGTCAAGTTTCATGACTAAATAAATTCATTTGCTAGGCGAAGTAGATAAAACACAATATAAAAAAAAGAGGGGCAAAAACAGAAAAGGAAATGAAAAAAAACCGGAAAGCTACATTGTGCACTTGTAGCCCAATACTATAGTGCAGGCCCAAGCCCACCACGGCCTTTTCCTCCTCCTCTGTACAGAGAGGAGGCAGTGCCCGTGCGTGGCGAGCATCCACGCCCGCCATGGCCTCGTCTGTTGCCGTGTCGATCATCCACCGGCACCCCGAGGTGTATAAAGCCTTCCCCGACGCATCAGACAAACCCTAGGCCAACCATTCTTCCCTCTCGCTCGCCCCTTTCTTTTTCTTCATCGTCCGAGCGCGCGGTCGCCGCCACCTCGTCGATCCCGCGGCCACCGGACTCCCCTCGTCGCTGCAACAAGTCCAGGAGCTCCGCAGTGTTCGTCTACGTCCTCTACGCACCACCGTTCGAGCTGGAGGGGACGACATCGCCGGGATCGACTTCATCTACTTCCTTCGGTCATCGGCGTTCATCGCCAAATCTTGCTACCCCTGCTGCTCCTAAGCTACTCACCGAGCCTCCTTGTGCTCCCTAGGTGAGCTTCGTGTCAACCCCCTCTATTCCCCGCTCATTTTCGTCGCCCCGTCGCTGTCCCGTCGTGACCGAGATCTCCTCGCCATCGGGCTTGGCGTAGCCGTGACCACAGCCACAATGGCTCGCCACTGAGCACACTGACGTACTCAGCGCATCGCCGCGGAGCCCCCGTGCCTGCAGTCCCTCTTGCCGTGCTCCGTAGCGCCGCGCATGAGCTTGCCCGAACTCCGGCAGCCGCCCCAGTCGTTGCTGCCGTCGATTCAGATCGCCTCCGCCTCCGTCGTATGCTCTGTTGGATGCGCGCGAGACTCAACCTTCGAACGCAACAAACTGCACACAATTTGGCCACCGGAGCGCCGTTACCGAGCCCGCCGCCTAGCGCCGCTCCCCGCCGGCCGGCGCGCTCACCGCGGGCCGCTCGCGCCCTGGTTTCGCATGCTCTCTGCCGCCCCGCTGCATCCTTTTCACCTGCCGACGCCCGTCCGCTCACGCCATGGCCGCCCTCGACCCTTGTGCTCCCAGCATCCCCGCGCACAGCCTGGCCGCACACCTACAGCCACCCGTGCGCCTGCGTGCGGCAGCCCGTGCGGCGGCTGCGCCTACTGCTGTGCGCGCTTGTAGCCGTCGCTGCCGTGGCCCCTATTGCTCCTGCTGCTGTTGTTTGACACTGAATCCTGCTGCTTCCTTCTTCAGTTAAGCTAGGTGTCGATTTATTCAGTTTCGTCAGTATAAGCATGCACCGTACATGCAAGTCTTTGTTTTGTGCATGTAGTAGCTAGTGTCGCGGTGTTAGCTCCCGTGGGATAGTGTGGCCATTAGCTCAAACGTGGCTGGTAGATTAGGAAGGATCTCTTGCTGTAACGACATGGCGCTGCAGTTAGTAGCACGCAACACAAAGTACTCTCTCACAGTTCTTCAGTTACAGAGCGTTGAGAGAGTGCGAGGACACCGATAGCAACTACAACTGCCTCTGCCGCTCGCGCCGTGCCCTACGCCCGTCCGTGCGCGCCCGCCTGCAATGGTCACGCCCGCACCCGCTATGTCCTGGCGCCCGGCCTTCGTGCGCGCCTGCGCACAACCACGCTGGGGCTGGCCTTTGTGCCTCTGCCAGCGGGCCCCCAACCAGCCCAATTAAGGGGCTAATCTCCTATTAGCCCATAATACTTTTGGTTTAACTGATTAGTTAGTCTAGACCCTATGACATGTGGACCCTACTGTAAATTAAAATGATCAGACAAGTTAAAAATGCTTAAGTCTACGACACGCGAGACCCATGCACTATTCACCGATTGACCTAGTCAACACCGACTGTGCTGTTGACTTTGACCTGCCCCCACATGTCATTGACCGTGGCTGGCACTACACTAGCTGACAAGAGTAATTTTACTGTTTTATTTTCAAAATAATAATAAATCCAGAAATTCTAGGATATTGTTAAAACTTTAGAAAATCATATAAAATAAACCGTAAGTCGGATGAAAATAATTTGTATATGAAAGTTGCTCAGAACGACGAGACGAATCCGAATACGCCCTCCGTTCGTCTGCCATGCATCCCTAGCATAGCAAACACGTAACTTTCCCCCTCCGGTTCATCTGTCCGAAAACGCGAAACACCGGGATACTTTCCCGGATGTTTTTCCTCTTTGCCGATATCACCTACTACCGCGTTAGGGCACATCTAGCACTGCGTTTGTCATGTTATGCTTTGTGATGCTTGATTGCTCTGTTGTTTTTTGTGTCCCCCCTCCGTTACTTCTTTCCGATAGACACCGAGACCGCTGCCGGTACCCATGTGATCGACTACATCGACGATGAACCCTTCTTGCCAGAGCAACCAGGCAAGCCCTCCCCCCCCCTTGATCACCAAATACCGCCTATTCTTTTCTATACTGCTTGCATTAGAAGAGTGTAGCATGTTACTGCTTTCGGTTAATCCTATTCTGATGCATAGCTTTGTCATTGTTGCTTTCTGATTGTTACTCTTACCTTTATCCTCTCGCTTAGTATAAGATGCTAGTGTTCCATCGGTGGCCCTACTCTCTTGTCCGTCCGCCATGCTATACTTGATCGGGCCGTGATCACTAGGGAGGTGATCACGGTATATACTATATACTTTATATACATGACACATGTGGTGACTAAAGTCGGGTCATTTCGTTGAGTACCCGCAAGTGATTACGATGAGGGGCCGAAAGGACAGTGGCTCCATTCCTAGAGGTGGGCCCGGGTTCTGACGGTCCCTCGATCGTTACTTTGAGGCGGAGCGACAGGGCAGGTTGAGACCACCTAGGAGAGAGGTGGGCCTGGCCCTGGTCGGCGTCCGCGAATACTTAAAAATAACACGCTTAACGAGTTTTTGGTATTTGATCTGAGTCTGGCCATTTGGTCTATACGCACTAACTAACTACGTGGAAAAGTTATGGGCACTGGACGTCGTGGTATCAGTCGAAGCCTTCGTGGACGTCGGCCGATCGAGCTTGTTGGATTGGAACGTAAGTTCGCTCTTGTATTAAGGGGGCTAGTTACGCTTCCGGCCACAGACGAACGCAAGTGTGTGTGCTAAGGGCGATGGGCCTGCACTTCGTGGCGCTTAGGTTTAGACCGGCGTGCTGACCTCTTTGTTGGCCTAGGTGGGGCTGCGAATCTTCCGCGGCCGGGCATGACCCAGAAAAGTGTGTCCGGCCAAATGTGATCGAGCGTGTTGGGTTATGTGGTGCACCCTTGCGGGGAAGTTAATCTATTCGAATAGCCGTGATCTTCGGTAACAGGACGACTTGGAGTCGTACCTTGACCTTATGACAACTTGAACCGGATACTTAATAAAACACACCCTTCCAAGTGCCGACATAACCCGTGGTCGCTCTCTAACAGTATGACGAGGAGGGATCACGGGTAGGATTATGCTATGCGATGCTACTTGGAGGACTTCAATCTACTCTCTTTAGATGTCAGAAGACTTGAGGTCGCCGAGCGTAGTCTTCGATAAGACTAGCTATCCCCCCTTATTCCGGCATTCTGCAGTTCAGTCCATCGATATTGCCTCTTTACACATATACCCATGCATATGTAGTGTAGCTCTTTGCTTGCGAGTACTTTGGATGAGTACTCACGGTTGCTTTCTCTCCCCTTTTTCCCCCTTTCCTTTCTTTCTGGTTGTCGCAACCAGATGCTGGAGTCCAGGAGCCAGACGCCACCGTTGAAGACGACTCCTACTACACCGAGGGTGCCTACTACTATGTGCAGCCCGCTAACGACGACCAGGAGTAGTTAGGAGGATCCCAGGCAGGAGGCCTGCGCCTCTTTCGATCTGTATCCTAGTTTGTGCTAGCCTTCTTAAGGCAGACTTGTTTAACTTATGTCTCAGACTCAGATATTGTTGCTTCACGACTCGCCTATGATCGATCACTTGTATTCGAGCCCTCGAGGCCCCTGGCTTGTATTATGATGCTTGTATGACTTAATTATGTTTTTAGAGTTGTGTTGTGATATCTTCCCGCGAGTCCTTGATCTTGATCGTACACGTTTGCGTGCATGATTAGTGTATGATTGAATCGGGGGCGTCACAAAAATACTCCCTCCTTTTACTCCACATATAAAATTTGGTCAAAGTCAAACTACACAAAGTTTGACCAAATTGATATAAAAATATGAACATTTACAATACTAAAACTATATAGTATGAGAATACATTTCGTGATTCATCTGATAATATTGATCTTATATTGTGATGTTGATATTTTTTAATATAAAATTAATCAAACTTTATAAAGCTTGACTTTGACCAAACTTTATATGCAGACTAAAAAGAAACAAAGCGAGTAATAATTCTGGGTTAACCTTAAGGTGGCAACATTAACACAACTCTGGGTGGAATAGTTGGGGCACCTGGAGAATCCAGTGCTTGCCCTAGGGGATCCCGGAGGACACGTGAGATCACCCTACGGAATGCCACCCAGGCTCAAAGGAATCATATGATATTTCATGCCTAGAAACTTCCGTATGCAGCCACAAGTCAATATGGGCTATGGCATAGCTGAGTAAGTTTGTGTGAGCCTTTCCGAGTAGGCTAGCAAATGTAGGGGAAAGTAGGTGTACCGTCCTATCTAGGGTTAAGGGGAACACATTTAGAAAGACTGTGTCTCGATCTTCCGATCACGGAGGTGGTCGAGTCTTGTGGGGAAAAATGTGCAAACCTTTGCAGAATGTATAAACTAATCATGATTAGCCGAGTCCTTAGTTATGGACAAATTTGAGTATCTAGAAGTGAATTATTGATTGATCTCATCACTTTATTTAATTAATGAATTAAGTTATGAATAACTTGGGAAATTTTGGGATTGAGTTGGAGGAACCTTCTCAATAATGGCATAAAGTTGGTATTAAATAAAATTAATCCCTTTGTTGTAGGAAAAAATAGCTTTATGCAAAAATTAAACTTAGAGCTTCCACAAGCCAAATTTTCATATAGAGATCATCTTTTTCATTATTATTATATAGTGTGACATTGCCAACATATTACATTGGTTGACCTACACAGGTGCAACATCTCATGTTGCAGACTTTTTCGACGAGTATTAAGGTGCGATAGGTCGTTGTTCTGCACTCAGTTTTGCTATAGAGTTGGATGGACTCATTTACCTTTGAAGCTTCCGCAATTATTTTATTTTAGATGGCCTTCAACCATGTTTATGTAATAAATACTCTTTTGAGGACCTTAATGTAATTAAGTGTGTTATTGAACTCTGTTACAATTCCTCAAGACTGTGTGTGTCATCATACCGACCCAGGGATGACATTTAAGCATAGAGACTTCGATCAGTTGAGTTAGAGGAATTATAACAACGGATATATAGGAAAATTGTAAAATAAGTTTTTTCATCCCTGGATCGGTATGTTGACACACACAGAGTACTCAAGGAATTATAACAGAGTTCAGTCACACACTTAATTACATGAAGGTCCTCAAAAGAGTATTTATTACATAAATATGGCTGAAGGCCATCTAAATAAAATAATCATGAAGCTTCAAGGTAAATGAGTCCATCCAACTCCACGCAAAAATTGAGTGCGTAACAACGACCTATCGCAACTTAATCCTCGCTTAAAAACTTTGCAACATGAGATGTTGTAACCGCGTAGGTTAGCACATGGAATATGCTAGCAATGTCACACTATAGAATAATGATGAAAATTTCTATCTCTATATGCAAATTTGTTTAGTGGAGGCTCTAAGTTTAATTTTTGCATAATGCTACTTTTTCCCTACAAGGAATTAGTTTATTTACTGCAAAGTTTATGCCATTATTGAGAAGGTTCCTCCAACTCAATCCTAAAATTTCCAAGTTATTATTAACCCAATTCATTAATTAAATAAAGTGAAGAGATCAACCAATAATTCACTTCTAGAAACTCAAATTTGTCCATAACCGGGGACACGGCTAATCATGATTAGTTTATACATTCTGCAGAGATTTGCGCACTTTTCCACAAGACTCGACCACCTCCATGATCGGAAGATTGAGACATAGTCTTTTTGAATGTATTCCTCTTAACCCTGTATAGTCTGGTACACCTACTTTTACTACATCTGCTAGTCTACCCGAAAAGGCTCACACAAACTTACTCAACTATGCCAGAGCCCATATTGTCTTGTGGCTGCACACGGAAGTTTCTAGCATGAAATATCATATGATCCTTTTGAGCCTACGTGGCATTCCGTAGGGTGATCTCACGGGTCCTCCGGGATCCCTAGAGCAAGCACTGGATTCTCCAGGTGACCAACCATTCCTTATGTTTTCACCTTAAGTTTAACCCATAATTATTATTTCTCTCACAGCTTGCATGAATCACACATACCAATCCCTGTCTACAAGCATGGCTAAGAAATATATGACATTACGAATATTCCCGGGTGATCAAAAGTCGTAGGTTCCTACCTCATGAACTACATAGCAATGCTACAATTCCCAATCCTACTCACGCAATTTTGTAAGGGTGAAACTAGTGCATAGTAAAAACTGGGTAATAAAAGTATGATCAAAGTGTGAACATGCCTCGCTGACGTTCGTTAAACTCTAAATATTGATAGTACCACGCCTCGCACTCCGGACAATCTAGCGTAAGCAAGCAATAACATACATAAGCATACAAGCAAAGAATCAAAAAGAAAACGGAGAAAAGACTTCGGAAAACTCCAAGATCAACCAAATAAAATTTATGTACAAAACATAATTTTAATAGTAGTAAAATTGTATGGTTTTGGTTTTAATATAAAATACACGTCACCAGCTTCGATTTGCAAAAAGAATCACCTAAAATGAAGTTACAAAACTCAAGTTATGGCCTGATGAAGTTCAAACTCAAATCTGATCGAATTCGAATTTTAAAATTTTGAAAAATACATTTAGTTTCGTCCTCTGGATATATGGGATTTTTTTGAAACCATGGAAAAAAATAATCAACTAATTTGAATCTATAGACTAAAAGATATGATAAAAACTAGATTGGTTAAGAATCTGAAGAAAAAAAGTACTAAATTTCGGCCGACCGTGGTTGGGGTGTCACGTGGCGCCGTGGGAGTGGCTACGTGTGATTGCTGCTAGCGAACGGGCGAAGCGTAGGAATAACAGACGGCGGCGGCTAAAAAATAAAACCATGAGCCAGTTCGATCTACTGAAGAAAATCGATCTAACTAAACCAAACGGTTGTTTTTAAGTGAAACAAACAGGTGTTCATGCTGCTGAAAGAAAGAGAGAAACGTGAGTTGGGGTGGAGCTCCGGCGATCGTGGGCGGCGGTGGAGGTGTCGGGAGGATGCAGCGGAGATTGGCTCGTCTGGTGGTGACGTCGGTGACGGTGGACGGAACGAAGTGATGAAGCTCGATGCTCCGGCGAAGTCAGTGAGGTCGGGGTGGCGACTGTAGTTGGAGAGGGGATGCAAGACCTTGTCAAAACAAATCTAGGGATCAAGAGTAGTTGAAATACAAAAGGAGAAGCCTCGGGATGGATCACGGCGTGAGAATCCGGCGATGAACTGCAACTTATGCAGCGAGATTGGAACGATGAGTGCAAGCGATTGGGGTGGACTTGGCGAGGGTTTTTGAGGGGAATCGGTCGAGAGGGGTCGTCGCTATTTATTGGACATGATGCTTGGGTGAGGGGTTGACTCGGGATAGGATTCCCACGAGTTTGAACCGGGAACGGCGTTGAGAGCGTGTACGTGCAGGTTTCTGTGTGTACCTGCGTGGGGGAGCGGGCCCAGGCGCCAGGGGTGAGAGTCAACGAGAGAGAGAGGGGAAAATCGGGAAGCGAGGGGCCCTGGGGTTCCGGCGCTGGAGGGCCTTATGCCATGAGACCTCAGTATGACGCCTCATGAAGCGTTAGGCTGTTGAGCCTTCGTCAAGAGAATCATGAACGGGCCGGGCTGGCCTGTGGAGCTAGCGAAATCCAGGCGTGTGAAAAAAACTCTCCAGAAATTTGTTGCACCTCACGATCACCCGCTGTTAGATACCTCTTCCAAACCAACATACTTGACATGTTGTAGTGTTAGATTTGCGGCGCCCAACTTACATTACCTCATTAGTAAAACTACTATGTACGACAGATCCGTTTCTTTTTCCAAACTTTCCAACATTTCTTGCGAAAAAACGAACAATTTTCCTTAAAAAAACTAATAACGTCTGAAAATCGTGAAAATTTTATAGATTTGATCAAACTTTTAGAAATGTCAACATTAATTGAAAACATGAACAAAAATTTCGAAATTTCAAATGATGAACAATTTTTAAATATGCATTGCACATTTTGTGATATACGCTGAACAATTTTTAGATACACATTGAACATTTTTTAATAAACACTGAAAAAATATTTAAATACACATTGAACATTTTTGTGATATACGTTGAACAATGTTTAAATACGCATTGAACATTTTTGTGAATATATGTTGAACAATTTTAAAATACACAATGAACATTTTGTTAGGTATGCTGAACATTTTCTTAAATATATGATGCACATTTTTGTATATAAATATGCAATGAACTGTTTATAATGCACAAAAAAGAAACAAGAAGAAAAAAGTACGTAAAATAAAATAAAATAAATAGAAATAGAAAAAAAGAAAGAAAAATGAAAAAGAAGAAAATGCATCACGATCGTGGGCCGGCCCAAATGGGGCATCGGGTGACTAGGCTTCAGCCGGTTATCGCCCTGACGCTCTTGCAAGGCCAAATAGGATTTGCCCTTGCACGCTGGGTGGCGATCGGCCTCGCCGCTATGGCCGCAATGGCTGCGCTCGCGCCAGGCTGGTTGGGTCACTGAAAGTGCGTTATATCGACTAGAGGGGGAGAATAGGCGATTTTATGAATTCTTCATCGAGGAATTTGCGGTGAGGAAATTCCTTAGCGAAGAACTACTTGCAATGAATAAGTACTCGTAAGTAAGCATAACAGATTACAAGCATAGTCATCATGATGAAATGAAGACAATCACAGATTACAGAAAGCGTAATCACATGATAACACAGGATGAAGACAAACAGACTGAAGAAATTGAGCCTAGGAAATTGAGAAAGTCTTCAGTCAAAGTCTTCAAACACAGATATGAACAAATACTCAACACAAAGAATGAGGAAATGAAAGGGTTGAGGAAATAGAACCGATTAGGTTGGTGAAGACAATAATTTGGTAGACCAGCCCAACCGCTGTCTCGGTTGTACGTCTAGTTGGAGCGGCCGAGTATTTAAACTCGAGGACACAGTCCGGACACCCATTCACCGAAAGCACGCAACTCGGGACACCAAGTCCTCACCAGATTCTCCTTGAACAAAGGTCACATGCACCTCGTCCCAATCACTCGTGGTAAGTCTTCAGCGACTTCCAAACCTTCACAGACTTGGTCACTCGGCGATCCACAATTCCTCTTGGATGCTCTAGACCATGACGCCTAACCGTCTGGAAGAAGCACAGTCTTCAAAGGTAACAAGTGTCGGATCCACGCAGGATCAATTTCTTCAGTGATGCTCAATCACTTTGGGTTTGTTGGGGTTTGGTTTTTGGGTTTTTCCTCACTTTTGGGTTTTTCCTCACTTTTGGGTTTTTCCTCACTTGATGATTTTCTCTCAAAGTCCTCAGAGGATGGGTTGCTCTCAAATGACAAGTGTCAAGTTCTCTCGGAGCAGCCAACCAGCTAGTGGTTGTAGGGGGCGGCTATTTATAGCCTAGGGAGCAGCCCGACATGATAAGACATAAATGCCCTTCAATGATATGTGTTAGGTGGATAAGATATTTTGGGACAGTGGCCAAGAAGACAAAGAACGGTCGGAAATTTGACTCTCAAATTCCTCGGGCTATCATGTTCCTCATCAGTGTAGGCAATTCAGACCGGCGAATACCTAACTCCTCGGTCGAACAAATTACTCAGCGACCGTAAGAGCTTCGCCTCTCACATCAAGAAATTGACTGAATCGTATGAGATTTCCAAAAGCTTCACTCAAGGGATTGGTAGGTGTAGGATTTTGAGTTGAGCATCAAATGGAAATTTTTCCTTAGTATTTCCTCGACCCCTTTCTTGACGGTGTTTCCTATGACTCAAGAAAGAGAAAATGAAACTACGAAAACAAAAGTCTTCATGCTTCATGTTCCTCAAATGAATACCAAGTCTTCAAGGTCACACCAATTTCTTCACTTTCAAAGTCTTGAAAGTCTTCGGATGAAGAACTTCATTTTTAGGGTCGACTTTCTCTGTAAATATCAAACTCCTCATAGACTTATAGACCTGTGTACACTCACAACGCATTAGTTACTTAACCTATAAGTCTTCAATACACCAAAATCACTAAGGGGCACTAGATGCACTTACAATCTCCCCTTTTGGTGATTGATGACAATATGGGTTAAGTTTTCAACGGGATAAACATATGAATTGTAAATACTGATAATAAGGAATTTGATTGCAAGATATAGAAGAACTCCCCACGAAGATGTGCATAGTGAGGAATTTGCTTTTGAGGCAATGCACATTTGAAGAATTGAATCATGGAGATCTCCCCCTATATCTTGTAATTCATACACGCATTTAACATATAATATGAAGAATTTGAAATGCATGATGAAATATGGTGCTTGATGTTATGCAAAGTAACGCATCAAGAATATCGAGCTCAAATCGATTTGCTATGAAGATTTTCAAGGAGCTCACGAGAATCGTAACATAGAGCAAGAGCATAATGCATCAAAAGTATCAAAGCACCATCGGGTTTAAGATTACAACTCGATCCAATAAAAGGTTTCAGAAGAACGAGAGTTGTGACTTAATAAAATACGGTATATAGACAAAAACTAGACCCGCTTGAAGACTAACTCAAATTTCTCCCCCTTTGTCATCGAATGACCAAAAGGATCGAAACTGATGACTAACGCTCTTGAAGAATTTCAAGTTGAAGACGGAGCGCCAAAGATTGTCGGGTTGTTTGTTGAAGTAGGACCACCAGCGGTGTCTTCCAAGTCTTCATTTTCATCGCTGTCGCGAGATGAAGAATAGGAGCTGGCCACCAAGGAAGGAACTTTGACCTTCTTGAATTTCTTGGAGGAGGTGCAGACCAGTCAAATTCTTCCTTGAGACCCATTGAAGTCAGTTCTTCTTCACCGTAGACATGTGAAAGAACAGCCCAGGTGCGCTTGAAGGTTTCATGAAGGTAGTAGTGGTTTTTCTTCACTGCATTGTGTGTTGAGGTCATGTTGTAAAGAAGAGTACCAAATTGACGCTTGACCCACTTATGATTACAATCAACCTTCTGATGAAGACTGAGGAGTAACTCACGATCAGTCATCACCCTGGGTGCAGTAGCTTGAGGATTTTGCTTGACTAAGGTATTTGCGGCTGAGTCATGTGTGGCAGAGTCATCATTGGTGGAGTAGGATGCTGCTTTGCGAAACTGGCTCCATCCAATGGACGAATGCCTTCATCGATCACAGCAAGGGCCTTGCCCTTGTCATCACCGAGGTAATTGTCCGTTGGAGGACTTCAATCGGGGCAAGTAGTCGCAGCGGGTTCAAAGTATCGCCTTTGTAATTGAGTGAAGACCTTGTCCCGATGAATCTCATAATCCAAGGCGCATAAGGCTTCAGCTCAAATGGTGACATAGCAATGTTTGCCGAGTCCTCATGAAGAAATCATGGAAGTTGACGGAACGCCATGGATGATGTTGAAAAGCATATTCTTCATGATGCCAACGACTTCTTCATCATTCGAGTCGTGACCTTTGATTGGACTCATTGTCTTCGTCAGAATACGATAGACTGTCCGAGGCACATATAATAATTCCTTGATGAGGAATTTGGTTCTTGGGGCCTGCCTTGGCTTCAAAGGCTCATCAGCACTTGCATATAGTGATTTGTAAGTTCTGGTTCGTCATAGATACGACGTGCACCATCAGGTGGAGGACTGAGTGGTAGGGCACGAAGCAATTCAGTTGCTGGTGTCTTGTAGTTAGTATTTTCGGTCATCCAATCTAAGACCCATGAGTTCACGTCTTCAGCGTCTCCGGTGATGTGCAGTGTTGCATAAAACTGAAGAATTAGCTCTTCATTCCGATCCACAGATATCGGTGCAGAAATTTAGAAGTCTGCGTCGTGAAGAACACCGAGGACCGGCTCAAAGCTCGGCGTGACTCCATATCCACATGAGGAATATGAGCATGATCGAAGATTTTATCCTTGTTGAAGAGCACGAGGAATAGAAGTTGGCTTGGCTGGCGGTCCGTAAGCGCCTCTTCCTAATGCGCAGCGTAATCATAAGGATTATATTCGATGAAGAATACGTGCTCGGCAAAGAAATCTTCAGCCTTGAACTTTTGCTTGGTTGAGAACGGATTCTTTTGCTTGGGCAGGGGTGTCGATGAGTTGCATCACCACCTCGTGAATCGTAAGTTCAGGTTCTTCAGTCGAGGAATTTCTTGTTCCTCAACGAGTGCGATCGAGGATTAGCAAGAAGAAGCAGTTTCATCGGCACTAGTGGCTGGAATTTCTTCATGCACGTAACCGGTGGGTTGATTTTCTTGAGTCGATTGACTGTTTGTGCAGGGACCGAGGAATCTGTTGGAGCGGGTGAAGAGAGGAGTATTGGGATGCCGACTTCCCCAAAAGTCATCATTGATCACCGGTGTGGTGCATCCAATATCCACATCTTCATCTTCAATTTCCTCAAAGACCACCGAGGAATTTCATAGTCCGATGAGGGAACAACTAGGGTTGAAGGGATGGCATCCACTTCAATTTCTTCATCAAGCTGCTCGACGAAGCGGCAGATCGATGTTCTTCATCGGATCCGATTGGGATCTCATAGTCTTCTCCAAAAGGAACAACTTCCTTTGATGGTATGGAGGAAATTGGAACAGCATCAATTGGATTTTCGAATGAGATGGTCATTGGCTTCATTTTCTTCACGGTAGAAGAATCGACATACCGATGCTTTCCTTTTCTTCACGCAGCTCGCTTCGCAACCTTGGTTTTCTTCACATCAAGCGAGATGGAAGAATTGGAGTTGGAGTTGGCGCAGGAGGAGCCGAGGAATTTGGTTCAGTTTCTTCAGAGCAAGCGATGCAGTTCCCTGTCTTGAGCAATTTCTTCAGCGCACCACTAGTGGGTGCCACGCAATTTCTTCGGCCGAATGGGATCATCAGCTCGAATCAACGCTTTTCATCGCCAGGCTGAACGTCATCAGCGGTGCTGGCATTTTCTTCAGTAGGCTGAGCTGACGCTCCATCCTGAGGAATTTCATGTTGCATTGGGACAGCAACATTTGTGAGTTTCTTCATCAGGTTGACGAATCTGACCTTGGCTCCTTGCCAACCAAAGCATAGTATGAATTGAAGTTTTGCAGAGGTTTTGAATTTGATGCCGACTGGAGAAGCTCCTCGGTGTCATCTTGACAACGTTTTTCTTGAGGAACTTCTCCTTCTGTATTGAGCCTTTTGATTTCCCTCGCCTTTTCATACTTCCATTTTTCTTCAGCTATGAAGTGAGTCAACATATGACTTTGTCCAGTGTCAAATGAAGGTCGGCAGTAGGGTATTGGGATCATTGTGCCGTAGATCAATAAAGTCGAGGACTTTCTTCGGGTCCAATAGCGATGGCACAGATGTACCTTTGGCTCTAGCGGCCCTTACTTGACGGTCTCGATGATTCCATGAAGTTCTTCATCGATGCCTCATCATCGATGGCACATGGAATGCAACCATTTTCTTCTTTGGGCTAGGCCGAGGACCTCGCCCACTGTTGCTTTGGTCTTCAAATGAGTCGGACCGATTGATTTAAATGGGAGCTGCCGAGGAACTTGCGAGACGCTGAGGCAATTGAAAAGCCAGCAGTCCTTTGACATGTAGCTAGGTGCACAGAACCGAAGGTTTTGACGGAGCTGTTGAGGACTTTGGTGGAGCAGCAGCAGTTTGAGGAATTTGCTTGGAAGGTGTCTTGAGGAACTTGGCCGTGAGGGCGCAGATGATGAAGCACTTGGCTTATGAGCAGGCTTCTTTTGCATTGATTTCCTCGGTTTGACCGAGACCTCTGTGGCGATGGCAGTGAGTAATCCTCATTGAATTTCTTCACTGCCTCCTTTGCTTGCTTTGCCAATTTTGCTTAGCGTTTAGCCCATTCATCGTGAAAGTCCTCACCTCGTTTGATGCTTGTGGGATCAGCTATTTGGCCGGTGCCAAAGGAGCTCTTGGGCATGAAGGATTAAGAGCGAATTTCTTCATGTACTTAGGAGTTACATATCTATATTCCCTCCATTCCCGTGCCCATCTCCGTTCAATCTTACGAATACGCACCTTGCGTTGATTTTTGCTTCTTCATCCGATTGTGCGATTAGTCACATATATTTCCTCGTGGATTTCAAACGCAGTCATAACCTCGTGTTTCTTTCCTCCCTTACGTGGCTTCTTACCATCCGCCATTTTCTTGATTGAGGAAATTGAACAATTGAGTTCTCTGAAGAAGTGTGCAGTTTTTCTTCGAGGAACGCTGCAAATGAGTTAAGTTGATGAGAACCTAGGGATTCAAGAATGGACATTTGTACCTATGAACAGAGTATAGGTGTGAGGAATTTGGAGAGGTCATATGCGTTCTCGTAAGGTTTTTAAAAAACAAGTTTTGAGGATTTGACCAGATGAGCCTTGAAGAATTTTACTAAGCGTTCTTTGTCTTAGGTTCCAGAGTTGTATAGATCGAGGATCCACACAATTGAGGAATCTTGAAGAAAATCATAGCTTAGAGAAACAACTCAAGAGATTTGAGGTGTTCATATGTGTGAAGATTTGAGGAATAAACACCTTTGAAGAATTTGAAGAAAATTTGAGAATCAAAGCGAGTAATAAAAGTAACTTTTAATTAACCGAAGTGAAGAACACGACGAATCGAGAAGAACAGTTGGGAAGTTCGTCTGCTCAGATCTTCCACGCCTCTAACTTGGCGGAGGAAGGCAGCTACGGCGACGGAGTGAAGATTTCCGCGGTCGGCGCTGAGTACGTCGGGCGACGAGGTCAAGGCGGTGAAGCTTTTCCTCACCGGCTGACGATGGAGTAGCGGCGGCGCTTAGGGTTTGAGGAGCTCGGCGGAGAGAGAGGTCGAGCGAGTAAAAGAGTGAGGAAGGGAGAGGGATATTTATAGACGCGGTGAAAAACGGGTCGCTCAAGATTTAGGGACGAACATGCTTGACCATTTCCCTTCTCACGACATGTATCACCCACGTACTGTGTAGTGGAGATCGTGTACGATCGTGGGTGAATAAAGTAATGCATCGTGGGATGCGGAACGGTTTGAGCGGCAAAAACGAAGGTTTGGATAAGATTCGTTTATAGTTCCGTTCGCAATTTCTTCAAATCAAGGACACAGTGAAGATTTTGAACGAGTTTCAAAGTAGAACGCACATGAAGAATTTGTGAATGGATTGGGTTGAGTATAGCATAGAGGGGAAGGGTCGATCACATTCACTTAGCATAAAAAGCGACTTGAGGAAATAGCCATAAGTGAATGTCAGAGAGGACATAAACCCATATATATATATATATATATATATATATATATATATATATATATATATATATATATATATATATATATATATATATAACAAATGAAGAAAGACGACGGAAACAGTGAAGATTTTGCAAAGTTGAAGAATTTGAAAACTCAAGAATTTCAAAAGCGAGGAAAAACTCAAATTGAAGATTTCAACTTTGGTGGTGGCGTGACCCAATCAGATAAGAATGATGATTTCAGACACCGCTGCATAATTGTCGTAGGGTTCTCGAGAATCAATTTCTTCATTAATTTCTTCACACTTAGAGTGTTATTCTTCATTGATTGAAGAAAAACGTTTCTTCATGTGTTGCACATCTAAGTCATCAATTTTGCATAAGTGTTAGGATGTGTGTCCTTTTCAAAGAACATTCAAGATTCTAAGATATTTAGCTCACACCGCAACTTGCTAAATTTCTTCTCATCCAAGGGCTTAGTGAAGATATCAGCTAGCTGTTCTTGATCTTCACGTGCTTTCGATGGAGATGTCGCCCTTCAACACATGATCACGAAGAAAATGATGACGAATTTGAATGTGCTTTGTCTTCGAGTGCTGAACTGGGTTGTGAGCAATCTTGATGGCACTCTCATTGTCACAATAGAGAGGCACATTCTTCACGTTGATGCCGTAGTCCTTGAGGGTTTGCTTTATCCATAGCAATTGAGCACAACACGAGCCAGAAAGCAATGTATTCAGCTTCCGAAGTGGACGGTGATACGCCTGCTGTTTCTTCGAGGACCAATGGACCAAAGATCGTCCGAGGAAATGACAAGTACCAGATGTTGACTTGTGGTCCACACGATCACCAGCATAGTCAGAGTCAGAATATCCAATGAGATCAAAAGTAGAGCCCTTGGGGTACCATAATCCTAGTGTTGGTGTGTGAGCTAGATATCGAAGAATATGCTTCACAGCCTTATGGTGCGATTCCTTCGGTGTAGCTTGAAATCGGGCACACATGCAAACACTAAGCATGGCCTAGATGCACATAAGTACAATAAGGAACCAATCATGGAGCGGCATACCTTGTGATCGAAGTCAATACCATTTTCATCAGTGCATAGATGGCCATTTGTGGGCATAGGAATTTTGACACCTTTGCGCCTTGCATGCGAATTTCTTGAGGACATCTTTGAGGTATTTCTCCACGAGATATGAATATGCCATTGTGTTGTTGACGAATTTGAAGACCTAAGAAGAATTTCAACTCTCCCATCATAGACATTTGATATTCTTCACTCATCATGTAGGCAAATTCATCACTATAGCGTTGGTCAGTACAGCCAAAGATAATATCATCAACATATATTTGGCACACAAAAAGTTCACCATCATAAGATTTAGTAAAGAGAGTAGGATCGAGTGAACCAGGTGTGAAGCCATTCTTCACGAAGAATTCCTTCAATGTATCATACCACGCCCGAGGGGCTTGCTTGAGGCCATAGAGGGCCTTATTGAGTCTCAAGACTTTGTCGATTCTTTGGATCTTCAAAACACAGGGGTTGAGCAACATATACTTCTTCCTCAAGCTTACCATTGAGGAATGCACTTTTCACATCCATTTGATATAAAGTGATATTGTGATGGTTAGTATAGGCGAGTAATATGCGAATAGACTCAAGTCTAGCGACAGTGCAAAAGTTTCATCAAGTCAATTCCTTCAACCTCGCGTGTAGCCTTGAGCTACTAGTCGTGCCTTATTCCTCACCACAAGACCATTTTCATCTTGCTTGTTGCGATAGATCCACTTTATGCCAATGATATTATGCTTGCGAGGATCTCGGACGTTTGACCAGTTCCCACATTGTTGAGCTCGAATCGATGTAATTCTTCTTGCATGGCCTGAATCCACTCGGCTCGTAAAATGCTTCATCTACCTTAGAGGGCTCTGTGATAGAGACAAAAGCATAGTGCCCACAAAAGTTAGATAAATGTGAAGCTTTTGAGCGTGTGAGAGGACCGGCGCTTCAATGTCATCGATGATCTTGTCAACTTGCACTTCTTTTTGCAACGCGAGGATGAGCTGGTTGTCGCCGAGGAATTTGATCATTTTCCTCAGCACCATTTTCTTCAGCATTATCTTCGTGTGCATCACTCGACGTTCTTCACGACAGGAATGAATTCTTCAGCAGTTTCTTCAGTAGGAATGACATCCTCAGTTGCCTTGAACCTGATAGAATCCTCAGGTGCTGGTTCGTCTAACACAGAAGGTAGGTGCTCTCTTTGCGAGCCATTAGTTTCATCGAACCGCACATCTACAGTGTCAACAATCTTGTGAAGAGCGATGTTGAAGACTCTATAGGTGTGCGAGTCCTTTCCGTAACCAAGCATAAAACCTTCATGTGCTTTCGGTGCAAATTTAGAGTTGTGGTGAGGATCTCTAATCCAGCATTTAGCAATCAAGACTTTGAAATAACTTACATTAGGTTTCTTGTCGGTGAGGAGTTCATAGGCAGTCTTCTTGAAGAATTTGTGAAGATATACTCTGTTGATGATGTGGCACGCAAAGTGTCAATTGCTTCAATCCAGAAATGACTAGGCGTTTTGTATTCATCAAGCATAGTGCGAGCCATCTCAACAAGAGTTCTCGTTCTTGCGCCCACGATGCCATTTCTTTGAGGAGTATAAGGAGCAGATAACTCATGAGTGATACCAAGTTCATCAATAGTCATCAAGACCGGAATTCTTGAACTCGGTTCCATTGTCACTCTGATGTGCTTGATCTTCACACCAAAGTTAGTTGAAGCCCTCGAGGAAAATCGTTTGAAGACTTCACGCACTTGATTTTTGTAAGTAACAATGTGTACCCATGTGTAACGAGAGTAATCATCAACAATAACAAAGCCATATAGTGATGCTTCATTAACGGCAATTTGAATAATGATTGGGACCAAAGAGGTCCATGTGAAGCAATTCGAAAGGACGAGTAGTGGTCATGATAGTCTTATTTGGATGCTTGGCCTTGGTCATTTTTCCAGCTTCACAGTTCGCATAGGTGATCCTTGAGGAATTTGACATTCTCAATGCCAATGACATGCTTCTTCTTCGCAAGCGTGTGCAAATTCTTCATGCCTGCGTGACCAAGTCGTCGATGCCATAGCCAAATTTCCTTCAAGGTTTTGCAAGTAGGCACACGGCTGGTTGTGGTCTTGTAGAGAAGTCAACAATATACAAGTCTCCTCTCCTAAAGCCTTCGAAGACTTTGGAATTGTCAGCTTCCATAATCACAACACAACGATTCTTGCCAAAGATAACAACCATATCAAGATCACAAAGCATTGAGACTGACATGAGGTTATATCCTAAAGACTCAACAAGCATGACTTTGTCCATGTGCATGTCCTTAGAGATAGCAACCTTACCAAGTCCCAATACCGACTTTTGCCTTTGTCAAAGAAAGATGATATGCTTGAGATGTGACGGTGATAAGGTAGCATCCATCAATAGATTCTTGTCACCTACCATGTGATTTGTACATCCACTATCGAGAACCCACTCAGTGGCTTTGGGTTGATCATCCTGCAGATGAATTAGTACAACTTACGATCTCATATACTTCATCAGTGAAGAATATGATATCAAGTTCATCATATGAATTTCATCAGTCAGTATTCAGATAAGCAGTAGGAGGACGTGTGAAATGAAAGTTCATTTCATCATGATTAGCCTGCGTCATTTCAGGCATTTTGTCAGGCCCCAAAGAAATTCTTCAGACGTTTAGGCACGCCCGGAGACCTGACCCTTAAGAGATTAGTTCTTTTCTTCACCACCCACATCTGAAGGGGTGGCAAAGAGTTCATCATTCTGCGAGCACCATACGAGAATGGTGGCATAGAGGTCAAACCATTTCGTTTCACATAAGAGGGGTTAGGGTAAGCATATGAATAAGCAGAGAAATTCTTCGAGGACTTATGAACATATTGGTTTGAAGAATAATGCACATATTCATAGCCCTTAGCTCTACCTGCGAAGCAGAGTTGTTAGCACGATGATAATCATATGAGGACTTTGATCCTTTTGAGGAATTTGATCCACGTGAGGAATTTGGTCCGTATGAGGACTTGGATCCATATGAAGAATTTGGTCCATATGAAGAATTTGATCTGGGGTTCCTATTCTTCACCGGTGGTGTCATGAGGACATTCACCGAAGACTTTCAAGGCACTTCTTGGGAACCCAGATTTTCTTCATAGGGGAACCGTTCCTGCAGCTTAGTGCCAACATATCTAGCAAATACTTCACCATTCGATTTTTGAACAGTTTATAGTTGGAGTCAAATGACTCATCGCCAGAATGAGGAAATTCGCACGTAAAACCAGATAAGGTAGATGGATCAATCGGAGGTCCCTTTGCAAAGAACCCATGAGGTTTTGGGATACCGCTCAAAGCTTCCAATACATTCCATCAACATTGAGTTTCCTCTCAAAGGCAATGCCCTCTTTCCTAGGGTTCCTATTGAGGATCTCGCTTTTAAGCACATCACAAAGAGTCTGATGCCCTTTGAGGCTTTTGTACATGCCTGTCATGTACAATTCCTTCGATCTGCATCGTCGGTGATACTAGCAATGTCCTCAGATGAGGAATTAGTGATAGCGAGGCAGGTGAAGAATTTGTAACAGCTTGAAGCATTTGAACATTGGTGAAGAATTAGCAGTTTCACGCTCAATGCACTTTAAGCATGGAGGAACAAATTCTTCTTGAGAAGCGCTGATTTGTTGAGCAAGTAATGAATCACGCTCCTTCTGAAGATCTTCATAACTCACTCTTAGCTTCTCAAGATCTTGCTTTCTTTGAAGAAATTCATAAGAAAGTTTCTCATGATCGATAAGAGAGTGTTATGATGACCTTGAAGGTTGTCAAGCCTAGATCAAGTCTCTGAAGATTTTCATCGTGGCTTGAGTGTGATCCATTTCTTCACCTAACATATCATCACTCTTATCTAGCATGTTTTGAACCTTCTCAAAAGCCCTTTGTTGTTTTATAGCAATCTTAGCAAGTTTAGAGTAGCTGGGCTTGAGATCCTCATCGATTCATTTTCACTAGATTCAGAGGAGGTGAAATTTAGTACCTTAGCACCTTTTGCCATGAAGCAATAGGTGGGGCGTAGTCATCATCATCCTCATCGGGCTTGTCGGTGAGTCGGTTTCTTGATGTTGAAGATGGACTTGCTAACAAAAGCGAGCAAGAGCCAGACTAGCCACACCAGATTCGGATTCTTCAGACTCCTCCTCTTCCTCATTTTCCTCGATTCAGCTTCGTAATCCATTTCCTTGCCAATGAATGCCCGAGCCTTTTTGGAGCTGCTCTTCTTGTGAGAAGAAGGTTTTGAGGATTTTGATGATGAAGATTTTGATGATTTCTTTTTCTTCTTCACGTCATCGTAACTGTAATCCTTGTGTTTCTTCTTTCTTAATTCCTTTTCCCACCGAGGACAATCTTGGATATAGTGACCAGGTTTCTTGCATTTGTGACAAAGTCTTCTCTTATAGTCACTAGATGAGGAATCACCGCTTCTTGAGGATTTTCCAAAGCGACCACGTCTTGAGAATTTCTGGAATTTCTTCACGAGCGGTTGCTAGCTCTCGGCCAAATTCTTCAGGATCTCCTAGGCTACTACCGTAGTCTTCACTCTGATTCGGACACGCCTTGGCCTTCGTGGCACGTGTTTTTCCATAGCCGTAACCATAGAGATCTCTCTTTCAAAGAAGCTGGAACTCGTGAGTATTTAGCCTTTCGAGGATATCGGCAGGATCAAGAGACTTGTAGTCAGCTCGTTCTTGTATCATCGGTGCGAGTATCAAATGAGGAATCAAGCGATCTTAGTAATTTCTTCACCACCTCATGGTCGGTGATGTCGGTGGCACCCAAAGTGCTTGAAGCTCATTTGAGATGTCGGTGAGGCGATCGAAGGTTTGTTGAACATTTTCGTTGTCGAGTCTTTTTGAAGCGGTTGAAGAGATTCCAAGAACATCAACTCGAGAGTCACGCTGAGTTGAAACACCTTCATTTACTTTGGACAGCCTGTCCCGGATGAGTTTGGCAGATTCCAAAGCACTCACTCTTCCATATTGACCTTTGCTCGATGGCCACATATGATATTCTTCGCTTGAGAATCGAGTTGCTTGAATCTCTTCACATCGGCATCATTCGGAGAAGGTGTGGTGAGGAAACACCTTTTGTCACAACATACCGTAGATCGTTGTCAATTGCTTCAAGATGCATTCGCATTTTGTTCTTCCAAAGAGGGGTAGTCCGTCCCATCGAAGGTAGGACACCCTGCTGAGACCTTGATCATACCCGCGGTCGACATAACTAAAACTCCGGTGGTTAAACCAAAATCACACGTAACAAGGGAGTACCTTGCTCGATACCAATTGAAAGTGCGTTATATCGACTAGAGGGGGTGAATAGGAGATTTTTATGAATTCTTCAACGAGGAATTTGCGGTGAGGAAATTCCTTAGCGAAGAACTACTTGCAATGAATAAGTACTCAGAAGTAAGCATAACAAATTACAAGCATAGTCATCATGATGAAATGAAGACAATCACAGACAGAAAGCGTAATCACAGGATAACACAGGATGAAGACAAACAGACTGAAGAAATTGAGCTGAGGAAATTGAGAAAGTCTTCAGTCAAAGTCTTCAAACACAGATATGAACAAATACTCAACACAGTAATGAGGAAATGAAAGGGTTGAGGAAATAGAACCAGTTAGGTTGGTGAAGACAATGATTTGGTAGACCAGCCCAACTGCTGTCTCGGTTGTACGTCTGTTGGAGCGGGCCGAGTATTTAAACTCGAGGACACACAGTCCGGACACCTACCATCGAGCACGCAGCTCAGGACACCAAGTCCTCACCGTATTCTCCTTGAACTAAGGTCACATGACCTCGTCCAATCACTCGTGGTAAGTCTTCAGCGACTTCCAAACCTTCACAGACTTGGTCACTCGGCGATCCACAATTCCTCTTGGATGCTTCTAGACCATGACGCCTAACCGTCTGGAAGAAGCACAGTCTTCAAAGGTAACAAGCGTCGGATCCACGCAGGATCAATTTCTTGATGATGCTCAATCACTTTGGGTTTGTTGGGGTTTGGTTTTGGGTTTTTCCTCACTTTTGGGTTTTACCTCACTTGATGATTTTCTCTCAAAGTCCTCGGAGGATGGGTTGCTCTCAAATGACAAGTGTCAAGTTCTCTCGAGCAGCCAACCAGCTAGTGGTTGTAGGGGCGGCTATTTATAGCCTAGGGAGCAGCCCGACATGTTAAGACATAAATGCCCTTCAATGATATGACCGTTAGGTGGATAAGATATTTTGGGACAGCCAAGAAGACAAAGAACGGTCGGAAATTTGACTCTCAAATTCCTCAGGGGTATCATGTTCCTCCTTTGTGTAGGCAATTCAAGACCGGCGAATTCCTAACTCCTCGCCGAACAAATTCTCAAATGACCGTAAGAGCTTCGTCTACATCCTTTGAAGAAATTGACTGAATGTATGAGATTTCCAAAAGCTTCACTTTCGAAGGGATTGGTAGGTGTAGGATTTTGAGTTGAGCATCAAATGGAAATTTTTCCTTAGTATTTCCTCGACCCCCTTTAACAAAGACGGTGTTTCCTATGACTCAAGAAAGAGAAAATGTAACTACGAAAACAAAAGTCTTCACACTTCATGTTCCTCAAATGAATACCAAGTCTTCAAGGTCACACCAATTTCTTCACTTTCAAAGCCTTCAGAAAGTCTTCAGAATATCAAAGTCTTCAGATGAAGAACTTCATTTTTAGGGGTCGACTTTCTCTGTAAATATCAAACTCCTCATAGACTTATAGACCTGTGTACACTCACAAACGCATTAGTTACTTAACCTATAAGTCTTCAATACACCAAAATCACTAAGGGCACTAGATGCACTTACATTGCGCCTCGCCGCTCTTTGGGCAGTGGCCTTTGGCTTTGGCGGGCATGGCGGATTTTTCTTTTTTTCATAAAACAGTAACCTTTCCTATTTTCTACTTATATGGGAAAATATTCCCATCAGGCGGCTGATTTCACGCTCACATCCGCCCCTCCCTTTGCTTAACACGTGGCCACCCTCATCTTTCTCCCACATTTTATCTCTTCATCTCTTTTCCTCATCTTATCTCTCCCAACCTCTCTCTCCTGTATACAAGTGCTTATCAATGGCATACATCTCGCCTGTGAGGAGGATGGTGACGAGGCAAGATAGTCGGAAGTTTAGCGCTCGTCGGCGGTGGCGCGATGGCAGGGACGGGTGGCGCCACTCCTCCTCACCACCATCTGGCGGGAGCTCATGGCAAACGACAATGGTGGTTTATGCAACATCCAATTTGTTGCAAGGAAGATTTCTGAAACATCAGTCATGTTGCAAAACTTTCTGCCATACCACCATATAAAGATGTAGACAAAAAAATCTGCAACATCACCTCTGTTGTATGGCAGAAAGTTTTGCAACATGACAGATGTTGCAGAAATCTTCCTTACAACAAATTGGACATTGCAAAAAATACCACTGTCATTCGCCACGAGCTCCCGCCAAATGGTGGTGAGGAGGAGTGGCGCCACCCGTCCCTGCCATCGCGCCGCCGCCGACGAGTGCTAAACTTCCGACCAGCTTGCCTCGTCACCATCCTCCTCACAGGCGAGATGTACGCCATTGATAAGCACTTGTATACAGGAGAGAGAGGTTGGGAGAGAAATAAGATGAAGATATAAGACATGGGAGAAAGACGAGGGTGGCCACGTGTTAAGCAAAGGGAGCGGCGGATGTGAGCGTGAAATCAGCCGCCTGATGGGAATATTTTCCCATATAAAATTCAATTTCCAAGATTTCTCTTCTGTTTTTTAAGAAGTCCTTTTATCTTCTCTCTTTATTTTATCTTTTTGAAATAATGGAAATGAGTTTTGGTGAAACTAAATTGGATCCAAATCCCAAATTTTGAACTTTCAAAAAATGTTTTTAGGGAAAATTTCAACTCTCTTTTTTGGTCCTTGAGTTGCTCAAAGTCCCTTGGATCCTATTCAAATGAAAATCAATGGAGGCAAAATGCATAAATCATGGATGCATATGAATGATCTATTTATAAACATCCAAATTGAAAATTGGGATGTTACACAACTCAACTACAAAAGCTTAAGTATTGTTTGGCTCTCGTCGGTCGAATATAAGTTGTGGGTTGTAATACTTCCCAATGAATCTTGCACTTGGGGGATATCAACATTCCGCGAGCTTACAACTTGCAATGCATATTTTTCGCATAATACAACATTTTTATAAGCCATCTTGCGCTCAACTGGACTTGTTTTAATTATATATTGAGGGCACCCGCATGAGAAAACAGAGGGTTGTGCCATAAGACTACATTTTGTAGAGACTTATACCTTTCACTCCACTTCCCCCCATAAGGAACATGCGATAAAATGGGGAAGAGTGGTGCGCCATGGGTATTTAAGTGGGTGGAAGAGTCTAAATGGGCTTAGGGGACTATTGGCCTCATAGATAGACAAGACAACAAAATAGTTTGGTTGAGATCTCAAGTTTTCTAACTAAGAGCCTCTCTTTCGCTTAGGTGTCGGAAATATGCCCTTGAGGCAATAATAAAATATTATTCTATTTCCATGTTCATAATTAATTTTATATTTTTATGCTATTAATTGCAAGGTTCTCCAGTGTGAGATTCAGAGGCAAACCTATTTGGAAGTCTGGAATGATAAGCACCAAATCAGATCCCTAGTTGGGTCTCTAAACTAGCTCATGTATTATTGATGGTTTTGTTTTCCTAACCATGGGCATTGCTAATGTAACAAGCATGTTGACAATAATGAGAACCCATGTTAGAGTAACAGTGGTGTTGGATAAATCCAACTTATAGTGACAAGGCCATGGCACCAGCGAGAAGCTAAAGCGCCATGTAAAAATGCAAAATAGATTTTGGCACAATCTGGGTCACCTTTGAACTGGGTTCCTCTGGACAACTTAATCCACAAGTGCTATTGGGTCTATTAAAATTAGCATTATGGGGTTGAGTATCGCTAATATCATCTTCTCTACAACTTTTCTCAACACTCATGTCTTTCTAGAACTTTCACATATGCATGATTATTCTTTGTTAACATCACTTTCTTTTAAAAACAAGTCTCACGAGAAGTATCGATTATCTAGATTAAACGAAACAAAAGTTATTAAATTAGTTTACCTACAAGAACAAAACATTTGTTTTAACCATCCAAACTTACTCCCACTTAAATATTTCGAACATACTACAACTACAACTATTTTAAGCAATTCAAATGCAAAGATAGGAGACATAGGACATACTTCACGATCATGAATTTCCATGCTTCTCTTCCTTATGGACACATTCCACATTGTGCGGCGCATATCAACTCCGCTCTGAAAACATAAACAAGAATGCGAATGAAAATCCGAGGTAAAAAGAAAAGAGCAAAGCAAAAGAAAACCTTATTGATGCGGAGCATCCTATGGTCATCCTCATGGACCTACCATCGCCTCACCAAGAGCCAAGAGGACCTATGACACGAGCACGAGCTAGAGCTCTCGAGAACGAGGTGACTTCCTTCCTTAGTGATATCACATATGATCCACTCGAGACATGGCTACTACCTAAGTCCGATATCCTATGCATGATTAGGTGTCAGGAGGACCCTCCCGGAGATGCTCATGAAGACGGACAAGCCGCCAAGTTCATGGACGAGGAGAACCAAAGGAAAGAGTCAAGCGCGACTACCAGGACCCGGACATCTGGCCAGGACCCCGGACATCCGGGCTCTGGAAGCGTCACCAGCGTCAAGGAGCCATCGGCCAAACCTACAGGCCCCAGACATCCGGCCTCAGCCCGACAGCCCGGACATCTCACCCCCGCCAGGAAATCTGGCACCCATCACAGAATCGTCCAGAGGCCGAACCTCATCAGCCCTGACATCCGGCCCGTCCTGAGCTCCCGGACATCCAGCCCCTCGCCCGGACATCCGGACCCCGTCTATCTAGAGAGAGTCAAGGTCAGCCATGCCAGCCCGGACATCCGGCCCCGCCAGCCCGGACATCCGACATCTCGTGAAGGCCGGGACATCCGGCCCGACGCTCGGACATATGGCCTCCCCTGTCTGCGTAAAGTGTAAGGGCTGAAGCCCATGTACCCTTTCGCCCCCTAGACTATATATATTCCTCCTCCTCCCTCTTTCTAGGGTTAGCATTGGTTTAGCTCATATGTGAGATAGAGCTTTGCTCATCCATACGGATCTACTCCATGAGAGAGATCGCGACCCCTCTACGGAGAAGATCACCTTGGATTCAAGACCCCCTCTTGGGTGGCCCCATCATGACCTCCTCTAGGAGAAGAACCGGTTACCTTTGTATCGTCCTTTTTTGATCGTGAATCTTCTATCTCCTCTCGTATTCCGAGGATCTAGCATATGTGTGACTATATCTTGTTGGTTTGAGAGTTCCTCTTGTATTTTCCCTTGTGTTTCCCCGTGTGTTCTTCGTGTTCTTAGTTGGGATCTGCTCCTTTCCTGAAATATCGGCTGAATAGGGTTCCACCCTACACCATCTTGGTATCATGAGCCACGTTGATCATGTTTCGGAGCCTCCCCGTTGTGTTTTCTAGTCTAGTTTTGTTGATTTTGTCCCAAATTCGAAAATTCCCCACAAAAATAGCCCCAAATTTTTTTGTGATTTGTTGGCGTGATGAACTTTTGTTGGATTTGATCCGCGGATTTCGTGTGTTGCAGGTAGATCTAGCTTTCCCCCATCTTTTCCCCAATTTCCATCCACAAAATTTCCTGAATTTTGCCCCGGATTTGACCTCTCCACGCAAAGTTCATCGCGTTCGTCCACGGATCCAGAGCCCGGACATCCGGCCCGTTGCTACCTCTTGAGCACCGCGTTGGTTTTCCCTTGAAGAGGAAAGGGTGATGCAGTAAAGTAGCGTAAGTATTTCCCTCAGTTTTTGAGAACCAAGGTATCAATCCAGTAGGAGACCACGCTCGAGTCCCACGCACCTACACAAACAAATAAGAACCTCGCAACCAACGCGATAAAGGGGTTGTCAATCCCTTCACGGTCACGTACGAGAGTGAGATCTGCTAGATATGATAAGATAATATTTTTGGTATTTTTATAATAAAGAGAAATAAAGATGCAAAGTAAAATAAATGGCAATAAAAATAGCTAAGTGATGATGGAGAATAGACCCGGGGGCCATAGGTTTCACTAGTGGCTTCTCTCAAGAGCATAAGTATTACAATGGGTGAACAAATTACTGTCGAGCAATTGATAGAACTGAGCATAGTTATGAGAATATCTAGGTATGATCATGTATATAGGCATCACGTCCGTGACAAGTAGACCGAAACGATTCTGCATCTACTACTATTACTCCACACATCGACCGCTATCCAGCATGCATCTAGAGTATTAAGTTCATAAGAACAAAGTAATGCTTTAAGTAAGATAGCATGATGTAGAGGGATAAACTCATGCAATATGATATAAACCCCATCTTGTGATCCTCGATGGCAACAATACAATACGTGCCTTGCTGGTCCTGCTGTCACTGGGAAAGGACACCGCAAGATTGAACCCAAAGCTAAGCACTTCTCCATTGCAAGTGTAACATCCCAAATTTTCAATTTGGAATGTTATACCTTAAGTCATCATGCATATCATATTTTTCTTGCATTTTGTTGATCCTAGAAATTTCACGCAACTCAAGGACCCTCGGAGGGAGTTGGAGATTTCATTATTTTCATATTTGAGTTTTCTCAAATTTTGAAAATAGGATCATTTGGATTTATTTATTTTATCTTCAAACATTTTTCCAATAAAAAAAATAAGAGAGGGAATAATATGACTTTCCCAAAATTTAGGAAAAATGAAGATTTAATAAATAAATCAAATTTTGGAGTTTGTCACTTTTATTTGCCTTAGGGAAAAAATGCGTATTTTCAAAAATTGCATTTTTGGCCCCGAGTTAAAGTTCATTTTGTTCGACTCATTTTTAGTAGTCGGGGAAAATTTACTTTTTAAATTTTGGAGTTCGGTTAGATTTTTTTTATTTCGTTTTTCTGCGCGTGATTTAATTTAAAAAACTCATGGCGCCCACTCGGGGCCAAGGCCCACTGCCCAGCTTCCCATCATCACACGCTACAAGACGCCGCCGGCCGGCCGAGACCGAGGAGGACTCCTCCTCCTCCTCCCTTGCTTGCCCCTCCCCAAGCTACTCCACCCTCCTATATATACCCCTCACCCCACTCCTCCCAACCCAGCCGCTGCGCCATAGCCGCCCGCCCGCCATGGCCACATGACGCCGCCGCCCATAGCCGCCGCCCGCCGGAGCCCCACCTCGGCGAGGTAGTCGCCGCGCCACCCTCCCCTCGGTTCGGTTTTTTTATAAAAACCGTTCCAGTTTTCTTTTCCGTTGTTCGGTTTTTTTTTAAAACCCTAGATCGGTTTTTTTTCCGGTTTGTTGATTAGCGAGCGTTCGCCGGACCGTTTGTTTAAACGAACATATTCACCGGTTAGTTTCTGTTAACGAACATCTGTTCGTTTAACCGTTCGTTGTTTTTCTTTTTAATCGGATTTAATCCGCTATTTTTCGATCTCGATTTCAGATCCAATCTTCGTTCTAGTTTATCTTCTCGCTCGTTTATCGGAATCAGGTGATTCAAACGCCTGGAGTTTCATCTCGAAACCGCCGTTCCGATTAATCAACTTAAACAAAGTTTTGCTACTGTAAAATTTGACCTAGTTTTCGACTTGCTAGAACCAAGCTGTTTTCTTCACGGATGTTTTCGTTGCTTGATTTGATTCGATTCTTTTGCAACCAGGGTTCTTAAGTTGAACTTTCTGGTCAGATCTTTTATTTGAGATTTACCTGCATTAGATGAATACTTATTGTATGCTTGTTGTTTGTCTGCGATAGATCACCCGTGAGTGCGCCGCTTGTTACTTGAATCTCTAGGTTTCATGGATCATCAAGAAGGCAAGTAACACTTGATCATACTTTTTCTACTGCCCAGTTTTATGCATTAGATCTATTCCTCGAACACTTGCATGATTAGGATCTAATTAAATTGTGGGATGGGAAGTAGATTGAGGTAGTACCTATTACCTGTTTTACTTATGAAACCTTGGGAGTTACTTCTACGTTTGCTTATTATGCCATGCTATGCAAGTAGACGTGGATTGGGTGAGTGAATATCCATGACAGATGTGAGATTGTTAATTAATGGTTTATTTAGGGTGGCAACTTAAACACACATCTGGGTGGATTGAGGCACCTGGTTTCTATCAGGACTTGCCTGTATTTCTTCGGACCGCCACCTGTGCTCAAAGGGATCATAAGATCATTCAAGCTAGTAACTTCCGTGTGCAGCCACAAGCCATTATGGGCTCTGGCATAGTTGACTAAGTTGTGCGAACTTTTACGGGTAGACTAGCAGATGTAGGGGTTGTAGGTTGGTACGGTCTACCCACAAGTAAGGTGCTAGCGCTTCTGAAAGACTAAGTCTCGGTCATCCGTGTCTCAAACACCATGTAGTGCGAGAACCAAGCGGAGGCGATCGAGTCTTGTGGGGAAAAGTGCGCAAACCTCTGCAGAGTGTATAAACTAATCATGATTAGCCGTGTCCCCGGTTATGGACATCTTGAGTATCTAGTACTTGAATATCATGTGAATCTCAACATGTTACTCTAATTAATGTTATTGGGTTTTTAATGAGTACTTCTAATTGGGATTGAGGATGTCAACCATTCTCAATGTTTAACAACCACCATGGTAGTTAAACAAATTTATTACTTTGATGAGGGAAAACTAGCTTTATGCAAAGCTGTAATCAGAGAGCTTTTCCACCAGCCATATATGCATGTAGTATAGGCTTATTGCTTCATTGCTCTCTATGTGTTACATTGCCAAAGATATTCCATGTCTTGACCCGTTTTCGGGCTGCAACTTTCATGTTGCAGACTTTTCGCATTGACAGTAAGGTGTTTTAGGTCGTGGTTCTATACTCAGTGATGCCGATGGAGTTGATGGACTCACTTACCTTCCAAGTCTTCCGCTGTTATCGTTATTAGATGACCTTAAGCCATATTTATTGTAATAAGTCCTCTTTTGGACAATGATGTAATAAGTGTGTGATTGCTACTCATATAAATCCTTCAAGTATTGTGTGGTGTCAAGATTATCGATCCAGGGATGACACCTGAGCACAGAGACTTGATCCATTCAGGTCGGGTCGCTACAGAGATGGTATCAGAGCACACGCTGACTGTAGGACAAAACCACTAAGTTAAAGCCATAGATCACTACTCTCTTCTCATTTTCTAACTCCTCATCTTTTCTACTCTTTTAGGATGAAGGACGCGAAGATCAAGTACACCCAACCAGATGAAGGCACACCTTTTGGATTTCACTTGAAGGAAGTCACCAAGTACACGAACATTGGACTACCAAGCTTCACCGGACTTTCAACGCCACTCTGCTCGAATAGGAGCTGGAAGATTCAAGCTCACGTTGGGAAGGACATTCGCCCAATCACCAAGTCTATAGATAGTGTTTTGATTGCACCAACCCGAGTGCGGGAAAGAGCATGGCAGCTCATATCACCATGGGACGCATTGGAGAAGTTTATCAAGAAGACCTCAAGGACACCATCTACCAGATTTGTGGGCGCAGAGATGAACAATGGGAGATAGTCAGCACCAAGAAGGATAGATCCATTGCAGCTTTCATCATGGAGTTAAACCAGCACATTCGACACCAGGAGAACCAGATGTGCAATGATATGATCGAATTGAAGGATGCGAAGGGAAGGATCATCGAACTTGAAGAAGAACTAAACTCTACACGTAAGGACTACATGGACGAGATCATAGCTTTAGCAAGACACAATAACGATCTTAAGTATGAGATTGAAGAACTCAAGAAGAAATTGGCACTCAAGAATGAAGACAAGTACGTCGACTGCCCGAGCGACTACATCAACATCGACGACACCGATTCGGATCCAAGTGAACCCGACTTTCAAGATGAAGTTGGAGCAGACATCATGGAGTCTTCCACCGGTTCAAATTAATAGATGACCCCACATATTAGTAGTATTCCCTCCATGTAACATTTTCGTTCACGCACTTTTGCGATAGTTAGATCGTTGTAAGCCCTTTGTTTGAATTGAATGAAGTGATTTTGTGTGCATTTGCTCATATACATTTGGGTAGTGTTTCTCCTTAGACCCCACTCTATTCTTAACTTCTCATCTTTTCTAAACCCATCGATGCCTCCGAGACGCGACCCCGGGTTTGTTTTCCCGCCAGAGATCACCCAGTTGATTCAGCAGCAGAACACTTTGACCCAAACATTGGTACAGAATCAAGGCAACAACAACAACAACAACAACAACCCACCACCACCACCACCAGTTGACCATCTGGCTCGTTTCTTAAGGCTGAACCCACCAGTGTTTTCCAGTAGCATCGAGCCGATAGTAGCAGATGATTGGCCCCGTAAGATAGGGAGGGAGTTGACCACTGCAGGATGTACAGATGGAGAGAAGGTGAAGTTTGCTGCACACCAGCTTGAAGGACCCGCAGCAGCATGGTGGGAGAATTTTGACCACTTACCACTGTGAGACACCATCACATGGGATCAGGTTTGACAAGCTTTCCGCCTTTGCCCATGTCTCGGCAGGAGCTATGGCCATGAAGAAGCGTGAGTTTCGCAACTTACGCCAAGGAGGAAGGACTGTTGGCACAAGATGTGGATGATTTTAGTAAGTTAGCACGTTATGCCCCGGATGACGTTGCTACGGATGCAACTAAGCGGAGAAGTTTCGGAAGGACTGAATGACGAGTTAAGCATGCAGTTGATGGTAGCAAGTTTCAATAACTACCAGTAGTTGGTAGACCGTGCCCTCATGATTGAAGGAAAGCAGCAGCAAATTGAGAACCGCAAGAGGAAGTATGGGCAGGGGAAGTATAACTCTGGAGCCCAGCAGAAGCCCCGTTATACCCCTAAACAGGGAGTTCAATTCCAGCATACCCATGGAGGAGGAAACTCGCACAACCATAATGGCACCAAGAATGGGAACGGGAATGGAGGAAGCAATGGACAGAACCGCACCACACCATCAACCCCAACCAAGGTAGACCTGAGCCACATCACTTGCTTTAAGTGCCGCAAGACCGGCATTATGCAAATGATCGCCCGTAAGGCGAATGGAAATGGCAATGGAAGCTCTGGAAAGAAGCCAAACCCTTTCAATAGGGGACAGTGAACCACATTGATGTAGAGGAGGTTGAAGATCAGCCCGATGCGATGTCGGTAAGTTTTTGGTTAAGTCATTTATCGCGGTTGTTCTTTTCGATCTTTGGTGCATCGCATTCATACATATCAAGGGGATTTGTGGATAAGTACAAATTACCAACCCAAGCCCTTAGGTCACCCATGCTAGTAACCTCATCTGGAGCAGAATACATGGCTAGTATATGGTGTGATCGACTGCCATTAAGGATTGGACACTATGTTTTTCCTCGGACCTAATAGTTCGGAATCCCAAGGATTGGATGTGATATTAGGCATGGATTGGTTACCAAAGTATGGAGGAACATAGATTGCGCCACTAAGTCAATTTTGCTTACCACCCCGGAAGGGAGGAGAATCAAGTATGTATCACGGCATGAGCCGAGGAGAGCACAAGTAAATTCCTTATCGTGAGTTGTGCGGGAAGAAGTACCATGGTGAAGGATTTCCGATGTATTTCCTAAGAGTTGCCAGAATGCCACCGGATAGAGACATTGAGTTTTTGATTGAGCTTTTGCTGTGCATGGGCCCAATATCGAAGCGACCATACGGGATGCCCGCATGTGATTTGGCGGAAATCAAGAAGCAGATTAAGGAGCTATTGGATAAAGGCTATATACGCCCAAGTTCTTCACCTTGGGGATCACCCGTACTGTTAGTAGAGAAGAAGGATGGATCGTTAAGAATGGTTGTTGATTATCGTGGATTGAATGAAGTAACAATCAAGAACAAGTACCCACTACCAATGATAAATGATCCGTTTGATCGTTTGCAAGGAGCTAAAGTGTTTTCCAAGATCGATTTGCGATCAGGGTACCATCGATTGAAGATTCGAGAGCAGGACATACCTAAGACAGCATTTACCACGAGATATGGACTGTATGAGTACACCGTTATGTCATTTGGACCGACTAACGCTACCGCCTATTTCATGAACCTGATGAACAAAGTGTTTATGGAGTTTTTGGATAAGTTCGTCGTGGTGTTCATAGATGATATTTTGATTTTCTTGAAGAATGAAGAGGAACATAAGGAACATTTACGATTGGTTTTGGAGAAACTAAGGGAACATCAGCTATATGCCAAGTTCAGCAAATGTGAGTTTTGGCTAAAGGAAGTTGGATTTCTTGGACATGTTATATCCGGAGAAGGGATAGCAGTTGACCCCACAAAGGTTGAGACCATAACCAATTGGGAAGCACCAACGACAGTTGGAGAGATCCGGAGTTTCCTTGGACTCGCAGGATACTACCAAGATTCATTGAGAATTTCTCAAGGATTGCAAAGCCTATGACAGAATTGTTGAAGAAGGATACCAAGTTCATATGGACTGAGGATTGTGAGGCAAGTTTTCAGGAGTTGAAGAAAAGATTGGTTACCTCACCAGTGTTAATTTTACCAGATCAGACCAAGGATTATGAGGTGTATTGCGACGCTTCACGTCGAGGACTTGGAGAAGTGCTTATGCAGGAAGGAAGAGTTGTTTCGTATGCTTCACGACAGCTTAAGCCTCATGAGTTGAATTATGCCACACACGATTTGGAGTTAGCAGCCGTTGTGCATGCATTGAAGACCTGGAGACATTTTCTCATTGGAAATCATTGTGAGGTGTACACGGATCACAAGAGTTTGAAGTACATCTTCACGCAGTATGAATTAAATCTCGGACAAAGGAGATGGCTGGAGCTTATTAAGGATTATGATATGAGATTGCATTATCACCCGGAAGGCTAACGTTGTAGCAGACGCATTGAGCCGTAAGAGCCACGTCAATACCCTAATGATGGGAGGAATACCCAAGGAGTTAGCCGAGGACCTTCGAGAGCTATGTTTGGAAATAGTTCCGAGAGGCTATGTAGCAGCATTGGAGATTCAGGTCTCGTTGATGGACAAAATCAGAGAAGCTCAAAAGGCAGATATGAATTTGCCTCCATAAAGGAGAAAATGAGCGAAGGAAAAGCTAAGGGATTTCGTGAGGATGAGCACGATACCCTATGGTTTGAGGACCGTGTTTATGTGCCAAATGACCCGGAGATCGGGAAGTTGATTACGCAAGAAGCACATGATTCACCCTACTCAATTCACCCAGGAAATACCAAGATGTATTTAGATTTGAAGGAAACGCTCGGTGGACCGGAATGAAGAAGGATATTGCGAGTATGTAGCAGTTTGTGATGTATGTCAAAGGGTGAAGGCAGAACATCGAAGCCGCCAGGATTGTTGCAACCATTGCCAATACCTGAATGGAAGTGGGATAAACTAGGCATGGATTTCATCACAGGTTTGCCAAAGACTCGCTCAGGATATGACTCGATTTGGGTTATAGTCGACCGCTTGACGAAGGTAGCGCATTTCATTCGAGTCAAGACTACCTATAGCAGTGCTAAGTTGGCAAAGATATACATGACCAGAATTGTGTGTTTACACGGAGTTCCGAGGAGTATCAGACGTATAGAGGAACCCAATTTACCTCAAAGTTTTGGAATCGGTTGCACGAAACATTGGGAACCAGATTAGAGTTCAAAGATGCCTTTCCACCCACGCAGATGGACAGACCGAGAGAGTCAATCAGATTTTGGAGGATATCTCGAGAGCTTGTGCACTAGATTATGGATCTAGTTGGGATGATAACTTGCCATATGCAGAGTTTTCTTATAACAACGATTACCAAACCAGCTTGAAGATGGCACCTTCGAGGCTTTATGCGGAAGGAGGTGCAGGACACCGTTATCATGGGACGAAGCCGGAGACCGTCGATTGTTCGGACCAGATTTGATTAAGGAGTCTGAATGAAGGTTAAGTTGATTCGCGATAGGCTCAAGGTAGCCCGATCCTGCAGAAAAGCTATGCAGATTCAAAACGCAAGGCGATAGAATATGAAGTTGGAGACAGAGTTTATCTTAGAGTATCCCCGCTTCGAGGAGTTAAGCGTTTTGGAGTTAAAGGAAAATTAGCACCACATTTCGTTGGACCGTATAAGATTTTGCAACGCATGGGAGAAGTTGCTTATAAGCTGGAATTGCCAGAGGGACTGCTGGGAGTTCATGATGTATTCCATGTTTCTCAGCTAAAGAGATGTCACGCCGAGATGGCAGAGGTACCGTTAAGAGATACAAAGGCCACTTGAAGCGATTCGGTTGAAGGATGATCCGACGTATGAGGAGAAACCGGTCAAGATTCTCGATTATGCCGCAGAGTTACTCGCAGCAAGGTTATCAAGTTTTGCAAGGTTCAAAGGAGCCACCACACCGAGGATGAAACCACACGGGAAAGAGAAGAGGATTTGCTCAAGGATCACCCTCACCTATTTTCTAGCCAACCCGAATCTCGAGGGCTAGATTCATCTTAAGGGGGGTAGGTTTGTAACATCCCAAATTTTCAATTTGGAATGTTATACCTTAAGTCATCATGCATATCATATTTTCTTGCATTTTGTTGATCCTAGAAATTTCACGCAACTCAAGGACCCTCGGAGAGAGTTGGAGATTTCATTATTTTCATATTTGAGTTTTCTCAAATTTTGAAAATAGGATCATTTGGATTTATTTATTTTATCTTCAAACATTTTTCCAATAAAAAAAATAAGAGAGGGAATAATATGACTTTCCCAAAATTTAGGAAAAATGAAGATTTAATAAATAAATCAAATTTTGGAGTTTGTCACTTTTATTTGCCTTAGGGAAAAAAATGTGTATTTTTCAAAATTGCGTTTTTGGCCCCGAGTTAAAGTTTATTTTTGTTCGACTCATTTTTAGTAGTCGGGGAAAATTTACTTTTTAAATTTTGGAGTTCGGTTAGATTTTTTTTATTTCGTTTTTCTGTGCGTGATTTAATTTTAAAAAACCAGCGCTGGGCTCGGCCAAGGGCCCACCCCCCTCACTGGGCCACAAGGCTGCAGCCGCCGCTTTGCCGAGACCGAGGAGGACTCCTCCTCCTCCTCCCTTGCTTGCCCCTCCCCAAGCTACTCCACCCTCCTATATATACCCCTCACCCCCTCTCCTCCCAACCCGCAGCCGCCCATCGCCGCCGCCGCCAGCCGCCGCCCGCCGCCCGTGCGCCACCGCCGCCCGGTGCCCGCCGCGCCGCCGTGACGCCGTCGCCGCCGCCCATAGCCGCCGTCCGCTGGAGCCCCACTTCGGCGAGGTAGCCGCCGTGCCACCCTCCCCTCGGTTCGGTTTTTTTTATAAAAACCGTTCCGGTTTTCTTTTCCGTTGTTCGGTTTTTTTAAAAACCCTAGATCGGTTTTTTTTTCGGTTTTGTTGATTAGCGAGCGTTTGCCGGACCGTTTGTTTTAACGAACGTATTCACCGGTTAGTTTCTGTTAACGAACATCCGTTCGTTTAACCTTTCGTCGTTTTTCTGTTTAATCGGATTTAATCCGCTATTTTCCGATCTCGATTTCACATCCAATCTTCGTTCTAGTTTATCTTCTCGCTCGTTTATCGGAATCGGGTGATTCAAACGCCTGTAGTTTCATCTCGAAACCGCCGTTTCGATTAATCAACTTAAACAAAGTTTTGCTACTGTAAAATTTGACCTAGTTTTCGACTTGCTAGAACCAAGCTGTTTTCTTCCGCCGGATGTTTTTCGTTGCTTGATTTGATTCGATTCTTTTGCAACCAGGGTTCTTAAGTTGAACTTTCTGGTCAGATCTTTTATTCGAGATTTACCTGTGCATTAGATGAATACTTATTGTATGCTTGTTGTTTGTCTGCGATAGATCACCCGGAGTGCGCCGCTTGTTACTTGAATCTCTAGGTTCCATGGATCATCGACAAGGCAAGTAACACTTGATCATACCTTTTCTACTACCCAGCTTTTATGCATTAGATCTATTCCTCGAACACTTGCATGATTAGGATCTAATTAAATTGTGGGATGGGAAGTAGATTGAGGTAGTACCTATTACACTGTTTTACTTATGAAACCTTGGGAGTTACTTCTACGTTTGCTTATTATGCCATGCTATGCAAGTAGACGCGTGGATTGGGTGAGTGAATATCCATGATGGATGTGAGATTGTTAATTAATGGTTTATTTAGGGTGGCAACTTAAACACACATCCGGGTGGATTGAGGCACCTGGTTTCTATCAGGACTTGCTCAGTATTTCTTCGGACCGCCACCTGTGCTCAAAGGGATCATAAGATCATTCAAGCTAGTAACTTCCGTGTGCAGCCACAAGCCATTATGGGCTCTGGCATAGTTGACTAAGTTGTGCGAACTCTTACGGGTAGACTAGCAGATGTAGGGGTTGTAGGTTGGTACGGTCTACCCACAAGTAAGGTGATAGCGCTTCTGAAAGACTAAGTCTCGGTCATCCGTGTCTCAAACACCATGTAGTGCGAGAACCAAACGGAGGCGATCGAGTCTTGTGGGGAAAAGTGCGCAAACCTCTGCAGAGTGTATAAACTAATCATGATTAGCCGTGTCCCCGGTTATGGACATCTTGAGTATCTAGTACTTGAATATCATGTGAATCTCAACATGTTACTCTAATTAATGTTATTGGGTTTTTAATGAGTACTTCTAATTGGGATTGAGGATGCTGTCAACCATTCTCAATGTTTAACAACCACCATGATAGTTAAACAAATTTATTACTTTGCAGTAGGGAAAAACTAGCTTTATGCAAAATCAGAATCAGAGAGCTTTCCCACCAGCCATATATGCATGTAGTATAGGCTTATTGCTTCATTGCTCTCTATGTGTTACATTGCCAAAGATATTCCATGTGTCAATTGCTTTTTGGGCTGCAACTTTCATGTTGCAGACTTTTCGCATGACAGTAAGGTGTTTTAGGTCGTGGTTCTATACTCGGTGATGCCGATGGAGTTGATGGACTCACTTACCTTCCAAGTCTTCCGCTGTTATCGTTATTAGATGACCTTAAGCCATATTTATTGTAATAAGTCCTCTTTTGGACAATGATGTAATAAGTGTGTGATTGCTACTCTGTTATAAATCCTTCGAAGTACTGTGTGGTGTCAGCATTACTGATCCAGGGATGACACCTGAGCACAGAGACTTGATCCATTCGGGTCGGGTCGCTACAGCAAGAAAGATCAATCTAGTAGGCCAAACCAAACTGATAATTCGAAGAGACTTGCAAAGATAACCAATCATACAGAAAAGAATTCAGAGGAGATTCAAATATTGTTCATAGATCATCTTGATCATAAACCCCCAATTCATCAGTCTCGACAAACACACCGCAAAAGAAGATTACATCGAATAGATCCCCAAGAGAATCGAGGAGAACTTTGTATTGAGATCCAAAAAGAGAGAACAAGCCATCTAGCTAATAACTATGGACCCAAAGGTCTGAGGTAAACTACTCACACATCATCGGAGAGGCTATGGTGTTGATGTAGAAGCCCTCCGTGATCAATGCCCCCTCCGGCGGAGTGCCGGAAAAGGCCTCAAGATGGGATCTCACGGGTACAGAAGGTTGCGGCGATGGAAATAGGGTTTTGGCTCCGTATCTGATGTTTCCAGGGTACATGGGTATATATAGGAGGAAGAAGTACGTTGGTGGAGCAATGTGGGCCCCACGAGGGTGGAGGGCGCGCCTGGGGGGGGGGGGTGGCGTGCTCCCCGCCTCGTGCTCTCCTCGTTGATTGCTTTACGTAGACTCCAAGTCCTCTGGATCACGTTTGTTTCGAAAATCACGTTCCCGAAGCTTTCATTCCGTTTGGACTCCGTTTGATATTCTTTTTCTGCGAAACACTGAAATAGGCAAAAAACAACAATTTGGGTTGGGCCTCCGTTTAATAGGTTAGTCCCAAAAATAATATAAAAGTGTATAATAAAGCCCATTAAACATCCGAAACAGAATATAATATAGCATGGAACAATAAAAAATTATAGATACGTTGGAGACATATCAAGCATCCCCAAGCTTAATTCACCTTTCGTCCTCGAGTAGGTAAATGATAAAAACAGAATTTTTGATGTGGAATGCTACTTGGCATAATTTTCAATGTAATTCTCTTATTTTTGGTATGAATATTCAGATCCGAAAGATCCAAGACAAAAGTATAATATTGACATAAAAATAATAATACTTCAAGCATACTAACTAAGAAATTATGTCTTCTCCAAATAACATGGCCAAAGAAAGTTATCGCTACAAAATCATATAGTATGGTTATGCTCTATCTTCATCACACAAAGTATTTAATCATGCACAACCCCGATGACAAGCCAAGCAATTGTTTCATACTTTTGATGTTCTCAAACTTTTCAATCTTCACGCAATACATGAGCGTGAGCCATGGACATAACACTATATGTGGAATAGAATGGTGGTTGTGGAGAAGACAAAAAAATAAGATAGTCTCACATCAACTAGGCGTATCAACGGGCTATGGAGATGCCCATTAATAGATATTAATGTGAGTGAGTAGGGATTGCCATGCAACGGATGCACTAGAGCTACAAATATATGAAAGCTCAACAAAAGAAACTAAGTGGGTGTGCATCCAACTCACTTGCTCATGAAGACCTAGGGCATTTTGAGCAAGCCCATCATTGGAATATACAATCCAAGTTCTATAATGAAATTTCCCACTAGTATATGAAAGTGATATCATAGGAGACTCTGTATCATGAAGATCATGGTGCTAGTTTGGAGCACACGTGTGGAAAAAGGATAGTAGCATTGTCCCTTCTCTCTTTTTCTCTCATTTTTTTCTTTTTTTCTTTGGGCCTTTTCTCTTTTTTTATGGCCTATTTTTTTAGTCTGGAGTCTCATCCCGACTTATGGGGGAATCATAGTCTCCATCATCCTTGCCTCACTTGGGACAATGCTCTAATAATGATGATCATCACACTTTTATTTTCTTTACAACTCAAGAATTACAACTCAAAACTTAGAACAAAATATGACACTATGTGGATGCCACCGGCGGTGTACCGGGATATGCAATGAATCAAGAGTGACATGTATGAAAGAATTATGAACGGTGGCTTTGCCACAAATACGATGTCAACTACATGATCATGCAAAGCAATATGACAATGATGAATCGTATCATAGTAAACAGAACGGTGGTAAGTTGCATGGCAATATATCTTAGAATGGCTATGGAAATGCCATGATAGGTAGGTATGGTGGCTGTTTTGAAGAAGGTATATGGTGGGTGTATGATACCGGCGAAAAGTGCGCGGTATTAGAGAGGCTAGCAATGGTGGAAGGATGAGAGTGCGTATAATCCAGGGACTCAACATTAGTCATAAAGAACTCATATACTTGTTGCAAAAATCTACAAGTTATCAAAGCAAAGTATTACACGCATGCTCCTAGTGGGATAGATTGGTAGGAAAAGACCATCGCACGTCCCCGACTGCCACTCATAAGGAAGACAATCAATAAATAAATCATGCTCCGACTTCATCACATAACGGTTCACCATACGTGCATCTTACGAGAATCACAAACTTTAACACAAGTATTTCTCAAATTCACAACTACTCAACTAGCATGACTCTAATATCACCATCTCCATATCTCAAAACAATTATCAAGCATCAAACTTCTCATAGTATTCAACACACTCGTAAGATTTTTTTTACTAATCTTGGATGCCAATCATAATTAAAGCAAATTACCATGCTGTTTTGTAGGACTCTCAAAATAATATAAGTGAAGCATGAAAGGACAATAGTTTCTATAAAACAAATCCACCACCGTGCTCTAAAGTATATAAGTGAAGCACTAGAGCAAAAACTATATAGCTCAAAAGATAAAAGTGAAGCACATAGAGTATTCTAATAAATTCCGAATCATGTGTGTCTATCTCAAAAGGTGTGTACAGCAAGGATGAATTTGGTAAACTAAAAAGAAAAGACTCAAATCATACAAGACGCTCCAAGCAAAACACATATCATGTGGTGAATAAAAATATAGCTCCAAGTAAAGTTACCGATGGGCCGAAGATTTAAAGAGGGATGCCTTCCGGGGCATCCCCAAGCTTTGGCTTTTAGGTGTCCTTAGATTATCTTGGGGTGCCATGGGCATCCCCAAGCTTCGGATATTGCCACTCCTTGTTCCATAATCCATCAAATCTTTTACCCAAAACTTGAAAACTTCACAACACAAAACTTAACAGAAAATCTCGTGAGCTCCGTTAGTAAAGAAAACAAAACACCACTTCAATGTACTGTATTGAACTCATTCTTTATTTATATTGGTGTTAAGACTACTGTATTCCAACTTCTCTATGGTTTATAAACTCTTTTACTAGCCATAGATTCATCAAAATAAGCAAACAACACACGAAAAACAGAATCTGTCAAAAACAGAACAGTCTGTAATAATCTGTAACTAACGCAAACTTCTGGAACTCAAAAAAATCTACCAAAATAGGACGACCTTGATTTTTTTATTGATCTACTGTAATTGGAATCAGTATTTATCACGTTCTGGTGAATTTAACAATTGTTTTCGTGAACAGAAAGTTTCTGGAATTCTCAGCAAGATCAAATAACTATCATCCAAGAAGATCCTATAGGTTTAGCTTAGCAAAAACACTAATTAAAACATAAAAACAAATCTAACCAGAGGCTAGATCAAATATTTATTCCTAAACGGAAGCAAAGAGCAAAAAAACTAAAATAAAATTGGGTTGCCTCCCGACAAGCGCTATCGTTTAACGCCCCTAGCTAGGCATGAAAGCAAGGATAGATCTAGGTATTGCCAGCTTTGGTTTTAGGAAAGAAAAGAGCAAACTTATTATCTATGGAATTAATCTTTCTATTTTGATAAAGCACATGGCTATTATTGGTAGAAGAAAGATTAAGCACGTTACGGAAATTTGCATCTAAGCTAGCCTTCATCTCTTTGATAGATTCGTTTTGGTAGGAGAGCAAAAGAGATGTAGATTCAACTTTCTCATTCATGGGGTGCCCAAATATGGTATTCATCTTTTAATAAGTATCTACAACATCCCCTTCAAGAAAACCTTCTTCAAATATAGAATCTAAGACATTCTTAAACGAAGAAGGTAGTGCAACAGAAAAGCTCTTTAAATAAATTTCAATTTGATTAGGGCACATAGCTAGCCCGGATCCTTAATAGTCTATCCCAAGCATCTTTCAAAGATTCATCGAGTAAATAACGAAAAATTCCGGAATCATCTTCATCAAAATTATTAAGGTTCTCATTGATAACTCTGGCAGGTTTTTCCATAACATCATTATTTATGAGTTTAGATAGAATAGAAGGATTGTCCAAAGTACTAAAACTCGGGAGAGAAACCCCAACCCTTTTTGATTCCGACATGGCGAAAGAAAGGCGAGCGGAAAAAGAGGGCGAGTAAAACGGCAACAGTGAAGTGGGCGAGAGGAAAACGAGAGGCAAATGGCAAATAATGTAATGCGAGGGATAAGAGTTTGTGATGGGTATTTGGTATGTCTTGACTTGTGCGTAGACTCCCCGGCAACGGCGCCAGAAATCCTTCTTGGTACCACTTGAGCACTGCGTTGGTTTTCCCTTGAAGAGGAAAGGGTGATGCAGTAAAGTAGTGTAAGTATTTCCCTCAATTTTTGAGAACCAAGGTATCAATCCAGTAGGAGACCACGCTCGAGTCCCACGCACCTACACAAACAAATAAGAACCTCGCAACCAACGCAATAAAGGGGTTGTCAATCCCTTCACAGTCACTTACGAGAGAGAGATGTGATAGATATGATAAGATAATATTTTTGGTATTTTTATAATAAAGAGAAATAAAGATGCAAAGTAAAATAAACGGCAATAGAAATAGCTAAGTGTTGGAAGATTAATATGATGGAGAATAGACCCGGGGGCCATAGGTTTCACTAGTGGCTTCTCTCAAGAGCATAAGTATTACGGTGGGTGAACAAATTATTGTCGAGCAATTGATAGAATTGAGCATAGTTATGAGAATATCTAGGTATGATCATGTATATAGGCATCACGTCCATGACAAGTAGACCGAAATGATTCTGCATCTACTACTATTACTCCACACATCGACCGCTATCCAACATGCATCTAGAGTATTAAGTTCATAAGAACAGAGTAATGCTTTAAGTAAGATGACATGATGTTGATGTTGGAAATATGCCCTAGAGGCAATAATAAAAGGATTATTATTATATTTCCTTGTTCATGATAATTGTCTTTTATTCATGCTATAATTGTATTATCCGGAAATCGTAATACACATGTGAATACAAAGACCACAACATGTCCCTAGTGAGCCTCTAGTTGACTAGCTCGTTGATCAACAGATAGTCATGGTTTCCTGACTATGGACATTGGATGTCATTGATAACGGGGTCACATCATTAGGAGAATGATGTGATCGAAAAGACCCAATCCTAAGCATAGCACAAGATCGTGTAGTTCGTTTGCTAGAGCTTTTCCAATGTCAAGTATCTTTTCCTTAGACCATGAGATCGTGTAACTCCCGGATACCGTAGGAGTGCTTTGGTGTACCAAACGTCACAACGTAACTGGGTGACTATAAAGGTATACTACGGGTATCTCCGAAAGTATCTCATTGGGTTGACACGGATCGAGATCGGATTTGTCACTCCGTATGACGGAGAGGTATCACTGGGCCCACTCGGTAATGCATCATCATAATGAGCTCAAAGTGACCAAGTGTCCGGTCACGGGATCATGCATTACAGATGCGAGTAAAGTGACTTGCGATAACGAGATTGAACGAGGTATTGGGATACCGACGATCGAATCTCGGCAAGTAATGTACCGAATCGACAAAGGGAATTGTATACGGGTTGCTTGAATCCTCAACATCGTGGTTCATCCGATGAGATCATCGTGGAGCATGTGGGATCCTACATGGGTATTCAGATCCGGCTGTTGGTTATTGACCGGAGAGTCGTCTCGGTCATGTCTACGTGTCTCCCGAACCCGTAGGGTCTACACACTTAAGGTTCGGTGACGCTAGGGTTATTAGGAATGCTCGCATGTGATTACCGAATATTGTTCAGAGTCCCGGATAAGATCCCGGACGTCACGAGGAGTTCCGGAATGGTCCGGAGGTGAAGATTTATATATGTGAAGTTGTCATACGGTCACCGGAAAGGTTTGGGGGCATATCGGTATTGTACAGGGGCCACCGGAGGGGTTCCGAGGGTCCACCAGGAGGGGCCACCTCTCTCGGAGGGCCTCATGGGCCAGAGGGCAGGAACCAACCTGGAGGGCTGGGCGCATTCCCCCTTGGGCCCATGCGCCTAGGGTTGGGGGAAACCCTAGTGGGGCGCCTTGCTTGGGGGCAAGCCCCTCCATGGCCGCCGCCCCTCTAGATCTCATCTAGAGGGGCCGCCCTTCCCTTAATCTATTGTAGCGACCAGACCGAATGGATCTAGCGCTACGTGCTCGATGTCATCCTGGATCGAATGTCGACACCACACAAGATTTCAAGGATTTATAGCAGAGTAGCAATCACACACTTATTACATCGTTGTCCACAAGGGAACTTAATACAATAATATGGCTTAAGGCCATCTAATAATAACAGCGGAAGGCTTGGAAGACAAGTGAGTCCATCAACTCCATCGGCATCACCGAGTATAGAACCACGACCTAACACCTTACTCGATGTCCGAAAAGTCCGAACGTGAAAAGTTGCAGCCCGAAAACGGGTCAAGACATGGAATATGCTGGCAATGTAACACATAGAGAACAATGAAGCAACAAGCCTATACTACATGCATATATGGCTGGTGGTAAGGCTCTCTGATTACATTTTTGCATAAAGCTGATTTTTCCCTACATCAAAGGAATAATTTTATTTAACTATCATGGTGGTTGTTAAACATTGAGAATGGTTGACAGCATCCTCAATCCCAATTAAAAAGTACTCATTAAAACCCAATAACTTTATTATTAGAGTAACATGTTGAGATTCACATGATATTCAAGTACTAGATACTCAAGATGTCCATAACCGGGGACACGGCTAATCATGATTAGTTTATACACTCTGCAGAGGTTTGCGCACTTTTCCCCACAAGACTCGATCGCCTCCGCTTGGTTCTCGACTACATGGTGTTTGAGAGACGGATGACCGAGACATAGTCTTTCAGAAGCGCTAGCACCTTACATGTGGGTAGACCGTACCAACCTACATCCCCTACATCAGCTAGCCCACCCGTAAGAGTTCGCACAACTTAGTCAACTACGCCAGAGCCCATAATTGGCTTGTGGCTGCACACGGAAGTTTCCAGTTTGAATAATCTTATGATCCCTTAGAGCACAGGTGGCGGTCCGAAGAAATACAGCAAGTCCTCGATAGAAACCAGTGCCTCAATCCACCCAGATGTGTGTTTAGGTTGCCACCTTAGATAAACCATTAATTAACAATCTCACATCTGTCATGGATATTCACTCACCCAATCCACGCCTACTAGCATAGCATGGCATAATCAAGCAAACGTAGAAGTAACTCCCAAGGTTTCATAAGTAAAACAGGTAATAGGTACTACCTCAAACTACTTCCCATCCCACAATTTAATTAGATCCTAAACATGCAAGTGTTTGAGGGTTTGATCTAATGCATAAAACTGGGTAGTAGAAAAGGCATGATCAAAGTGTTACTTGCCTTGCTGATGATCCATGAGTCCTAGAGATTCAAGTAACAAGCGGCGACTCCGGGTGATCTAACGCAGACAAACAACAAGCATACATGAAGTACTCATATAATGCACAGGAAATCTCGAATAAAAGATATAACCAGATAGTTCAATTTAAGAACCACAGTTGCAAAAGAATCGAATCGAATAAAGCATCGAAAGTCGGAACTCGAGAGAGAACGACTCGGTTTAGCAATCTGAAATTAGGTCAAAATTTCATAGTAGCAAAACTCTGTAAGTAGGGTAGTCGAACGGCGGTTTCAGAACGAAACTCCAGGCGCTTGAATCACTGATTAGATAAACGAGCAAGAAATAAAACAGATTTGAAAATCGGATCGTAAATCGAATCAAAAATAATGGATTAAATCCGATTTAAAAGAAAACGACGAACGGATTAAATAACGGACGTTCGATGCAGAACCAATCCAACGAACGCGTTCATTGAAACGAACGGGTCGGTGAACGCTCACTAAATAAGAAAACCGAAAAATTAAAATCAATCTAGGTTTTTGAAAAAACCGAACATCGCAAAAAAAACCGGCTCGGTCTTTTAGCAAAACCGGATCGGATCGGATCGGGGCGGCGGCTACCTCCGGTGATCGCCGGCGGGGCTCCGGGCGGCGGGCGCGGGGCGGCGGGGTCGGAGGGCGGCGGGCTCCCGGCGCCGGCGAGGGACGGCGGCGGCGGACTCGGCTTGGGGCGGGCGGCAAGGGGTGAGAGAGGGGGGGGCGGTATTTAAGGGGAGAGGGCGGCGGGGTGGCTTGGGGAGGGCAAGCCGGGGAGGCGGGCGGAGCTGGACTCGACGGCGGCGGCTGCCCCGAGCGGGACTTTGGGCGGGCGCGAGGGAGAGTGAGGAGGCGGCGATGCTGGGCCGGGCCTGGCTGGCTGGGCCGGCTGGGCCTTGGCCTAGGGGGGGGGCGGCGCGATTTTTTTTTAAATTAAAACAAAATGAATTAAAAAAATACCAAATGAACTCTGATTTAAATAAAACAAATTTTCCCCGACTCCTAAAAATGAGTCGAACAAAATGAACTTTTAAAAACGGCAAACATGCAATAATTTTTTTAAAATGCTCATTTTTGCCTAAGCAAAGTAAATCTTTCAAAAACCAAATTTGATTTATTTATAAAATCTTCGTTTTTCCTAAATGTTGGGAAAGTCATATTATTCCCTCTCAAAATATTTTTAGGAAAACTTTATGAACATAATTTAAATAAATCCAATGATCCTATTTCCAAAATTTGAGAAATCCCAAATTTGAAAATAATGAAACTTCCAACTCTCTCCGAGGGTCCTTGAGTTGCGCGAAATTTTCTAGGATCGGAAAATGCGAGAAAAATATGATATGCATGATGACCTAATGTATAACATTCCAAATTGAAAATTTGGGATGTTACATCTATAAATAGAGGGGCGAGGGGAGGGCTGCACACAACATCCAAGGCGCAGCCCCTCCCCTCCCCAACACCTCTCCTCCTCCGTTAAGAGCTTGGCGAAGCCCTGCCGAGATCGCCTCTCCACCACCACCACGCCGTCGTGCTGCTGCTGGAGCTCTCTTCCTCAACCTCTCCCTCCTCCTTGCTGGATCAAGGCGCGGGAGACGTCTCCGCTCCGTACGTGTGTTGAACGCGGAGGTGCTGTCCGTTCAGCAATAGGATCATCGTTGATTTGGATCACGTCGAGTACGACTCCCTCAACCCCGTTCTCTTGAACGCTTCCGCTCGCGATCTACAAGGGTATGTAGATGCACTCCTCTCTCTCGTTGCTAGATGAACTCATAGATAGATCTTGGTGAAACCGTAGAATTTTTTTATTTTCTGCAACGTTCCCCAACAGTGGCATCATGAGCTAGGTCTATGCGTAGTTCTCTATTGCACGAGTAGAACACAAATCTGTTGTGGGCGTAGATGTTGTCAACTTTCTTGCCACTACTAGTCTTATTTTGCTTCAGCGGTATTGTGGGATGAGGCGGCCCGGACCGACCTTACACGTATGCTTACGTGAGACAGGTTCCACCAACTGACATGCACTAGTTGCATAAGGTGGCTAGCGGGTGTCTGTCTCTCCCACTTTAGTTGGAGCGGATTCGATTAAAAGGGTCCTTATGAAGGGTAAATAGAATTTGACAAATCACGTTGTGGTTATTCGTAGGTAAGAAAAGGTTCTTGCTAGAACCCTATTGCAGCCACGTAAAAGATGCAACAACAATTAGAGGACGTCTAACTTGTTTTTGCAGCAATTGCTTTGTGATGTGATATGGCCAAAAGTTGTGATGAATGATGAATGATATATTGTGATGTATGAGATCATGTTCTTGTAATAGGAATCACGACTAGCATGTCGATGAGTATGACAACCGGCAGGAGCCATAGGAGTTGTCTTAATTATTGTATGACCTGCGTGTCAATGATTTAACGCCATGTAATTACTTTACTTTATTGTTAAACTGTTAGCCATAGTAGTAGAAGTAATAGTTGGCGAGCAACTTCATGGAGACACGATGATGGAGATCATGGTGTCATGCCGGTGACGAAGATGATCATGGAGCCCCGAAGATGGAGATCAAAGGAGCTATATGATATTGGCCATATCATGTCACTACTATATAATTGCATGTGATGTTTATTATGTTTATGCATCTTGTTTACTTAGAACGGCGGTAGTAAATAAGATGGTCCCTCATAATAATTTCAAGAAAGTGTTCCCCCTAACTGTGCGCCGTTGCTAAAGTTAGTCGTTTCGAAGCACCACATGATGATCGGGTGTGATAGATTCCTACGTTCACATACAACGGGTGTAAGACAGTTTTACACATGCAAAACACTTAGGTTAACTTTACGAGCCTAGCATGTACAGACATGGCCTCGGAACACAGAGACCGAAAGGTCGAACATGAGTCGTATGGAAGATACGATCAACATGGAGATGTTCACCGATGATGACTAGTCCGTCTCACATGATGATCGGACACGGCCTAGTCGACTCGGATCATGTAACACTTAGATGACTAGAGGGATGTCAAATCTGAGTGGGAGTTCATTAAATAATTTGATAAGATGAACTTAATTATCATGAACTTAGTCTAAAATCTTTGCAAAAATGTCTTGTAGATCAAATGGCCAACACTCATGTCAACATGAACTTCAACGCGTTCCTAGAGAAAACCAAGCTGAAAGATGATGGCAGCAACTATACGGATCGGGTCCTAACACGAGGATCATCCTCATAGCTGCCAAGAAAGCATATATCCTAGAAGGACCGCTAGGTGAAGCACCCAGCCCAGAGAACCAAGACGTTATGAACGCTTGGCGATCACGTCGATGATTACTCCCTCGCTCATGCGGCATGCTTTACGACTTAGAACCGGGCTCCAAAAGCGTTTTGAGTAACACGGAGCATATGAGATGTTCGAGGAGCTGAAAATGGTTTTCCAAGCTCATGCCCGGTCGAGAGATATGAAGTATCCGACAAGTTCTATAGTTGTAAGATGGAGGAAAATAGTTACATCGGTGAGCACATACTCAAAATGTAAGGGTTGCACAACCGCTGTCGATTGAATATTAACCTCCCGACGAGGCGGTCATTGACAGAATCCTTCAGTCGCTCCCACCGAGCTACAAGAGCTTTGTGATGAACTACAATATGCAGGGGATGGTGAAAACTATTCCTGAAGTATTTTCAATGCTAAAGTCAGCAGAGGTAGAAATCAAAAAGGAACATCAAGTGTTGATGGTCAATAAAACCACCAAGTTCAAGAAAGGCAAGGGTAAGAAGAACTTCAAGAAGGACGGCAAGGATGTTGCCGCGCCCGGTAAGCCGATTGCCGGGAAGAAGTCAAAGAATGGATCCAAGCCTCGAGACTGAGTGCTTTTATTGCAAAGGAAGGGTCACTGGAAGCGAAACTGCCCCAAATACTTAGCGGACAAGAAGGCCGCAACACTAAAGGTATATGTGATATACATGTAATTGATGTGTACCTTACCATTACTCGTAGTAACTCCTGGGTATTTGATACCGGTGCCATTGCTCATATTTGTAACTCACAGCAGGAGCTGCGGAATAAGCGGAGACTGGCGAAGGACGAGGTGAAGATGTGCGTTGGGAATGGTTCCAAGGTCGATGTGATCGCCGTCGGCACGCTACCTCTACATTTACCCACGGGATTAGTTTTAAACCTTAATAATTGTTATTTAGTGCCAAGTTTGAGCATGAACATTGTATCTGGATCTCGTTTAATACGAGATGGCTACTCATTTAAATCCGAGAATAATTGTTGTTCTATTTATATGAGAGATATGTTTTATGGTCATGCCCCGATGGTCAATGGTTTATTCTTAATGAATCTCGATCGTAATGTTACACATATTTATAGTGTGAATACCAAAAGATGTAAAGTTGATAACGATAGTCCCACATACTTGTGGCAATCGCCGCCTTGGTCACATTGGTGTCAAGCGCATGAAGAAGCTCCATGCTGATGGACTTTTAGAGTCTCTCGATTATGAATCATTTGACACATGCGAACCATGCCTCATGGGCAAAATGAGCAAGACTCCGTTCTCCGGAACAATTGAGCGAGCAACCAACTTATTGGAAATCATACATACTGATGTGTGTGGTCCAATGAGCGTTGAGGCTCGCGGAGGATATCGTTATGTTCTCACTCTCACAGATGACTTAAGTAGATATGGGTATGTCTACTTGATGAAACACAAGTCTGAGACCTTTGAAAAGTTCAAGGAATTTCAGAATGAAGTAGAGAATCAACGTGACCGAAAGATAAAATTCTTACGATCAGATCGTCGAGGAGAATATTTAAGTCACGAATTTGGTACGCACTTAAGAAAATGTGTAATCGTTTCACAACTCACGCCGCGTGGAACACCTCAGCGTAATGGTGTGTCCGAACGTCGTAATCGCACTCTATTGGATATGGTGCGATCTATGATGTCTCTTACCGATTTACCGCTATCATTTTGGGGATACGCTCTAGAGACAGCTACATTCACTTTAAATAGGGCTCCGTCTAAATCCGTTGAGACGACACCGTATGAATTATGGTTTGGGAAGAAACCTAAGCTGTCGTTTCTAAAAGTTTGGGGATGCGATGCTTATGTCAAGAAACTTCAACCTGAAAAGCTTGAACCCAAGTCGGAAATGCGTCTTCATAGGATACCCTAAGGAAACCATTGGGTATACCTCCTACCTTAGATCCGAAGGCAAGATCTTTGTTGCCAAGAACGGATCCTTTACGGAAAAGGAGTTTCTCTCGAAAGGAGTAAGTGGGAGGAAAGTAGAACTCGATGAAGTACTACCTCTTGAACCGGAAAGTAGTGCACCAGGAAAATGTTCTGTGGTGCCTACACCGATCGGAGAGGAAATTAATGATGATGATCAAGGTGCTTAGGATCAAGTTGCTACTAAACTTCAGAGGGTCCACAAGGACACGTTCCACACCAGAGTGGTATGGCAACCCCATCCCGGAAATCATGTTGTTAGACAATGGTGAACCTTCGAACTATGAAGAAGCGATGGCGGGCCCAGATTCCAACAAATGTTTTGAAGCCATGCAATCCGAGATAGAATCCATGTATGAAAACAAAGTATGGACTTTGACAGACTTGCCCGATGATCGGCGAGCGATAGAAAACACATGGATCTTTAAGAAGAAGACGGACGCGGATGGTAATGTTACCATCTATAAAGCACGACTTGTCGCTAAGGGTTATCGGCAAGTTCAAGGGGTTGACTATGATGAGACTTTCTCTCCCGTAGCGAAGCTAAAGTCCGTCTGAATCATGTTAGCAATTGCCGCATACTATGATTATGAGATATGTCAGATGGACGTCAAAACGGCATTCCTTAACGACTATCTTAAGGAAGAACTGTATATGATGCAGCCGGAAGGTTTTGTCGACCCTAAGAATGCTAACAAGGTGTGCAAGCTCCAATGATCCATTTATGGGCTGGTGCAAGCATCTCGGAGTTAGAACATTCGCTTTGATGAGATGATCAAAGCGTTTGGGTTTATGCAGACTTATGGAGAAGCCTGCGTTTACAAGAAAGTGAGTGGGAGCTCTGTAGCATTTCTCATATTATATGTAGATGACATATGATATAGAACTTTTGGACAGCATTAAGGCCTACTTGAATAAGAGTTTTTCAATGAAGGACCTTGGAGAAGTCACATATATTAGGCATCAAGATCTATAGGGATAGATCGAGACGCCTCATAGGTCTTTCACAAAGCACATACCTTGATAAGATATTGAAGAAGTTCAGTATGGATCAGTCCAAGAAAGGGTTCTTGCCTGTATTACAAGGTGTGAGATTGAGCTCGGCTCAATGCCCGACCACGGCAGAAGATAAAGAAGATATGAGTGTCATCCCCTATGCCTCAGCCATAGGTTCTATTATGTATGCCATGCTGTGTACCAGACCAGATGTAAAAACCTTGCCGTAAGTTTGGTAGGAAGGTACCAAAGTAATCCCGGCAAGGAACACTAGACAACGGTCAAGAATATCCTTAAGTACCTGAAAAGGACAAAGGACATGTTTCTTGTTTATGGAGGTGACGAAGAGCTCGTCGTAAATGCTTACATCGATGCTAGCTTCGACACAGATCTGGATGACTCTAAATCACAAACCGGATACGTGTATATGTTGAATCGTGGAGCAGTGAGCTGGTGCAGTTGCAAGCAGAGCATCGTGGCGGGATCTACATGTGAAGCGGAATACATGGCAGCCTCGGAGGCAGCACATGAAGCAATATGGATGAAGGAGTTCATCACCGACCTAGGAGTCATACCCAATGCGCCGGACCTAGGAGTCATACCCAAGGCACATCAAGCGTCGTTTCAACTCCATCCGTGAAAATGTTCAAGATGGAGACATAGATATTTGCAAAGTGCATACGGATCTGAATGTCGCAGATCCGTTGACTAAACCTCTTCATGAGCAAAACACGATCAACACCAAAACTCTATGGGTGTTTGATTCATCACAATGTAACTAGATTATTGACTCTAGTGCAAGTGGGAGACTGTTGGAAATATGCCCTAGAGGCAATAATAAAAGGATTATTATTATATTTCCTTGTTCATGATAATTGTCTTATATTCATGTTATAATTGTATTATCCGGAAATCGTAATACACGTGTGAATACATAGACCACAACATGTCCCTAGTGAGCCTCTAGTTGACTAGCTCGTTGATCAACAGATAGTCATGGTTTCCTGACTATGGACATTGGATGTCTTGATAACGGGATCACATCATTAGGAGAATGATGTGATGGACAAGACCCAATCCTAAGCATAGCACAAGATCGTGTAGTTTGTTTGCTAGAGCTTTTTCAATGTCAAGTATCTTTTCCTTAGACCATGAGATCGTGTAACTCCCGGATACCATAGGAGTGCTTTGGGTGTACCAAACGTCACAATGTAACTGGGTGACTATAAAGGTATACTACGGGTATCTCCGAAAATACCTGTTGGGTTGACATGGATCGAGACTGGGATTTGTCACTCCGTATGACGGAGAGGTATCTCTGGGCCCACTCGGTAATGCATCATCATAATGAGCTCAAAGTGACCAAGTGTCTGGTCACGGGATCATGCATTACGGCATGAGTAAAGTGACTTGCCGGTAACGAGATTGAACGAGGTATTGGGATACCGACGATCGAATCTCGGGCAAGTAACGTACCGACTGACAAAGGGAATTGTATACGGGGTTGCTTGAATCCTCGACATCGTGGTTCATCCGATGAGATCATCGAGGAGCATGTGGGAGCCAACATGGGTATCCAGATCCCGCTGTCTACGTGTCTCCCGAACCCGTAGGGTCTACACACTTAAGGTTCGGTGACGCTAGGGTTATTAGGAAGACTTGTATGTGATTACTGAATGTTGTTCGGAGTCCCGGATAAGATCTCGGACGTCACGAGGAGTTCCGGAATGGTCCGGAGGTGAAGATTTATATATGGGAAGTTGTCATACGGTCACCGGAAAGGTTCGGGGGCATATCGGTATTGTACCGGGGCCACCGGAGGGGTTCCAGGGGTCCACCGGGAGGGGCCACCTCTCTCGGAGGGCCTCATGGGCCGTAGTGGGCAGGGAACCAGCCCCTGGAGGGCTGGGCGCATTCCCCCCCTTGGGCCCATGCGCCTAGGGTTGGGGGGAAACCCTAGTGGGGCGCCCCTTGCTTGGGGGCAAGCCCTCCTTGGCCGCCGCCCCCCTCTAGATCTCATCTAGAGGGGGCCGGCCCCCTTCCCCCTTCCCCTATAAATAGAGGGGCGAGGGGAGGGCTACACACAACATCCAAGGCGCAGCCTCTCCCCTCCCCAACACCTCTCCTCCTCCTCCGGAGTACTGCCTCTCCACCACCACCACGCCGTCGTGCTGCTGCTGGAGCTCTCTTCCTCAACCTCTCCCTCCTCCTTGCTGGATCAAGGCGCGGGAGACGTCTCCGCTCCATATGTGTGTTGAACACGGAGGTGCTGTCCGTTCAGCACTAGGATCATCGGTGATTTGGATCACGTCGAGTACGACTCCCTCAACCCCGTTCTCTTGAACGCTTTCGCTCGTGATCTACAAGGGTATGTAGATGCACTCCTCTCTCTCGTTGCTAGATGAACTCATAGATAGATCTTGGTGAAACCGTAGAAATTTTTTATTTTCTGCAACGTTCCCCAACAGTTGAGGGATAAACTCATGCAATATGATATAAACCCCATCTTGTTATCCTTGATGGCAACAATACAATACGTGCCTTGCTTCCCCTCATCCTTTGGGAAAGGACACCGCAAGATTGAACCCAAAGCTAAGCACTTCTCCCATTGCATGAAAGATCAATCTAGTAGGCCAAACCATACTGATAATTCGAAGAGACTTGCAAAGATAACCAATCATACATAAAAGAATTTAGAGGAGATTCAAATATTGTTCTAGATAATCTTGATCATAAACCCACAATTCATCGGTCTCGACAAACACACCGCAAAAGAAGATTACATCAAATAGATCCCCAAGAGAATCGAGGAGAACTTTGTATTGAGATCCAAAAAGAGAGAAGAAGCCATCTAGCTAATAACTATGGACCCGAAGGTTTGAGGTAAACTACTCACACATCATCGGAGAGGCTATGGTGTTGATGTAGAAGCCCTCCATGATCAATGCCCCCTCCGGTGGAGCGCCGGAAGAGGCCCCAAGATGGGATCTCACTGGTACAGAAGGTTGCGGCGGTGGAAATAGGTTTTTGGCTCTGTATCTGATGTTTCCAGGGTACATGGGTATATATAGGAGGAAGAAGTATGTCGGTGGAGCAACATGGGCCCCACGAGGGTGGAGGGCGCGCCTGGGGGGTGGCGGGTAGGCGCGCCCCATGCCTCGTGCTCTCCTTGTTGATTGCTTTACGTAGACTCCAAGTCCTGTGGATCACGTTTGTTCCAAAAAACACGTTCCCGAAGGTTTCATTCCGTTTGGACTCCGTTTGATATTCTTTTTGTGTGAAACACTGAAATAGGCAAAAACAGCAATTTGGGTTGGGCCTCCGGTTAGTAGATTAGTCCCGAAAATAATATATAAGTGTATAATAAAGCCCATTAAACATCCAAAACAGGATATAATATGCATGGAACAATAAAAAACTATAGATACGTTGGAGACGTATCACCCGCCAGCCCGGACATCCGGCCATCCAGCCCTGACATCCGGCCCCTCACAACATCAATTCCATCCACCGCTTCCTTTCCGCCTAATTTTCATCAAATTTTTACCCGGTGCCCATTTCCACTTCCGCATACCTCCACCACTTCCGCATAGCACCACCATAGACTTTCCGCTACCTCCTCTGACAAATTTTTGTCACGTTTTGCTTTGAGAATTTGAGTTGCGGTTCCCGTGTCCTATTGTGTTTCGGCTATCTAGGTACGGTTCGACATCGACATCACCGCCGCTCATCTTCGCAAAGGATTCGTCAGCAAGAACGGTAACCTCATCTTGGTATCGTGACATCATCCTACATTCTTGGCATTTGCATTGATAACCACTATAGACCATTTTGCGGTAGCTTACCCATCGAGACTAGCCTTTGAGTATTGCCAACAACGTGACTTGTGCAGATTAGTGATCATACTTCCCATAGCATACATACAATATCATCATGTTGCATATATTTGTATCATCTCTTGTGTCACAAAGTTGTCATCGCATATACTCAATTGCTATCTTGGTTTGTGAAGCATTGCAAGAGAAAAGAGCTCAAACACAAAGAGCCAAACAAGCTTTTAAGCAAAAGGGAAAGATAAGCAAAGAGCTTATAAGCAAGAACCATAACATCATACCACATTAAGATTGTCATACTCGATCATCTTGGATCATATCATCGGAATACCATACATATAGAATATTTGGGATAGAATTCGTTGCATTTTTGCTTAGTAGGTTGTGCACAAGTTCGTATCCGCCTATTGTGCAATCGTGCTAGCGTCTCTCTAGTGTTGTGCAACAAGAGCATTTTCGTCGATTCACATTTTGGCTCATTCCTTGGTTGCATGACCCCACTTATCTATTTGCGTGTGTGTTTCCGTGTACCCTATCTTGCTATTGGTCTACTTGGTGCATTTGCAAATTTGCGAATCTTTTCCAACATTATTGAGTCTCACTTACAATTGCATCAAATGTTGTGCCACCATCCTAACCGAGCTCCACTATAAGCTTTTACTTATGTAGGTGTGAGCAACCGACAAGAATTGGTACCAATTGTGCTATTTCCTTGTTACACATTGGAGTGATCTTTGATCCACCTTCAACATCGGTCAAGGTACATTTTGTATAAGTTCTTCTCTTTCTCCCACTCACAAAATTTTGTTTGGAATGATGGATAGGCCAAGTACTTCTACCAACCCACTCTTCCTTGAGCAAGACGACGATCCGAACAACTACGTCACCAAGCTACACCTATTTGGTACACAACGAGCTTTGCATGAAGAGCAACTAGCAATGAGACACCGCATCGACAACCTCGCCACCAACTTGCGACTTTCCGAGCAACGTACAAGAGACAACTTAGACAACAAGCTCAATGAACACAAGCATGAGAATGACGCAAGAATGGACGAGATTCGTGCCTTGTTGGTCAACCGCTCTTCTACCACTTCGTCCTACTCAAGAAGGAGCCGCTCGAGTCGACACTCCGATGACACTATCTTCGGCTCAAGTACCCCGACATCGAACACTCTTCGTCGTGCCGCGCGTCAAGATCGTCAAGCAAACCGCAATCCTCTACATGACACCGACTCTCAAGAGCATCGACACCGTCAAAACCAAGCTATATTCTCGCAAGCACAAGAACGGCAACACCAACGACAACAAGAACAAGAGGAGCGTGCGCGACAACATCGAGATGCACAAGATGCCGAGGCACAACGACAAGACCAACAACTATGTGAAGCTCAAGCACTTGAGGCGCAACATGCCCTTCGTGATTCAAGTCGAGCCGTAGCCAACCGAGGCCGACAAGCTCATGAGCATCAAGAAGCACTTCGTGATGAAGTCCAAGAAAGGATTTATCAATCACGTGTCCATCGTCAAGTTCCTCAAGTTCCCCATCAAGCTCGACAAGATCCTCCACAAGCTCGCCAAGAACATCAAGTTCAACAAGAGCAACACGACAATGGAAATCCTCCAAGACAAGAACAACATGAGGTCGACAACAATCCTCGCCAAGAACAACATGAGATTGTCATTCCTCAACGACATGGGCGTCATCATCCACGACCACACAATGAAGAGCAATGATACGGCAAGCTAAAGTTCACCATGCCCAAGTTCACCGGAAGCAATGACCCCGAAGAGTACATATCATGGGCATTGAAGGTTGACAAAATCTTCCGCTTGCACAACTATGAAGAAGAGAAGAAGATAGCGATGGCATCCCTTGAATTTCAAGACTACATCCTCATTTGGTGGGAACAAGTCATTGAGCGTCGAGAGGCAAGAGGTGAACCACCCATCACTACTTGGGCGCAAATGAAGGATGTCATGAGAGCACGCTTCGTGCCTAAATACTACAACCGCGACCTCTTCAAGAAACTCCAACTACTCAAGCAAGGAACCAAGAGCGTTGAAGAGTACTACAAGGAAATGGAGATTTCCATGATACGAGCCAGTGACACGGAAGATGATGAGCAAACTATGGCACGTTTCTTGAATGGACTCAATTATCCTATCAAGAAGATCGCTGACTTCCAACCATACTCGAACCTCATTGAGCTAGTACATCAAGCTACCAAGGCGGAACGTCAAGTGCAAGATGACCTCAAATATGCCAAGTTCTCATCCAAGTCATATGGTTTCCCCAACTCGCAAGCTTCAACGACTCCTACAACTTCTACCTCAACCAAGCCTCCTACAAGCAACGGCGACAAGTCAAGTTACAAGAAAACTTCGACAACCTCAAATCTTCCTCCTACTACAAGCAACTTCAAGTCGAAAGCTTCATCATCATCTACCCCAACCAATGAGGCCATCAAGACAAGTTCCTTCAAATGCTTCACATGCGGCGGCCGAGGCCACAAGTCCTTCGAGTGTACAAACAAGTGCACCATGATCCTCAACGGTGACGGAACCTATGACTCCATGAGTGAAGAGGAGATGGAAGCCCTTGAGCAAGTGGCCATGCACCGGCGAGTGAACGAAGATGAAGATGATCAAGTCTTTTGTGACGAAGATTCGAGCTCCGCTCTCGTTGTCTCCAAGGTCTTGACTCTTCAACATCAACAAGACGAAGACCAAAGATGCCATATCTTCCACACCAAGGCCGGCATCAATGGAAGGTCCATCAAGGTCATCATCGATGGAGGGAGTTGCCATAACTTAGCAAGTGAAGAACTATGCTCCAAGCTTCAATTGGTCAAGATGAAGCACCCGCACCCCTACAAGGTTCAATGGCTAAGGGACACCGGCACCATCCAAGTTGAGCATAGAGTACAAGTTTCTTTCAAGATCGGAGCTTACGAAGACACTTTGGAATGTGATGTCCTTCCGATGACCGTTTGCCACCTCCTTCTTTGACGACCATGGTGAAAGGATCGATATAGTTGACTAGAGGGGGGGGGGGTGAATAGGCAACTAACAATTTTTAAGCTTTTCTTTACCAATTTAAACTTTGCAATAATAAAGGTTGTCTAGATGTGCAACTAGGTGAACAACCTATATGATGCAATCAACACAAGCACAAGAGCAAGCAAAGATAGAAACACAAATAAGCTTGCACAAGTAAAGGGATAAGATAACCAAGAGTGGAGCCGGTGGAGACGAGGATGTGTTACGAAGTTCCTTCCTTTTGAGGGAAAGTACGTCTCCGTTAGAGCGGTGTGGAGGCACAATGCTCCCCAAGAAGACACTAGGGCCACCGTAATCTCCTCACGCCTCAAGACAATGCAAGAGCCGTGATTCCACTATTGGTGCCCTTGAAGGCGGCAACCGAACCTTTACAAACAAGGTTGGGGCAATCTCCACAACTTAATTGGAGGCTCCCAACAACACCACGAAGCTTCACCACAATGGAATATGGCTCCACGGTGACCTCAACCGTCTAGAGTGCTCAAACACCCAAGAGTAACAAGATCCGCAAGGGATAAGTGGGGGGAATCAAAAGTCTCTTGGTGGAAGTGTAGATCGGGCCCTTGACACCCAATCCCGAGCAAATCAACAAGTTTGATTGGCTAGGGAGAGATCGGGCCAAAATGGAGCTTGGAGCAACAATGGAGCTTAGAGATGGAAGAGGTGGTCAACTAGAGGTAGGAGACACGCCTTTTATACTCAGCAAAAGATCCAACCGTTATCCACTAGTTCAGCTCGCGACACGCCGGTACTATCATTCAAATCGGCAGTATTATCATGAGGCCACGCGGTACTACCGTGGAAGGCCACGATTACCGGCAAAGAAGCAGAGACTGGATCGGCTCGACCGAAAGCGAAGATTACCGCCGCTCAGATTATCACAAGCACCCTTGCGGTACTACCGCAAGGCGTGTAAGCCATACTTTAAGAGCGCGGACGAAATAAATTACATCCGTGCCTGCTTCCGCTGAAAAAGAAACAGTGCGAAAACCCGACGCGGTACTACCGCGCCCGAGGTGCGGTACTACCATGGAGGCGCGGATGTAAAAATTACATCCGCTCCTACTACCGCGACGCAACGGTACGGGGCATGAGGGCCACGGTACTACGGCTCCAAGAGAGCGGTACTACCGTGTCCACTCGCGGTACTACCGCAGAGACGAGCGGTATTACTGCAGGGCGGATGTAAAATTACATCTGCGCTTACTACCGCATCGAGCAGCAGCACAAGGCGAGGGAGTTGCGGTACTACGGCTCACGGGAGCGGTACTACCGTGACCCCCAGCGGTACTATTGGTGCTTATGATACTACCGCTCCTTAGAGCAAGATACTACCGCAAGAACAAAGGCGTCGGATTTATGCACAACTATGACAACGGGAAGAAGCTCCAAAGTGCAAGGAAAGGAAGGACAAGTGTACGTGTTGATTCCACCCAAACCTTTCCGACGCGGACCCCCTCTTAATAGTACAACTCTCCTACGACTCAAATCCACCAAAAAGAAACGTAGAACGACGCCGTCTTCAATAGTCTCCGAGGGGCACCAAATCGTCTCGTGCCTAGTGATGAAACATCTGAGAAACTCAAGGCATGCGATGAGTCCGCAAAAGTATCGTCATCAATCACTAAAACACTTAAAGAATAAATATGCCCTTACAATCTCCCCCTTTTTGGTGGATTGATGACAATACGGGATTTGCACAAAGATACGATAATATTGAGCAAGGGCAAACCCCTCCTCTCCAAAATATAGACGGGCTCCCCTAGATGTGTGCACTCTGGATGAATGCTTTGGACTGCATAGCACACATACTAGGATCACCACTCCCCCTATATTTTAGAGACAAAGGCACGAAGAATAATATCTAAGCAACATATAACACAATATAACACAAGCTCGCTAAGATAGATAGAGTGCATATGTCTTACACCATATGAAGGAAAAGCAACTAAAACGAGGTTCAAACGAAGTTCAACCGAGAACACAATAAACACACCAAACACGAACACGACACAAGACTCGCAAATCCCTACACTCTCTCCCCCTTTGGCATCGACACGCCAAAAAGGCAAAGAGGACACCTACACACAAGCGGTGGCTCAAGCAGCAGGGAACTCATCCCAACCCTCTTCGTCAGACTCCTCGGTAGCAGGGATGGACTCCTCGACGTCCTCCTCAGAATCAGTCCACCTGTAGCCTTGCTTCTCCATCCACTCGGCCTCTGGACTGATACGCTCCTCAGACCCGCCAGACACATCCTCACCATATAGCTGCAAGATCTTCCTGTCCCGGCAACGACTCGCCTTGGATGCCACGTGAGTCCTGTACTGCCCCTTGGCTTGCATGCAGAAAAGAGTCTTCATCTTGTCCTTCAGCTTTTCTTGGCCCATGAAGGCATAGAGGAGCTCTGGGAAGGCCTAGCAGCATGGCCCTCAGCAACATTCTCGGCGCCAGCATCCTCCTCACCAACAGCAACCCTAGCAGCAGACGCCTCGGCACGAGTAGTAGTGTTGGCCCAGTTGGGTTTGACACGCAAACAGATGGAATCATGGTGAATCCAGTCAGGGGCAAGGAACTCCTCACCAGGGAACATCTTCTCCCAAGTCCTCGAGATCAGCAGAAATAGATAAGGCCCGTAGATAGGCACTTTGTAGTTGAATGCCGCAAACCGAAGCTCACACCACATGATGTGTGAGACATCAAGTGGCTGAGTCTGAGACAAACGAGCCTCCTCGCAGATGAGCATCATATCCACCATATAGGCATGAACCTTGTCCTTGTCACCAATGCGAGGGAACAAAGAGTTGCGGAAGATGCGTTACATGATATCCAGAAAAGAGTTGAGCACCAACCCTATCTTGCCACTTGGAAGCGTCTTCTCAACATAGTACGGTGCAAGCTTGTCCTTGTTGGCAGAATCAGAGTTGGCATGGGGGCGAACACCCACGGGAGTGTCGAGCCCGTCATCAGGTACCTGGAGCAAATCCATGAACTCCTTCCAGGTAGCGATCGACCACGGCCATTGGACATCCAGGTCATCCTCCTCTCCTCATCGGGGTGAAAGTAAACCGAGGCAAAGAAAGACAGATAAGCTCAGGATCATAGTCAAGGTGAAAGGATATCACATGCTCAATGCCAAACTGCTCCACCAAGTCCAGAGCCTCTCCAAAGTAGGCACGGAACTTGCCTTCCTCAAGTGATGCATGTCAATCCATTTCACATCCACATAGGTATTCTGCTTGTTCTTGATGACATCCAGATAGATGTTGGTTTGTTGCTTGTTCCAAAACAGCTCACAACCCCTGACAGAGGAACGAGGGGTCACGTACGGGTGAATCTGCCTGAGACGGACGTAGTCAGATTGGGGCATCTCATCCATGCCCTTGGCGGGCTCCTTGAACTTGCTAGCAGTAGTCTTCACATTGCGCTTGGGGGCAGAGGAGCCCTCTGGTGCGTCACCTGGGTTGCGCAGACGCTTGGAACCAGTGTCACGACTGGGATTGGAACGGCGAGAGCCACCACCTGAGACACACACGCAAAACACCAACGAACACGAAGAGGATCAATGCAAAGACCACAACAAAGCACAACAAACACATAGGAAATATACATGAAGGTTGGCCAGCGTTAGATGTGAGCTACGGTAGGACTGCCAGTGTCTGCGGTACTAAAAATTAATCTTGCTCCAAGTCATGGTAGTACTGGTGCTAGGTCACGCAGTACCGTGGTTGGAGCGATAGTAAGGTTCTAGTGCCAGCAGGCGCTGTAGTACCGCGCCAGAGGGGCGGTAGTACCGTGCGAGCGGTAGTACCGCGCCCGACGGGCGGTAGTACCGCGTCGCTCAGATCCGAACGGCAGTTCGAAACTGAAAAGACCCGCGAAACAACGGCAGTGCTATGGTGATCAGATCCCGCGCAAGACAACAAAACAAGTATAATTCCTATGCAAGGCTACTCTCCTTCATCCTATTCTTGCAAAGAGAAAGCCTACGAATCTCTAGAACATCCAAGTCTCCCCAACAACCTAAAGACAAAGAACGCAATAAAGCGAGAAAGGATTGGGGAAAACACGGGTCCATAGCAAGAGCACGTGGTGGGGAAGGATCCCACCGGACGGAATCACGGGAGGGCAGCCGGAGGAGGCGATCCGGCGACGAACGCCGGCTCCTATCTTGAGCGGGAGAGAGAGAGATGAGACGACGTGGGAGGAATTGCGAATGGGTATGGGGGAGTTAGAACTCCACCTTCCCGTACTTATCCCCACGCGCCAAAGATGGCGCGGTAGTACCGCAGGTCATTGCGGTAGTACCGCTCGGGCGGAAGTACCGCACCGGAGCGATAGTACCCCTCACCCAGGCGGCAGTAAAAAATTACTGCCGCGTGAAACGATAGTACCGTGCTCCCACATGCGGTAGTACCGTGGTTGGCCGCGGTAGTACCGTAGCCGACCGCGGTAGTACCGCGAGCTCAAGACACCCCCGGTTTCAACACAAAAGAAAAGGTCTTTGCACAGAAACTTTTCACACAAAAGAAGCCACAAGCACACGCACAAACCAAAGGCAGAAAGACAACAAGAGAACACCAAGCGAAACAACCTCTCAAAAGGAGAGGGCGGTGGCCGAAGCCACCTATGTTTGAGTTAGATGGTATGGCACCGCGAAGAATTATCCTTGGGCCCATGACCAAAACTCGTCTTTGAAGCACAAGTACCATCAAAAATGGCTAATGTGAAAGATTTGATCTATTTATGCATGATAAGGGGGAGGGAGAGTTCATTGAGAGAACAACACTCCCCCTTTGTCCATGCCTACACCTAACCTAGACAACAAGATGAGTGTGGTGGGGGGTGCACGGGTTCAAGTCACATTGCTCAAATCAATGATATTTAGCTCATGCCTTAACTCGCGAAATCTTGCTTCATCCAAGGGCTTCGTGAAAATATCTGCAAGGTTATCATGAGTTTTGACATACTTGAGCTCGATTTCCCCTCACCTAATGTGATCCCAGATGAAGTGATACCGAATCTCGATGTGCTTCGTCTTGAAGTGTTGCACCGGGTTGAGAGAAATCTTGATGGCACTTTCATTATCACACCAAAGAGGCACTTTGTCACAAATGACACCGTACTCCTTTAAAGTTTGCCTCATCCATAGGAGTTGAGCACAACAACTACCGGCCGCCACATATTCCACTTGATTGGGACGAGAGACACACAAATTTGCTTCTTGGAAGACCAACTTACCAAAGAGCAACCAAGAAATTGGCACCCTCCAGAAGTGGACTTCCTATCCACTTTGTCTCCCGCCCAATCGGAATACGTAAACCCTTCAAGCTTGAAGTTTGCTCCTCTTGGGTACCATAAGCCAAAGTTTGGGGTATGAGCCAAATATCGAAAGATTCGCTTGATCGCCACATAGTGGCTTTCCTTCGGTGCAGCTTGAAACCGTGCACACATTCCCACACTCAACATGATATCCGGTCTAGATGCACAAAGGTAAAGCAAGGAGCCAATCATGGAGCGATATACCTTTTGATCCACCGCTTTACCATTGGGATCAATGTCAAGTTGGCACTTGGTAGGCATTGGTGTAGTAGCCGGCTTGACATCACTTAGCTTGAATCTTTTGAGAATGTCTTGAGTGTATTTGGCTTGGTTGATGAAGGTTCCTTCTCTTCTTTGTTTGATATCGAAACCAAGGAAGAACTTCAACTCTCCCATAGAAGACATCTTGAACTTGGAGGTCATGAGAGCGGCAAATTCCTCATTGAAAGCTTTGTTAGGGGAACCAAAGATAATATCATCAACATATAGTTGGCATACAAACAACTCCCCATTGACCTTCTTAGTAAAAGAGTGGGGTAGATTTGCCCCACTTCAAAACCACGATCTTGTAACAACTCGGTAAGGTGGTCATACCACGCATACGTGGGGCTAGTTTAAGGCCATAGAGTGCCTTATCGAGTTGATACACATGATCCGGGAAGTAGGGGTCCTCGAACCCGGGGGGTTTCTTGACATAGACCAACTCATTAATAGGACCATTAAGAAAAGCACTTTTCACATCCATTTGTTGCAACTTAAAGTTGTGATGGGCAGCATAAGCAATCAACAAACAAGTGGATTCAAGACGAGCAACGGGAGCAAAGGTTTCACCGTAGTCGATACCCTCGACTTGGGAGTAGCCTTGTGCTACCAATCTTGCCTTGTTGGGAATGATGTTCCCATGAGCATCTTGCTTGTTCTTGAAGATCCACTTGGTTCCAATGACGTTGTGGTTCCCCGATGGCCTTGGCACCAATCTCCACACCTTGTTGTACTCGAAATTGTTGAGTTCTTCATGCATGGCATTGAGCCAATCCGAGTCTTCGAGCGCCTCATAGACCTTTTGGGGTTCAACACAAGAGACAAACGCGTGATGTTCACAATAGTTTGCCAATTGTCTACGAGTGCTTACCCCTTTCATTAGGCTTCCAACCACATTCTCCATGAGATGGCCTTTGGTGGTAAGTTTGGATGCAATCTTGGCGGCACGACACTCTAATTCTTCCTCGGAGGTGAGATGAGGAGGGGTCACTTGATCATCTTGAGCGCCGTCTTGAACATGTTCTTGATCTTGAGCATGCTCGGGGAAGATAACTCGACCTTGGGCATCATTTGGTGTGTCACCATCCACATGAGCACGATCATGCACTTGGTCTTGTTCATGAGGTTGAGGGCCTTCACTTTGTTCTTGAAGGCGTGTGGGCCTTGAGTTGGTGATGGCTCCACTTGAGTGGAGCATTGTCCTTCTCCTTCGCCACAAGGGGTTCCTCAACGGGTAGGATAAAACCAACACCCATTATTCTTATGGCTTGAGGAGGAATTTCATCACCTACATCACAAGTGCCACTTTGCTCCACTTGGGAGCCGTTATTCTCATCAAACTCCATGTTACATGTCTCCTCAATAAGTCCCGTGGATTTATTGAGGACACGGTAAGCATGAGAGTTTGTAGCATAACCAACAAATATGCCCTCATAAGCTCTAGCTTCGAATTTAGACAAACGAACACCTTTCTTGAGAATGAAACACTTACACCCGAACACCCGGAAATACTTGAGATTGGGCTTGTTGCGGTGAGTATCTCATAAGGAGTCTTGTTCAAGCCTTTGCGGAGATAGAGCCGATTGGATGCATGACATGCGGTGTTGATGGCTTCGGCCCAAAAGTTGTATGGAGACTTGAACTCCGCCATCATGGTCCTTGCCGCATCCATCAACGTCCGGTTCTTCCTCTCTGCAACACCATTTTGTTGAGGGGTATATGGTGCCAAATATTGATGCTTGATCCCCTCTTCACTAAGAAACTCATCCAAGGTGTAGTTCTTGAACTCGGTGCCGTTGTCACTTCTTATTGTCAAGATCTTTGCATTATGTTGACGTTGAGCTTCATTTGCAAAGTCAATGACAGTTTGTTGAGTCTCACTCTTCCTCTTGAAGAAGTATACCCAAGTGTATCTTGAATAATCATCCACAATCACCAAGCAATACTTTATACCCCCAAGACTATCAAAGGATGGAGGTCCAAAGAGGTCCATGTGCAGGAGCTCCAAGGGTCTCTTCGAGTAGATGATAGTCGTGGGAGGATGAGCCGTTTCATGAAGCTTTCCTTCGATACAAGCACCGCAAGCACGATCTTTAGCAAAACTAACATTTGTTAGTCCACGGACATGGTCCCCCTTGAGAAGACTTTGCAAAGATCTCATATTGACGTGGGCTAAACGGCGATGCCAAAGCCATCCCACGTCAACTTTAGCCATTAGGCATGTCGCGGTCTTAGTGGGTCGCTCCGAAAAGTTTATCACATAAAGACCATTCTCGACATGCCCAACAAAGGCTACTTTAAGAGTCTTGCTCCACAAGAGGGCCACGGTATCAATGTTAAAGAAGGTGGCAAAGCCCATGAGTGCAAGTTGACGAACGGAAAGCAAATTGTATGCAAGGGACTCAACAAGCATGACTTTCTCGATCGTTAGATCAGGAGAACCGACAACCTTCCCAAGACCCAATACCTTAGAATGTGAGGCATCACCCCACTCGACATTGGTGGGCATAGATGGGATCTTTTGCACGTCCACCACCAAGTCCTTGCTCCCAGTCATATGATTCGTTGCTCCACTATCGAGCAACCATGATCCCCCACCGAAAGCAAACACCTACAAGAAATCAATGCTTGGTTTTAGGTACCCATTTAGTAATGGGTCCTTTGATGTTAGTAACGAGGGTCTTAGGAACCCAAATAGACCATTCAATGTACTCATAAGAAGAACCAACAAATTTAGCATAAACATGCCCAACACAAGCACGGCACAACACATATGAGGGGTTAAAGTCACGGCTATGTTCAAGGGGTGACGTTGTCCTTCTTGGCATTGCCACCCTTTGCATGGTTCTTCTTCTTCTTGGAAGCACCCTCTCCCTCCCTCACAAAAGTTTGCTTGAGAGGAGGAGGTTGCTTGGTCTTGTCATTCTTCTTCTTGCTCTTGGGCTTGGGCGCGAACCCAATCCCCTCCTTGGCCACAACTTCCTTTTGATTACTCAAGAGGTCGTTAAGGTTCTTCTCACCTTGTATGCATGTGACAAGCCCCTTTTCAAGTTGCTCCTTCAACTTAGCATTCTCCTCAACAAGATGCACATGCTCACAACAAGGGTTAGTAGCATTTGCATTATCAATCAATATCATATGAGGAAAGGTGGCTTTCTCCTTGGTTAGCTTCACTTGGAGTTGATCATGAGACTCTTTGAGACTAGCATGAGCACCCTTCAAGACTTTGTGAGCCTTGTCGAGAATGTCAAACTCCTCGTTGAGTCTAGCAAGATCAACTCCAAGCTTTTCCTTCTCGGAGCTAAGCACACGAGACACAACAAGAGCATGCTCAAGGTCTTTCTTTAATTTAGCATGATCATCGTTGTATGACTCCTCAAGAGCCAAACGAAGACCACGCTCTTCCTCAAGAGCATTGGAAAGATCCGAAATCTCATCGGCATAGTCACGACTATGCCCTTCCATCTTAGAGATGGTTTCTTCATGAGCCTCGATCATGACATTGGCTTCACCAAGTTGTTCCAAGAGAGCAACGAAGTGCTTCTTGCCCTTGAGTTTACCCATAAAGATCTCAAACTCATTCTCCTCCACATTAATCCCCTCATGTTCATCAATGCAATCCGTCAAAGAAGAATGATTGATGATGGTAGTTTTGATGTTGGGGGTTACCTTGTTGGTGGCTTTAGCCATGAGGCACTTGGCGGTGATGCTTTCATTGGGTGAATCGAAGAGAGACACCCGAGGAGTCATTGCAATGGCAACGGAGGCCATGGCAACCGACTCACCATCTTCATCATCTTCATCATCATCATCCTCATTGTACTCTTCTTGAACCACCAAGGCTTTGTGAGGAGCTTTCTTGGTGAAGTTGCTCTTGTTGGGGAAAGACTTGGCCTTGTCCTTACGGATGAGCTTGCCACCATTGTCTTCCCTCTTCTCATATGGGCACTCCGCAACAAAGTGACTCACATTGCCACAATTGAAGCAAGTCCTCACTCGTTGCTTGCCCTTGCGCCACTTGAGTTGCTCTTGTTGAAGTTGGGCCTTGAGTTCTTCTTGCTCCAAAATTGCCTTGAAGCAAGGGCCATGCGTTCATGATAGTCATACTTCGTATCTTCGAGGTTGCTCTCTTCTTCTTCCTCCTCTCCATCTTCTTCGAAACAAATCTTGGCCTTCAAAGCGAGGTTGGGCTTCTTTGCTCTTTGGGAGTGAAGCACCGCATTGTCGGCGGTCTTGTCCAATATGCTCATAGCCACAAACTCATCCAACACATCAATTTAGGATAGGGTGTGGAAGTCCGGCCGTTGACGGATGACGGAGGACATGGCTTTGTGGTAGGGCATCATTGCCTTGAGGAATTTGCGCTTGATCCAGTTGTCATCCGTGTCCTTACTTCCATGATCCCGGAGGAGACTGCAAGCTTGGTTACTCTCCGATAGAGCTCACGAGGTTCTTCTTCTTCTTTCATTGCAAACTCATCAGCTTCATCTTGGACCACTTCATAATTGGAACGTTGAATGCTTGCGCTTCCTCGATAAAGGGAAACCACCTTGAGCCAAGCATCTTTGGCAAGGGAAGAGGGCCGGAGATGAGGGAGGTCTTCGGGAAGGATTGCTTCTTGGATGATGAAGAGAGCATTCTCATTGAATTGATGGTCCACGACTTCTCTAGGAGAGAAGTTGCTCGAATCATCTTGGATAGAAACCTTCTTCAATGATTCTCCAAAGGTTAGTGTTCACATGATTTAAATGACGCTTAAAGCGATAAACCCAAGAATCAAAATCCTCCTTTTTATCAATCTTAGGTGGTGGACCGGCATGATTCAAATAAGTGGAAGGAATCGGTCCACCATAAACAGGAGGAGGTTGCACATGGGCGAAGATGCGGTGCCATTCTTACCACTAGACGATGGGGCTTTCTCACTAGTAGCTTCCCCCTTATCGGAGTTAGCATCCGCTCCCGTGTTGGCGGGATCACCCACTTTCACGGGTGCGGTGGAAAGTTTAAGCCCTTCTAGGAATTCCTTAAACATGTCCTTGACCTCAGCCATCATGGAGGTTTTCAATGTGTCCAACAGCACATTGAATTCCTCACGAGAGATCGAGGTACCCCCATCTCCCGTAGATGATATCGGATTCGCACCGGAGTGCTCCCCCACATCATCTACGACGTCGACCATACTCTTCGGACGATAAAGTCCTTAAAAAGAGACGAGGCTCTGATACCAATTGAAAGGATCGATATAGTTGACTAGAGGGGGGGGGGGGTGAATAGGCAACTAACAATTTTAACCTTTTAATTACCAATATAAACTTCGCAAAAATAAAGGTTGTCTAGATGTGCAACTAGGTGAACAACCGATATGATGCAATCAACACAAGCACAAGAGCAAGCAAAGATAGAAACACAAATAAGCTTGCACAAGTAAAGGGATAAGATAACCAAGAGTGGAGCCGGTGGAGACGAGGATGTGTTACCGAAGTTCCTTCCTTTTGAGGGGAAGTACGTCTCTGTTAGAGCGGTGTGGAGGCACAATGCTCCCCAAGAAGACACTAGGGCCACCGTAATCTCCTCACGCCTCGCACAATGCAAGAGCCGTGATTCCACTATTGGTGCCCTTGAAGGCGGCAACCGAACCTTTACAAACAAGGTTGGGGCAATCTCCACAACTTAATTGGAGGCTCCCAACAACACCACGAAGCTTCACCACAATGGAATATGGCTCCACGGTGACCTCAACCGTCTAGGGTGCTCAAACACCCAAGAGTAACAAGATCCGCAAGGGATAAGTGGGGGGAATCAAAAGTATCTTGGTGGAAGTGTAGATCGGGCCCGTGACACCCAATCCCGAGCAAATCAACAAGTTTGATTGGCTAGGGAGAGAGATCGGGCCAAAATGGAGCTTGGAGCAACAATGGAGCTTAGAGATGGAAGAGGTGGTCAACTAGAGGTAGGAGACACGCCTTTTATACTGCAGCAAAGATCCAACCGTTATCCACTAGTTCAGCTCAGCGACACGGTACTACCGCTGAAATCGGCGGTACTACCGCGCGGCCACGCGGTACTACCGTGGAAGGCCACGGTACTACCTTGGCAGCAGCAGAGACTGGATCGACTGGCTCGACCGAAGCAAGATTACCACTCACTGCGGTACTATCGCACACCCTTGCGGTACTACCGCAAGGTAAGCTTACAGCCTACGAAGAGCGCTGGACGAAATAAATTACATCCGTGTTTACTTCCAAAAAAGAAACAGTGCGAAAACCCGACGCGGTACTACCGCGCCCGAGGTGCGGTACTACCGTGGAGGCGCGGATGTAAAAATTACATCCGCTCCTACTACCGCGACGCAACGGTACGGGGCATGAGGGCCACGGTACTACGGCTCCAAGAGAGCGGTACTACCGTGTCCACTCGCGGTACTACCGCGCAGGACGAGCGGTACTACCGTGTGGGCGCGGATGTAAAAAATTACATCCGCGCCTACTACCGTACCGAAGCAGCACAAGGCGTAGGAGTTGCGGTACTACGGCTCCTGGGGAGCGGTACTACTGCTGGTGCTTGCGGTACTACCGCTCCTTAGAGAAGTACTACCGCAAGAACAGTGGCCGTCGGATTTATGCACAACTATGACAATGGGAAGAAGCTCCAAAGTGCAAGGAAAGGAAGGACAAGTGTACGTGTTGATTCCACCGAAACCTTTCCGACGCGGACCCCCTCTTAATAGTACGGCTCTCCTACGACTCAAATCCACCAAAAAGAAACGTAGAACGCCGCCGTCTTCAACAGTCTCCGAGGGGCACCAAATCGTCTCGTGCCTAGTGATGAAACATCTGAGAAACTCAAGGCATACGATTAGTCCACAAAAGTATCGTCATCAATCACCAAAACACTTAAAGGATAAATATGCCCTTACACATGGCAATTAGACCGAGGTGTCATCCACAATGGGCGTACAAATCATTATAGCTTCAAGATGAAAGGAAAGGAGTATGTGCTACGACCTATGTCTCCAAGCCAAGTGATCGCCGACAAGGAAGCCCCATCGTGGAGAGAATAGTGAGAGAGCGAACCACCAAAAAGAGAGTGAGCGCCACAAGCCCAAATTGAGTGCCTCCACGATGCGCGACAAGAAGAACTTAGTCGTATTGGCCACCAAACGTGATATGAGAGAAGTGTGTGAGAACCCATCAAGTGTTATGCACTATGTTCTTTTGTGCAAGGACGACACACCAAAAACTAACACCTCTCACAACCTATCTTTGGTGTTATCTTCTCTATTGCAGGAATTCCAAGATGGTTTCCCCGACGAGCTACCTCCAGGTCTACTTCCACTACGAGGTATCGAGCACCGCATCGACCTCATCCCCGGAGCGCCACTTCCAAACAATGCTCCCTACCGAGTCAACCCCGAAGAAACCAAAGAAATACAAAGGCAAGTAAAACATCTCAGAGATCATGGACATGTGCGTGAAAGTTTGAGTCATTGTGCCATACCGGTCATTCTTGTGCCAAAAAGAGACGGTAGCTTTCGCATGTGTTCCGATTGTAGACCTATCAATGCTATCACCGTTTGTTATAGGTACCCCATTCCACGCCTTGATGATATGCTTGATGAGCTTAGTGGTGCCACTATTTTTTCCAAAATCAATCTCAAAAGTGGTTACTATCAAATCCGCATACAAGAGGGTGATGAACGGAAAAACGCTTTCAAAACTAAGTTTGGTTTGTATGAGTGGTTAGTCATGCCTATGGGTTTATCCGAAGCACCCGGTACTTTCATGCGTTTTATGCATTATGTGTTTCGCCCTTACATTGGTGAGTTTGTTGTGGTCTACTTCGACGATATCCTTGTTTTTAGCAAATATCTCAAAGAGCATGTCACCCACCTTCGCACCGTGCTCCAAACTCTTCAAAAAGAGCGTCTTTATGCTAATATGGAAAAATGCCTTTTTGGCGTTGATAAGCTTGTTTTCTTGGGTTTTGTAGTATCTTCCAAGGGTGTTCATGTTGATGAATCTAAGATCAATGCTATTAAAACTTGGCCCCAACCAACCAATTTGCAACAAGTGCATAGTTTCCTTGGTTTAGCCGGTTTCTACCATCGATTTGTGAAGGAATTTAGCACTATTGTGTCTCATTTGCATGCTTTGAGCAAGAAGAATGCACCCTTTGTTTGGGGACCATCGCAAGATAGCGCTTTCAATGAGCTTAAGAATTTGCTTACTCATGCTCCCGTGCTTGCATTACCCAACTTTGACAAACCCTTTGAAATTCATTGCGATGCTAGTGGTAATGGCATAGGCGGTGTGTTAACGCAAGAGAAGCGCCCCATAGCATATTTTAGTGAGAAACTCTCCGGAGTGCAACTCAATTACCCCATATATGACAAAGAGCTATATGCTTTAGTGCGAGTTTTGCATGAATGGGAACATTACCTTCGCCCTCATGAATTTATCATCCATACCGATCATGAAACACTTAAATATCTCAAGGGTCAAACTAAGTTGAACAAGCGTCATGCTAAATGGAGTGAGTTTATTGAGTCATTTCCTTATGTCATCAAGTATATCAAAGGAAAACAAAATGTTGTGGCGGATGCACTTTCCCGTATATGCATGTTTGTTACTCAACTTGAATTGAATGTCATTGGCTTTGTGGACATAAAAGACTTGTATGAGCATGATCCTACTTTTGCTATTCCTTATGCCAAGTGTTTGACGCATACATCTTGGGAACGCTATTGCATCAAAGATGGTTATCTTACGAAAGCTAACAAGCTATGCATCCCCGAGTCTTCTCTTCGATTGTTGCTTCTGCAAGAATCTCATGGCGGAGGACTCATGGGACACTTTGGACGCGACAAGACATTTGCTACGCTCTCAAAGAACTATTTTTGGCCCAAGATGTTTCGCAACGTCAACTGATGACCCACAAGTATAGGGGATCTATCGTAGTCCTTTCGATAAGTAAGAGTGTCGAACCCAACAAGGAGCAGAAGGAAATGATAAGCGGTTTTCAGCAAGGTATTATCTGCAAGTACTGAAATAAGTGGCAACAGGTAGTTTTGTGATAAGATAAATTGTAACGAGCAACAAGTAACAAGAGTAAATAAAGTGCAGCAAGGTGGCCCAATCCTTTTTTGTAGCAAAGGACAAGCCTGGACAAACTCTTATAATAGGAAAAGCGCTCCGAGGACACATGGGAATATCGTCAAGCTAGCTTTCATCACGCTCATATGATTCGCGTCGGTACTTTAATAATTTGATATGTAGGTGGACGGTGCTTGGGTGCTATTCTTACTTGAACAAGCATCCCACTTATGATTAACCTCTATTGCAAGCATCCGCAACTACAACAAAAGTATTAAGGTAAACCTAACCATAGCATGAAACATATGGATCCAAATCAGCCCTTACGAAACAACGCATAAACTAGGGTTTAAGCTTCGTCACTTTAGCAACCCATCATCTACTTATTACTTCCCAATGACTTCCTATAGGCCCAAATAATGGTGAAGTGTTATGTAGTCGACGTTCACATAACACCACTAGAGGCTAGACAACATACATCTCATCAAAATATCGAACGAATACCAAATTCACATGACTACTAATAGCAAGACTTCTCCCTTGTCCTCGGGAACAAACGTAACTACTCACAAAGCATATTCATGTTCATAATCAGAGGGGTAATAATATGCATAAAGGATCTGAACATATGATCTTCCACCAAATAAACCAACTAGCATCAACTACAAGGAGTAATCAACACTGCTAGCAACCTACTAGCACCAATCCGGACTTGGGGACAAGAATTGGATACAAGAGATGAACTAGGGTTTGGAGATGAGATGGTGCTGGTGAAGATGTTGATGGAGATTGCCCTCTCCCGATGAGAGGAGCGTTGGTGATGACGATGGTGATGATTTCCCCCTCCCGGAGGGAAGTGTCCCCGGCAGAACAGCTCTGCCGGAGCCCTAGATTGGTTCCGCCAAGGTTCTGCCTCGTGGCGGCGGAGTCTCGTCCCAAAAGGTTGCTTAATGTTTTTTTCTTGACGAAAGACTTCATATAGGAGAAGATGGGCGTCGGAGAGCCAGCAGGGGGCCCACGAGGTAGGGGGCGCGCCCTAGGGGGGGGGGCGCCCCCACCCTCATGAGCAGGGTGTGGGCCCCTGGCCTTCATCTTTGGCGATGATTTTTCTTTATTTATTTTAAGATATTCCGTGGAGTTTCAGGACTTTTGGAGTTGCGCAGAGTAGGTCTCCAATATTTTCTCCTTTTCCAGCCCAGAATTCCAGCTGCCGACATTCTCCCTCTTCATGTAAACCTTGTAAAATAAAAGAGAAAAGCCATAAGTATTGTGACATAATGTGAAATAATAGCCCATAATGCGATAAATATCGATATAAAAGCATGATGCAAAATGGACGTATCAAATCCCCCAAGCTTAGACCTCGCTTGTCCTCAAGCGAAAAGCCGATAACAATAAATATGTCCTCATGTTTAGAGGTAGAGGCGTCGATAAAAATAAAATATGGACATGAAGGCATCATGATTGTTCTCATAACAGCAACACAAATAGATTTTGTCATATGATTACTTATGTTCAAGTGATGATATTTTCACAATGCAAAAGTATGAATCAGAAACCTTATTGAGCACCAACAAATTATAACCTCAGTCATTGAAGCAATTGCAATTTATCATAACATCGGGAAGAGTCTATGTCAGAGCTTAAAAGCAAGTCCACATACTCAACTATCATTTAGTCCTTCATAATTGCTAACACTCACGCAATACTTATGGTTACGGAGTTTTAGTCAGACACAGAGAAAGATAGGGGCTTATAGTTTTGCCCCACAACATTTTACCTCAAGGGTAATGTCAACAATAATAATGCATGCTCACCTACATCCAATTAGATAGATATATCATGTTCTTTCCAACATGCTGGGCTTGCCAAAGGATAAAATGAAAGAGGAAAGGTGAAGATCACCGTGACTCTTGCATAAGGTAGAGGATAATAATAAAAGATAGGCCCTTCGCAGAGGGAAGCAGAGGTTGCCATGCGCTTTATGGTTGGATGCACAAAATCTCGATGCGAAAGAACGTCACTTTATATTGCCCCTTGTGATATGAACCTTTATTATGCAGTCCGTCGCTTTTATTACTTCCACATCACAAGATTGTATAAAGCTTATTTCTCCCACACCAATCAATCATACATGTTTAGAGCAATTTTTATTGCTTTGCACCGATGACAACTTACTTGAAGGATCTTACTCAATCCATAGGAAGATATGGTGGACTCTCATGGCTAAACTGATTTAAGGGTATTTGGAAGCACAAGTAGTATCTCTACTTGGTGCTGAGAATTTTGGCTAGCATGAGGGGGAAAGGCAAGCTCAACATGTTAGAGGATCCATGACAACATACTTTATCTCAGATATAAGAAAACATAACTCATTATGTTGTCTTCCTTGTCCAACATCAACTCTTTAGCATGTCATATTTTAATGAGTGCTCCCAATCATAAAAGATGTCAATGATAATATATCTATATGTGAAACCTCTCTTTCCTTATTACTTCCTATTAATTGCAACGATGACCAAAGCTATATTTGCCAACTCCCAAAAACTTTTAATCATCATACTCTTTCTATGTGAAGTCATTACTCTCAATAAGATCAATATGAACTCTTTGTTTTCTTTTTATTCTTTTTCTTCTTTCTTTTCTTTTTTTCACCCAAGATCATGGCAAAATAATCAAGCCCTTGACTCAACTAACTTTATTATATATATAGCTCACGGACTCGACTACATAGAGAGATCATAAAGCAAAACTCAAAACTAGATCATGCCATAAAATTCATTCTACTAGATCAAGATACTACTAAAAGGATCGAACTAAGAAAACGGTAAAGATAGGAGTTGTGATGGTGATACGATACCGGGGCACCTCCCCCAAGCTTGGCAGTTGCCAAGGGGAGTGCCCATACCCATGTGATTATGTCTCCTTTGTTGGTGAAGAAGGTGGAGGTGTTGTTGGATAGTCGCACATCGAGTGTAAGCGGTCCTCCAACTTGCGGATAATGCCCTTGAGTGCAACAATATGCTCCTTCAACAAAATATTTTCACTTGTGAGATACTTGTTTTGAATACGAGCTAACTCAATCATCTTGAAAGCTTCGATTTCAGTTGGGGTGAGAAAGTTGTGATCAAGTTGGAGGGTGTCTTCGCTGCCGGAGCTTGGTCCTCCGTGGCCTTCTTGATCCTTTCATCCTTGTTGATCTCCATGGGTTCTTCCCTCTTCAGCTCTATCTTCATTAGCCAAGCATCTTTGTCACCATTGTCGGGGGAGGGGGACGACATGATGCCTGGCCTTGACAACCCTGACAGAAAACATCTCGAAACAAGAACATGAGAGATTTGCGTGATACGAGAGTCAAAACTTTCGGGAGAATATATAATGAATTTTTACCGATCAAAATATGTATCGTGCAAGAAAACGGAGTCCAGAAGGCACACGAGGTGCTCATGAGGTAGGGGGGCGCGCCCTCCACCCTCGTGGAGCCCTCGTGTCCTTCCCGGACTGCCACTTATTTTTCTATTTTTCTAAATATTCCAAAACATAGAAATATTGCCTTAAAAATTGTTTTGGAGCCGGTTTACTTACCGTACCACATACCTATTCCTTTTCGGAGTCCGAAACGGTCCGGAAAGTGTCCTTTATGTATTCCTCCGGAGTTACGGTTTCAATAATATTGGTTTCAACATTAATGGGATTACCTGAGATATAATGTTTGATCCTTTGACCGTTTACCACCTTCGGATTTGTACCTTCAAAGTTGTTGATTTTTATGGCACCGGAACGAAAGACCTCCTGGATAACATAGGGACCTTCCCGTTTAGAGAGATGTTTTCCTGCAAAAAATCTTAAACGAGAGTTGTATAGCAATACATAATCACCTACATTAAACTCACGATTTTGTATCCTTTTGTCATGCCATGTTTTAACTTTTTATTTAAACAACTTGGCATTTTCATAAGCTTGGGTTCTCCATTCATCAAGTGAGCTAATATCAAATAACCTTTTCTCACCGGCAAGTTTGAAATCATAGTTGAGCTCTTTAATAGCCCAATATGCCTTATGTTCTAGTTCGAGAGGTAAGTGACATGCTTTTCCATAAACCAATTTATCCGGAGACATACCCACAGGATTCTTATATGCAGTTCTATATGCCCATAATGCATCATCAAGTTTCTTGGACCAATTCTTCCTAGACCTATTAACAGTCTTTTGCAAAATTAATTTGAGCTCTCTATTACTCAATTCTACTTGACCACTAGACTGTGGGTGATATGGAGATGCAATTCTATGATTAACGTCATATTTAGCAAGCATTTTACGAAAGCACCATGAATAAAGTGTGAACCACCATCGGTCATTAAATATCTAGGGACTCCAAACCTCGGAAAAATAACTTCCTTAAGCATTTTAATAGAAGTGTTATGATCAGCACTACTAGTTGGAATAGCTTCTACCCACTTAGTAACATAATCAACAACAACCAAAATATGTGTATATCCATTAAAGGCAGGAAAAGGTCCCATATAATCAAAGCCCCAAACATCAAATGGTTCAATAACAAGTGAATAATTCATAGGCATTTCTTGACGTCTACTAATATTACCAATTCTTTGACATTCATCACAAGACAAGACAAACTTACGGGCATCCTTGAAGAGAGTAGGCCAATAAAAACCAGATTGCAATACCTTATGTGCAGTTCTATCTCCAGCGTGGTGTCCTCCATAAGCTTCGGCGTGACACTTGCGTAGGATCTGTTCCTGTTCATGCTCAGGTACACAACGTCTAACAACACCATCTACTCCTTCTTTATAAAGATGTGGGTCATCCCAAAAGTAATGTCGCAAATCATAGAAAAACTTTTTCTTTTGTTGGTATGTGAAGCTAGGTGGTATAAATTTAGCAACAATATAATTAGCATAATCAGCATACCATGGAGTCCTATGAGAAGTGCTTATGACATTTAATTGTTCATCAGGAAAGCTATCATCAATAGGTAGTGGGTCATCAAGGACATTCTCTAACCTAGATAAGTTATCTGCAACGGGGTTCTCAGCTCCTTTTCTATCAACAATATGCAAATCAAATTCTTGCAGCAAGAGAACCCATCTAATAAGTCTAGGTTTTGCATCTTTGTTTTCCATAAGACATTTAATAGCAGCATGATCAGTGTGAATAGTTACTTTAGAATCAACAATATAGGGTCTGAATTTATCACAAGCAAATACAACTGCTAAAAGTTCCTTTTTGGTAGTAGCATAATTTCTTTGAGCATTGTCTAGAGTGTTACTAGCATAATGGATAACATTTAATTTCTTATCAACTCTTTGCCCTAGAACAACACCTATAGCATAATCACTAGCATCACACATAATTTCAAAGGGTAAATTCCAATCAGGTGGCTGAACAACAAAAGTAGAGACTAATGCTTTCTTAAGTATTTTAAATGCTTCTACACAATCATCATCAAAGATAAATGGTACATCTTTTTGTAATAAATTAGTCGAGAGGCGAGAAATTTTTGAGAAGTCCTTCATGAACCTCCTATAAAATCCGACGTGACCAAGGAAACTTCTTATACCTTTGATGTCCTTGGGACATGGCATCTTCTCAATAGCATCAACCTTGGCTTTATCAACTTCAATACCTCTTTCAGAAACTTTATGCCCCAAGACAATACCTTCATTAACCATAAAGTGGCACTTTTCCCAATTCAAGACAAGATTAGTTTCTTCACATCTCTCAAGAAAACTTCGATCAAGATTGCTCAAGCAATCATCAAAAGAGGAACCATAGACGGAAAAATCATCCATGAAAACCTCACAAATCTTTTCACAAAAGTCAGAGAATATAGCCATCATGCATCTTTGAAAGGTAGCAGGTGCATTACATAAACCAAAATGCATACATCTATAAGCAAAAGTACCAAAAGGGCAAGTAAAAGTAGTCTTTGATTGATCTTTAGCTGACACAGGTATTTGAGAGAAACCAGAATAACCATCTAGAAAGCAAAAATGTGTATGTTTGCATAATCTTTCTAGAATTTGATCAATAAAAGGCAAGGGGTAATGATCTTCTTAGTAGCTTTATTTAATTTGCGGAAATCAATTACCATCCTATAACCTGTAATAATTCTTTGCGGGATCAATTCATCTTTATCATTAGGGACAATAGTAATACCTCCCTTCTTAGGGACACAATGGACAGGACTTACCCACTGACTATCAGCAACGGGATAAATAATACCTGCCTCCAGAAGCTTGAGTATTTCTTTTCTTACCACTTCTTTCATTTTAGGATTCAAACGTCGTTGAGGATCACGAACTGGTTTGGCATCCGCTTCCAAATTTATTTTATGTTGACATAGAGTGGGACTAATGCCCTTAAGATCATCAAGAGTATATCCAATAGCGGCACGGTGCTTCTTGAGTTTTCAATAATCTTTCTTCTTCATGCTCACGAAAGGTTAGCACTAATAATAACAGGATATATTTTCTTTTCATCAAGATAAGCATATTTAAGATTATCACGCAACGGTTTAAGCTCAAACACGGGATCACCCTTGGGTGGAGGAGGATCCCCTAGGATTTCAACAGGCGAATTGTGTTGCAGAATAGGTTCCTGTTTAAAGAATACTTCATCTATTTCCCTTCTTTCATTCATGAACATATCATTTTCATGGTCTAGCAAATAGTGTTCTAAAGGATCACTAGGAGGTACGGCAATAGAAGCAAGACCAATAATTTCATCTTTACTAGGCAATTCCTCCTCACGATGTTGTTTACTAAATTTAGAGAAATTAAACTGATGAATCATATCATCCAAGCCAATAGTAACAACATTCTTTTCGCAATCTATCTTAGCATTAACAGTGTTTAAGAGGGGTCTACCAAATATAATGGGACAAAAGCTATCTTGTGGGGAACTGAGAACAAGAAAATCAGCGGGATATTTAGTTTTCCCACACAAGACTTCAACATCTCTAACAATTCCCATTGCAGATATAGTATCTCTATTGGCAAGTTTAATTGTAACATCAATATCTTCTTAACTCAGCACGTGCAATTTCATGCTTAATTTTTTATATAAATCATAAGGTATAACACTAGCACTAGCACCCATATCACATAAGCCATAATAATAATGATCTCCTATTTTAACAGAAATAACAGGCACGCTTACCACAGGTCTATGTTTATCTTTAGCACACGGTTTAGCAATTCTAGCAGTTTCACCGCAGAATTGAATAACATGCCCATCAATATTATCAGACAAGAGATCTTTAACAATAGCAATATTAGGTTCTACTTTAACTTGCTCAGGAGGTGTATAAGTTCTAATATTGCTTTTACGAACCACTATTGAAGCTTTAGCATGATCCTTTATTCTAATAGGGAAAGGTGGTTTCTCAACATAAGAAGTGGGAACAATAGGATCATTATAAGTGACAGTCTTTTCTTCAACTTTAATAGGTGCAGCTACTTTTACTTCTATGGGAGGATGATATTTAAACCACTTCTCCTTGGGGAGGTCAGCATAAGTAGCAAAAGATTCACAGAAAGAAGCTACTATCTCAGAGTCAAATCCATATTTAGTGCTAAACTTACGGAAAATATCGGTATCCATAAAAGATTTAACACAATCAAACTTAGGAGTCATACCTGACTCCTTACCTTCATCGAGGTCCCAATATTCAGAGTTGCATTTAATTATATCCAATAAATTCCATCTGAATTCAATAGTCTTCATCATAAAAGAGCCAGCACAAGAAGTATCGAGCATGGTGCGATTGTTATTAGAAAGCCGAGCATAAAAATTCTGAAGAATTGTCACCCTTGAGAGCTCATGATTGGGGCATGAATATAACATTGATTTAAGCCTCCCCCAAGCTTGAGAGATGCTTTCTCCTTCGCGAGGCCAAAAATTATATATGTAATTGCGATCACGATGAACAAGATGCATAGGGTAATACTTTTGATGAAATTCCAATTTCAATATTTTATAGTTCCATGATCTCGTATCATCACATAGCCTATACCATGTCAATGCGTCTCCCTTCAAAGATAAAGGGAAGACCTTCTTCTTAACAACATCATCGGGTATACCTGCAAGCTTTAATAGTCCACAAACTTCATCCACATAGAGTAGATGTTCATCAGGATGCTCTGTTCCATCTCCTGTAAAAATATTAGCTAGCAGTTTTTCCATCATACCCGAAGGAATTTCAAAAGGAGTTTCATTTTCAATAGGTTCAGTAGGTTGAGGAGCAACTCTTTGCTCTACTGGACGGGGTGAATATATCCCGAACAAGCCCCTCAGAGAATTACTTTCCATACTAACAAGTGACAGTAAATTTCAGCACACTATATAAATTTTTTCTTACCAAATTCCACCTACCAAAGGCGCTACACTCCCCGGCAACGGCGCCAGAAAAGAGTCCTGATGACCCACAAGTATAGGGGATCTATCGTAGTCCTTTCGATAAGTAAGAGTGTCGAACCCAACGAGGAGAAGAAGGAAATGATAAGCGGTTTTCAGCAAGGTATTCTCTGCAAGTACTGAAATAAGTGGTAACAGGTAGTTTTGTGATAAGATAAATTGTAACAAGCAACAAGTAACAAGTAACAAGAGTAAATAAAGTGCAGCAAGGTGGCCCAATCCTTTTTGTAGCAAAGGACAAGCCTGGACAAACTCTTATAATAGGAAAAGCGCTCCCGAGGACACATGGGAATATCGTGAAGCTAGTTTTCATCAAACTCATATGATTCGCGTTCGGTACTTTGATAATTTGATATGTGGGTGGACCGGTGCTTGTGTGCTGTTCTTACTTGAACAAGCATCCCACTTATGATTAACCTCTATTGCAAGCATCCGCAACTACAATAAAAGTATTAAGGTAAACCTAACCATAGCATGAAACATATGGATGCAAATCAGCCCCTTACGACATAGCGCATAAACTAGGGTTTAAGCTTCTGTCACTCTAGCAACCCATCATCTACTTATTACTTCCCAATGCCTTCCTATAGGCCCAAATAACAGTGAAGTGTTATGTAGTCGACGTTCACATAACACAACTAGAGGCTAGACAACATACATCTCATCAAAATATCGAGCGAATAGCAAATTCACATGACTACTAATAGCAAGACTTCTCCCTTGTCCTCGTGAACAAACGTAACTACTCACAAAGCATATTCATGTTCATAATCGGAGGGGTAATAATATGCATAAAGGATCTGAACATATGATCTTCCACCAAATAAACCAACTAGCATCAACTACAAGGAGTAATCAACACTACTAGCAACCTACTAGCACCAATCCCGGACTTGGGGACAAGAATTGGATACAAGAGATGAACTAGGGTTTGGAGATGAGATGGTGCTGGTGAAGATGTTGATGGAGATTGCCCTCTCCCGATGAGAGGAGCGTTGGTGATGACGATGGTGATGATTTCCCCTCCCGGAGGGAAGTGTCCCCGGCAGAACAGCTCTGCCGGAGCCCTAGATTGGTTCCGCCAAGGTTCCGCCTCGTGGCAGTGAGTCTCGTCGAAAGGTTGCTTAATGTTTTTCTTGACGAAAGACTTCATATAGGAGAAGATGGGCGTCGGAGAGCCAGCGGGGGCCCACGAGGTAGGCGCGCCCTATGGGCGCCCCCACCCTCGTGAGCAGTGTGGGCCTGGCCTTCATCTTTGGCGATGATTTTTCTTTATTTATTTTAAGATATTCCATGGAGTTTCATGACTTTTGGAGTTGCAGAATAGGTCTCCAATATTTGCTCCTTTTCCAAATTTCGTAATTCCACCGCATTCTCCCTCTTCATGTAACCTTGTAAAATAAAAGAGAAAAGACATAAGTATTGTGACATAATGTGAAATAACAGCCCATAATGCGATAAATATCAATATAAAAGCATGATGCAAAATGGACGTATCATCAACCGCTTCACCAACTGATGCACTACAGGTCGCAAAGCTAAGTCTAAAGCTCAATTTCATGGTCTATATATGCCTCTTCCAATTCCGTACCAACCATGGGAAGATATTAGCATCGATTTTGTCCTTGGTTTGCCTAGAACTAGAAATGGAAAGGATTCCGTCTTTGTTGTTGTGGACCGATTCTCTAAAATGGCATATTTCATGCCATGCAACAAGATAGACGATGCTTCACATGTTGCAAATTTATTTTGTAGGGAAATTTTGTGCCTACATGGAGTGCCAAAGACGATTGTCTCGGACCGTGACGTCAAGTTCTTGAGTTACTTTTGGAAGATCTTATGCGCCAAGCTCGGAATCAAGCTACTATTCACCACGGCATACCATCCATGAACCGACGGCCAAACGAAGGTGACGAACCGTACACTCTCCACTCTAATACGCGTGTTTATAAAGAAGAGCATCAAGGAGTGGGAGGAGTGCCTACCTATCGCCGAGTACGCCTACAACCGTGCAAGACATTCGACTACCGGCAAGTCCCCCTTCGAGGTTGTCTATGGCTTCAACCCATTGTCACCATTTGACATTCTTCCTCTACCACTACAAGAGCGCACAAACATGGATGCGAGTGCCTGAGTAAACTACCTCAAGAAGATGCATGAAGATACAAGGCACGCCATCGAGCGACAAGTACAACGACTCGCGACCAAGGTCAATGTCAACAAGCAACCCATGATATTCAACATTGGAGATCTTGTGTGGCTACACCTTCGCAAGGACCGCTTCCCCAACAAACGCAATTCTAAACTTTTACCACGAGCTGATGGACCCTTCAAGGTGTTTGCACGCTACAACAACAATGCCTACAAGATCGACATACCACGCGACAAGTACTCCGTGAGCGACATCTTCAACGTCAAAGATCTCTCCCCGTACCATGGTGATGAGGTTTTTGATCCGAGGTCGGATCTTTCCCAAGGGAGGGGAGATGATGCGGAGCATCCTATGGTCATCCCTAGGGACCTACCATCGTCTCACCAAGAGCCAAGAGGACCTATGGCACGAGCACGAGCTAGAGCTCTCGAGAACGAGGTGACTTCCTTCTTAAGTGATATCACATATGATCCACTCGAGACATGGCTACTACCTAAGTCCGATATGCTATGCATGATTAGGTGTTAGGGGGACCCTCCCGGAGATGCTCATGAAGACGGACAAGCCGCCAAGTTCATGGACGGGGAGAACCAAAGGAAAGAGTCAAGCGCAACTACCAGGACCCGGACATCCCGCCAGGACCCCGGACATCCGGCCCCGGAAGCGTCACCAGCATCAAGGAGCCATCGGCAAAACCTACAGGCCCCGGACATCCGGCCTCAGCTCGGACATCCGGCCAGACAGCCCGAATATCCGACGCCCATCACAGAATTGTCCAGAAGCTGAACCTCGTCAGCCCGGACATCCGGCCCGTCCTGAGCTCCGGACATCCGGCCCCTCGCCCGGACATCCGGACACTGTCTATCCAGAGAGAGTCAAGGTCAGCCACGCCAACCCGGACATCCGGCCCCGCCAGCTGATACGTCTCCAACGTATCTATAAATTTTGATTGTTCCATGCTATTATATTATCCATCTAGGATGTTTTATATGCATTTATATGCTATTTTATATGATTTTTGGGACTAACCTATTAACCTAGAGCCCAGTGCCAGTTTCTGTTTTTTCCTTATTTTTGAGTTTTACAGAAAATGAATACCAAACCGAGTACAATTGACCTACCAATTTTTGTGGATTTTTTATGGACCAAAAGAAGCCCTCGGAGTAAAAGAGCTGGGCCAGAAGAGTCCCGAGCCGTCCACAAGGGTGGAGGGCGCGCCCTACCCCGTGGGCCTGGGCCCCTATCTCGTGGACGACTCGGAGACCCCCCTGACGTGAGACCGACGCCAAAAAATCCTATAAATACAGAAACCTCCAGAACATAACCTAGATCGGGAGTTCAGCCGCCGCAAGCCTCTGTAGCCACCAAAACCCAATTGGGACCCTGTTCCGGCACCCTCCCGAAGGGGGGATCCCTCACCGGTGGCCATCTTCATCATCCCGGCGCTCTCCATGACGAGGAGGGAGTAGTTCACCCTCGGGGATGAGGGTATGTACCAGTAGTTATGTGTTTGATCTCTCTCTTGTGTTCTTGATTCGGCATGATCTTGATGTATCGCGAGCTTTGCTAATATAGTTGGATCTTATGATGTTTCTCCCCCTCTACTCCCTTGTAATGGATTGAGTTTTCCCTTTGAAGTTATCTTATCGGATTGAGTCTTTAAGGATTTGAGAACCCTTGATGTATGTCTTGCGTGGGATACCCGTGGTGACAATGGGGTATTCTATTGAATCACTTGATGTATGTTTTGGTTATCAACTTGTGGGTTCCGTGACCTAGGGAATCTATGCATAGGGGTTGGCACACGTTTTCTTCTCGACTCTCCAGTAGAAACTTTGGGGCACTCTTTGAAGTACTTTGTATTGGTTTGAATATATGAATCTGAGATTGTGTGATGCATATCTTATAATCATACCCACGGATACTTGAGGTGACGTTGGAGTATCTAGGTGACATTAGGGTTTTGGTTGATTTGTGTCTTAAGGTGTTATTCTAGTACGAACTCTATGATAGATCGAACGGAAACAATAGCTTCCTGTTATTTTACTACGGACTCATGAATAGATCGATCAGAAAGGATAACTTTGAGGTGGTTTCGTACCCTACCATAATCTCTTCGCTTGTTCTCAACTATTAGTGACTTTGCAGTGACTCTTTGTTGCATGTTGAGGGATAGTTATATGTGTTGGGGAACGTAGTAATTTCAAAAAAATAACTACGCACACGCAAGATCATGGTGATGCATAGCAACGAGAGGGGAGAGTGTTGTCCACGTACCCTCATAGAACGAAAGCGGAAGCATTATGACAACGCGGTTGATTTAGTCGTGCGTCTTCACGATTGACTGATCCTCAGTACCGAACGTACCGCACCTCCGCGATCTGCACACGTTAAGCTCGGTGACGTCCCGTGAACTCACGATCCAGTAGAGCTTTGGGGAAGATCTTCGTCAGCACGGCGGCGTGATGACAGTGTTGATGAAGTTACCGACGCAGGGCTTCGCCTAAGCACCGCTATGATATATGACCGAGGTGGATTATGGTGGAGGGGGGCACCGCACACGTCTAAGAAAGATCAATGATCAACTTGTGTGTCTTTGAGTGCCCCTCCGCCCCCGTATATAAAGGAGCAAGGGGGGAGGCCGGCCGGCCTTGGTGCGCCCCAAGCAGAGGAGGAATCCTCCTCCTAGTAGGAGTAGGATTCATCCTTTCCTAGTCCTACTAGGAAGGGGGAAGGGGGAAGGAAAGAGAGGGAGAGGGAGAGGGAAAGAGGGGCCGCGCCCCCTCCCCTATTCCAATTCGGACTCCTCATGGAAGGGGACGCGCCACCTCCTGGGCTTCTGCCCTCTCTCTCCCCTCAGGCCCACTAAGGCCCAATACTTCCCCGAGGGGTTCCGGTAACCCCTCCGGCACTCCGGTTTTCTCCGAAACCATCTGGAACACTTCCGGTGTCCGAATATAGCCGTCCAATATATCAATATTTATGTCTCGACCATTTCGAGACTCCTCGTCATGTCCGTGATCACATCCGGGATTCCTAACTACCTTCGGTACATCAAAACACATAAACTCATAATACCGATCGTCACCAAACGTTAAGCGCGCGGACCCTACGGGTTCGAGAACTATGTAGACATGACCGAGACACGTCTCCGGTCAATAACCAATAGCGGAACCTAGATGCTCATATTGGCTCCCACATATTCTACAAAGATCTTTATCAGTCAAACGGCATAACAACATACGTTGTTCCCTTTGTCATCGGTATGTTACTTGCCCGAGATTCGATCATCGGTATCTCAATACCTAGTTCAATCTCGTTACCAACAAGTTTCTTTACTCATTCCGTAATACATCATCCCGCAACTAACTCATTAGTTGCATTGCTTGCAAGGCTTACAGTGATGTGCATTACCGTGAGGGCCCAGAGATACCTCTCCGACAATCGGAGTGACAAATCCTAATCTCGATCTATGCCAACTCAACAAGTACCATCGGAGACACCTATAGAGCATCTTTATAATCACCCAGTTACGTTGTGACGTTTGGTAGCACACAAAGTGTTCCTCCGGTATTCGGGAGTTGCATAATCTCATAGTCATAGGAACATGTATAAGTCATGAAGAAAGCAATAGCAATATACTAAACGATCAAGTGCTAAGCTAACGGAATGGATCAAGTCAATCACATCATTATCTAATGATGTGGTCCCGTTAATGAAATGACAACTCATGTCTATGGCTAGGAAACTTAAACATCTTTGATTCAACGAGCTAGTCAAGTAGAGGCATACTAGTGACACTCTTTTGTCTATGTATTCACACATGTACTAAGTTTCTGGTTAATACAATTCTAGCATGAATAGTAAACATTTATCATGATATAAGTAAATATAAATAACAACTTTATTATTGCCTCTAGGGAATATTTCCTTCAGTCTCCCACTTGCACTAGAGTCAATAATCTAGTTCACATCACCATGTGATTTAACACCAATAGTTCACATCACCATGTGATTAATATCCATGGTTCATATTGCCATGTGGCCAACACTCAAAGGGTTTACTAGAGTCAGTAATCTAGTTCACATCGACATGTGATTAACACCCAAAGAGTACTAAGGTGTGATCATGTTTTGCTTGTGAGAGAAGTTTAGTCAAAGGGTCTGCCAAATTCAGATCCGTGTGTATTTTGCAAATTTCTATGTCTACAATGCTCTGCACGGAGCTACTTTAGCTAATTGCTCCCACTTTCAATATGTATCCATATTGAGACTTAGAGTCATCTGGATCAGTGTCAAAACTTGCATCAACGTAACCCTTTACGATGAACCTTTTGTCACCTCCATAATCGAGAAACATATTGCTACCTCTTGAGCACTGCGTTGGATTTCCCCGAAGAGGAGAGGATGATGCAGTAAAGTAGCATAAGTATTTCCCTCAGTTTTTGAGAACCAAGGTATCAATCCAGTAGGAGGCTACGCGCGAGTCCCTCGTACCTACACAAAACAATAGCTCAACGCAACCAACGCGGTTAGGGGTTGTCAATCCCTTCACGGTCACTTACGAGAGTGAGATCTGATAGAGATGATAGATAATATTTTTGGTATTTTTGGTATAGAGGTGCAAAGTGAAAAGTAAAAGGCAAAGTAAAAAAGCAAAGCAATAATAAAGTGATGGAGATTGATATGATGAGAATAGACCCGGGGGCCATAGGTTTCACTAGTGGCTTCTCTCAAGAGCATAAGTATTCTACGGTGGGTGAACAAATTATTGTTGAGCACTTGACAAAATTGAGCATAGTTATGAGAATATATATGCATGATCATGTACTTCATCAGTGAAGAATATGATATCAAGTTCATCAGATGAATTTCATCAGTCGGTATTCAGATAAGCAGTAGGAGGACGTGTGAAATGAAAGTTCATTTCATCAAGAAAAGCCTGCGTCCATTCGGAGCATTTTGTCGGGCCCCCAAAGAAATTCTTGAGACGTTTAGGCACGCCTGGAGACCTGACCCTGCGAGAAGAGATTAGTTCTTTTTCTTCACCACCCACATCTGAAGGGGTGGCAAAGAGTTCATCATTCTGCGAGCACCATACGAGAATGGTGGCATAGAGGCCAAACCATTTCGTTTCACATAAGAGGGGTTAGGGTAAGCATATGAATAAGCAGAGAAATTCTTCGAGGACTTATGAACATATTGGTTTGAAGAATAATGCACATATTCATAGCCCTTAGCTCTACCTGCGAAAGCAGAGTTGTTAGCACGATGATAATCATATGAGGACTTTGATCCTTTTGAGGAATTTGATCCACGTGAGGAATTTGGTCCGTATGAGGACTTGGATCCATATGAAGAATTTGGTCCATATGAAGAATTTGATCTGGGGTTCCTATTCTTCCTTTGGTGGTGTCATGAGGACATTCACTGAAGACTTTCAAGGCACTTCTTGGGAACCCAGATTTTCTTCATAGGGGAACCGTTCCTGCGATTAGTGCCAACATATCTAGCAAATACTACACCATTCTCGATTTTTGAACAGTTTATAGTTGGAGTCAAATGACTCATCGTTGAGAATGAGGAAATTCGCACGTAAAACCAGATAAGGTAGATGGATCAACTAGAGGTCCCTTTGCAGCAACCCATGAGGTTTTGGGATACCGCTGTGCTTCCAATACGTTCCATCAGCATTGAGTTTCCTCTCAAAGGCAATGCCCTCTTTCCTAGGGTTCCTATTGAGGATCTGCTTTTAAGCACATCACAAAGAGTCCGATGCCCTTTGAGGCTTTTGTACATGCACATCACGTACAATTCCTTGATCTGCATCGTCAGTGATACTAGCAATGTCCTCAGATGAGGAATTAGTGATAGCAGAGGCAAGTGAAGAATTTGTAACAGTTGAAGCATTTGAACATTCAGGTGAAGAATTAGCAGTTTCACGTTCAATGCACTTTAAGCATGGAGGAACAAATTCTTCTTGAGAAGCGCTGATTTGTTGAGCAAGTAATGAATCGCGCTCTTACGAAGATCTTCATAACTCACTCTTAGCTTCTCAAGATCTTGCTTTCTTTGAAGAAATTCATAAGAAAGTTTCTCATGATCGATAAGAGAGTGTTATGATGACCTTGAAAGGTTGTCAAGCCTAGACTGAAGTCTCTAAAGATTTTCAGACAGGTCTTGAGTGCGATCCATTTATTCACCTAACATATCATCACTCTTATCAAGCATGTTTTGAACCTTATCAAAATCACATTGTTGTTTTATAGCAATCTTAGCAAGTTTAGAGTAGCTGGGCTTGAGATCCTCATCGATTCATTTTCACTAGATTCGGAGGAGGTGAAATTTAGTACCTTAGCACCTTTTGCCATGAAGCAATAGGTGGGAGCGTAGTCATCATCATCCTCATCGGGCTTGTCGGCAGAGTCGGTTTCTTGGTGTTGAAGATGGACTTGCTAACAAAAGCGATAGTACGAGCCGGACTAGCCACACCAGATTCGGATTCTTGAGACTCCTCCTCTTCCTCATTTTCCTCGATTCAGCTTCAGAGTCCATTTCCTTGCCAATGAATGCCCGAGCCTTTTTGGAGCTGCTCTTCTTGTGAGAAGAAGGTTTTGAGGATTTTGATGATGAAGATTTTGATGATTTCTTTTTCTTCTTCACGTCATCAGAACTGTAATCCTTGTGTTTCTTATTTATTACTTCCTTTTCCAAATGAGGACAATCTTGGATATAGTGACCAGGTTTCTTGCATTTGTGACAAAGTCTTCTCTTATAGTCACTAGATGAGGAATCACCGCTTCTTGAGGATTTTCCAAAGCGACCACGTCTTGAGAATTTCTGGAATTTCTTCACGCAGCGATTGCTAGCTCTGGCCAAATTCTTCAGGATCTCCTAGGCTACTAAGAGTCTTCACTCTCAGATTCGGACCTGACCTTGGCCTTGAGGCACGTGTTTTCCATAGCCGTAACCATAGAGATCTCTCTTTTGACAAGCTGGAACTTCGTGAGTATTTAGCCTTTCGAGGATATCAGCAGGATCAAGAGACTTGTAGTCAGCTCGTTCTTGTATCATCGGTGCGGAGTATCAAATGAGGAATCAAGCGATCTTAGCAATTTCTTCACCACCTCATGGTCGGTGATGTCGGTGGCACCCAAAGTGCTTGAAGCTCATTTGAGATGTCGGTGAGGCGATCGAAGGTTTGTTGAACATTTTCATTGTCGAGTCTTTTGAAGCGGTTGAAGAGATTCGAAGAACATCAACTCGAGAGTCACGCTGAGTTGAAACACCTTCATTTACTTTGGACAGCCTGTCCCAGATGAGTTTGGCGATTCCAAAGCACTCACTCTTCCATATTGACCTTTGCTCGAGATGGCCACATATGATATTCTTCGCTTGAGAATCGAGTTGCTTGAATCTATTCACATCAGCATCATTCGGAGAAGGTGTGGTGAGGAAACACCTTTTGTCACAACATACCGTAGATCGTTGTCAATTGCTTCAAGATGCATTCGCATTTTGTTCTTCCAAGAGGGGTAGTCCGTCCCATCGAAGGTAGGACACCCCTTTGAGACCTTGATCATACCTGCGGTCGACATAACTAAAACTCCGGTGGTTAAACCAAAATCACACGTAGAACAAGGGAGTACCTAGCTCGATACCAATTGAAAGTGCGTTATATCGACTAGAGGGGGTGAATAGGCGATTTTTATGAATTCTTCAACGAGGAATTTGCGGTGAGGAAATTCCTTAGCGAAGAACTACTTGCAATGGAATAAGTACTCGTAAGTAAGCATAACAGATTACAAGCATAGTCATCATGATGAAATGAAGACAATCACAGTCTGAAAGCGTAATCACAGGATAACACAGGATGAAGACAAACAGATCAAGAAATTGAGCTGAGGAAATTGAGAAAGTCTTCTACCAAAGTCTTCAAACACAGATATGAACAAATACTCAACATGTAATGAGGAAATGAAAGGGTTGAGGAAATAGAACCAGAATAGGTTGGTGAAGACAATGATTTGGTAGACCAGTTCCAAGCTGCTGTCTTAGTTGTAATGCGTCTGGTTGGAGCGGTGAGTATTTAAACTCGAGGACACAGAGTCCGGACACCCAGATCCGAAAGCACGCAGCTCGGGACACCAAGTCCTCACCGTATTCTCCTTGAACTAAGGTCACAGACCTCGTCCAATCACTCGTGGTAAGTCTTCAGCGACTTCCAAACCTTCACAGACTTGGTCACTCGGCGATCCACAATTCCTCTTGGATGCTCTAGACCATGACGCCTAACCGTCTGGAAGAAGCACAGTCTTCAAAGGTAACAAGCGTCGGATCCACGCAGGATCAATTTCTTGATGATGCTCAATCACTTTGGGTTTGTTGGGGTTTGGTTTTTGGGTTTTCCTCACTTTTGGGCTTTTCCTCACTTGATGATTTTCTCTCAAAGTCCTCGGAGGATGGGTTGCTCTCAAATGACAAGTGTCAAGTTCTCTCGGAGCAGCCAACCAGCTAGTGGTTGTGAGGCGGCTATTTATAGCCTAGGGAGCAGCCCGACATGATAAGACATAAATGCCCTTCAATGATATGACCGTTAGGTGGATAAGATATTTTGGGACAGGTGGCGTGCGCAAAGACAGCGGTCGGAAATTTGACTCTCAAATTCCTCGGGGCTATCATGTTCCTCCTTTGTGTAGGCAATTCAAGACTTGGCGAATTCCTAACTCCTCGGTCGAGAACAAATTCCTCATGACCGGAAGAGCTTCGTCTCACATCAAGAAATTGACTGAATCGTATGAGATTTCCAAAAGCTTCACTCGAAGGATTGGTAGGTGTAGGATTTTGAGTTGAGCATCAAATGGAAATTTTTCCTTAGTATTTCCTCGACCCCTTTAACGGTATGGTGTTTCCTATGACTCAAGAAAGAGAAGAAACTACGAAAACAAAAGTCTTCACGCTTCATGTTCCTCAAATGAATACCAAGTCTTCAAGGTCACACCAATTTCTTAACTTTCAAAGTCTTCAGAAAGTCTTGTAATATCAAAGTCTTGGATGAAGAACTTCATTTTTAGGGTCGACTTTCTCTGTAAATATCAAACTCCTCATAGACTTATAGACCTGTGTACACTCACAAACGCATTAGTTACTTAACCTATAAGTCTTCAATACACCAAAATCACTAAGGGGCACTAGATGCACTTACAGCCTTGCTGCCCCTTCTGTCACTGGGAAAGGACACCACAAGACTGAACCCAAAGCTAAGCACTTCTCCCATTGCAAGAAAAACCAATCTAGTAGGCCAAACCAAATTGATAATTCGAAGAGACTTGCAAAGATAACCAATCATACATAAAAGAATTCAGAGAAGATTCAAATATTGTTCATAGATAGACTTGATCATAAACCCACTATTCATCAATCTCAACAAACACACCGCAAAAAGAAGATTACATCGAATACATCTCCACGAGAGAGGGGGAGGACATTGTATTGAGATCCAAAAAGAGAGAAGAAGCGATCTAGCTACTAACTATGGACCCGAAGGTCTGAGGTAAACTACTCACACTTCATCGGAGGCGCTAGGATGATGTAGAAGCCCTCCGTGATGATGGCCCTCTCCGACGGAGCTCCGGAACAGGCCCCAAGGTGGGATCTCGTGGATACAGAAAGTTGCGGCGGTGGAATTAGGTTTTTGGCTCAGTGTCGATCGTTTGAAGTGCGTAGGTATATATAGGAGGAAGAATGCGTCGGTGGAGCTTCGAGGGGCCACGAGGCGGTGGCGCCCTGAGGGGCCCTCCACCCTCGTGACCGCCTCGTGGCTTTCTTGACAGAGGGTCCAAGTCTCCTGGGTCTTATCGATAAGAAAATCACGTTCCGAAGGTTTCATTCCGTTTGGATTCCGTTTGATATTCTGTTTCTCCGAAACATTGAAATAGGCAAAAAACAGCAATTCTGGGATGGGCCTCCGGTTAATAGGTTAGTCCCAAAAATAATATAAAAGTTGAAAATAAAGCCCAATATAGTCCAAAACAGTAGATAATATAGCATGGATCAATCAAAAATTATAGATACGTTGGAGACGTATCATGCATCCCCAAGCTTAATTCCTGCTCGTCCTCGAGTAGGTAAATGATAAAAAGAGAATTTTTGATGCGGAGTGCTTCTTGGCATAATTTCAACGTAAATCTTCTTAATTTTGGTTTGAATATTCAGATCCAAAAGATTCAAGACAAAAGTACATGTTGACATAAAAATAATAATACTTCAAGCATACTAACAAAGCAATTATGTCTTCTCAAAATAAGATGGCCAAAGAAAGTTATCCCTACAAAATCATATAGTCTGGCTATGCTCTATCTTCACCACACAAAGTATTTAAATCATGCACAACCCCGATGACGAGCCAAGCAATTGTTTCATACTTTTGACATTTTCAAAAGTTTTTCGATCTTCACGCAATACATGAGCGTGAGCCATGGATATAGCACTATAGGTGGAATAGAATGGTGGTTGTGGAGAAGATAAAAAGGGAGAAGATAGTCTCACATCAACTAGGCGTATCAACGGGCTATGGAGATGCCCATCAATAGATTTCAATGTGAGTGAGTAGGGATTGCCATGCAACGGATGCACTAGAGCTATAAGTATATGAAAGCTCAACGAAAGAAACTAAGTGGGTGTGCATCCAACTCGCTTGCTCACGAAGACCTAGGGCATTTTGAGGAAGCCCATCATTGGAATATACAAGCCAAGTTCTATAATGAAAAATTCCCACTAGTATATGAAAGTGACAAAATGAGAGACTATCTATCATGAAGATCGTGGTGCTACTTTGAAGCACAAGTGTGGTAAAAGGATAGTAACATTGTCCCTTCTCTCTTTTTCTCTTATTTTTTGGGCCTTTTCTTTTTTTTATGGCCTCTTTTTCTTCGTCCGGAGTCTCATCCTGACTTGTGGGGGAATCATAGTCTCCATCATCCTTTCCTCACTTGGGGCAATGCTCTAAAAATGATGATCATCACACTTTTTATTTTTCTTACAAGTCAACAATTACAACTCAATACTTAGAACAAAATATGACTCTACATGAATGCCTCCGGCGGTGTACCGGGATACGCAATGAATCAAGAGTGAGATATATGAAAGAATTATGAATGGTGGCTTTGCCACAAATATGATGTCAACTACATGATCATGCTAGCAATATGACAATGATGGAGCATGTCATAATAAACGGAACGGTGGAAAGTTGCATGGCAATATATCTCGGAATGGCTATGGAAATGCCATGATAGGTAGGTATGGTGGCTGTTTCGATGAAGGTATATGGTGGGTGTATGATACCGGCGAAAGGTGCGGTATTAGAGAGGCTAGCAATGGTGGAAGGATGGGAAAAGTGTGTATAATCCATGGACTCAACATTAGTCGTAAAGAACTCATATACTTATTGCAAAAATCTAGAAGTTATCAAAGCAAAGTATTACGCGCATGCTCCTAGGGGGGTAGATTGGTAGGAAAAGACCATCGCTCGTCCCCGACCGCCACTCATAAGGAAGACAGTCAATAAATAAATCATGCTCCGACTTCATCACATAAGGTTCACCATACGTGCATGCTACGGGAATCACAAACTTTAACATGAGTATTTCTCAAATTCACAACTACTCAACTACCATGACTCTAATATCACCATCTTCATATCTCAAAACAATTATCAAGCATCAATCTTTTCTTAGTATTCAACGAACTCAAAAGAAAGTTTTACAATCTTGAATATCAAGCATATCATTGTTAAGCACATTACCATGCTATTAAAGACTCTCAAAATAATCTAAGTGAAGCATGAGAGATCAATAGTTTCTATAAAACAAATCCACCACTGTGCTCTAAAAGATATAAGTGAAGCACTAGAGCAAAACTATAAAGCTCAAAAGATATAAGTGAAGCACATTGAGCAAAACTATATAGCTCAAAAGATATAAGTGAAGCACATTGAGCAAAACTATATAGCTCAAAAGATATAAGTGAAGCACATAGAGTATTCTATCAAATTCCAATTCATGTATGGCTCTCTCAAAAGGTGTGTAAAGCAAGGATGATTGTGGTAAACTAACAAACAAAGACACAAATAACACAAGACGCTCCAAGAAAAACACATATCATGTGGTGAATAAAAATATAGCTCCAAGTAAAATTACCAATGGAAGTAGACGAAAGAGTGGATGCCTTCCGGGGCATCCCCAAGCTTTGACTTTTTGGTGTCCTTCGATATCTTGGGGGTGCCATGGGCATCCCCAAGCTTAGGCTCTTGCCACTCCTTGTTTCATAATCCATCAAAAGATTTCACCCAAAACTTGAAAACTTCACAACACAAAACTCAATAGAAATCTCGTGAGCTCCGTTAGCGAAAAAAAAACAAAAGACCATTTCAAGGTACTGTAATGAAAAATCATTATTTATTTATATTGGTGTTAAACCTACTGTATTCCAACTTCTCTATGTATTATAAACTATTTTACTAGCCATAGATTCATCAAAATAAGCAAACAACATACGAAAAACAGAATCTGTCAAAAACAGAATAGTTTGTAGTAATCTGTAACTAGCGCAAATTTCTGGAACTCCAAAAACTCTACCAAAATAGGACGACCTAGACAATGTTTTTATTGATCATAATCAATTGGAATCAGTATTTTATCACGTTCTGGTGATTTTTAACAATTTTTTTCGTGAACAGAAAATTTCTGGAAATTACAGCAAGATCAAATAACTATCATCCAAGTAGATCCTATAGGTCTAACTTGGCACAAACACTAACTAAAAGATAAAACCACATCTAAACAAAATGTAGATGGATTATTTATTCCTAAAAATAAGAAAAAAAAACAAAAAAACAAAAAATAAAATTGGGTTGCCTCCCAACAAGCACTATCGTTTAACGCCCCTAGCTTGGCATAAAAGCGAGGATAGATCTAGGTATTGCCATCTTTGGTAGGCAATCCATAAGTGGCTCTCATGATAGATTCATATGGTAATTTTATTTTCTTTCTAGGTAAGTATTCCATCCCCTTTTTTAATGGAAATTGAAATCTAATATTCCCTTCCTTCATATCAATAATTGCACCAATCGTTCTAAGGAAAGGTCTACCAAGAATAATAGGGCAAGAAGGATTGAAATCTATATCAAGAACGATAAAATCTATGGGCACATAATTCCTATTTGCAACAACAAGAACATCATTAATTCTTCCCATAGGTTTCTTAATAGTGGAATCCGCAAGATGCAAGTTTGTAGAGCAATCATCAAAATCACGGAAATCTAGCAAATCACACAAAGTTTTGGGAATAGTAGAGACACTAGCACCCAAATCACACAAAGCATAAAACTCATAATCTTAATTTTAATAGTAGGTTCCCACTCATCATAAAGTTTTCTAGGGGTAGAAACTTTCAACTCAAGTTTTTCTTCATAACATTGCATCAAGGCATCAACGATATGTTCGGTAAAGTCTTTATTTTGACTATAAGCATGAGGAGAATTTAACACGGATTGCAACAAGGAAATACAATCAATTAAAGAGAAACTTTCATAATTAAATTCCTTGAAAACCAATATAGTGGGTTTAGCAACATCTAGGGTTTTATTTCTTTCAATCCCACTTTTATCAATTTCATCATCAAGATCTAAATACTCCGAATTTTTGGAACGCCTTCTAGGTAAAGGAAGATCGTATTCAGTTTCATCAAGATTCATATTGCAAAACAAAGATTTAATAGGAGACACATTGACGGTGTCCTGGGCCCCATGGCCGCATACTCATGGGCCCGTCCGGACAGCTGCCGCATACAAGGAAGATTCCACAAGACTTGGCGATCAAGACAAGGACTCCTCCCCCACCGGCGTATTCGGCTAGGACTCTTGTTATCCTAGGCCTCTGGTGCATTATATAAACCGAGGCCAGGCTAGTCGATAGACAATCTCATATACAACAATCATATCATAGGCTAGCTTCTGGGGTTTAGCCTCTCTGATCTCGTGGTAGATCTAATCTTGTACTACCCATATCATCAATATCAATCAAGCAGGAGTAGGGTATTACCTCCATCGAGAGGGCCCGAACCTGGGTAAAAATATCGTGTCCCTTGTCTCCTTTTACCATCCGCCTAGACGCCTGATTCAGGACCCCCTACCCGAGATCCGTCGGTTTTGACACCGACATTGGTGCTTTCATTGAGAGTTCCGCTATGCGTTCTGCAAAAGGTCGATGGCTCGCCTGCAGATCAACTGCGACTTCGGCATCTTCGTCACCAGCTCGACTGGTCACCTTGGTTCGACCAAGGACTGTGCCCTACCTCCGATCGTCATGTTCGGATGAGGGCCTTCATCAACATCAACTCCGATCTCTATCAAGATCATGGAGGAATCATCCAGGGAGCCCGGGGGCTCAACGTCAACATTGCCCTCGGGCGACCGTACTGTTTTTCTGGACAGCGGACTTGTGTCCGCCGCCACCGCCTCCCCATTTTAACGATTGCTTCGGTGGAATTATGCGGAATTGAGTCTACAACAACCCTGGAAAATTTCGTCGAGTTCCGATGGAGGAATCTCTGGCAATCTCCGATATACCGGAGCCGCATTGAATCTGGACGAGAATCTGGACGAGTTTAGGGTGTGGTGTCCAGCTTCTAGCTCGGACTTCCTTTGGAAGATCCAAACGTTGATCGGCTGCGGAATTCCTATATCTTCCACCCCTCAAAATTTCAGCTCGATCCGACCGTCCAAACTCCGGGAACCTTCCGATTAGTGCATCACTTTTCGGATCTGTTTTCTGCGCGAAAACGAATCTGACCCGAGTTCGTCTTTTTTATGAACAGGATTTCGGACATCTTTTTGAAGGAAGTTTAGTATGGGGTGTTGCGTTTTGTTTCCGAACACATCCCACTATCTTTAATATCATGCTGGTGTCAAACCAGTCCGGCAATATTGCTCCACGGCTGCCGACCTACGCTAGACACGTCGTCACTTTGTTGAGCCGAGCTCAACTTCTTCGGATCATCACCTCGGCAAGCCGAACAAGAGTCCGGCATCGTGAAGGATAAATCATCACCAACATCGCTGCCCCACGGATTACACGGAGCGGGCATACCGGCATCGCCGCACGGTCGCTTCATCAAGCCGGCATCGACCACGTCACGACCTGCATCGGCAGGGCCGCACTATTGCTTCTTCAAACTGGTGTCCATCACGCCGACGCCCTGCATCGACATTGACTTCGGCGTCATGCCATATTTCTTTTATTACTCACTTTGCATAAATTATTTATTATGCAACATTTTTTTTAATTATCATTATTACTATTATCTCCGGTTTGCATCATTTTTTGTGCACAGGAAAATGATCCGGGGACTTCGGCGTCTCTCTGCCGGTCTGCATTGACCGTGCTATGTCACCACTTCGGCGTGTCGAGCTCTCCGCTCCGCCACCTCGGGACCGGCTTGGGGGATGGAACCTTGTCCTGTATCAAGCTCGGACCGCGTCATTAATACTGAACACATTAACCAGCTAAGTCGCTTTCATGCTCAAAGCTTTAATTTCTAACTTGTGTTCGGTTCGACCAAGCATTATACTTTTTTGGAAAAAAATTGCTTGTAAAAAATTTGCTTGTCCAAACTTTGTTTGTGACGCATAAATTCAAATGCCCAATTCATTTGGGGCTTCCTTCATGAAGCCTTTTCCTCTTGCATATGATTATACTTGTACGGCTTCGTTCCTTGTTCGTGTATTATGCCATAATATGCACCATATTGACTTAAGCGATTTGCAAGCTGGGTTGCCTCGCTCCTGTGTTTACCCTACGTTCCCGATTGTTCGGTTAGGGAGTAAAGGGAGCACCTCTGCGATTGTCACGATCGGGTCACCCGAGCTGGACCTCAGACTGGGTGAAGCCGAAAGCTAGCGCTCTTACTGTTTTCAAAAATGGTCGGCACAACGGAACTCATGAGTACAAAAAATCTATTGCACAAGTCTCATATTAACAATGAGCACCGACGAAAGGTATCGGTGGGGGTACTATTTTCTTCGAAGATGCTTCTTACACTTTATCAGTAATATAGCATAAGTTCCGTGAGCGCTTTATGCATTATGACCTTATGTCCCGATTGCCTGGTTATTGGAAACACCGTCGATATTCTCGATGATGGAGTACATAACACTTTTCGGTCCTTGACCGAAGAGGGAGAAGCCGACGGTCGGTTAAGAAGCGTTTAAAGTTCGGTTGAACATAGATATGATATAAGTACTTCGGTACATGCAATCATTCTTTTACCCAAGTCACTTGGGGGCTCTTATGTTTATTTGAGCCGTTTATAATAAGTGTTTTTCTTCTTAGTCGTTGCAGAGTTTTTATTATTATTTATCACTCCTTTTTTAAACCACGAGTGTGCGGTCACTAGCCGGGGAGCCTAATTTCTCTCTCAAAACCGCTAGAGTTTAGTTTTCTAAACTGGCCTAATGAGAAGTACTCCACCTTCGGGATGGGAGACTGAAGCTGTAGGCTGACCCGCTTGAAGTTTTGAGATAGGATGTTTCATGTTCAGGCACGGCAGAAGCACTTTTTTTTCTAAAGTCCAATTTTTGGATTGGCACCGAACACTTGATCGTGTTCGGACGTCATGTTTTTACTGATGTTTTTTGGGTTTCCAAGCTTTTGGCACTTTTAAACTATTTGTGTGTTTTCAGCAAAAGTCTCGCAGTGCAACGCCGTACACCTTTAGAGATTCGGCAAAAACATTCTCGGATATTGCTATATATGCATCGGTTTCGAATTGTGTCTTCGGTCAGTTGGGTTGCCCGGCTCCTGCGCTTGCCTCCTACATTCCGCTTTGTTCGGCTAGATGTGCAAAGGGAGAACCACTGCGAGTGTGCTTCCAGCTCGCATGGTCAAGCACCTCACTGGAGAAAGCCGAAACCCATCGTCACAACAGGTGTAAACTGGTCAGCGATCCGATGACTATATTAAATGACGGGCCATTCATAACATTGGCGAAGTGTTTCGGCTTGACCTCGATCGTCATTGAACACTACCGGGGGCTAGTAACTGGCCTCCCAAACTAAATCCTCAATATTTTGCTCTTACATTAGAGCCGAGGTTTCATGATCATGCTTAGCATGACAACCCAAAGAAAGGAACCGATAGCGGGACTATTTTCTTTGGAAGACATTTCTTCTGTTAAACAGTAATATAACATACCTCTCCGCGTACCTTTGTTTATAAAACCGTATGGCCATATTGCCTTGTTTGTTGTAAATCTTTGCCCTCTTAAAGGCATTATAAAGTAGGACAAACACTCCTTGGCTATTGGCCGAGGAGGTGGAAGCCGATGGTCGGTCAACAAAGTTTTGTACAATGCGCATCCGAGCATTAATTATGTAAAGTACTTGGATACATAGGGTCATTACACATAATTTGTGATTTTACTATGGATATCGATCCTTAATTCGGCCACCCGTGCCCGCATTAAGGCTCGGGGGCTACCGAGCTTCGGGCTTATTATTTACAAATATTAAAGGGGCACATCAATCCTCGATCCGGTGTTGTCACCCGACCGGTGTCTCGGGGCTCTTGCATTATACATTCTATGCAGAAAATTTTAAGTGCAATCTAGTTTCGAGGAGATTTTGATCCTCGGGTTGGTCGGCCGCACCCAACCCGAGTCTCGAGGATCGAGCGCTACCGCTTTTTGTGTCCCGAAGTATTCTGCCGAAGTTAGATTCTGATCCTCGGGCCGATTTTGCAAATCAACTTTGAGTCTCGGCCATCGGGATCAGCGGTCTTATGTCATCCTTCAGGTGCATCTTGGGTTTTAGACCGATACACACCTTGTGGGCTACTGGCTATATATCTCGTCAGAGAATAAATTGCATCAATAAAAATATTGACCAAAAATCATCCCATGACCGAGGTGCTGAACCACCTCGGATACAGTCCGGCGTTGGAGCTCGGATACATAGTCTGGCGTTGGAGCTCGGATACATTCCGGCATTAGAGCTGGGAAGCGGTCCGGCGTTGGTGCTCGGCTGCAAAAGATACCTCGAATGCAGTCCGGCGTTGGAGCTCGGACGCAAGAGGACGCTGCCGCCCGGGAACAACTTCAAACCCAAGGTGTGGCATAAAAATAACAAGGCATTGATAAAGGCCGGAAACTTAAAGGGGCTCCTCGGATACCCGACGTGTAAACTCGTCGAATGCATTTCGGTGATCCTCAAGATAGAAGATGAGAAGATTTGTTGAACCAGTTTTCAAGACCGGCAACCGAAGATGAAGAACAGTTCAGAAGAATCGAGGAGCGTCCCTAACTTGAAGACCGGTTCAGGGGGCTACTGGCGGTGTCTGGACTAGGGGTACTCACCACGTCGTCCCCGACCAGGTTAGATTGGGCCGAGGACCCCGGGGCCGCATACTCATGGGCCCGTCCGGACAACTGCATACAAGGAAGATTCCACAAGACTTGGCGATCAAGACAAGGACTCCTCCCCACCGGCGATTCGGGTTAGGACTCTTGTTATCCTAGGCCTCTGGTGCATTATATAAACCGAGGCCAGGCTAGTCGATAGACAATCTCATATACAACAATCATACCATAGGCTAGCTTCTAGGGTTTAGCCTCTTTGATCTCGTGGTAGATCTACTCTTGTACTACCCATATCATCAATATCAATCAAGCAGGAGTAGGGTATTACCTCCATCGAGAGGGCCCGAACCTGGGTAAAAACATCGTGTCCCTTGTCTCCTGTTACCATCCGCCTAGACGCACAGTTCAGGACCCCCTACCCGAGATCCGCCGGTTTTGACACCGACACACATCAATAACTTTTAGATCTTCATCTTGATTTTCATAGGAATTCGGCTTAGCGGCCATCTTATTGACTAAGGTAGCCTGCATATCCGAAATTTCAGCAGTCAACTTCTCAAGATGAGCAATTTGGGATCTTATACCATCAAATTCTTTAGACATATCATCGAGCTATTTATTCATATAACTCATAAAACTTTTTTTGTTCCTTAAGCTCGTTTCTAAAGAAATTATTATGCTCAAATTGCAAAATCATAAACTTCCTGACGTTGTTATTGATCTCCTCTAACCTTTGAAGATCACCAAATCTAGGTAGAGCCATCGTGACAAGCAAGCAATCCAACACACGAGCAAACAAAAGGCAAGCGAGAAAAAGGCAAACAGAAAAAGAGAGGGCAAATAAAATGGCAATGGTGAAGTGGGGGAGAGGAAAACGAGAGGCAAATGGCAACTAATGTAATGCGAGAGATAGGGATTCTGATGGGTACTTGGTATGTTGACTTTTCTTGTGAGACTCCCGACAGCGGCGCCAGAAATTCTTCTTGCTACCTCTTGAGCACTGCGTTGGATTTCCCCGAAGAGGAGAGGATGATGCAGCAAAGTAGCATAAGTATTTCCCTCAGCTTTTGAGAACCAAGGTATCATTCCAGTAGGAGGCTACGCGCGAGTCCCTCGTACCTACACAAAACAATAGCTCAACGCAACCAACGCGATTAGGGGTTGTCAATCCCTTCACGGTCACTTAAGAGAGTGAGATCTGATAGAGATGATAGATAATATTTTTGGTATTTTTGGTATAGAGATGCAAAGTGAAAAGTAAAAGGCAAAGTAAAAGCAAAGCAATAATAAAGTGATGGAGATTGATATGATGAGAATAGACCCGGAGCCATAGGTTTCACTAGTGGCTTCTCTCAAGAGCATAAGTATTCTACTGTGGGTGAACAAATTACTGTTGAGCAATTGACATAATTGAGCATAGTTATGAGAATATCTAGGCATGATCATGTATATAGGCATCACGTCCGGGACAAGTAGACCGACTCCTTCCTGCATCTACTACTATTACTCCACTCATCGACCGCTATCCAGCATGCATCTAGAGTATTAAGTTAAAAACAAAGTAACGACTTAAGTAAGATGACATGATGTAGATGGATAGTTTCATGCAATATGATAAAAACCCCATCTTGTTATCCTCGATGGCAACAATACAATACGTTCCTTGCTGCCCCTTCTGGCACTAGGAAAGGACACCGCAAGATTGAACCCAAAGCTAAGCACTTCTCCCAGTGCAAGAAAAACCAATCTAGTAGGCCAAACTAAACTGATAATTCGAAGAGACTTGCAAAGATAACCAATCATACATAAAAGAATTCAGATAAGATTCAAATATTATTCATAGATAGACTTGATCATAAACCCACAATTCATCGGTCTCAACAAACACACCGCAAAAAGAAGATTACATCGAATAGATCTCCACGAAAGAGGGGAGAACATTGTATTGAGATCTAAAAAGAGAGAAGAAGCCATCTAGCTACTAACTATGGACCCGAAGGTCTGAGGTAAACTACTCACACTTCATCGGAGGGGCTAGGATGATGTAGAAGCCCTCCGTGATGATGGCCCTCTCCGGCGGAGCTCCGGAACAGGCCCCAAGGTGGGATCTCATGGATACAGAAAGTTGCGGCGTTGGAATTGGGTTTTTGGCTCCGTATCTGATCGTTTGGGGGTACGTAGGTATATATAGGAGGAAGGAGTACGTCGGTGGAGCTTCAAGGGGCCCACGAGGCAGGGGGCGCGCCCTAGGGGGGTGCCCTCCACCCTCGTGACCACCTCGTGGCTTTCTTGACGGAGGGTCCAAGTCTCCTGGGTCTTTTCTGATGAGAAAATCACGTTCCCGAAGGTTTCATTCCGTTTGGATTCCGTTTGATATTCTGTTTCTCCGAAACACTGAAATAGGCAAAAAACAACAATTCTGGGTTGGGCCTCCGGTTAATAGGTTAGTCCCAAAAATAATATAAAAGTGGAAAATAAAGCCCAATATAGTCCAAAACAGTAGATAATATAGCATGGAGCAATCAAAAATTGTAGATACGTTGGAGACGTATCACATATCCTTATTCCACTAAGGATAATTTTGACCGTTGTTCAGTGATCTACTCCTAAATCACTATTGTACTCCCTTGCCAAACTCAGTGTAGGGTATACAATAGATCTGGTACACAACATGGCATACTTTATAGAACCTATGGCTGAGGCATAGGGAATGACTTTCATTCTCTTTCTATCTTTTCCCGTGGTCGGGCTTTGAGTCTTACTCAATTTCACACCTTGTCACACAGGCAAGTGTTGGGGAACGTAGCAAAAATTCAAAATTTTCCTACGTGTCACCAAGATCTATCTATGGAGAGACTAGCAACGAGGGGAAGGATAGTGCATCTACATACCCTTGTAGATCGCTAAGCGAAAGCGTTCAAGAGAACGGGGTTGAAGGAGTCAGACTTGCCGTGATCCAAATCACCGGAGATCCTAGTGCCGAACGGACGGCACCTCCGCATTCAACACACGTACAGCCCGGTGACGTCTCCCGTGCCTTGATCCAGCAAGGAGAGAGGGAGAGGTTGAGGAAGACTCCATCCAGCAGCAGCACGACGGCGTGGTGGTGGAGGAGCATGGCAATCCTGCAGGGCTTCGCCAAGCACCGCGGGAGAGGAGGAGGACTTGGGAGAGGGGGAGGGCTGCGCCAGAACTTTGGTAAAGCTCCCATGCGCCTCCCCACTATATATAGGGGTGGAGGGGGCTGGTTCCTTGCCCTCCAAGTCCATTGGGGCGTTGGCAAAGGTGGGAGGAAAGAAATCCCATCATTTCCTTCCCACTGATTGTTATCCCCTTTTTAGGGATCTTGATCTTATCCCTTCGGGATATGATCTTATTCCTTCTAAGGGGAATCTTGGTGCAGCTTGACCAGGGGTGTGGGGCCTTGCCCCACTACACTGCGTTCATGTGGGTCCCCCATGCAGGTGGGCCCCACTCCGGAACCTTCTAGAACCTTCCGAACATTTTCCGGTGGCCAAAATAGGACTTCCCATATATAAATCTTTACCTCCGGACCATTCCTAACTCCTCGTGACATCCGGGATCTCATCCGGGACTCAACAACATTCGGCAACCACATACAAACTTCCTTTATAACCCTAGCGCCATCGAACCTTATGTGTAGACCCTACGGGTTCGGGAACCATGCGCATACATGACCGAGACGTTCTACGGTCAATAACCAACAGCGGATCTGGATACCCATGTTGGCTCCCACATGTTCCACGATGATCTCATCGGATGAACCACGATGTCAAGGACTCAATCGATCCCGTATACAATTCCCTTTGTCTAACGGCATTGTACTTGCCCGAGATTCGATCGTCGGTATACCGATACCTTGTTCAATCTCGTTACCGGCAAGTCTCTTTACTCGTTCCGTAACACATCATCCCGCGATCAACTCTTTGATCACATTGTGCACATTATGATGATGTCCTACCGAGTGGGCCCAGAGATACCTCTCCGTCACACGGAGTGACAAATCCAGTCTCGATTCGTGCCAACCCAATGCAGACACTTTCGGAGATACCGTAGTGCACCTTTATAGCCACCCGATTACGTTGTGACGCTTTGGTACACCCAAAGCATTCCTACGGTATCCGGGAGTTGCACAATCTCATGGTCTAAGGAAAAGATACTTGACATTAGAAAAGCTTTGGCATACAAACTACACGATCTCCGTATAGGCTTAGGATTGGGTCTTGTCCATCACATCATTCTCCTAATGATGTGATCCCGTTATCAACGACATCCAATGTCCATGGTCAGGAAACCGTAACCATCTATTGATCAACGAGCTAGTCAACTAGAGGCTTACTAGGGACATGGTGTTGCCTATGTACCCACACATGTATCTGAGTTTCCTGTCAATACAATTATAGCATGGATAATAAACGATTATCATGAACAAGGAAATATAATAATAACTAATTTATTATTGCCTCTAGGGCATATTTCCAACAGTCTCCCACTTGCACTAGAGTCAATAATCTAGTTCACATCGCCATGTGATTAACACTCACAGGTCACATCGCCATGTGACCAACATCCAAAGAGTTTACTAGTGTCACTAAACTAGTTCACATCACCATGTGATTAAGACTGAATGAGTTCGGGGTTTGATCATGTTTTGCTTGTGAGAGAGGTTTTAGTCAACGGGTCTGCAACATTCAGATTCGTATGTACTTCGCAAATCTCTAGGTCATATTGTAAATGTTGCTTCCACGCTCCACTTGGAGCTATTCCAAATGGTTGCTCCACTATACGTATCCAGTTTGCTACTCAAAGTCATTCGAATAGGTGTTAAAGCTTGCATCGACGTAACCCTTTACGTCGAACTCTTTATCACCTCCATAATCGAGAAACATATCCTTATTCCTCTAAGGATAATTTTGACCGCTATCTGGTGATCCACTCCTTGATCACCTTTGTACCCTCTTGCCAGATATGTAGCAAGGCACACATCAGGTGCGGTACACAGCATATCATACTGTAGAGCCTACGTCTAAAGCATAGGGGACGACCTTCATCCTTTCTCTCTATTCTACCGTGGTCGAGCTTTAAGTCTTAACTTCGTACCTCACATCTCAGGCAAGAACTCCTTCTTTGACTGATCCATCTTGAACACCTTCAAGATCATGTCAAGGTATGTGCTCATTTGAAAGTACCATTTAGCATTTTTGATCTATCCTCATAGATCTTGATGCTCAATGTTCAAGTAGCTTAATCCAGGTTTTCTATTGAAAACACCTTTCAAATAACCCTATATGCTTTCCAGAAATTCTACATCATTTCTGATCAACAATACGTCAACAAAATATACTCATCAGAAATTCTATAGTGCTCCCACTCACTTCTTTGGAAATACAAGTTTCTCATGAACTTTGTATAAACCCAAAATCTTTGATCATCTCATCAAAGCGCACATTCCAACTCCGAGATGCTTACTCCGGTCCTTAGAAGGATCGCATGAGCCAAAGATACCTTTTAGCATCCTTAGGATCGACAAAACTTTTCCGATTGTATCACATACAACCTTTCCTTACGAAAACCGGTAAGGAAACTCGTCTTGACATCCATCCGCCAGATTTCATAAATGCAGCTAATGCTAACATGATTCCGACGGACTTAAGCATCACTACGGATGAGAAAATCTCATCGTAGTCAACTCCTTGAACTTGTGAAAAACTCTTCGCCACAAGTCGAGCTTCATAGATGGTGACATTACCGTCCACGTCCGTCTTCTTATTAAAGATCCATTTATCTCAATGGCTTGCCGATCATCGGGCAAGTCCACCAAAGTCCATGCTTTGTTCTGATACATGGATCCTATCTCGGATTTCATGGCTTCTAACCATTTATCGAAATTTGGGCCCACCATCGCTTCTCCATAGCTCGTAGGTTCATTGTTGTCTAGCAACATGACCTTCAAGACAGGATTACTGTACCACTCTAAAGTAGTACACATCCTTGTCACCCTACGAGGTACGGTAGTGACTTGATCCAAAAACTTCATGATCACTATCATAAGCTTCTACTTCAATTGGTGTCGGCGCCACAGGAACAACTTCCTATGCCCTCGCTACATACTTGTCAAGTGACGGTTCAATAACCTCATCAAGTCTCCACCATCCTCCCACTCAATTTTCGAGACAAACCTTTCCTCGAGAAAGGACCCGATTCAAGAAACAATCCCTATTACTTTCGGATCTGAATTAGGAGGTATACCCAACTGTTTTGGGTGTCCTATGAAGATGCATTTTATCCGCTTTGGGTTCGAGCTTATCAACCTGAAACTTTTTCACATAAGCGTCGCAGCCCCAAACTTTTAAGAAACGACAACTTAGGTTTCTCCCAACCATAGTTCAAACAGTGTCGTCTCAACGGAATTACGTGGTCCCTATTTTAAAGTGAATGCGGTTGTCTCTAATGCCTAACCCATGAACGATAGTGGTAATTCGATAAGAGACATCATGGCACGCACCATATCCAATAGGGTGCAACTATGAAGTTCGGACACATCATCACACTATGGTGTTCCAGGAGGTATTAATTGTGAAACAATTTCCACAATGTCTTAATTGCGTGCCAAAGCTCGTAACTCAGATACTCATCTCTATGATCATATCATAGACATTTTATCCTCTTGTCACGATGATCTTCAACTTCACTCTGAAATTACTTGAACCATTCAATAATTCAGACTTGTGTTTCATCAAGTAAATATACTTAGTATCTACTCAAATCATCTGTGAAGTAAGAACATAACAATATCCACTGTGTGCCTTAGCACTTATTGGACTGCACACATCAAAATGTATTACTTCCAACAAGTTGCTATCTTGTTCCATCTTACTGAAAACGAGGCTTTTCAGTCATCTTGCCCATGTGGTATGATTTACATATCTCAAGTGATTCAAAATCAAGTGAGTCCAAACGATCCATCTGCATGGAGTTTCTTCATGCGTATACACCAATAGACATGGTTCGCATGTCTCAAACTTTTCAAAAACGAGTGAGTCCAAAGATCCATCAACATGGAGCTTCTTCATGCGTTTTACACCAATATGACTTACATGGCAGTGCCACAAGTAAGTGGTACTATCATTACTATCTTATATCTTTTGGCATGAAAATGTGTATCACTACGATCGAGATTCGATAAACCATTCCTATTAGGTGCAATACCATTGAAGGTATTATTCAAATAAACAGAGTAACCATTGTTCTCCTTAAATGAATAATCAGACATTGCGATAGACATAATCCAATCATGTCTATGCTCAACGCAAACACCAAATGACAATTATTCAGGTTTAATACTAATCTTGATGGTAGAGGGAGCGTGCGATGTTTGATCACATCAAAATTGGAAACACTTCCAACACATATCGTCAGCTCTCCTTTAGCTAGTCTCCGTTTATTCCGTAGCTCTTTTATTTCGAGTTACTAACACTTAGCAACCGAACCGGTATCTTAATACCCTGGTGCTACTACGAGAACTAGTAAAGTACACCTTAACATAATGTATATCCAATATACTTCTATCGACCTTGCCATCCTTCTCATCTACCAAGTATCTAGGGTAATGCTGCTCCAGTGGCTGTTCCCCTTATTACAGAAGCACTTAGTCTCGGGTTTGGGTTCAACCTTGGGTTTCTTCACTAGAGCAAAGAATGATTTGCCGTTTCATGAAGTATCCCTTCTTGCCCTTGCCCTTCTTGAAACTAGTTGTTTCACCAACCATCAACAACTGATGCTCCTTCTTGATTTCTACTTTCGCGGTGTCAAACATCGCGAATACCTCAAGGATCATCATATGTATCCCTGATATGTTATAGTTCATCACGAAGCTCTAGCAGCTTGGTGGCAATGACTTTGGAGAAACATCACTATCTCATCTGGAAGATCAACTCCCACTCGATTCAAGTGATTGTTGCACTCAGACAACCTGAGCACAAGCTCATCGAATGAGCTTTCTCCCTTAGTTTGCAGGCTAAGAAAATCGTCGGAGGTCTCATACCTCTTGACGTGGGCACGAGCCTGAAATCCCAATTTCAGCCCTCGAAACATCTCATATTGTAACATCCCAAAATTCTAAATATTGGAATGTTATAAACAAATAGATAGATTTGATTGATTGCTTGATTGATTTATTGAAAGTGAGTGAATTCGAAACTTTTTGAAAGTTAGATGAGAGGGAATAAAAGGACTTTCCTAAACTTTCATTTTGATTTTATGATCTTCGGGAATTCAAATTCTTTTCATCACAAAACCCTGGAGAGAAGATGACATGACTTCTTCCATTTTTTTAAATGACAAGGGGTGTTGAAAATATTTGAATTTCATTTGGAAAATATTTTCCAATTCTCAAACTTTATGCAACTCAATGATTTTCACGGCGAAGATAAAATGACTTCTTCAAAACATATGAAATATGAGTTGGGAGTTTCAAAGAATTAAATTCAAAGTTCTTTTGAATTTATTTTCAATTTGGAGTTATTTGAGTTTTATTCAATTATTTTTCTCCAAAAATAAAATATATGGAAAATAGGGTAACATGATTCCCTACATCAGAAAATTGGAGAGAAATTAATTTGAAGTCATTTTGGTATTTTAAAAATGATTTTTGTTGGATTTTATTGGACCGTAAGAACTCTTTGCTTTATTTAAATTTGTGTGTCTTTTATTTAATCCTAGAATAATGTTCATCATGTAGGAAATCTTTTTCTGAAAATTTTGATATATTATATGCCTATATAATATTTTCATTTTATTTTGTTTTATCATTTTGTTTTCCTCTCTGCTTGTTTAAAAAAATCTGCAGTAGCTTGGGCCAAAGGCCCAAGCCGCCAACCAGCCGGGCCAGAGGCTAAGGCCAACGCCACAAGACGCACCTAGGGAGCCAGGGAGCCAAGGTTTCCTATTCTTTTACAAATCCTAGTAGGATTTGATCCCGTTTTGTTATTCTATTTTTTATTCCTAGGATTCCTAATCCTACTCTAATTCTTGTCCCCTACTCCAAGCAAAACCCCTCCCCTCCCTAATATAAATACCCAAGCACCCCCCCTCCAACACATCAAACCAACACCTCTCCTCTCCTCTCCTCTCATGACAGAGAGCCCCACACCAGCGCCCGCCCTACACCAGCCCGCGCCGCTTGCCACCGCCGCCGCCAAGTGCCGCCATTGCCGCGCCGCCGCCGCCGGAGCCCCTCGCCTCTTCGAGGTACTAGCCTCAGGCGTCACCTTTTCTTTTCCTCGGTTCGGTTTTTCAGAATCGTTCCAGCTTTTCTAGATCGGTTTTCGTTTCGGTTTTCTTTCCAAACCCTAGATCGGTTTTCGCCGTTTTTCCTTACGGTTTTGTTTAGCGGCGTTAAGCTTCGATAGATTTTTCTTTTTATTTTTAATTTCCGTCAGGGACCTATCCGTAGTATTATTTTATAGTCCCTAATCTTCAAACGCTCATAAATTTTTACTCGTAAGTCGGAATCCAACGAAACCAACGCCCACTTCTTCGTTATTATCACCTCTATCCGATAATACAACTCAAACATGTTTTTGATAATTTAAAATTTGAATTAGATCAGATTTGTATTCAAACTTTGTTTGATCGTAACTTGAGTTTCAGTAACTCCGATTTAGTTGATTCTTTTGCTAATCGAAGCTCTTGACCTAAACTTTCTGATAAGGCCAAATTCATATAATTTTGGTACTGTTAGAAATTGTTTTATGTTGCAAGAGTTATTTGCTTGTTTTTTATGTTTTTCGATTTGTTTTCTTCATTCTTTCTGATCTTTTGAGTGATTGCTTATGTGTGGTTACTATTGCTTGATTACGATAGATTGACCGGAGTGTGACGAGTAGATCTATCAAGAGTTTTGAGTGCGTATCATCTTCATCAACTTTGCATGCAAGTAACACTTGATCATATCTTTTCTACTACCCAGTTTTATGCATTAGACCTATTCCTCAAACACTTGCATGATTAGGATCTAATTAAATTGTGGGATTGGGAAGTAGATGATGTAGTACCTATTACCTGTTTTAGTTATGAAACCTTCGGAGTTACGTCTACGTTTGCTTATTTGCCATGCTATGCTCGTAGACGTGGATTGGGTTTGAGTGAATATTCATGACAGATGTGAGATTGATAATTAATGGTTTATCTAAGGTGGCAACTTAAACACACATCTGGGTGGATTGAGGCACCTGGTTACTCCAGACTTGCCTGTCTAGGCACTGGTTTCTGTGACTTGCCTGCTTTTTTGGGACCGCCACCCAGGCTCAAAGGGATCATAAGATTATTCAAACTAGAAACTTCCGCGTGCAGCCACAAGCCATTATGGGCTCTGGCATAGTTGACTAAGTCGTGCGAACTCTTATAGTGGTGGACTAGCAGATGTAGGGGATGTAGGTGTACCGGTCCACCCATCGTAAGGTGCTAGCGCTTCTGAAAGACTATGTCTCGGTCATCCGTCTCTCAAACACCATGTAGTGCGAGAAACCAAACGGAGGCGATCGAGTCTTGTGGGGAAAAGTGCGCAAACCTCTGCAGAGTGTATAAACTAATCATGATTAGCCGTGTCCCCGGTTATGGACAATTTTGAGTATCTAGTACCTAGATATCCTGTTGATCTCATCACGTTACTTAATATAATTTGTTTGGGTTTAATGAGTACTTTTAGTTGGAATTGAGGATGCTGTCAACCATTCTCAATGTTCAACAACCACCATGATAGTTAAATAAATTTATTCCTTTGCAGTACGGAAAAATTGGCTTTTTCGCAAAAACTGTAACCATAGAGCTTTCCACCAGCCATACATGCATGTAGTATAGCTTATTCTTTCATTACTCTCTATGTGTTACATTGCCAGCATATTCCATGTGCTGACCCGTTTTCGGGCTGCAACTTTTCATGTTGCAGACTTCTCGAACGACAGTAAGTGATACGTTAGGGTTACGATTTCCTATACTCAACTTTGCCGTTGGTGTTGATGGGAATCCACAACCTTGTTGCTTCCGCTATGTTTTGGATTGAGGTAATAGTATTTACGTTATTTTATACATGTGATTTACCTCTGTCATAAATCCTTCGAAAATGTGGTGTGTCAAAGATACCGATCCGTGGATGACACGAAAGCACGTAGACTTGATCCATTCGGTCGGGTCGCTACAAGATGGTATCAGAGCACATGTTGACTGTAGGACGTGACCCTAGAAAATGGCAAGCCCATAGGAAAGATTTTTCTCTACAACTTCATTTTCAAAAAGATCTTTTACCTCTCTTCTCTTCTGAGCTTATTCAAATATTCCTTTTTAGTGAGACCATATCCCTTTTCCCTTTGACCACTTTCGAAGATTTGACTGATGAGACCACTCCAAGGAGACAAGATATCGGACAACTAAGACCATTTGGAATGAAGAGGATTTTACCGTGTAAATGGAAACTACAACTGTTGAAGACTCCGAAGACTTGGAGAATTTGAAGGCTATGAAGAATTCCCAGATCTTATGACCTAGGAAGGTTACGCTTATGGAATTTGACGGACCATGGAAGTAATCAATACCCGAGATTAAGGTGTATTGGAGTAAGACCAGGATCTGGAGTATTACATCAAGAAAGTTAAGATGGACCCACAAGAAGCTAAATTTTGACAAGGAAGTATTTCATGAAGAACTCAGGATCCAGAAGCTGAAAGTAGACAAGCTGAGGAGCAAAACCTTGAGACATCAGAGATTCGTCAGGACTGAAGGACAGTAGGATCATGGTTCATGCCAAGGATGTTGAAACCAGAAGTTTGGAATGCAACTCCAGGAATATTAAAGGACGTCACGAGAGACTCTGCGTCAACAGATATGATCTGGCAAAAGAACTTGAGCGGAACAAGCATGATCAGAAGCAGCCATCAGAGACATGAACAAGACTTGAAGAGTGTGATGACTTTGAGATCTATTGACCTTTAGAAGACCAAACCCCAGTTATATACCTACGTTAGATGCGATGGTTGTGAGCTGTCATTTGTTTGTTGTTTTTCCGACAGCCACAATAAAATCTGTCTTTTCAAAAGTTTTGTTTGTATTGTGTGCATCCCTCTCTATCTCTCTTATCCCACCCCAAACCCATGGACCCAATAGATAATGAATGGAGATGAGCTCATATTATCTGGATCGATGAGTCAATTGGAGACAGACCGATGGATTCAGAACATGGAGGATCACATGGAGAATATCCCTATAGTCAGAAAGGATATGGCCCAGCATGCTCTTCAGTGCTTTGAAAGAGGTGCTGCTACTTGGTGGAGGATGTACCAAACCATCAAAGGAAGGCAAAGAGTAACCATTTGGGGAAGAATTTAAGTTGACTCGCAAAGATCTCGCCTTGTGTCCCGTGGTTGAGGCCTTATGGAAATGATGTGAAGAAACCTTGTGCATGCAAGCTCTGTGGAGAAATAGGACACACCCATAACGAACACAAGGATGGATGCCCAAATTGTGAAGGAAGTCACCCAGCTGAAGAATGCCCAACTAGACAGATTACTTGTTTCTTGTGTGAAGGAACTACCCACTACCCTGCGCAGTGTCACATTTACACTATGGTACAAAGAACCATCCAGCAAAGAAAGAAGAAATGAAAGGAGCCCTCATGGAGATGTTAGAAGAACCTGTGACGAAGGAAGATGTTGAGGACACACACAAAGGAAACAAAATTAAAGCCCACACCAAGTCATGCTATTCATGTGGAGAAGAGGGACACATCTCCCAAGATTGTCCGAATGGAGATCTAGTAGAATTCCCGACAGAGAGGAAGTAGAGTATGACCCACAGGAAATAGAAGCCCTGATTGGAACAGAAAGGTCCCTAAGAGGAATAGATTGGATTCCGGAAGGATCTGAGTCATGTCACCTGTTACAAATGCAAGGAGTCAGGGCACTACATCAACACTTGCCCAAAATGGAAGCCGAGGACCCAAAGAGGCTATGTGATCATGAGGAAACCTCGAAACCCGTCAGAAGTAATATGTTTACGTTGTAATGTAGCAGGGCACTTTGCCAGAGATTGTCCGAAGGAGAAGGAGACCGATGATATACAGTTGAAGTTGTAACAAAAGAAATGGAGTAGTAGAAGTGAGAGCTTTTTCTTTTATATTGAGGTGTTAAGTTGAGACATGTAATGGAAAAGCGAGATGATTGTAATAAATTAAGAATCAATAAAGTTAGCAGTGTTGGTACTGCTTTGGATTTTATGAGTTAACCTATGAGGAAAGATGTTGACCAACTTCGAGGATATGAGAAATATGGTCTATGGAATATTGGAACATTTTAAGGGTGGTAGTACCCTGTAAGAACCATTGACCCCTGGAAAAGATAAGGATACCCACTGAATGGATTTCAGACAAAATGAATATGAGTTTTGTCTCGATATGTTTGATACCTCAAGAGAGTATGGGATGACGTTGGAGACCGTCAGTTGTTTGGACCAAATGTGATCAAAGATTCGGAAGAGAATGTTAAGTTGATTCGAGATAGACTGAAAGTAGCTCAGTCCGAGTGAATAGTTATGCATACTCAATAACGCAAGGAGGTAGTCTATAAAATTTGAGATGAGCATGTATTCGTGTGTCCCCTCTGTGAGGAGTTAAGCGATTTGGAGTTAAAGGAAAGTTGGCCCCGAGATTTGTAGGACCATACCGAGTTTGGAACGTATGGGAGATCTGGCTAACAAGTTGGAGCCACCCGAAGGACTGTCAGGAGTTCAGGATGTGTTTCACGTTTTCCAGTTGAAGAAGTGCCATGCGGAGATGGCCAATATTCCCCTGTGAGGACGCTTGACCCTGGAAAGGATAATGATGTTCCACGAAGTGGAGTATGGATTTCATAGTATAAGTTTTTATCTCGGTATGTGGGACATCCCACGAGGATGAAGAGATAAATTACTATTGGACGTAAATGAGGTATGATGTTGGAAATATGGATCAATGGAAATTCCATGATGAGCCTGAGTAAGCACGTCTTGGTTTGGTGCCAATAGAAGGAAGAAGGACAAAGACAATTGGATGGAATTAAGTATGCCGGAAGTTGGATGTTGGGATAATGACGATTGCCCAGATGATGTGTTCAAGGATTGCAAGTGATGAGATGGGCTATAACCCATGTGCCCTGGACCTGCCAAGAAGCAAGCACACTCTTGTCAAGGAAAAACCTGGCGAAGTTGCGATTTTATCAACCGACGATTCTATAGGAGTTTACGCAAAACACGAGAGTTGTTAAGGAACGATAGATGTTTGTTTGGCTTGCAGAATCAATGGATTTATCCGAACTTGGTTCGTCGACAAGAGAAATTCTGCAATGCTTGCGAGGATGACCGAGTGTTAGAATGCGAGATTGGCTAAACCATGTACAAGGTAATGATTTGGGTGCGGGATGGATTGATCACCATACTGACTTACTCTTATTATTCGCTTTGCTATATGGAATGGTAAATCTGAGTGACTTACCTATAGTAGAGAGACGACGATCAAAACCCTGTCTAAACCTTAGAATGGTATAAGCATTTTTCCCTTGTACACGACAGTTGTTGCCAACCGTAGGTCATACGGTGAGGTTCAACCCAGACCCATTTTCTGCAGGACAAACCATAAATTGATGACCACCATGAGATATCGATAGTTGTTTAGTATTGGCGCCAGACCTATCAGCTATGAAGACCCAATCTCGGAATAACCTTACCAAGATGAAAGGGACATAAGAAATTGAGTAAAAGGTTATGTCGCTACCGGAAGAGCCCAGAGAAGGAATTATCCTTACGACCTGAGAAGACCGACACTGTCAACAATAAGGATGGAGTATATGAGTTTTGATGGAACCGTAACAATGCTTTTAAGGGTGGTAGCACCCGAGACCCCGGAGATGATCGGTGGATTTTGAAGACCCCCCAAACCCTAACCTATTTATTGCTAGCCTCTCCGAATCACGAGGACGAGATTCCTTTTAAGGGTGGTAGGTTTGTAACATCCCAAAATTCTAAATTTTGGAATGTTATAAACAAATAGATAGATTTGATTGATTGCTTGATTGATTGACTGAAAGTGAGTGAATTGAAACTTTTGAAAGTTAGATGAGAGGGAATAAAAGGACTTTCCCAAACTTTCATTTTGCTTTTATGATCTTCGGGAATTCAAATTCTTTTCATCACAAAACCCTGGAGAGAAGATAACATGACTTCTTCCATTTATTTAAATAACAAGGGGTGTTGAAAATATTTGAATTTCATTTGGAAAATATTTTCCAATTCTGAAACTTTATGCAACTCAATGATTTTCACGAGCGAAGATAAAATGACTTCTTCAAAACATATGAAATATGAGTTGGGAGTTTTAAAGAATTAAATTCAAAGTTCTTTTGAATTTATTTTCAATTTGGAGTTATTTGAGTTTTATTCAAATTATTTTCTCCAAAAATAAAATATATGGAAAATAGGGTAACATGATTCCCTACATCGAGAAAATTGGAGAGAAATTAATTTGAAGTCATTTTGGTATTTTAAAAATGATTTTTGTTGGATTTTATTGGACCGAAGCACTCTTTGCTTTATTTAAATTTGTGTGTATTTTATTTAATGCTAGAATAATGTTCATCATGTAGGAAATCTTTTTCTGAATTTTGATATATTATATGCCTATATAATATTTTCATTTTATTTTGTTTTATCATTTTGTTTTCCTCTCTGCTTGTTTAAAAATCTGCCGCTTTGGGCCAAAGGCCCAAGCCGCCAACCAGCCGGCCAGAGGCTAAGGCCAACGCTACAAGACGCACCTAGGGAGCCAGGAGCCAAGGTTTCCTATTCTTTTACAAATCCTAGTAGGATTTGATCCCGTTCGTTATTCCGCTTTTTTATTCCTAGGATTCCTAATCCTACTCTAATTCTTGTCCCCTACTCCAAGCAAAACCCTCCCTCCCCAATATAAATACCCAAGCACCCCCTCCAACACATCAAACCAACACCTCTCCTGTCCTCTCCTCTCCGCAGCAGCAGCTCCACACTCGCGCCGCCCGCCGGCCGCTTGCCACCGCCCGCTTGCCGCCGCCTAACGCCGCCACGAGCCCTCGCCTCTTCGAGGTACTAGCCCCGCGCCGCGTCACCTTTTCTTTTCCTCGGTTCGGTTTTTCGTAAATCGTTCCGGTTTCCGTTCCGGTTTTCTAGATCGGTTTTTCGTTTCGGTTTTCTTTCCGAAACCCTAGATCGGTTTTCTCGCCGGTTTTTCTTTCCGGTTTTGTTTAGCGAGCGTTCGCTCGATAGATTTTTCTTTTTATTTTTAATTTCCATCAGGGACCTATCCGTAGTGTTATTTTTAGTCCCTAATCTTCAAACGCTCATAACTCTTTACTCGTAAGTCGGAATCCAACGAAACCAATGCCCACTTCTTCGTTTTATCCCTCTATCCAAAGAATACAACTCAAACATGTTTTTGATAATTTAAATTTTGAATTAGATCAGATTTGTATTCAAACTTCGTTTGATCGTAACTTGAGTTTCGTAACTCCGATTTAGTTGATTCTTTTTGCTAATCGAAAATCTTGACCTAAACTTTCTAATAAGGCCAAATTCATATAATTTTGGTACTGTTAGAAATTGTTTTATGTTGCAAGAGTTATTTGCTTGTTTTTGATGTTTTTCGATTTGTTTTCTTTGTTCTTTCTGATCTTTTGAGTGATTGCTTATGTGTGGTTACTATTGCTTGATTACGATAGATTGACCGGAGTGTGACGAGTAGATCTATCAAGAGTTTTGAGTGCGTATCATCTTCATCAACTTTGCATGCAAGTAACACTTGATCATATCTTTTCTACTACCCAGTTTTATGCATTAGATCTATTCCTCAAACACTTGCATGATTAGGATCTAATTAAATTGTGGGATTGGGAAGTAGATGAGGTAGTACCTATTACCTGTTTTACTTATGAAACCTTGGGAGTTACGTCTATGTTTGCTTATTTGCCATGCTATGCTCGTAGACGTGGATTGGGTTTGAGTGAATATCCATGACAGATGTGAGATTGATAATTAATGGTTTATCTAAGGTGGCAACTTAAACACACATCTGGGTGGATTGAGGCACCTGGTTACTCCAGACTTGCCTGTCTAGGCACCTGGGTTTCCAGGACTTGCCTGCATTTTTGGGACCGCCACCCAGGCTCAAAGGGATCATAAGATTATTCAAACTAGAAACTTCCGTGTGCAGCCACAAGCCATTATGGGCTCTGGCATAGTTGACTAAGTCGCATGAACTCTTATAGTGGTGGACTAGCAGATGTAGGGGATGTAGGTGTACCGTCCACCCATCGTAAGGTGCTAGCGCTTCCGAAAGACTATGTCTCGGTCATCATCTCTCAAACACCATGTAGTGCGAGAAACCAAACGGAGGCGATCGAGTCTTGTGGGGAAAAGTGCAAACCTCTGCAGAGTGTATAAACTAATCATGATTAGCCGTGTCCCCGGTTATGGACAATTTTGAGTATCTAGTACCTGGATATCCTGTTGATCTCATCACGTTACTTAATATAATTTGTTTGGGTTTAATGAGTACTTTTAATTGGGATTAAGGATGCTATCAACCATTCTCAATGTTCAACAACCACCATGATAGTTAAATAAATTTATTCCTTTGCAGTAGGGAAAAATTGGCTTTTTCGCAAAAACTGTAACCATAGAGCTTTCCACCAGCCATACATGCATGTAGTATAGCTTATTCTTTCATTACTCTCTATGTGTTACATTGCCAGCATATTCCATGTCTTGACCCGTTTCGGGCTGCAACTTTTCATGTTGCAGACTTCTCGCATTTGACAGTAAGTGATACGTTAGGGTTACGATTTCCTATACTCAACTTTGCCGTTGGTGTTGATGGGAATCCACAACCTTGTTGCTTCCGCTTATGTTTTGGATTGAGGTAATAGTATTTACGTTATTTTATACATGTGATTTACCTCTGTTATAAATCCTTCGAGTACTGTGTGTGTCAGCATACCGATCCAGGGATGACACGAAAGCACAGAGACTTGATCCATTCGAGTCGGGTCGCTACACATATGTTCCGCGACGTTACGAAAACGTCTTTGGTGCCTCTACTCTAAACCATTTAACTGAACTATCACGTAGTTATCAAAACGTGTATGTCCGATGTTCGCAACATCCACAGACGACGTTTGGGGTTCTGCACACTGAGCGGTGCATTAAGGACATAAGCTTTCTACTGATCGCATAATCGCTACTATCAACTTTCAACTATATTTTCTCTACGAACATATCTAAACAATGGAAGTAAAGCGCGAGCTTACGACATAATTTGCAAAGATCTTTTGACTACGTTCAGGATAATTAAGTTCATCTTATGAACTCCCACTCAGATAGACATCCCTCTAGTCATCTAAGTGATTACATGATCCGAGTCAACTAGGCCGTGTCCGATCATCACGTGAGACGGACTAGCCATCATCGGTGAACATCTTCATGTTGATCGTATCTACTATACGACTCATGCTTGACCTTTCGGTCTCTCTTGTTCTGAGGCCATGTCTGTACATGCTAGGCTCGTCAAGTTAACCTAACTGTTTCGCGTGTGCAAATCTGGCTTACACCCGTTGTATGTGAACGTAAGAATCTATCACACCCGATCATCACGTGGTGCTTCGAAACGACGAACTTCCGCAACGGTGGACAGTTAGGGGGAACACTTTCTTGAAATTTTAATGAGGGATCATCTTATTTACTACCATCGTCCTAAGCAAATAAGATGCATAAACATGATAAACATCACATGCAATCAAATAGTGACATGATATGGCCAATATCATTTTGCTCCTTTGATCTCCATCTTCGGGCTCCATGATCATCGTCGTCACCGGCATGACACCATGATCTCCATCATCATGATCTCCATCATCGTGTCTCCATGAAGTTGTCTCGCCAACTTATTACTTCTACTACTCTGGCTACCGGTTAGCAATAAAGTAAAGTAATTACATGGCGTTGTTCAATGACACGCAGGTCATAAAATAAATAAAGACAACTCCTATGGCTCTCGCCGTTGTCATACTCATCGACATGCAAGTCGTGATTCCTATTACAAGAACATGATCAATCTCATACATCACATATCATTCGTCACATTCTTCATGGCCATATCACATCACATAGCATACCCTGCAAAAACAAGTTAGACGTCCTCTAATTGTTGTTTGCATGTTTTACGTGGCTGCTATGGGTTTCTAGCAAGAACGCTTTCTTACCTACGCAAAACCACAACGTGATATGCCAATTGCTATTTACCCTTCATAAGGACCCTTTTCATCGAATCCATTCCGACTAAAGTGGGAGAGATCGGCACCCGCTAGCCACCTTATGCACCAAGTGCATGTCACGGTGGAACCTGCCTCACGTAAGTGTACGTGTAAGGTCGGTCCGGGCCGCTTCATCCCACAATACTGTCGAAACAAGATTGGACTAGTAATGGTAAGCATATTGAACAAAATCAACGCCCACAACAACTTGTGTTCTACTCGTGCATATAAACTACGCATAGACCTAGCTCATGATGCCACTGTTGGGGAACGTAGCAAAAATTCAAAATTTTCCTACGTGTCACCAAGATCTATCTATGGAGAGACTAGCAACGAGGGGAAGGAGTGCATCTACATACCCTTGTAGATCGCTAAGCGAAGCGTTCAAGAGAACGGGGTTGAATGAGTCGTACTCGTCGTGATCCAAATCACCGGAGATCCTAGTGCCGAACGGACGGCACCTCCGCTGCTCAACACACGCACAGCTCGGTGACGTCTCCCGTGCCTTGATCCAGCAAGGAGAGAGGGAGAGGTTGAGGAAGACTCCATCCAGCAGCAGCACGACGACGTGGTGGTGGTGGAGGAGCATGGCAATCCTGCAGGGCTTCGCCAAGCACCGCGGGAGAGGAGGAGGACTTAGGAGAGGGGGAGGGCCGCGCCAGAACTTTGGTAAAGCTCCCATGCGCCTCCCCACTATATATAGGGGTGGAGGGGGCTGGTTCCTTGCCCTCAAAGTCCATTGGGGCGTTGGCAAAGGTGGGAGGAAAGAAATCCCATCATTTCCTTCCCCACCGATTGTTATCCCCCCTTTTTAGGGATCTTGATCTTATCCCTTCGGGATATGATCTTATTCCTTCTAAGGGGGAATCTTGGTGCAGCTTGACCAGGGGTGTGGGGCCTTGCCCCCACTACCCATGTTCATGTGGGTGTCCCCATGCAGGTGGGCCCCACTCCGGAACCTTCTAGAACCTTCCCGGTACAATACCGAAAATTCCTGAACATTTTCCGGTGGCCAAAATAGGACTTCCCATATATAAATCTTTACCTCCAGACCATTTCGGAACTCCTCGTGACATCCGGGATCTCATCCGGGACTCCGAAAAACATTCGGCAACCACATACAAACTTCCTTTATAACCCTAGCGTCATCGAACCTTAAGTGTGTAGACCCTACGAGTTCGGGAACCATGCAGACATGACCGAGACGTTCTACGGTCAATAACCAACAGCGGGATCTGGATACCCATGTTGGCTCCCACATGTTCCACGATGATCTCATCGGATGAACCATGATGTCAAGGACTCAATCGATCCCGTATACAATTCCCTTTGTCTAACGGTATTGTACTTGCCCGAGATTCGATCGTCGGTATACCGATACCTTGTTAAATCTCGCTATCGGCAAGTCTCTTTACTCATTCCAGAACACATCATCCCGCGATCAACTCTTTGATCACATTGTGCACATTATGATGATGTCCTACCGAGTGGGCCCAGAGATACCTCTCCGTCACACGGAGTGACAAATCCGCCTCGATTCGTACAACCCAACAGACACTTTCGGAGATACCTGTAGTGCACCTTTATAGCCACCCAGTTATGTTGTGACGTTTGGTACACCCAAAGCATTCCTACGGTATGTGGGAGTTGCACAATCTCATGGTCTAAGGAAAAGATACTTGACATTAGAAAAGCTTTGGCATACAAACTACACGATCTCTGTGCTAGGCTTAGGATTGGGTCTTGTCCATCACATCATTCTCCTAATGATGTGATCCCGTTATCAACGACATCCAATGTCCATGGTCAGGAAACCGTAACCATCTATTGATCAACGAGCTAGTAAACTAGAGGCTTACTAGGGACATGGTGTTGTCTATGTACCCACACATGTATCTGAGTTTCCTGTCAATACAATTATAGCATGGATAATAAACGATTATCATGAACAAGGAAATATAATAATAACTAATTTATTATTGCCTCTAGGGCATATTTCCAACAGCAAGAACTCTTTCTTTGACTGTTCCATTTTGAACCACTTAATTTTTTTTCAAGGTATGTACTCATTGAAAAAACTTATCGAGCGTCTTGATCTATCTCTATAGATCTTGATGCTCAATATGTAAGCAGCTTGACCGAGGTCTTTCTTTGAAAAACTCCTTTCAAATACTCTTTTATGCTTTCCAGAAAATTCTACATTATTTCCGATCAACAATATGTCATTCACATATATTTATCAGAAATGTTGTAGTGCTCCCACTCACTTTCTTGTAAATACAGGCATCACCACAAGTCTGTATAAAACTATACGCCTTGATCAACTCATCAAAGCTTATATTCCAACTCCGAGATGCTTGCACCAATCCACAGATGGATCGCTGGAGCTTGCACATTTTGTTAGCACCTTTAGGATCGACAAAACCTTCTGGTTGCATCATATACAACTCTTATTTAAGAAATCCATTAAGGAATGTAGTTTTGACATCCATTTGCCAGATTTCATAAAATGTGGCAATTTGCTAACATGATTCGAACAGACTTAAGCATCGCTACGAGTGAGAAAATCTCACCGTAGTCAACACCTTTAACTTTGTCAAAACCTTTTTTCGACAAGTCTAGATTTGTAGATAGCAACACTACTATTAGCGTCTGTCTTCCTCTTGAAGATTCATTTATTTTCTATGGCTTGCCGATCAACTGGCAAGTCAACCAAAGTCCACACTTTGTTCTCATACATGGATCCCATCTCAGATTTCATGGCCTCATGCCATTTCGCGGAATCTCGGCTCATCATTGCTTCCTCATAGTTCGTAGGTTCGTCATGGTCAAGTAACATGACCTCCAGAACAGGATTACCGTACCACTCTGGTGTGGATCTCACTCTGGTTGACCTATGAGGTTTGGTAGTAACTTGATCTGAAGTTACGTGATCATTATCATTAGCTTCCTCACTAATTGGTGTAGGAGTCACAGGAACAGATTTCTGTGATGGACTACTTTCCAATAAGGGAGCAGGTACAGTTACCTCATCAAGTTCTTCTTTCCTCCCACTCACTTCTTTCAAGTGAAACTCCTTCTCTAGAAAGGATTCATTCTTAGCAACGAATGTCTAGCCTTCGGATCTATGATAGAAGGTGTACCCAACTGTCTCCTTTGGGTATCCTATGAAGACACATTTCTCCGAATTGGGTTTGAGCTTATCAGGATGAAACTTTTTCACATAAGCACCGCAACCCCAAACTTTAAGAAACGACAACTTTGGTTTCTTGCCAAACCACAGTTCATATTGTCGTGGTTTTGTCACGGCAGATGTCCTCGTGAAAGGACTTAGTCGTGGAGCCATTGCTACGGGTTAGCTTAAAGGGGTTAAAGCGGACAAGGGACGCGACCAGTTCCATATGCCCTGGTGGAGTGGCACAAGATCTGCCTCTTGGCTTATGTCGAGATATTGATTCCTCCACACAACAATTTGCTCCTCGTATCGAAGAATTAGAAGAGAGACTTATCGAAGGCAATGCGATAGGTCATAGCCTGGGAGATAGGGGTTGAGCAACCAAGCGAACAAGGGCTCGTACTGTCGGAGGGTCCACAGGTTCCATTCTTGATCTGATTTCTCGCTATCTTATTCGGTGGTACAAAACGAAATATGACTCCTATTCTTGCCCGATGTAGGTAGCCACGCCCAATCTAATTCCATCCAGTGTATACCACACTTTGGTAGAAGTTAAGCGCTTAAGCAGCTCCAGACAGTGGCGGCGGAAAACAAAAAAGGGTGGGCTCCGCGCGGTTCGCGTTTTATTGTAAAAAGAGAGCTTTTCATTCTCTTATAGAAGCCCGCGCCCACGCGGGTAAAGCCCAAATAAGCTGCAGGAGCACCGAGCAATGGGGGGATGAGGGCGACTCCGCCCACGGGTTGGACCACACCACAGGCAAAAGTCCTTCCACGGCAAGAGAACGGTGACCGGAACAAGAAAAGGGAGCTAGTCGTTGTCAGCCAATCGTGTTGGTACGGTGGGTTCCCCATACCCACTATTCGGAAAAAAAGCGCGACCTAAATATAGCACCTAAGAAGTATGTTCTGCCAAATGAATAAACGTATATGAAAATCGAATGCATTTCTCAATGTTCCATTGATAGACGGGTGCTGCAATTAGCAAACAGAGTACGACTGCTACTAGGCTTAGAGTGCGAAACTTCTTGCTGCAGCCGTTTTATTCGCTGCTTGCTACTTTCTAAAATGGAAGATAAGATG